>JBBGZY010000285.1:2970000-3570000 GCA_037952925.1 Lithobates clamitans
AATAGAGGCTATCCACATATCGCCATTACACAGTAGGGGCAAATAGCCAAACTCAAAGGGGGAGGAGAATATTTCCCCGATATAACACAAGCAACTAAATTAGAAATTAAATAGGTGACCTATCACGCTGGTAACATTTCTGTAAAAGAGGGACAGGCAATTGACTTTCAATTTACCAAGAGAGTTGTAGAGATCAGCATTAGGGTACCATTCTGAATAACAGAAGGAAGACATTAGCGTTGTTAGTTCAGGCGGTGAAAGGGTGTTTTCAATGAAAGATCATTATCTCCGAAAGAAGTGTTTGGCAGTGATGTCATTTTGTAGCTCTGCGTCTAATTTTTCTTTATAGAGCAGATTTGTAAGGTCCCTGTTGATCATATTAACCATGGGGGCAAATTAGGTTGTCCAAACCTTCAATATCGCCCTACGAGCAGCAAGAAGGCATAAGTGCATGCTGTTCATAGTAACTGACCCCCTATTCATATACCATGTAAAAAAGAGAATTGTTAAAGATAGCGAGACAGGGGTTCCACTGCCAGATGCAATAAAGGAAGGGAGAACGGGCAACCCTGAAGTGTACCCTTATGGAAAATTGTTTAGGAAATTCAGACAGAGGGTTTTAAGTACCTATTATGTAAGAAGTCCCATCAGAAGAAGTCCAAAAAAAATCCAACCGTGCAATCTGTAAAACCAAACCTTTGTAGAACTAGGAAGGGCCATTGTAAGCTCGCATTCTCAAAGGCCTTCCAGTGAAATTATCACTATATCCGCTCCAGGGTAGGATTTAGCATATTCCAAGGCAGTAAGTAATTTGCAAATATTGGTGGGCGCAAAGCAGCCCTTGACAAAACCCACCTGAGTTGCATGTATGAGGAAAGGAAGAATATCTGCCAAATGGGTGATAAATTCGATGATACCTTGGCATCTGTATTGAGTACAGAAATGAGGTGATACAACCTAGGTAGCAAAGAATTTTTGCCATTATTTGACAGTAATCTCATATACTGAATGCTTGAGTCCCAGT
Organism: Lithobates clamitans; assembly: GCA_037952925.1. NCBI lineage: Eukaryota > Metazoa > Chordata > Amphibia > Anura > Ranidae > Lithobates > Lithobates clamitans. The sequence goes on from JBBGZY010000285.1 coordinate 2,971,025, forward strand.
AGGAAAATTAAGCACAACCATTCCTCATTGCAATGTACACAGAGAGAGAAGAGGGAACAGGTCACCTTGTAAAACTCCATTGAATAGGGCAAAGGGGCTTTAAGCCTAGTACACACAGATCGAAGGTCGGGAGCCATCAATAGATTCAACAGAAAGTGGCTGACATTTGGCCAGTATGTACTGGAGTCGATTCGACAGAATGGTCATGACCAAAAAAGGTCTGCTGATTGGCTCCCAATCAGTGCTCTCAGCCAATGGCTGAGAGTGCTGACCAGAGTGTTCTAGTGGGGGCTGTCCCCTGTCAGAACACAAAAGAGCAGCAGGGGAGATCACTGTGCTAACATTGGATTGTTAGTACTGCGGCTCCTCCTGAGCTGTCTTTTTTTTTTTTTTGTTCAGCCCTGCTGGGTTGGATGAAAATAACCTACCCATGTGTACTAGGCTTTACCATTAGCTGATTATTTAATAGCCCTAATTATTTCTTCCGAAGTGATAGGGGCATTTAACTTTAACAAATCATCCTGAGACAGGGCAGGGAGTTGAAGCTGAGCTAAAAAGTATTCAGTGACGGCCTAATATATCAGATCAACAAAGTGCAATTTCTCATAATAGGATTCTAAAATATTTGAAATTTTGTGGGGTGAATTTTGGACAGTCCCCTGAATATCTTTCAGGGCCAAAATGGGGGGGGGGGGGGCTTTACATAAGTGCGCTAGAAGTTTCTCTGTGTTATTTCTGTATTTTTGAATTTGGAGTTCAAAATACGACTTTTGGAATTGTTCCTGTTGATCTGCTCAAGGATCGAACACGTGCTTGGCCTCCTGCCAGGCTGTCCTTTGGGCTAATGAAGGGGAGAAAGAGAGTCATAGATGAGTAGCGTGAAGATTTTTTAAGTATAGAGACTTAGGCTTTGATTTTATAAAGGAAGAAAGGCTTTACCCGCCTCCCAGAACAAATTTGGATCCTCATCACGCTCTTTACAGTTAGATTCATAATCCCACCAGGCTGATCACACAGCATGGAGAAAATCTTCCTTTCAACTAAGGTGCGCTGGGAATCACCATCATTTTGTTTTGCTCTGAGGGGGTCAAGTCAAGCATCATCAAGGAAACAGGTCTATGATCTGAAATGACCAAATCGTGGATAATGCTATCTCGAACACAGGGGAGAAGGGAAGTTGTGCAGAAAAGGTGATCAAGTCTAGCATAAGAATCTTGGGATGAGAATAAAAAGTGTATTCCCTGTCTACCAGGTAAACCAAACACCATACAGCTACCATATTTAGAGCCTCAATCATAAGAGAGAGGGGTAATGGGGAGAACTGAATTTGCAGAGGACCTGGAGCGGGCCGTTGGCTTGACTTTTGAGTTTTCAATCAGTAGCAATTAAAGTCCCTCCAACTATAAGAGATTTACAGGGGTCCTGCAAAATCCAGGTGGGGGTGTCTGCGAAAAAAGTAGAGCACTGTATGTACTAATATGTTGGTTATTTGAACAGTATGGGATTCTAAGCGCAAGCATAGTGAGATTTTATGACTGGTGTCATCTTTGTTTACAGATTCCACAACATAAGGGAGATGTTTATGGAGTAAAATAAGCACTCTCACTTTGTGGTCTACAGCTGGGGAACTAAAAACCTCCCCAACTCGTTTCATGGGGGAACGCAAGCCTGAGTTCAAAGCAGCACAGAAAATGTACAGCAAGCAACAGAAACTCAGGGAAAGCTAGCTCTCTAGATAGTAAGAGCCCCAGTTGCGGTACCCCCCGCCACCCTGAAATTACTAGCCTGCCATATAACACAATGGAAGCAGACATGATCTGCTCTGCCAGGGTCAACCCAGAAGTGGGAAGAAACCATCAGTGTTACATGGCAGTGCAGAGAGCAAGCAATGTTTAAAAGACAACTTTAAACCACATACAAAGTAACAAATGACTCACAATGAATACCTTAGTGTCACAGCCATAGCGCCTAAGGAGCAGAGAATTATCAAGGCTCGGATTAGTAGAACAGTAGAAGCTTCCTTATTAGGGTGCACTCTATAGCGGACTTTCTTAGAAGCCTCTTTCCATAGGCTGCATTGCACTTTGCAGGACAGAGAGGCCTTGTGGGCTGGAGAGTAATCAGAAGGTATCGGGATTTGAGTGGCCTGGAGAAACTGATCAGCTTGGTGTACCCCATCTGGAGTGGTTAGATGAAGAACAGCGGGATATGCAAGCGTGAACTTGAGATGGTTGGGAAACGGAGCAGTTGGGGCAAAAGCCTTTTGTGTGCAGGAGGCTTCCTGTAAATAATCAAAAAACAGCAACTTGTGCCCAGCAATATGCAGAGCAGGTTGGTGGCAATATATTGATGCAATATCACCTGGTTATCAGCGTAATTCAGATACCGTACGATGATTGGGTGTGGAGACCCAAGTATCATCCATCCAGCAAACCTGTGTGCTCGCTCCACCACACATCGCCCCTCTATGCCCAGTTCCTCTGGAATAGCGATGGAGCACAGAGTGGTAGGGAGCTGGAAATATAGGATTCAGGCAGTCCCACAATACGCAAGTTGTGAAGGGATCGGTTTTCCAGGTCATCCAATTTGTTCTGGATAGATTTCTGCCACTGATCATGGAGTTTTAGTGGCATGATGTAGCTCACCCTCCAGTCAAGAGATCCTCTGCTTGTATTCAGCCAGCCTCTGAGCTTGCTCCCCTAATTTTCTATGTAGCTGTGCTATCCCCAGGGATACTTCTTTGTCCACTGCCTTAGTAATGGTGGGAGTAAGCAGGGTAAATACTGCCTCAGCTATGCAGGCATGAGAGAGCTCTAAATCATTGTGGGAAGAGGCTGGAGAGGGAGGGAGAGCACTGCCAGGCCTGCCATGCCTGTGTCCATATGCTGCTCTGTGTCACAGGACTGCTGTGGCTGAGGGACGGAGCATGATCGAGATCACTCCACAAAACTATCCATGCAGGTTCCCTGATCTGTCAGCTGCTGGATTGTCTGTGGGGGAGGCTTCTGTGCAGGGTCTGAAAGCAGATCTGTGTCGAGCTGTGCGGGAGCTTTTCTAGCTTACTGCCATCACATGCAGCGCTGGCGCCGAAAGCCTTATTTACTTTTTATGGAAATAAATAAAGGGTAATATTGTTCCCTCTACTCATCCTCCTGTGGGGGCAGATATTTGGGGGGACTGCTTATTATGAAGGAGGTTTGCAGGTCCCAGTAAGACCTCACCCTGCAAATGCAATCTTCTTGAGGATTGTTTGTGAGGATGAGGTCCTTGCCTAGCAAGGGGAAGAAGCTTTACCACCCCCTCCCCCATTGCAATGTTGAAAGCATGTGGGGTGGTATTATTCAGGAATGGGGACCACATGCTCACTGCCCTTCTTTTCCTGACAGCCCAAGTTTCCTGAATAGGGGTCTGTTGTAAACATTTTTTTAATAAACATGTTTTTAATATTAGCATAAGAAAGGAGAACAATAGCAACAATAAACAACAGTAGCAATAAGGAAGAGAATCTGCGATGTACAAAGATGTTCAACGTGATGTACTAGATACTAAAATATAAAACGTATTCACATACAATAGATTAAAAAATCATAGGCAGTAATAGATGTAGTTCAAAGCAATTCACATTGTAATATGCATTGTATATTTATTTACATGTTATTACTGATTATAGAGAAAAATAGAATACTCTTAGTGAGTGTAAATAGCAGTAGTATGTTTATCACAGTACTATCATAGTAATGCTAGGTATATAAGTTATAAAATGGGAGACTAAAGATAGATTTAAGAGTTCAGAAAGAAAAACAATAATAGAAAAAAAGAAAGGCAAAAAGTAAAAGAAGTCAGAGAGAAAAACAAATACGAGGACCAACAATGCAGATATTAATATGAGCAATCAATTGGCTCAGAAGCATAGCAAGGACCTATCAAAATCTAGTGGAAGGTATGATTCAATTTAAGGAGACCAAACTTTCTCAGATTTGCAAGTTTTATTATAAGGCAGCAAGTTTTTATGATTGGCAGCAAGTTTTTCATTGGTCATGTACCACATCATTTTGTTTTTAACTTGGGTACAAGTCGGTAAGGAGAACCACCAAGCCTTCATCAGTGTTTGGCAGAATAGGAATGTCAAGAGACAAAATTAAAAGTTAGTACAATTGGGTGGTTTCAAATTTAACAACGCCTCTTTTGGATTTTTCTGCATTCTCTTGCCCAATAGTGTATGTATCATTCGGTATATTTCTATTTAAATTATTTCATTTTGGAACAATGTGTAAAAAGGTACCAGTTGTTTGGTAGCCTATTAAACATTTATCAGAAACAGAAGGTTTGAATCTTGCTAAAGCGTTGGGGAACAATATACCATTGCATTAATAGCTGTTAATATGATTTAATTGCAGTAACATTAATGTAACAATGTTCTGTGGTATGCCAGATATGATACCAGTACTTTTCTTCAATAACCTGACCCAGATCATCTCCCCATTTCATCATATATGAATATGGGTAAGGAGCCCATTTTTCTAGAACAGATGCATATATTAACGTGTTAACACGCTTGGCTTTGGGAATGTGTATACGTAAGTTTTCAAAAGGAGTCAGGGTTCGAAGAGAGGAAGATGATCCAATAACTTGAGTTATAAAATTGCTGATTTGGAAATATCAAGAAGTTTCCAGATGAGGTAAATTGTGCAATGATTTGATAGAGCAGAGGCTGAAAACATCTATGGAGGAGAATATTAGGTCATAAATTTTGTACATCATGTTAGAAACCCGCCATACGAATTTAGTCGGTTCGAGAAAACTTCGGGTAAACATCAGGTTGCATATGATTGAAAGTAAAGAGGCATATGAAGACATAAGATTCCCGGCATATTTGGAATTATCCCAAGTTGAGTTGAGTTTCTTAGCCCTGTTTCTATGTCCTATGCATGAAAACATAGGAACTGGGGTGCAGAAAAATGGTGTTTTGGACTGATGAGTCAAAATTTGAAATATTTGGTAGCAGCAAACGACAGTTTGTTTGTGAAGGGCCGGAAAGCGGTAGAATAATTTGTGTCCACAAGCTACAGTGAAGTGTGGAGGTTCCTTGCAAGCTTGGAGCTGCATTTCTGCAAATGGGGTTGGAGATTTGGTCATAATCAATGTTGTCCTCAATGCTGAGAAATACAGGCAGCTACTTCACCATTGTGCCATATTATCAGAGTTGTGAAATTGCCCCCAAATTTATTCTACAGCAGGACACCAACCCCAAACATGCAGCCAATGTCATTAAGAACTATCTTCAACCTAAAGAAGAACTAGGAGTTCTGGAAGTGATGACTTGGCTCTCACAGAGCCCTGATCTCAACATCATCAAGTCTGTCTGGGATTACATGAAGAGACAAAAGGATTTGAGGCAGCCTACATGAACAAAAGATATGTGGTTAGTTCCTGAGATGTTTGGAACATCCTACCTGCTGAGTTTCTTCAAAAACTGTGTGCAAGTATACCTAGAATAATTGAATTGATGCTGTGTTGGAGGCAAAGGTTGGTCACACCAAATATTGATTTGATTTGGATCTCCCTTCTGCTTATTTACTTTACATTTTGTTAATTGGTAGAAATAAACATTTGTGTTTCTGAAAGCTTTCTTAATTTACAGCATTTTTTACACCTTCCCACAAATTTTGCACAGTACCGTACATCAAGAGTAGGCAACCTCGGCCCTCCAGCTGTGGTGAAACTACAAATCCCATCATGCCTCTGCCTCTAGGAGTCATGCCTGTGATTGTCAGGGTCCTGCAATGTCTCATGGGACTTTTAGTTTCAAAACAGCTGGAGGGCGAGGTTGACTACCCTTGCCATACATTGTACATTGTAACTGTGTAAGTAGAACTATTCTGAAAAGTTGGAGTAAAATAATTCTAAAGCACAAACAATGGGCAACAATCCACAACAATCATACCAAGTGATAGACATATTCCTGGAAGTACAGAAACACTAACAAGGGGCATTCACCTAATTTCTAACTACAAGAGTAGTCACCTAGTAGTACCCCCTATCTGAGCCACTGTGCAGCCTGTTCCATCTGTTATCCATGCTACTCAAGTCTACTTTAAAACACGTAAGCTTCCAGAAAATGGCTACTTTATTTTGGAGCTCACCAGCTGTCAGCTACAATATGTAAATATAGAATATTCACATATATTATTTCTTACTTATCTAAATCATATATACCCCTTCTCTTTGGCTGAATTATTGGTGGATTACTGTATTGTTCTTATTGCAAGTTTGTAGTTTATGCTGGAAATTAATGACCTTTGATACTGTACCAATCTAATATTAAATTGCAATTTTGGTAGTAAAATGTTTTCAACATAATCAACATTTATTTATTCTGTTTTATATCTTCTTTAATCCATCAATTGGATATCTCTTCCACAGTGCATCTGTCAGGTATAAATCAGCAGTAAATTGGATAGAACCATCTTTATCATCGCATCTGCATTTTCATCTTTAAAGTGTGTTTAATAACATTAAAGTGTATTTTTTCTTAAGATTTTTTTTTATATATTATCAAGGATGCATCTATGCTACCTTGACCTGTGTCATAATGTTACCAACTATGCCTATTATTTAAAAAAAAAAACACACTAGACTGTGGCACTGTAGGGAGTGTGGTGCATACCTCATATGCTGAGCTACTATGCACTATTGGATTGTATATTTCCCCCAGTCAGGTGATCACCAGAGGAACTGGATCTTTGTTTCAAAGCACTTTTCTCAGGTCTGTGCTATAGGTCTAACAGGTGGCAAAAGAGTTGCCAGGCAGGGAGAGAAGCCAGAGGTTGCTGAAATACACAAATTATAGCAAAAAATATGCTGATGTGGAGTCGAGACATAACAAAGCATGAACAAACTCACTCACACAAGCTCAGGAGTACCCAATACTTTCAAAGGAAAGGTGAGGCTGCTAGTGAGGGCACATTAACAAATTGGCAAAGCAGGGATTTCATTTAATGTTGAAATATTCAAAACCACTAAAAGTGGCATTTTAAAGCTGAACTTCAGGCAAAAAATAAAAGTCCAAATTTCCTGAAAACTACATATCTTGGAGTACAGTACAAGACGCAGGCTAGCTATTCATAGACCCTGGATTATAGGCTGCTACCTTAAGGTGATTGAACATTGGCAAATAATTTGGACATGCCCCAGGCATACCCCTATAACCCTACCTCACTTTGATACCTTAGTTTTTTAGCAAGCAATGCAGAGTAACAGAGGGTAGAGTGGCCTTCATCCCTTCATCCCGTCCTGTCCTGAAGCGGGGTTCAGTGACATAGAGCTACTTTTACAGCTCAGCATTGATTTTTGCTGCAGTGAAAATATTTTCAGGAGTACTGCAATCTTTATAAATTGTCCATTCTATGTGTTCATAAATGGGGAATCAACTCTTTTTTTCTGCTTCCCCATTGCTCTATGAAAATCCAATCAAAAATCTGAACATCTGATCTATAATATTAGTTATGCAGAGTAATCTTTTATCCATGCAAGTTCTTAGCATCACCTTTAAAGTAATAAATATAACCAACGTTAATCAAATACCATCCCTTTCCCCTTGAGTCTGGTAGAAAAATTATCAAGCCAAATGTCAGGCTAATGCATCTCTTTAATAAGCCACTTAACCATTTTGCAATTCTATTCCACATCCTATTTTACAGTAGAATAACATATAAAATACATAACCAAAAGATCTCCTCCACTTATTATATCTCTCAGTAGAAAGTTAATTTTATCAGTTTAGACTATATTTCTCGAAGATCGGTTCCTACAATGACTTTATATACCTTTTTAAAGGACTTCTCCAATTATCCCCTATATCCCCTATTTCAGGAAAAGTACTCCTCCATTTCTTAATATAAAGGTCTAGAACTTTTTGATGATCAAAAGTATTTATTATATTGCATATTACTCTAATTGGGAGTTTTTTCAATCCCCTGTTTATATGGGAGGTTTTCCAAAATGCAACTTAATCTACCTTGGTTGTTGGTCTTTCTTTATTGTGCCTATATAATCAGCTTCTTTATGTCTATAAGAAGAACACCTTTTTCATTCAGCAAGTCCCTCAGGGAACAATATCCCATTTTATATTTGATAAATTATTCCTGGTATAAACCTAGGATTCCCCCTAACCTAGGTTCACAATCTGATGCAATTTTTACCATTTGATTATTCATATGGAAGATTTACGGAGACTGAATAAAGAGATTAGATGTTTTCTCTGGGAAGAGGGAAATAAATAGAATACATGATTTATTATTTAATTCCCAAATTAAATTCTTAATTTCTTATTCTTATTTATATTAAAAAATCATATTTATATTCATATTTAAAAAATTGGGTTGAGACTCCCACATATAAAGCACTATAATGTGGTTGCAATAGTAAGAATTGCGTTAGCCTGGCTTCTAAATAATAATACGTGTATTGATTTAGATTGAGAATCCCAAGCTACAGAGGGATGTTCCCAATTCTTCCTATTACCTGTTAAGAACACTGAATGTCCAGGGGATTTTTGTAGGTTTCCTTTTTTAGAAATATCCTAAAGGAATGAAATTTACTTTTGAATTATTAAGAAAATACGTTTGAAGGTAATATTTGATCTGCAGCTAATCTCCTTCTAACCTGCATTTGATCTTCTTCAAGCAGGTTTTGCATTCCCACAGACAAACCCTTATAGAACAGCTATAATGCAATACAATGAGTAGTAAATGCACACCCATATACCATGTACAATTAGTATTTACATCTCCTCACTTCTTAGTAACCGGCAAATCAGTACAAAAACACAGTAGTCCAAGTGTTCTAATATGTAGTATTAGTGCTTTCTAAATGGCCTTTTAGTGAAAGGGGGACATTTTTCTTCAACAATCTAGTTAATGCCCAATATATTCCAGCCTATTACAAAGACATCAAAGCAACAAAAACCAAGAATCCAAATGTATTTTCTGTTATTTATCCACATTAAGCTACACAAGGGCAAAATGTACTTTGCATAGAATTATAATATATACCTTTCAAAAGAATATAAAAAGAATATATAAATAAATATAAAGCAAGGTCAGTATGAATAAGCAAGACATATATATGCTATCTCAGACATCCATTACAAGATTATTGCTAAGATTATTCCTTATAATGTTTAATTATGCTGTCCTCAAACTTAAAGCGATTGTAAAGAAAAAAACAAAAAAAAACAAATATCTCTCTACTTACCTGCTCTGTACAAAGGAATTGCACAGAGTGGCCCTGAAACCTCCTCTTTTCAGGTCCCCTGCTGGTGCTTCTGGCTCCTCCTCCCTGTCCAGTGCCCCCATGGGTGCTTGCTCCCAAGCCCTGCTGCTGCATCCATTGACACAGACAGTGGGACTCAGTCCCGCCCCCTCATCACTGGCTTTGATTGACAGCAAATGGCTCCCAATGCCCCAACAAACATAGTGAGACACTAAAAGGAGGGATCGAGTGAGGGCTGAGGCATAAGCGGGAGGTGGGGAGGGGCTAAATTTGATGCCTAAACATTTTTTACCTTAATGCAAAGAATGCGTTAGGGTAAAAAATGTTTAGGCTTTAGAACCATTATAAATCCCTCACCTATATTGATCACAGCAAAGCTCTAATCATTAAAAACATTATATATTTTGTCAAATAGATATTGCAGAATGTTTGGGATTTAAAAATTCCCATTATTGGCTAGCTTAAAGAGGAATTAAAGTGTGGTCTCCCTGCAGCTGTTTTATCCCAATTAATGACTTAACATGGCTTGTTCAACACTTTCTGTGTGGAGGTAACTAATGTGGTAGAGACAAGGCTTTGCTTACTCATGCGAGAGCCTGCAGCAAGCAGAACAGTGATCGGCACACCGGTGGTATCACCAAATCCCCTGAGACAATAAGTCAGATGCACAGTGCCTTAGCTGCTCACTTATATACAGCTACTGATACAGCTTCCTTAAGGCTAAAATCTTCTTTAAAATTTTCTATCTACAGTCCCCTGAAAAAGTATTCATATCCCTTGAAATTTTCCACATTTTGTCATGTCAATATTTTGTAGAACCACCTTTTGCTGTAATTACAGCTGCAAGTCTTTTTGGGTATGTCTCTACTAGGGATGAGCCGAACACCCCCCCGGTTCGGTTCACACCAGAACCTGCGAACGGACTGAAAATTTGCATGAACTTTAGAACCCCATTGAAGTCTATGGGACTCGAACGTTCGAAATCAAAAGTGCTAATTTTAAAGGCTAATTTGCATGGTATTGTCCTAAAAAGGGTTTGGGGACCCAGGTCCTGCCCCAGGGGACATGTATCAATGCTAAAAATTTTTTTAAAAAGGACATTTTTTCGGGAGCAGTGATTTTAATGATGCTTGAAGTGAAAAAAAAGTAAAATATTCCTTTAAATATCGTACCTGGGGGTGTCTATAGTATGCCTGTAAAGTGGCGCGTGTTTCCCATGCTTAGAACAGTCCCTGCACAAAATGACATTTTTAAAGGAATAAAAGTCATTTAAAACTGCTTACAGCTTTAATGTAATGTCCGGTCCCAGTAATATGGATGAAAATCAGTGAGACAAACGGCATGGATACCCCCACCCCCAGTCCATTACCAGGCCCTTTGGGTCTTGTATGGATATTAAGGGGAACCCCGCACCCAGATTAAAAAAAGGAAGGGCGTGGGGCCCCAGGCCCTCTGAACAGCAGTATACAGGTGGTGCAAACAAGACAGGGACTGTAGGTTTGTTGTTAAGTAGAATCTGTTTGTATTTTGAACTGGTACATTTTTAAAGTGTAACTCCAGCCAAAAAATCCATTTTTAATCTTTTTGGAAAACATAGGGAAGGGTTATCACCCCTGTGACATTTGTTTTGCTGTCTGTGCACCTCTTCAGAAGATTTTACCTCATTTTCTGTCCCAATGACAAATGTTTTTTGACAATTGGGGGTTTTTAGTGAAACAAGGATTGGTGATAAAGCATCAGTGGAAAGGAGACACGTTTTTCCTATATTAACTCTTACAGGAGAGAATTTCCCTTCCTAGGGGTAGATGTCATCTCACTTCCTGTTGTCTCCTTCCGTTTGCAAGTAGGAGTCATTTGTAGGTTGGATGTTTGAAAGTAGGGGCCTGCCCTATATACCCTGCAGAAATTGGGGCCTTAGGTGTTGGTGTTGCCACAAAACTGTAAGCCCTCACAGTTACTCTTGGTGGGCGCAGGAACGGGCTCTGCTGTGAAATATTAGATCAAGAATTGTAATTACATGCCCCTGTTGAACAGGGTCAGAAAAATTGGGCCTTTGGTAGGGGTGGTGTTGGTGACACAACACTGTAAGTCCTCACAGTTACTCTTGGTGGGCGCAGAAACGAGCCCTGCTGTGAAATATTAGATCAAGAATTGTAATTACATGTCCCTGTTGAACAGGGGCAGAAAAATTGGGCCTTAGGCACTGGTAAGACAACACTTCAACCCCTCACAGATCTACACTCTATTTGAAGCGCAGGAATGAGCTCTCCTGTAAAATATTGCATCAAAAATTGTAATTACATGCCCCTGCTAAACAGGGGCTGAAAAATTGGGCCTTAGCCACTAGTGGCAGCGCCCAGAACCAAAAATATTCTTACAAGCTATCAGCATGATCATTGAGGAGGAAGAGGATAGTCACTCAGCATAACAGGATAGTCACTCAGCATCAGCATAGGCAGTCTTGAAGGAATCTGACATTTCAAAAAAAATTATTCGGTTACATCAGCATCAGGTGCTTGGTAGCTGGTGGTGATCCAAGACTGATTCATTTTTATGAAGGTCAGTCGATCGACCGAGTCGGTGGACAGGCGCACCCTGTGATCGGTTACAAAACCTCCAGCAGCACTGAATGTGCATTCCGAAAGAACGCTGGATGCAGGACGGCCAGTAGCTCAATTGCATACTGTGCAAGCTCTGGCCAGTGATCCATCCTCAAGGCCCAGTAACCCAGAGGATTTTCGGTGGGAAAGGTGTCCAAGTCAGATCTTGCCCCTAGGTATTCCTGCACCATGTAAAACAGACGCTGGCGATGGTTGCTGGAAACGATCATACCTTGGGGCTGCGGACTAAAAAATTGTCTGAACGCATCGGCCAGATGGCCACCTTCTCCACCGCTCCTTCTTTGACTGACTGATGCCTCAGCAACACGTTGTCCAGGAACAGGAGTTTGTAACCTTCCAGTCTCTGGGAACGCATTGCACAGACCTTTCTGCAAGGCTTCCCGAAGATGTTTCATCCTCTGCTCTCTCTGCGACAGCAAGATAAGGTCCGCAACCTTACCCTTGTAACATGGATCAGGGAGGGTTGCCAGCCAGTATTGATCCCTCTCCTTGATACCACGAATACGAGGATCCTTGAACAGGCTTTGCAGGATCAGGGAGGCCATGCAGCGTAGGTTTGCTGAGGCATTTGGTCCGGAGTCCTCTGGGTCACTAAGGATGACATGATCGCAGCCACCTTCTCCCAGCCACGTACAAGTCCATGGGTTTCTTGGGACTGTAAATGATCCCTTAAAGACTGCTGCTGATGCTGAGTGCCAGGCTCCACCTCCATGCTGACACAATCCTCCTCTTCCTCCTCCTCCTCGTCCTCTTCCCGTGTGATCGGCAGGAATGCAGGAACACTGTCTGGATAAAGGGGGCCTTGAGAGCTAAGGAAGTCCTCCTCTTCCTACCTCTGTTCTGCCTCAAGTGCCCTGTCCATTATTCCACGCAGTGTGTGCTCCAACAGGTGGGCAAGAGGGACAGTGTCACTGATGCATGCACTGTCACTGCTCACCATCCTCGTGGTCTCCTCAAATGGTGACAGGACAGTGCATGCATCCCTGATCATGGCCCAATGGCATGGGGAAAAAAAACAAGCTCTCCTGACCCTGTCCTGGTGCCATAGTCGTACAGGTACTCATTGATGGCCCTCTGCTGCGTGTGCAGCCGCTGCAGCATGGCCAACATTGAGTTCCACCTGGTGGGCATGTCACAGATTAGGCGGTTCTTGGGCAGGTTAAATTCCTTTTGGAGGTCAGCCAGCCAAGCACTGGCATTATATGACCGGTGGAAATGCACACAGACTTTCCTGGCCTGCCTCAGGACATCCTGTAAGCCTGGGTACCTGCCCAAGAACTGCTGCACCACCAAGTTAAGGACGTGAGCCAAACAGGGCACCTGGGTCATTTGTCCCTATCGGAGGGCGGAGAGGAGGTTGGTGACATTGTCGCAAACCACCATTCCTGCCTTAAGTTGGCGTGCCGTCAACCACCTCTGAACCTGCCCCTGCAAAGCTGACAGAACCTCTGCCCCAGTGTGGCTGTCCCCCAAGCACACCAGCTCAAGCACCGCATTGCATCTTTTGCCCTGCTTAGTTGCGTAGCCCCTTGAACGCCTACGGAGCACCGCTGGTTCCGAGGACACAGCACAGGAAGAGGCCATGGAGGAAGAAGAAGAGGAGGGGGTGGAGGAGAGAGGTGTGTCAGAATCACCAGCAGTAACATTTTGGAGGAGTGGTGGTGGAACAACCTCCAACACTACTGCACCTTGTCCTGCATCCTTCCCAGCTGCCAGCAGAGTCACCCAATGTGCCGTGAAACTTAGGTAACGTCCCTGTCCATGTCTGCTAGACCATGAGTCAGCGGTAATATGCACCTTACTGCTGACCGCCCTGTCCAGCGAGGCATGGACATTGCCTTCCACATGCTGGTAGAGAGCCGGAATCGCCTTCCGTGAGAAGGGGGCAGAGTCTACCAACTGAAAAGGTAGCAGTTGAAGTGCTAGCAATTTTGCCAAGCTAGCATTCAACCACTGGGCATGTGGATGGCTGGGAGTGAACTTCTTTCGGCGGTGCAGCAGCTGGGGCAGGGAAATTTGCCTGGTACAATCTGATGTCGGTGTACCGATAGCAGATTGCCCACAAGTACTTGGCTGTGACACACCTAATTCTACACCTTCGTTCCTCTCAGTGCAGGTCTCAAGAGGGCTGAAGGTATAGATGAGGAGCAAGGAGAGGTCCTCTTTGTTCTTTGGTGTGTGTCTTTTAGGTACACTTGACATCAGGCACCCACGTGGAGTCAGTGAACTCATTATCCCCTCCCTCCTCATCACTGGAGCAAACCTGGCAGTATGCTGCAGCAGGGGCAACATGACTGCCAGATTACTGTCCTTCTTGGGCACCCACTCTGTCTGGGCTCACGTTATTGCCTTCCTCTAGCTGAGTACCATCATCGGAGCCTTCAAAACGCTGGGCATCCTTTTGGAGCATGTACCCAACACTGTGGTCAAACAGTTCGGGGGACTCCTCAGGAGGACATGGCGGAGCTAGGGAAGGAGTGACTGATTCCATTGAGCCGAGGGAAGAGGCTGGGTTGGCAGCTGCTTTGCCAGACAAAGTACCCTGAGCATGGGTGAGAGAGGATGAGGAGGATGAGGACGACTTGGTCATCCACTCGACCAAGTCTTCCACATGTTGCGGCTCAACATGGTCAGCTGCCGAAAAAAAGGCCAAGCGTGTCCCACAGCCACATGCTGATGAGGATGCACCGTGTCCACGACCAGCACTGTTGCCTCTAGACACAGAGCCTGCTTGCCCTCTTTTATTGGCTTGTGACTGTCTGCCCCTCCTTGTTGGCCTTCCAGACATACTAATGGCCTGCAGTGAGCTGGGATATATATATATATATATATATATATATATATATATATATATACTGATAATTCAGCTAGCAAAATCAACTGCCTGCCTGTAGTATTATTAGTATGAGAACACCACCAATCTTCTACAGGTAGCTTTAGCTTAACACTGTGCAGAGGTCGCACTACACTAACTCGTAGCTTTAGCTGAACACTGTGCAGAGGACACACTACACTAACGTTTAAATAATGTAGCTGCCTGCGGTAATGATAGGATCAGGAAAACACCACCAACCTTCTACAGGTAGCTTTAGCTGAACACTGTGCAGAGGACACACTACACTAACGTTTAAATAATGTAGCTGCCTGCGGTAGTGATAGGATCAGGAAAACACCACCAACCTTCTACAGGTAGCTTTAGTTGAACACTGTGCAGAGGACGCACTACAGTAACGTTTAAATAATGTAGCTGCCTGCGGTAGTGATAGGATCAGGAAAACACCACCAACCTTCTACAGGTAGCTTTAGCTGAACACTGTGCAAAGGTCGCACTACACTAACTTGTATCTTTAGGTGAATACTGTGCAGAGGTCGCACTACACTAACTTGTAGCTTTAGCTGAACACTGTGCAGAGGTCGCACTACACTAACTCGTAGCTTTAGCTGATTACTGTGCAGAGGACGCACTACACTAACGTTTAAATAATGTAGCTGCCTGTGGTAGTGATAGGATCAGGAAAACCCCACCAACCTTCTACAGGTGGCTTTAGCTGAACACTGTGCAGAGGTCGCACTACACTAACAGTTAAATAATGTAGCTGCCTGCGGTAGTGATAGGATCAGGAAAACACCACCAACCTTCTACAGGTAGCTTTAGCTGAACACTGTGCAGAGGACGCACTACACTAACGTTTAAATAATGTAACTGCCTGCTGTAGTGATAGGATCAGGAAAACCCCACCAACCTTCTACAGGTAGCTTTAACTGAACACTGTGCAGAGGTCGCACTACACTAGGGATGAGCTTCGAGTTCGAGTCAAACTCATGTTCGACTCGAACTTCGGCTGTTCGCAAGTTCGCCCAACAGCGAACAATTTGGGGTGTTCGCGGGAAATTCGAATGTCGCGGAACACCCTTTAAAAGTCTATGAGAGAAATCAAAAGTGCTAATTTTAAAGGCTTATATTCATGGTATTGTCATAAAAAGTGTTTGGGGACCTGGATCCTGCCCCAGGGGTCATGGATCAATGCAAAAAAAGTTTTAAAAACGTTTTTTTCGGGAGCAGTGATTTTAATAATGCTTAAAGTGAAACAATAAAAGTGTAATATCCCTTTAAATTTCATACCTGGGGGGTGTCAATTGTATGCCTGTAAAGGGGTGCATGTTTCCCGTGTTTAGAACAGTCTGACAGCAAAATAACATTTCAAAGGAAAAAAAGTAATTTAAACTACTCGCGTCTATTAATGAACTGCCGGTCCGACAATACACATAAAAGTTCATTGATAAAAACGGTATGGGAATTCCCCACAGGGGAACCCTGAATCAAAATTTTAAAAAAAAAATGACGTGGGGGGTCCCTCTAAAATCCATACCAGGCCCTTCAGGTCTGGTATGGATATTAAGGGGAACCCCGGACAAAATGTAAAAAAAAATGGCATGGGGTCCCCCTAAAAATCTATACCAGACCCTTCAGGTCTGGTATGGATTTTAAGGGGAACCCCGCGCCAAAATTTAAAAAAAAAACGTGTGGGGTCCCCCCAAAGATCCAAACCAGACCCTTATCCGAGCACGCAACATGGCAGGCTGCAGGAAAAGAGGGGGGACGAGAGAGCGCCCCCCCTCCTGAACGGTACCAGGCCACATGCCCTCAATATTGGGAGGGTTCTTTGGGGTATGTTGATGAGGACAAGGGCCTCATCCCCACAACCCTGGCCGGTGGTTGTGAGGGTCTGCGGGCAGGGGGCTTATCGGAATCTGGAAGCCCCCTTTAACAAGGGGACCCCCAGATCCAGCCCTCCCCCTGTGTGAAATGGTAAGGGAGCACAAAAGTACCCCTACCATTTCACTAAAAAAGTGTCAAAGATGTTAAAAATGACAAGAGACAGTTTTTGACAATTCCTTTATTTAAATGCTTCTTCTTTCCTCATCAACATGGGAACAAGGTGTTTTGGGGGGCTACCCCAAAGCACCCTCCCAATGTTGAGGGCATGTGGCCTGGTACAGTTCAGGAGGGGGGGGCTCTCTCGTCCCCCCTCTTTTCCTGCGGTCTGCTAGGTTGCGTGCTCGGATAAGGGTCTGGTATGGATTTTTGGGGGGACCCCACTCCATTTTTTTGCTTAATTTTGGCGCAGGGTTCCGGGACCCCCACGTCATTTTTTTTTTAAATTTTTGTTCGGGGTTCCCCTGTGGGTAATTCCCATGCCGTTTTTATCAATGAACTTCTATGTGTATTGTCGTACCGGCAATTCAATAATAGCAGCGAGTAGTTTTACATTTTTTTCCTTTGAAATTTCATTTTGCTGTCAGACTGTTCTAAACACGGGAAACATGCCCCCCTTTACAGGCATACTATAGACACCCCCCAGGTACGAAATTTAAAGGGATATTACACTTTTATTGTTTCACTTTAAGCATTATTAAAATCACTGCTCCCGAAAAAACGGCTGTTTTTAAAAAATTTTTTTGCATTGATCCATGTCCCCTGGGGCAGGACCCAGGTCCCCAAACACTTTTTATGACAATAACTTGCATATAAGCCTTTAAAATTAGCACTTTTGATTATTCATGTTCGTGTTCCATATACTTTAATGGTGTTCGCGTGTTCAAACAAATTTTTTGCCTGTTCGCATGTTCTGGTGCGAACCGAACAGGGGTGGTGTTTGGCTCATCCCTACACTACACTAACTTGTAGCTTTAGCTGAACACTGTGCAGAGGTCGCACTACACTAACTTGTAGCTTTAGCTGAACACTGTGCAGAGGTCGCACTACACTAACTTGTAGCTTTAGCTGAACACTGTGCAGAGGTCGCACTACACTAACTCGTAGCTTTAGCTGAACACTGTGCAGAGGTCGCACTACACTAACTTGTAGCTTTAGCTAAACACTGTGCAGAGGTCGCACTACACTAACTTGTAGCTTTAGCTGAACACTGTGCAGAGGATGCACTACACTAACGTTTAAATAATGTAGCTGCCTGTGATAGTGATAGGATCAGGAATACACCACCAACCTTCTACAGGTAGCTTTAGCTGAACACTGTGCAAAGGTCGCACTACACTAACTTGTAGCTTTAGCTAAAAGCTGTGCAGACGTCGCACTACACTAACTTGTAGCTTTAGCTGAACACTGTGCAGATGTCACACTACACTAACTTGTAGCTTTAGCTGGACACTGTGCAGAGGTTGCACTACACTAACTCGTAGCTTTAGCTGAACACTGTGCAGAGGTTGCACTACACTAACGTGTAGCTTTAGCTGAACACTGTACAGAGGTCGCAATACATTAACTTGTAGCTTTAGCTGAACACTGTGCAGAGGTCACACTACACTAACTTGTAGCTTTAGCTGAACACTGTGCAGAGGTCGCACAACACTAACTTGTAAATAATGTAGCTGCCTGACTGTGGTACTAATAGGATCAGAAAAATACCACCAATCTTCTACAGGTATCTTTAGCTGAACACTGTGCAGAGGACGCACTCTACACTAACTGTAAATACTGTAGCTGCCTGACTGTGGTACTAATAGGATCAGAAGAACACCAGCAATTTTCTTCAGGTAGCTGTAAATAGTGTAACAACACCTGCCTGCCTGTCAGTAGGAAGAGAATAACAAGAACAGATCTAGCTAAACTGAATACAGTATATATATATATATATATATATATATATATATATATATATATATATATATATATATATATATCTATCTATATATATATATATCTATCTATATATATATATCTACATATAGATATATATATAGATATACAGTATATATATATATATATATATATATATATATATATATATACAACCCCTGGGAACTGACTGACTGTCCTGTCTAATCTATCTAACTTAAATCAAATAACACTGTCTCTCTGTCTCTCAATGCCGGAACACACTACACAGGGCCTTATATAGTGTGGAGCGTGTACTAAACCCCCTGAGCCATAATTGGCCAAAGCCACCCTGGCTGTGATCAATTACAGCTCTCTGTACAGATGGTGCTGTGATTGGCCAAGCATGCGGGTCATAGTGCATGCTTGGCCAATCATCAGCCAGCAAAAATGCACTGCGATGCCGCAGTGAATTATGGGCAGTGACGCGCCACTCGAATTTGGCGCGAACGGCCCATATTATGACGAGACGATACCAGACGATGTTCGAGTCGAACATGGGTTTGACTCGAACGCGAAGTTCATCCCTAGTCTCT
The DNA here is from genome assembly GCA_037952925.1 of Lithobates clamitans. Classification (NCBI taxonomy): domain Eukaryota; kingdom Metazoa; phylum Chordata; class Amphibia; order Anura; family Ranidae; genus Lithobates; species Lithobates clamitans. The sequence continues at coordinate 2,990,131 of JBBGZY010000285.1, forward strand.
ACCAGCTTTGCACATTTATGCCCCATACACACGGTCGGACATTGATCGGACATTCCGACAACAAAATCCTAGGATTTTTTCCGACAGATGTTGGTTCAAACTTGTCTTGCATACACACGGTCACAAAATCCGATCATTCTGAACGCGGTGAAGTAAAACACGTACGTGGGGACTGTAAACGGGGCAGTAGCCAATAGTTTTTATCTCTTTATTTATTCTGAGCATGCGTGGCACTTTGTGCGTCGGATTTGTGTACACACAATCGGAAATTCCGACAACGGATTTTGTTGTCGGAAAATTTTATAGCCTGCTCTCAAACTTTGTGTGTCAGAAAATCCGATGGAAAAAGTCCGATGGAGCGCACACACGGTCGGAATTTCCGACAACACGCTCCGATCGCACATTTTCCATCGGAAAATCTGACCGTGTGTACGGGGCATTAGAGTGACATGTTTGCCCATTCTTCTTTACAAAATAGCTCAAGCTCTGTTAGATTGGATGGAGAGCGTCTGAACAGCAATTTTCAAGTGTTGCCACAGATTCTCATTTAGAGGTCTGGACTTTGACTGGGCCATTCTAACATATATATATATATGTTCTGCTGGAAGGTGAACCTTTGCCCCAGTCTCAATTCTTTTGCAGACTCTAACAGGTTGTCTTCGAAGATTGCCCTGTATTTGGCTCTATCCATCTTCCCATCAACTCTGACCAGCTTCCCTGTCCCTGCCGAAGAAAAGCATCCCCATAACATGATGGGGATGGTGTGTTTAGGGTGATTTGCAGTGTTTGTTTCCCGCCACATATAACGTTTTGCTTTAAGGCCATAAAGTTCAATTTTGATCTCATCTGATCAGAGCACCTTTTTCCACATGTGTCCCCCACATGGCTTCTTACAAACTGAAAACAGGACTTCTTATGGCTTTCTTTCAACAATGGCTTGCCACTCTTCCATAAAGGCCAGATTTGTGGAGTGCACAACTAATAGTTGTCCTGTGGACAGATTCTCCCACCTGAGCTGTGGATCTCTGCAGCCCCTCCAGAGTTACCATGAGCCTCTTGGCTGCTTCTCTGATGAATACTCTCCTTACCCAGCCTGTCAGTTTAGGCAGATGGTCATGTCTTGGTAAGTTTGCAGTTATGCCATATTCTTTCCATTTTCGGATGATATATTGAACAGTGCTCTGTGAGATGTTCAAAGCTTGGGATATTTTTTTATAACCTAACCCTGCTTTAAACTTCTCCATGACTTTTATTTAGGGCTTTTAGAGTAAAAGGGGTTGAATACAAATGCACGCCACACTTTTCACATATTTATTTGTAGAAAAATGTTGAAAACCATTTATCATTTTCCTTTCACTTCACAATTATGTGCGACTTTGTGTTGGTGTATCACATAAAATCCCAACAAAATACATTTACGTTTTTGGTTGTAACATGACAGAATGTGGAAAATCGCAAGGGGTATGAATACTTTTTTAAGGCACTATCTATCTATCTATCTATCTATCTATCTATCTATCTATCTATCTATCTATCTATCTATCTATCTATCTATCTATCTATCTATCTATCTATCTATCTATCTATTATATGTAATAAAAAAAACTTGCGTCCAGCCCCTCCTGAGGGGTCCCACTTGAATTAAGATTTTGCATTTTGCCTCTTGGAAGGAATGGCTCTACCTTATTAGTAGACTCCTTTTCTCCATATTGCTTGACGGTTCTGCTATACTATACAGTATGTCTGTTATTTCCTTTTCTATGCTAATTTTCTTGACCAATATCCTTTTCAGCACCATTTCATTCAGTTAAGCAAAGGTTGGGTAGAGGAGACACACAAGACGAGTAGATGAGCCATCAGTTGCGGAATGGGAAACAGCTGTTCTTGGTGGGATCCGAGATGCTGCAGTGACAAAAATAGTTTTAATGAAAGAAAGCAAATTGGCTTCTTTCAGCACCATTTTCCAATCACTTGTCGCTTGTTCTCCTTGCCAAAAGTGGCTATGATCCAAAATCTATCACCTTATCTCTTTCATTTTTCCACCTCAAGCACAGTGAACATATGCTCCTTTAGAAGGTTCCGCTTCAACAAAAAGAGGTCAAATCCAGTTCAGAAAAAAAGAGGTTATGTGGTAGGTTTAATTATAATAATCACAGTTAATTATTTTACTGACAATGTGCAAAAATGTTTGTGCTGGAGAGACATATTAACAGGTATAATTAGTATTTGACTCTAAGTAGTACCTTGTGTTATGGCATGTTGCCGTTAAACCAACATAACACGAAACCTGACTTACAGGCAGTGTTGTCTTTCAGTGGCTGATACCACATAAAAGATATAGAAAAAAATTATGTGTACAGGAGTCTAAAGTGAACCTATAGTAATGTGACAAGTCGCCAGTACCCTGACCTTTCTAAACTCTGTCTAGCGGCAATTTCATGAGCAAATAGCAGAACACCAATCATGTCATCCGTTGAATGAAAGGCTAAGCCAGCCAATCAGCCGAGCATCTATTCCCTAAGATCTGTTAGCTAAGATTTTTGGCACTTGATTATATGGCAAGTACTGGAGTACTGGCTAAAACAGAAAAGGAATTGTAAGTATCTCAGTATTTCTTTTAAAGACCAATCAAATGCTTAGATTAGATCAGCCATAGCTTGAGTAGGAAAGCCTGTTTCCTGCCAGCATGCTGCAGAGTGGGACTCTTGCAAATGTTCAACACACCTCTTGCTGAGTCAAAGTTAGAACTGAGGAGCAAGAACGTTACTTGCTGTATTGCTTTAGATCCCACCCAGTAGAGGGTATGTATAGAGAACTGTTTCCCCCACAGAGAGAAGGGGTTCCACTCTGCAGGTGCTAGCTGGGGGCAGGCTTTTCTATTTAGACTGTGACTGCTTTGAAAAAAGCTCATTTAAACTGAAGGTTTATGCGGACTTTAACATTTAAGGAAACTAATAATTTAAGATAACAGGATTGTAATGGCCATTACGTTAGTATACTTTACTTTAATTTTACTTTTACTCCTCTGCCATATTTGGCATCTTTCGGGGGGGAGCAGGTACCTGTTTTTGATGCCCGGAAGTTCATCCCCCCTCCTCCTTCCATCACCTCCGGGCCATTCATGTGCAGTAGGAAACCGGCTGAGAAGCCACAAGGCTGCAATGCTGGTTTCCCTTAGAAGGAATGGCGGTAAGAGCAGAAAGAAAAATCAACTGAGGTGCTGTCATCATGGGACCCCTTGACAGGTATGAGTCCTAATATTAAAAGTCAGCAGCTATAGTATTTGTAGTTACTGACTTTTCATTTTCTCTTTGGGGGGGCTGGAGTTCCGCTTTAACTTCAAACGACTTCCAGAGGAGGCTATAGGCTCACTACTCATGCATTTTATACTGTTGTTATCACTAGGATGCTGAGCAAGGACATACAGCTGTCACCAGCGCAAATGTATGCAGACAGGGAATGACTAAAAGAGCCCGAAAAAAGAAAAGTAACAACAAAAAAAGCTTAAGTATATTCTAAAAGAAAAATACATACCAACTGTTTCTGTTACAAAGCTCTTTATCAACCTAAATGTCATCATGTTAGGATTTACTACTAATTTACACTAGAGCTGTGGCCTTGCATTAAAAAAAAATACAGTCAGGTCCATAAATATTGGGACAGCGACACAATTCTAATCTTTTTGGCTCTATATACCACCACAATGGATTTGAAATGAAACAAACAAGATGTGCTTTAACTGCAGACTTTCAGCTTTAATTTGAGGGTATTTAGATCCAAATCAGGCGAACGGTATAGGAATTACAACAATTTGTATATGTGCCTCCCACTTTTTAAGGGACCAAAAGTAATGGGACAGATTAACAATCATCCATCAAACTTTCACTTTTTAATACTTGGTTGCAAATCCTTTGCAGTCAATTACAGCCTGAAGTCTGGAATGCATAAACATCCCCAGACGCTGGGTTTCATCCCTGGCGATGTTCTGCCAGGCCTCTACTGCAACTGTCTTCAGTTCCTGCTTGTTCTTGGGGCATTTTCCCTTCAGTTTTGTCTTCAGCAAGTGAAATGCATGCTCAATCGGATTTAGGTCAGGTGATTGACTTGGCCATTGCATAACATTCCACTTCTTTCCCTTAAAAAACTCTTTGGTTGCTTTCACAGTACGCTTCGGGTCATTGTCCACCTGCACTGTGAAGCGCTGTCCAATGAGTTCTGAAGCATTTTGCTGAATATAAGCAGATAATATTGCCCGAAACACTTAAGAATTCATCCTGCTGCTTTTGTCAGCAGTCACATCATCAATAAATACAAGAGAACCAGTTCCATTGGCAGCCATACATGCCCACGCCACGACACTACCACCACCATGCTTCACTGATGAGGTGGTATGCTTTGGATCATGAGCAGTTCCTTTCCTTCTCCATACTGTTCTCTTCCCATCACTCTGGTACAAGTTGATCTTGGTCTCATCTGTCCATAGGATGTTGTTCAAGAACTGTGAAGGCTTTTTTTTAGATGTTGTTTGGCAAACTCTAATCTGGTCTTCCTGTTTTTGAGGATCACCAATGGTTTACATCTTGTGGTGAACCCTCCGTATTCACTCTGGTGAAGTCTTCTCTTGATTGTTGACTTTGACACACATACACCTACCTCCTGGAGAGTGTTCTTGATCTGGCCAACTGTTGTGAAGGGTGTTTTCTTCACCAGGGAAATAATTCTTTGGTCATCCACCACAGTTGTTTTCCGTGGTCTTCCGGCTCTTTTGGTATTGCTGAGCTCACCGGTGCGTTCTTTCTTTTTAAGGATTTTCCAAACAGTTGATTTGGCTACACCTAATGTTTTTGCTATCTCTCTGATGGGTTTGTTTTGTTTTTTCAGCCTAGTGATGGCTTGCTTCACTGATAGTGACAGGTCTTTGGATCTCATATTGAGAGTTGACAGCAACAGATTCCAAATGCAAATAGCACACTTGAAATGAACTCTGGACCTTTTATCTGTTCCTTGTAAATGGGATAATGAGGGAATAACACACACCTGGCCATAGAACAGCTGAGCAGCTAATTGTCCCATTACTTTTGGTCCCTTAAAAAGTGGGAGGCATATACACAAACTGTTGTAATTCCTACACCATTCACCTGATTTGGATGTAATATCCTCAAATTAAAGCTGAAAGTCTGCAGTTAAAGCACATCTTGTTCGTTTCATTTCAAATCCATTGTGGTGGTGTATAGAGCCAAAAAGATTAGAATTATGTCTATGTCCCAATAGTTATGGACCTGCCTGCATGTGTAGGGATCTCTTGCTGGGAAAGAAATACCCCCAAAGCAAGGGCAGAATGACATTACCCCAAGTTTGATTCATGCCCACAGTGGAGAGTTACAACAACAAAGGATGCCAGTCAATTTATTATTTTTTCAGAATTATATTCTCTGACTTACAGGGAGAGAGGGTTATGGCTTTAGAGCCTACCTCCAGAAACATGGGTTCTGGGCTCTGCCACACTTCTCCTTCATCCGAAAAGGGGTACCAGGATCCTACAGGACTGCCTTTCCTGGCTCTAGACCCTGGGTGCTGTACCCTCCTCAACCAGGCAGAGTCTAGGGCGGTGCTAGGTCCAAAGAGGTTTTTGGCCTAGTCAGCACAAACTCCACTGCACACACTTTCCCAGTCCTCAGCCCAGAAAAGAAAACTCACCCAGCCACTTCCCAAATATTTATATCCTCTCCCCAGCATGCACAACTGGACATAACCCTCCTAGTGGCTGGTCAGAGGGGACATAACTATTCATAGCTCAAGATAGTAATAAGTCCCATGTCTATTGCCCCAAGTGCCAAAGATATCCAGTGGGGGCAACCAGGAACAGCAGTAACCCTTAACTTAGAGCAGAGCTAAGTGAAAATCTATAAATTAGACTGGGCAAAATTCAATTTACTAACCACCTCTGATTATGGCAGGGTGGTTACATGTGCTGCATGTTTTTGTGAGCCTAACATCCTAGCAATCAAGGCTGCTAGGCATCAGGAGCTGCCTGCATTGTAGGAAATAGGGTGTATTTGACTTTTCCTTGTAAAATCATAAAACTGTGTGCATTGGCCCCAAATTGATATCACATTAGTGCAACGTTTAGGTAATGTAGTAAATGGTAAAGTTCAAAGTTAACATATACTGTACATTTTACTTTAGGAGGGCTTTATTGCCTTATCAATCTATCATTCTGGCACATTCAGGAAAGAGAAAATTAGTTTGCGTAAACGTTTGTACTAACAGGAAATGCCATGACATCACTACACTCCCAATGTTTACACAATGTGGTGTGATCTTCTAAAGAGCATTCTTATGGAATAATCTGTAAAGGAACCAGAAGCCTAGGAAGTCATTATGGTAACTCCTGGGCCTAGCAATGGCTCCTAGCTGTCTCTGAGAGAAAGTGATTCCAATGCTAGCATCAGCAGGGATACACAGGAGCCACCGAGTCAAGGTGCCATTTTAAAACAGTGCTGAGACAAATAGCCAATGTCCCTGTGCCATTTTAAAAGTACTTAAAGTGGATGTAAACCCACCACTCATGATTCTCAACTATTGCCATCTTTCTTCTGTATATATGTATACATGCCTCCTGCATGTATCCCTACCTTTTAAAAACCATCCCCTTCTGCACACTGAACCCCGCAAATCTCAGAAATCCATGGGTGGTTCTATGCTCTGGAGCTAAGTGGGCAGAGTTTTTATCTCAATGAAAGAAGATAAGAGGATTGCTCATAGCTGGATTAACTCTTTGTGGCAAGACTGGGCACATATGACATGAAATCATATGCTGTACCAGGTACAAGCCTTAATTAAAACATTTTTTGGGGGGTTTACATCCACTTTAAGGTCCCATGTATGAACTTGGGATTAGGATATAGGGGGCTTCATAGAGATACAAGGGTTGGTTTGTTTACTTACAAACTTACTTGCAGCATCAGAAGATGTTCGCGCTTCAGCACTTTTGTTACTTTGGAAATGTTTTAGGCCAGGTTTGGTTCATTTGTAGTAGGATTAATATATGGGTTCTGTTGTTTTAGAAAGCAAAGAGTTTAGAGTTTAATGAAATCCATTTATTAAATACCACTGATGGGCTTTCTCAACACCATAGCTTTTATGTTACGCATACCGTCATTTCTACTAATGGCGGAGATCGTGAAAGCCTTTAACACCTTTTTTGAATGTCTTTTTTTTTGCTAGACAAAGGCTAGATCAGATTTTCTGTTTGTTTTATTATTTATTTTTCTGTTAAGTGGTCAACCTATTATTTTAACTAAAGAGACCTTAAGAATAATTGCAGGCTATCAAAAAAGTGTTTATACACAACAGGTGTAATCTGAATCAAGAAAAATGAAAAGTCTAATATCTCCATAGTAACTAATAGCCACATGAAGTTAGTTTCATTATAAAATATTTATCTTGCTATCCTGCTGAGATGTTTGTAAACTTTTGTATGCAAAGAGAGCTGTGCCAGCTGATAAAAACTGGCATACAATAAACTTAAAGTGGAACTCCAGGAAATGTAAAAAATATCCCTTGAAGGGCTATGCCTGGACTGCAAGGTTTGCTGCTTGTTTAGGCCTAGGGGTCATAGAAAAGAAGATTTACTTACCCTCTCATGCTGCTAGACCTGTCACCGCAACATCTAATTCCTATGCTCTGGCAGTCTAAGGTCCTGACATAATCAAGACTGATGTTGCCCTGCATTGAACATGATGTCACCAACGGACATTCCAACACCGGATCATGGGGGAGCGCCGTCTGCCAGGGAAGCAGAGGTTCAGGTAAATAAAAGTGCTTTTACTCTTACCTAAAATAGATGAGCCGTAAACACAGACAGTGCTGAGGAAAGGAAATGCCGATAACCGGCATTTGTTTACATGTGATCGGCTGTGACTGGGCAAACCTTATCACATAGGCATATGGAAAAATGCAGCGCATGTACAAATGAATATAGGTCTTTAAAATGGTGAAACAGTCAAGAAATAACTAATTGACCACAGGTGCCTTGAAACACAAACGTCCATAGATGGATGTAAATGTCCAACCGCACAGGAGGTATAAGTACTCCAAGGGGTGGTGATGGTCTGATGGTTGTCAGAAAACACCTGGCATCATACAGCGACTTCCCAACTGAGAAACCAGGTCCCAATGGGTCATTCAGAGAAAGTGCAAAAAAGCCTCTTACCAGATCCTGTGGATTCCCATGTCAGCGACAGGGAATCGCATGTGCAGTTTGTCACAAATGACGTGGAATGGGAGCTCAGGAATCGCCAATCTCTTGGATTGTGGTTTGTATGGATCTCGGCCGGCAACCGGATGGGTCCTCACAACGAACCGTCCTCACACCGAACCGTCCCAGCATGCATCAGAAGTTTCACAAACGGTCCCCCGAAAAGAGCAGTTGGAGGGACTGGATCTCATGCGGTAAATGTGGAAACAAAAAGAATGTGCCTCCACATGGTGCAGATAAAAAAGGGTGTTTTTATTGACAAAAACGACCATGCACAAATAAAAGCGTGATCACGGTGGATAAAAACAAATGGGCAACAAAGAGAGTGGTGTATGTACCCGACGCGTTTCGACCTAGGGGTCTTCAACAGGGGCATACTATGTGATGTGTGAAGAAGGATGCAAGCCTCCCAAACCTTGCATTTGATTGGCTTGCACCTGTTGCCAGTCAGTAGTGGCCATTCTGCAGTTTATATCTCACCATTGATGTGACTTAAGCTGCTGGTAATACACAACTACCCATTGTGCCAGAAGGTTTGTTCAACAATGAGGCAGCTAGATATGTGCATTGATGTACTGTACTGGGATGAAGTGAGATGAGGATGAGGAAGGAGATTTATAATCTCTTACCATAAAGATATTGCTGCAGCTGTAAACACAGCAATCCTACATCAATTCTGATTCTGGTATTACAGACACATCCGTGTGGGGTTTTCTCCGTTCACCAACCTACAAACAGTAGCAGCCCTGAGGAAGGGAGAGTCTTTTCCCCAGAAAGGCGTTGACTTGACCATCTTTTGCTTTTTCCAATGAACAAACCACAAAATATACTCCTTTTTTGCACTTTTTTGTATATTGGGCGCTTCCTCCTTTCCTACCCCTTACAGTACATAAAGATATTGAGATATTTTAGGAGACTCCAGCAGTGGGCATTTTTGTTTAGCATTACCATACTGTATGCAAGTTTTGGTTACTCTATTACCTTTTAATATTATGGAGCACCTCAGTTTACATTACTTCAACTTTAAAGTTAAGAAATGTTTGCATCACTGAAAGCTGTAAGGGCTGAACACCCTTATGCCCCATACACACGGTCGGACTTTGTTCGGACATTCAGACAACAAAATCCTAGGATTTTTTCCGATGGATGTTGGCTCAAACTTGTTTTGCGTACACACAGTCGCACAAAGTTGTCGGAATTTCTGATCGCCAACAACGCGGTGACGTCAAGCACGTACGACGAGACTAGAAAAGGCCAGTTCAGAACCAAGCGCGGCACCCTTTGGGCTCCTTTTGCTAATCTCGTGTTAGTAAAAGTTTGGTGAGAGATGATTCGTGCTTTTTCAGACTCGTGGCTTTCAGATCGTTTTCTGCTGTTCAGTTTGTGCTTGTGGGTTTGTATCTGCTCTTCAGTGCGTGCAAGCAAGTTCTCGTGACTTAGTCATTGTGTTCTTGTGCGTTCGTTACTGTTTTTCAGGTCGCTCTTCACAGGCCTTGCTGTTCTTCAGTGCTTTTTGTTACTTCGTTCTGAACAGCCGACCGTTTTCTAGCCATGTTGCGTATGCGTACTCCTCGTAGAGTTCGTGCTGTGCAGGGGCTTGGTGTTCGGGTCCTGACATTGACACAAGTCCAGTCCATGAACAGGGTGGGGAGGAATTCATGGACCAAGAATTGGTTGCTTCAGCGTGACCAGTTCTCTCATATGCCTTTGCTCCGTGAGATCCGTGAGAATAATCCTGATGATTTCAGGAACTTTCTCAGGATGACAGACCCCGTATTTCACCGTTTGTTGGCTTCGCTGAGCCCTTATATTAGCAGGCAGGATACCTGCATGAGGCAAGCCATCACTCCGGAGCAGAGGCTAGTCGCTACCCTGCGGTACTTGGCGACGGGGAGAAGCCTGCAGGACCTCAAGTTCTCGACAGGCATCTCCCCCCAGGCTCTGGGGATCATCATCCCAGAGACCTGTTCTGCCATCATCCAGGTCCTGCAGAAGGAGTATATGAAGGTAAGATTTTTACCCTTTAATATCACATTTTATTGTATTTAATGATTGATAATATATTGTATTTCTTTCCTCATTCCCAAATTACCATGATTGTAATATGCTGTGAATGTCCCCTTTGTCCTCATGCATGCTTGAATTTTATGTAATTATTTTCTTAGTCCTTCATACAGATTGGCCTTCAATAACCTTCCCATGATGTTCTCTCCTGGCCCTATATTCACCTCATGTAGTCACCTAACAATGTATTTTATCAGCTCCATAGTAGCGCTTTACCCCAAACACCCCCTAAAATGTTTAGAAATGTGATTTGTGCTTTAAATTCAGGCAGAGTGGCAGAGGCTTTTTTTTTTGGTATGCCCAAATCAATTTTAGTAACCCTTCCAACCCCCAACTACTAAGTCAGCTGATACCAATTCTCTATCTATCCTCAATCATCTATCTGCTGACTTTGACAAACCAATACACACTATACCCATCTCTTTACTGGTCAGATTTATGGATGAATTCCCCAAAGCATGGAGTGCAAGGGCCTGCCTGTATACTTTCAAATGGTGTTGTTTCAAGTTTTTGTATCCTATTATTATCTTGATGGGTAATAGCAGAATGTCCAAATGTCCTCAAATGTGTACAGTATGTATTTATATCTTTGTATTATGACACTTCTTACCTGTCCAGTGGGCTGCCTATAGTGTAACTAAGGAGGGGCTGTACCAAGTAATACCCTGTATTTAGGCATTCATCTCTCAATGAAGTGAAGAGGGTTACCTGTCCAAGATTTCCACACCCCCCGTTAGAAATGGCCCATGAGAGGGGGGGAGGGGGAATATGATAGGTGTACCTTATACTTTGGCGTTGTTAAATTCCCCTTACTAAATGCTATCTGGAGGTTGGCCAAGAATGTTTGTGTCTAATCTGCTTGCCATGTTTATGTGCAAAAATACTAATTTTTTTTTTTTCATCAACAGTTTCCTTCCACGCCACAGGAATGGCAGACTGTGGCCTCCCACTTTGCCCAGCGGTGGGACTTTCCTAACTGCGGAGGGGCAATTGATGGGAAACACGTCCACATCATCCCACCACCCAACTCAGGGTCGTACTATTTCAACTATAAGGGGTTCAATAGTATAGTAATGTTGGCGGTGGTGTCAGCTAATTACGACTTTTTGTATGTGGACGTGGGGAAGAATGGCCGGATGTCCCATGGTGGAGTCATCGCCCAGACGGAGTTCTACAGGCGTCTCCAGAATGGCAGCTTGGACTTGCCAGCTCCAGAGGACAATGTGGAAGGACTCCCATTTGTGTTTGTTGCTGATGAAGCGTTTGCGCTGGGGGACCATCTTATGCGGCCATTCCCTATGAGGACCCTCACCCCGGAACAGAGGATTTTTAATTACCGCCTGGCCAGAGCCCAAAGAGTGGTGGAGAACACATTTGGAATCCTGGCCAGCCGGTTCCGCCTATTTCTGACACCTATCCATATGGCGGAGTATAAACTTAATCATATCATCATGGCGTGCTGTATTCTCCATAACTTTTTAAGGAAACATTCGGCCAACTCAATTCTGTTGGGCCTGAGGCCGGAGTGATACCTGAAACAACACTGACGGCGCTTGAAAGCGGCCGTCCTGGCTTGCCCTCCCTGAGTTCCCGTGATGTCCGGTTACGATACCTGGAGTTCTTTGCAGGGGGGCCATCAATATGCCAGCAAATATGTGAAGCCTTTTTCAAATAAAAAAGCAAAAAAAAATAAATTCTTTGTGGACATTTACTGCTTGTGTTTGTTTTAGCTGACCCTGACAGAAATGTGTTGAGTCCAGAAAATGGCGTGATTGTGTAACCTTATACAAAGCACTGTTGGGTGTTATTTACTAAATGCAAAGACACTTTTCACTACAAGTGCACTTGCAACTGCACTGAAACTGCACTTGTAGTTCCAAGAGGATTTGCCCTTTGGAAATAACCCCCATTTTCACCGAAAACACCAATTACATCACCATCAAAGTGTTTTAGCGTTGACACAATAATCCACACATTCTTGATTAACACACTTTTTAATACCTGCACAATCACATGTGCATTTACCAAAGGTTTTTCAAACAAACCAACATGTTTGTTGTCTAACAATTTTTGGGGTAGCATTATCAAAAATAGAAATGTCCATTTAAGATAAAACAGGCATGTGTAAAACCAACAAGAAAGAGACAAATCTTGAACTTACAAAGTTCACATTTGCTACAATTTAAAGGCAATATCACACATGAGTATTTAGGAACTGTGTTTGATATTGCGTTCGGATGGGGTGAAGTCACCCCAAGAAAAGCCAAATTTGGAAGATGCACACCAATTTACGAATTTCAACATGTGCAACCTGCCATCACGGGGGATCAAGGGACGTGTTTGGGGTATAAATAAAAATGGTGTTCTTTTGTCCCACACTAGTGCTCCAGTGTCCAGATGTGAAAACAGCTGCTGAGTGTCCTCTCCTTACACAGAATCTAGTTTGCATTTCATTCTAGTAACAAAGCCATCTACACAACCAAATACGTTTCAGACAAGTATAGGGCGTAAAAATGGTGGCCAAATGCATATGGCCTAAACAATGGTGTTTTATAGACCGAAAGAAAAATGTTTGATACGAACAAATAATGTGCCCATGAACATGAAAGTTGCCATTTTAAACTGTACAGTTCCTAAAAGCACATGGAGCAGCACAAACATAATAAACATCAAAAGAATAGGAACACAGCACAACTACTTACTTTTTTGCAGCACTCTTTGGATCTTTCTGTACTGCTCATGTTCTCGTAATTTCAGGCCCGACCACCGCTTCCTGAGCTGATCTTTCGATTGTCGTACCCCAAATTTCCGGTGCAGACTCTTGACCACTTTCGCAATGATCTTGGCCTTTCTGACATTGGGGTTGGGGTAAGGTCCATACTTTCCATCATAGTCGGCCTTCTTCAGGATTACCACCATCTCCAACATCTCCCCAAAGGACATATTTGAGGCCTTAAATCTCCTTCTGGATTGGGACGTCTCCGGATCTGGCCTTGCCTCCTCCTCCTCCTCGTTGCTACAATTAGCACCATCCTGCTGTGTATCCGCCATGTGCTCTTCCCCCACTGCGCAGATCGAAAAGGGGCGGGGAATAGACTAGAAAGAACGTCAGGGGCGAGCTGAGTTACACGCATGCGCAGTGTGTATAAAGCATAACACGCATGCGTATTACGTAGGAGCTGTGAGTGGAGGAAGGAGCAACGGAGGCGCCGATCATGATAACGAAGGTAAGATCTAAACTTGCACCTATACTGCTTCGAAATGGAAGCCTATATTTTAACAAGATTAGGGGAGTTTGGCCTGACCTTAGGGTTTGTCTTGTATTGTGTCTTGCAGAGAAAATGGATGGGTTCAACGGCCACAATTTCCTCCCCCTGTTCATAGACAAATACAGGGAGCTGCCCTGTCTGTGGCAGGTGAGACACCCCCATTACAATAATAAACAAAAGAGGCAGGCAGCGCTGGAGAAACTGCTGGATTTGGTGAAGCCGATGGTCCCCACAGCAACCATCCCTTATTTAAAAACCAAAATTGGTGGCCTGAGGAGCACTTATCTTAGGGAGCGCAAGAAGGTCACAGATTCCCAGAGGTCCGGAGCTGCAGCAGATGACGTTTATGTCCCCAGGCTGTGGTACTATGAGAGACTGCGATTTCTGTCAGACCACACTGAAGTCAGGGAATCCCTCTCTACTCTTCCTTCCACGCTTCCTTCCACCCCAGCTGAGGCTTCCGATGTCCAACCTGGGCCTTCCAGCCAGGAAGAAGTGGAGGAGCCCAGCTGGAGTCAGGTATAGCATTCTTCTACAGATTTCTGGTCAATAAAGAAATTATGTTTACTAGATGTTCTTATTGATCACTAATTGCTGATTGAAAAAAGTGTTTTACATATCAATAGACAGTAGTGGGCACCCAAAATTGTTAAAAGAAACAAAAATGCTGGGCTCAGAATGATAGTCTGTTATATTTGTTAACATTCAATTTGCAATAGTCAGGAGGTAAAATTGTGTGTGATTGATGAAGAAAATACTAAAACAATGTCCCTTTTTCATACACAGGAAGACCTAAGCCAGGAGGAGGTTGTGGAATGTGGCAGTCAGGAGGAGGCTGGGATTAGTGGCAGCCAGGAGGAGGCGGGGCTAAGTGTCAGCCAAGAGAAGCCTGGGACAAGTCGCAGCCTGACTGAATCGCAGGTTCCTCCCCTCCGCCTTCCATATAAAAGAGTGAGGAAAACGAATCCCATGCAGGATTCAGCGCTCAGGCTAATTCAGGAGGCTTTGGCGTCCCTCAGAGCCTTACCCACTCCTGAAGAGGCCTTTGCCTGCATGGCTGCCACCAAACTGCAGGGCATGCAGGAGAGTCAACGCCTCCTGTGTGAGCAACTGATTTATAAAGTCCTAACTAAGGGGGTGAGTGGGGAACTAACACCCAAGACCGACATGATTGAGTTGGACCATCCTCCTCCTCCTGCTGCCACAACTCCACCACCACAGCCACAGCGTGGAAGGAAGCGTGGAAAGAAGACCTGAGAGTGATGACCCTGGGTTCAGTCTGGTCTGACAGAAGCTGCAGTCTCTCGTATGACCACAGCCTGGGGACACTGATGTCATCTGCTGCTTTCCGGATCTCTGGGACTTCTGGACCAGACTGCCTTCCCTTAGATAAGGACTCCCCAGGCCACCAATTTTGCTTGAAAATAATTGATGTCTGCCCTGGAGGTTCAAGGCTTCACCCATTTCTGCTGTTTCTCCAGCGTTGCCTCCCTCTTTGTTTAGTTGTGAGCCCTTAATAAAAGGTTTTTTTTGGGAAACTCTACTCTCCTGTGTGTGTTTGCATCCAAAAAGGACAGTTTGTTGGTGAGGATTCAGGTACATTTCTTACATAAAATGTGAAGTTAACAAGGGACAACAACACCAAACAATCTCCTACAGATTAAATAGAACAACATATCAATGGTGTTGTGGTAACTTGACACAAAAAACACACACAAAAATTTTCGGGAGTACAAATAAAAATCCAAAAAAAAAAACACCCTTCAAAAAAATACAAACACAAAAAAAATAATCTACATTAAAGCCAAAAAAAAAAAAAAAAAAAATTACACTAAAATAATGTTGTCAGATGTGAGAAATCAAAATATATTGAGTGAATCACGATAAATAGTAACGAAATAAGTTTGTGAGAAGTGTGTGTGAATATGAGCAGCAAAACTACTTCATTCTTGTCACATTATAAAGAAGAAGAGAGTGCGCTGTATTAAACCATTTTTAACATTGCAGCGTGATGAAAGTGCTGTATCCATTGGGAGCGCTAAGTTTACCAGACCGAGCTTTTCCATGTCGGAAATTCTTCTGAGCATGCGTGGCACTTTGTGCGTCGGAACAGGCCGCACACCCTCAGAATTGACGCAATCGGATTTTATTGTCAGAAAATTTTATCTCCTGCTCTCCAACTTTGTGTGTCGGAAAATCCGATGGAAAATGTCCGATGGAGCTCACACACGGTCGGAATTTCCGACAACACGCTCCGATCGGACATTTTCCATCGGAAAATCCGACCGTGTGTATGGGGCATTAGGCTGCCCAAGTTCACATACAGCATTCAAGAGCTTTCTGGGTGGGGTTGCAGTGCTGAAACCCCTCCAGAACTCATTCCATCTACATCGCTAACCAGCATTTGCCCTGCAGTTTTTAGGTTTGTTAGGAGGTCATTCACCTTCCCTAGAAATCCAGTCCACATATATTCCCGTATCCACATGCAAAAAGCAAAGGGTGGTAGGATACATCAACAGTTCTTAGGGTGAAAGCTGTTTTGATCGTATTTCACTTCTAACCCTGCTTTGCCCTCTTATCCACAATCCCTATTGGCTAATTTACATGTGTGGCTATCATTACCACCTCTCTTAAAAGCCACTCTTCAGAGGTAACAAATCACCTTGTCAATGCCTGTGTTAAGCTTTAAAAAACACTATGCATTACAAATGATTGCAGAGTAGTTATGGTGTGGCCCCATTTACTTCAATGAGTCTTGTTTGGTGGTAGTACTGCCTGTCGAACATGACCTGTGCTATAAGATTTGCTGTAGTGCAGCTGTGGCGCCACGGTGTGTACAAACATGACCACTGGCCGTGTTCATTTGTGGTTTTGGGTGTGGTTAAAACGCAGCTCAACTTCCTGTTTTTACTGCCACCCCCTGCTTGCTTGTGTAAACAAGTTTTAACTCTGCTTTCTCTAGCCCTAAGAAATTAGGTTTTTGAGAGCATAGCTGGAGAAACTGGACATTCTTACTTTTTTGGATGTCCTAACTTTCCATCTAAGCAAATATACTGTAAACCCCACTGTTCTTTAATTTGTAATTTTAGCATAACCCTTCAGTGCAGGCAGAAGATCCTGATCAGTAAAATCAGACACATTCTTAAATATTATAGTAATGACATTGTTGGCCTCTTTTTTAATACAGATTTGTTGCAATTCAGCACAGTATCACAACAAAGTTTCTCTCTCTTTCCTGATACTCCAAGGGAACTCCAAAAACGTTCTCTCGTGTGGGACCTAAATGTTTCTTCCACTTCAGAAACAGGTCTTGTCCATTCCATTTATGAAATAGACTGCATGTTCTTATTGCGGACTTGTTCACATCAGCAGTGTTGTAACTTGTTCTTACTTTGAACCTGTGTTGGGCGAGACAGCCCACCACAGTCCTATGACAAGGAAAAGACAAACAGTCTAATTTTCTATTGTGTCAGTTCACACCATTGCCTTGTACTACTGCACTCTGAAAAAATGCGACAGTTTTACATTCTGCACAGCATATTGTGATGTGCAGCAAAGCAAGGCAATGTGGTTTACCGGGTTTATGGCTGAAGATATCAGTCATAACCCCAGTATTGTTTTTTACAACCAGCAGCTTGCCAATGTTTCTCTGGCTTTCCGTTTCCACTTGCTCGATCTGAAGGTGCGGCCGGCTAGTCCCAGAGGTGATCAAAGAGTAGATCCTCTTTGATCACCTCTATGGCCTTGGAGGACTGGAGCGAAGTCATGACGTTACTTCCGGTCCAGGCTAGAAGTAAACATTTTTTTTTTTAAAAGCAAAAGATCAAAACTTTTTTTTTTATCATTTGCTTTTAAAGGTAAAGGAGAGATTTGGGGTCTTTTTAACCCCAACTCTCTCCATAAAGTGGACATGTCATCCTTATTTCTTTTACCAGGGATGTTTACATTCCTTGTAATAGGAATAAAAGTTATTGAAAAATTAAAACTAGGGGACAGTATATAAAAAAAAAGGAAATATCAAAAAATTTAAAGCGCCCCCATCCCTCCGAGCTTGCATGCTTGAGCACATATAATTCTAGCGCTAGACCTCCTCTGTAACTTTAAACAGGTAACCTGTAAAAAGCGATTAAAGCACCATCTATGGAGATACCGTCGTTTGTCACCATTCCACGAGCGTGTGCAATTTTAACCACTTGCCGATTGCTGCACGCCGATATACGTCGGCCCAATGGCAGCGGTGGGCAAATGAGTGTACCTGTATGTCCCCTTTAAGAGAGGGGGATAGCAGGCGTGTGCCCGCCGTGTACAGCTTGAGCATGCCCGCGGGACCAGCAGACTAGATGTCCACCGGTCTCCCGGCGATCGTGTCATGGAGCCGCAGAACGGGAAAGTGGCTATGTAAACCAGGCAATTCCCCGTTCTGCCTTGTGTCATGACAGAGATCACTGCTCCCAGTCATCGGGAGCAGTGATCAATGTCATGTGAGTTGAAGCCCATCCCCCCACAGTTAGAAACACTCCCTAGGACACACTTAACCCCTTCATCGCCCTCTAGTGGTTAACCCCTTCCCTGTCTCATTTACACAGTAATCAGTGCATTTTTATAGCACTGATCGCTGTATAAATGACAATGGTCCCAAAATAGTGTCAAAAGTGTCCGATGTGTCCGCCATCATGTTGCAGTCCTGATAAAAATCACATATTGCTGCCATTACTAATAAACGCTATAACTTTTGCGCAAACCAATCAATATACGCTTATTGCAATTTTTTTGTTACCAAAGATTTGTAGAAGAATACATATCGGCCTAAACTGAGGGAAAAAATTGTTTTTTTATATATTTTTGGGTGATATTTATTATAGCAAAAAGTAAAAAATATTGCTTTTTATTTCAACATTGTCGTTTTTTTTTATTTATAGCACAAAAAATAAAAACCGCAGAGGTGATCAAATACCACCAAAAGAAAGCTCAGTTTGTGGGAAAAAAAGGACGTCAATTTTGTTTGGGTGCAACAACTGCGCAATTGTCAGTTAAAGCGACATAGTGTCGAATCGCAAAAAGTGTTCTGGTCAGGAAGGGGGTAAAATCTTCCGGGGTTGAAGCAGTTAAAGCATGATATGTTAGGTATCTATTTACTTGGTGTAACATCATCTTTCACATTATACAAAAAATTGGGGTATACATTTTATATATTTTTTTATTATTATTTATTATTGTGTATGTTTTCCAAAAAAAATTGCGTTTGCAAAACCGCTGAGCAAATATCGCGTGACATGAAAAATTGCAACTATTTCCATTTTATTCCCTAGGGTCTCTGCTAAAAATAAAAGTGTAATATTGGGGGGTTATAATTATAAAAATAGAGAAAAAACCCTGGAATGTGACCCACATCAGCCCAGACAAAGCAGAGCTGAAACTCACCTCCATCCCTTGGA
The DNA here is from genome assembly GCA_037952925.1 of Lithobates clamitans. Lineage (NCBI taxonomy): Eukaryota > Metazoa > Chordata > Amphibia > Anura > Ranidae > Lithobates > Lithobates clamitans. Next base: position 3,009,159 of record JBBGZY010000285.1, read on the forward strand.
CATATTATAGAACAATTAAAAGAAGAGAATATGGGACTTTAGATGAGGTGTGTCTCTGCAAATAGGGAATATTGACCTATTAATTGTAACCAATCCCCAATGGGTAGTCCCTAAAATGAACAAAATAAAATATTTCTTGTGTACAATATAGGCACAATATAAACATATTCAATGCACAATAGTCACATATTTATTATTTATACATAAAAGGACATGATTGGTTTTACACAAAACAATAATAAAGAAATAATATACATAATTGGTAATAATAAATATAAACATGATAAGATGATTTTATGATAAAACACGCTGTAAACCTGGCACCCTTGAGTATGGACTCGTGTTAAAGCCAATCATCAGGAGTAGGATGCTATAGATAAAAATAAAAATAAAAATAAATAAGTAGATGAGCCTACACCAGATAACTAAGTAATACAACAGGCTCCCTAGATTAGAGGAGGAATTCAATGTGATGATGGTACTGACCTATAGAGTATCTAAAGGGTGTATACCTGTTGCTACTGTATGAGGATGAGTATGGCCTGGATAAGTTGATCTCCTCCGGGGTTGAGGCAGGGGAAACCCAGCCCAGTGCAAACCCCCCATCGTCGTCCCGCCCAGGATGTACGGCCAGGCGAGGTGGGGGGTGGAGGGGCCAGCCAGCCGGGTGCAGGAGGAGGACCACACATAGGGGGGGGACCAGAGTGGAAGATAAGGGACCCAGGATAATTAGGGTAACTGTATATTGGGCACATCCAAAAATGGGGTGTCCATAGGGATCCTGCAATACATACAATGAAAAATTAAGTAAATGTGTATAAGTATAATATGTATATAGTTACATAGTTACATAGTTAGTAAGGTTGAATAAAGACACCAGTCCATCCAGTTCAACCTGAGTGAGTGTGGGTCTACAACCCTGACCCTTGTCCCTAACCCTGAACAAATAATATATAACATATATACATAATATATATAACATATAATAAGAGATGAGTAAGCATAAGTGTATGAGTGTGAGTTCCTGGGAAACCCCACATACCTGAGTCTAGCAGGATAAGGATAAGATTGTCCCAACACGATGGTAGCAGCCTAAGAGTAGCCCACGGTTCCCTCCCGACTGAAATACCCGCCAAAAGGGGCGGGACCCCGCCAACGTCATATGTCCACGTGAGGCGCAAAGGAGGAGAGACGCTCCATAGTAGCCGCAGCGTGAGATGGAAACAAACACCCAATCCTCGATCGGCGCTCATAGAGACGCCGCGCGAGAGGGTGCATGAGCATGACGTCGAGGTGCGGAGGTCAACCCCTACCCCGTCACAAGTGGGACGGGCGAGGGGGAGGAACTGAGCACCTCGCAACCCCGGAGTGAGACCACAAAAGCCAGGACCAAAAACATCCGGCTAGGGAGTATGAGAAGGCTGATGTAAAGCCCCTAAGGGGAATGCCTAAAACTGGTTGTATAAATGGTGATTAGATGGACATAGAGAAAAATATGAATAATCTCGTTTGTAGGAATTGAATATAAATAAATATAGCCTATATTGCAATAGGAGTTGAGGTCTATGAATATCTATGGGTAAAGTAATATTGAAAGTAAAAAGAATATGTTGGGCATGGGGGATCACAAACAGGAATGGGTGTCTTCCACCCTATATAGCACAATTGGGGGGTTATAAGTAATTTTCTAGCAAAAAATACAGATTTAAACGTGTAAACAAATAGTGCCTGGTATTAAAGTGGTTACAGCATAGAAGTAAAAAATAAAACTAAAGGGAAAAACACTGCAACTTGTATTGAAAATGCATTGAAGCTTGATGCAGCACGTAAAATTGTATGCTATAGCATGTGCACGTTATGCCTGACTATCACATTTGCCATAGTGTGAATGAACCCTTAGAAGAGAAAATCTGGTCAAAGCACTGTAAGTTCCCCTTACATATTAAATTAAATGAATTTAAAATATGTATTGATACAGGGTTACAACAGGCCAATGGAAAGTTGAGATCAAATCTTACAGGTGAGACTGGGAGGAAGCTGAGGGGGGACACCACTAATGTGATCATATACACTAACAAATCAAAGAGTCTTGGAGTAGGAAGTCAGGCACAGAATTGCCACCTCTATAAAATGTTGTTGTCACCCTTTTTCAGCTGTTCAGATGCATAACACAGCAGGGTGGATCACAAATGTATGCACATCACTTGACAAATCTTCTAGCTGGTAAAACACATTTTCTATGTGTGTTTCTACTGTGTATTTAGCTGTTTGGCTGGAGATGACCTTTAAATCTGAGTATTCTGTAAAGTAACCAAGCGTAAAACCAAACAGAAATTGCAAACTCTTTCCTAAAGAAGGTGAGAAAGCGAGGGGAGCCAAACTGACAGCCAGATAGGAGGCCTGTTTAAAATCCAATTAATGTATTTTAGGGAAGATGCTTTGAGCCCACAAGGACAGGCAGCAGAAAAATGTGCGTACTGCTCGCCTCTCCCTTTCTCTATGGTTTGCAGACAGGTAATTGGAAACCTTTTAGCTTTTGTAACAATGCATCTCATAATCACAGCACTGTGTTGCTATGGAAGTTTAGGGTGCATTTTTTAAGCAATCTAAATACCGTGATTAAATGTGATCGTACCTAGCACAATTACCCCTATTACATTCCTATAAAGCCTTCTTTCCATTTTGTCTTTCAGCTATTATTTCTATAAATGCCAAAAAAAACCTCATCGGCTCTGCTTTTATTCAAAGTGCAGGAATGTAGATGGATGATATTTAGTCCTTTGGGTTATATAACTGTAGCACTCTCCTAGCGTAGGATATTAGGCAAATTTAGTTTTTGACTCCTTCTGTAGTCAAGGCAGCTGTGATTGTTTGTTCTGGTCTGTTCAGTGTTTCAAAGGCTGGGAGTTTGATTGCTTCCAGAAAGTAGGGAGGAAAATTTAAATGACCAGCCTGGATATTTATCACAGCCTGGCCAATCCCTGGAGAGGGGGCTGAGGAGATAGTCTAAAGCTCTCTGACCAGTAGGCATGCACTTTTTGGTTTATCAGATACAAACTGAATATATTCCTTAAATACTTCAGATGAAAAGGGGCGAGGGAATATATATACTGTATATTTCCTATCACATATGGTCGCCCTGATAATGTACAATACAAAAGATAAATCGACCTTTACTATCCATCCTAATGTGTCTACATGTAAAATCCAATCCATTAGATATAAGTATAGAGACTCCTCTGGAATAAAATGCATATATAGAGTGATATTGAGTATTAAATTGGCTCCTTTTTAAGTAATACAGAGTGTCAGAATTCAAATGGGTTTCCTGGAGACATATTGAGGGTGAGAATCTCATTAGTGAGGTAAACACTGCTTGTCGCTTAGAAGGGCTACCAAGACCCCTAACATTCCATGAAATGAACACTTCACTCAAGGGAGCCATATAAAACTAATATCAAATAAATTGACCAAAAAATAACAAAACCAGATACAGCAAATATCAGAATTTTTCACTCCAACCCATGCCTCCCTGAACCCTTTCCCTCTCCCTTCCCCTCCCAATCCACCACTCCCATCGCCCAAACCCTCATAGATCCCCCCCCCTGATGAAGGCGAGGGAAAAAGCATGGACGGGGGGGGGGGGGGAGAAGCAAAGATACTAATGTATTCCAAAAGGTGCACATAAATCAACATACAAAACGAACATATACAAACAAAGACATAGTTGACATAACAAAACAATAACACATACGCACACATAGGGGCTATCTGAGAGGGCCACAAAAAAAATTTATTATGCTCCACTGAGTTAACAGGGATGCCTAAAGTTGCATTATTGGGAATAATCTCTGATGGAGTATTACCAGTAGAGATGCACACTATGTGGACAAGATCCCTATATTTAGCACGTAAAGTTATTTTACAAAAATGGTCATCTTCTGTTTCTCCAACCCATAAACAATGGGGAGAGAAACTTAATTATATACTTAAAAGAGAAAAAAACTAAAATACAAACATAGAGGTACATCCAAAAAGTTTGAAAAAATATGGTCATGCTGGATAGAATCCAGTAATCAACCATATGACGGTCTACCTGGTGGAGAGGAATGAAGGCAGAGGAGGTAGATAGGAGCAACGAGCAGAGGTGGGGGGTAGAAGAGAAGAAGTGAGTATGTAAAAGTCAGATAATTTGATGCTGCCTAGAGTGGTTGCCATAGACACTAGACTGATGTTTGATATCAGGGGTGAATAATTTGACATGTAAAATGTATCTATGTGTCTATGTAATACTATGTTTTGCTTACTATATGCTAAGCTATTTTAGTCCGAGAAGTGCTAGGTTTGTTTGTTTTGTGTTTTTTCTATTTTGATACTGCATGGATTAATTTGTTTAATCTATGTAAATGAATGTATTTTCTTCTTTTTTGGGGGATTATTTATCCCTATAATGACTTAAATGCGTGTTTTTGTTTGTATGCAATGTTTAATAATAAAAATAAAAAAAATTATTTGATTAAAAAGAAATTGTCTGAAGCCCTGTAGAGATTTTTTTCATATCTCCAGGAGAGTTCCAAAGTCTTAGGGGCTGCTGCCCTGGGGTGGCCCATGGACTGTACATAGCTGGTCTGGGGACTTGTGAGTAATAACCCTAAACTGATTCCTGGTGACTCTGCTTTTTGAGAATGTGAGTGTCAGTGCTAGCTATGGACAGCTATGAGACAGCTCTCACAGGGTCTTAGAGTTCTGGCCTTTCCTTGTCCTCAGAGTGTGGGCCTGAAGAAAAAGTACCCCTGTTATTGTGCAGCATTCTGAAAATTGCATTTGGTACCAATAGTTGTGCAAGGGCTCAAGGTAACAAGATGCCAAAGTAATTTGCCTTATGGGCTACAGCTGTGACACCTTAGATCATTCAATGTTCCCAGTCACCTAGAGATAAAGAAGACCGTCCTCTCATTGTTGAAGTAAAAGAGAAAAATATGGGACTTTAATGGCTCCACACCTCAAAGTACGGTAGATTAAAAAATTGTATTTATTTATAACAAAATTGATTTAAAACATATCTAAGTACATGTTACATAAATGTTACATTGTATATTTTTGCCCAATTGCACTCCACTGGTATCATCAATAACCCTCGAATTGTATATAGGGAGCCCCTAATAATCACAGTGTGTATGAAAGTAATAGAAACAACCAAGGTTTCCTAGTATCTATGTATCCAATGGTGGCTATTGGAGGGGTGGTAATATCCAGCTCAACATCTTGCTCAACATGTTTTGTGTATTTATAAGCTTCTTCAGGCGCTTAGGGGTTAAATTACTTTAATCTATAATAAAAATGAATACATCATTAGGTATCTCGAAGATATTAAAAAAAATATATATATATATATATATATATATATATATATATATATATATATATATATATATTTGTGAGTACTACAGATATTGTATATATATATATATAAATATATATATATATATATATATATATATATATATATACAATATCTGTAGTACTCACAAAAATATATTTATGTAAACCACATGAGGAGAGGGCGGTGAGGGCATTCCAAGGTCTCTCCACTAGGTAGATGTGGGGAAACGCCTAAAGATAAGCAGCGCATGGTGGTGTAAAAAGTATAAACATGGGTGTACGCTGGTGAGGAATCTATAAATATAGGAAGGAACTTACTAAGATAAAAAATGTTTCAGCTTGAAGGCAAAGGTGCAAACCTCCTATTTTGATAAGGATATATATTTTCCTGAAATAATAATACAGCACTATGGGGTTGATTTACTAAAGGCAAATCCGCTCTGCACTACAAGTACACTGCAAGTGCACCTGAAAGTGCACTTGGAAGTGAAGTCTCTGTAAATCTGAGGGGAAGATCTGAAATGAGGGGAAGCTCAGCTGATTCTATCATCCAATCATGTATAAGCAAAAATGCTGTTTTTTATTTTCCTTGCATGTCCCCCTCGGATTTACAGCGACTGCACTTCCAAGTGCAAAGTGGATCTGTCTTTAGTAAATAAACTCCTATATGTCCTCTCATTGTTGTTGCTAATCTCTTTTGGAGTATGACATGCCCTAACCCCTTTCCCGAGTAAAGTTCTTCAAGCAATACATTTCAAAAAGAGTTCCCCTAGACCGAGTGACTGTAGCTGGAGTGTATGGACTGGTGCTTGTGGTACTGGGCAGCCTCTGTACTGTTGGGGAAGCATTGACTATTATTATAGATAGATAGATAGATAGATAGATAGATAGATAGATAGATAGATAGATAGATAGATAGATAGATAGATAGATAGATAGATAGATAGATAGATAGATAGATAGATAGATAGATAGATAGATAGATAGATAGATAGATAGATAGATAGATAGATAGATAGATAGATAGATAGATAGATAGATAGATAGATAGATAGATTTGGATCTCCTGCAAAAAAATCAAAAACTTAAAAATCAATAATATGCATTGAATCGAAACACACAAGAGCAGCTAAATGAATTCTTTTTCATTTGTTGGAGTGTATTTTTACAACTATTCGGACCACTGGAGACCCTGGTCGCTAAGTTATGCGCGAGAGCCTTGGCTTGAGTTTCCAGCGTGCTGCCATCAAACAGCATTTAAACCTTGACATCACTTCTAGGGATCATCGAATCTGGTGAATTACAGATTCATCTTTTTTAGGTTCTCTTAAATATCTAACTGTAGATTTAACTGATTTGCAGAGAATCAAGCAATATAGAAACCTAGCTAAGTAAGATATGAATTCCATGATCTACAGAGGCTGGGGAATTCTGATGGTAAATATTTAAGAGAATGCAAGGTGAGGACTGGAGTAACAATTTGCATCACCCCCACTTATGGGACTGTGACAGACCTCAAATAGGAAAGATATTGTTAAAAGCATTCTTGTATAAACTTCCATATTATTGGTTTAGGTTTGTCACATGTGTTTTAACAGCAAATATCTATATAAAGAAAAAGAAGTGCACAGTTAGTAGCAGATCAGTGAATAACAACAGAAGAGACATATCCTGCTCTCCTGCCCATTGTCCCAGTCCTAGTTATGTGGTTTTGTCCGTTTCTTTTGAAAGGGGACAGTATTTTATGGTTAAAGTGTCATTAAAGGCATTTTTTAAGTTTTTGGATAGAGTGTAGAGGGACTAGAACACTTGTTAAGTTTTAAAGCTGTCTGTGAAATTCACCCTCTCTATTTGTCCTATTTACTGTTGTACTGTTAAAAAGCTTTAATTTGCTTCAAAAGTAAAACTCACATTTAAACAGTGGTATACAGGCACTGGTTTATGGTTCTGTTAGCTGTCCTTGGTGTTCCCTGGGTTCCTGCTGGGCAGCGGTGATGGATCAGTACCCGGCCGCTCCGCTGGCATCTGTATCTCCGAGGCTGGGGGATATCACAGCAGGCATATCAGCAAGGCACATCAGCAGGCATGTCAGGCTCTTGAGAACAGGGGCCGTGGCTTGAGTGCTCGCATTCGGAGCATGCATGCTCCTTCATCAGGCATATAATCCGGCCATCATCAGCAGGGTTTTATAGAGTGAGGGGAGAGGAAGGGGCGGCGCAAGGAACTACAAGGTGCACCAGGCCAGCCCTAGTTCCGAGCCCTAGTTCCAAACCACAGACCCTGCATAATTCCCACTAAGGATCAAGCCATAGAGGAATAGGGTGCTTATGTTTGGCAAGACATGTTAAAAAGGCCATACATATATATGCAACACAGGACTAAGGATGGGTAAATAAACTGAGATACAATAAAATTAAATGAAAAGAGTAAAAATAATAAATAAAAATTAAATATAAAAGAGGAAATGAAGATAAAAATAAAAAAGTTCAAAAAAATATAGAGAAAGAAATAGACATAAAAATAAAAATAATAACCCTCATAACCCTCCCTTACTTTATCCAAAATGAAAAAAAATTGACTTTAGTGACCCTTTAACATATGCTAACTCAAACTGTACCGGCAGAGTTATTTATTATTATATATAGTGCCAACAGTATACACAGGGCTTTACATACAGTATATATTGTATATTCACATCAGTCCCTTCCCTCAAGGAGCTTACAATCTAAGGTCCCTAACTTATATCCATACATACACATACTAGGAACAAATTACCTACTAACACACCCACTGTGAATGTACACAGTCATGTCATGGACAGGACTTGCCGGTCAGCTGTGTCCGATCACAGCCCAGAGCCCTGTGTTGACAATCAACTTAAAGATCCATCCTTGCAAAGCTTAGATAAGAAACATAGAAATAATTAGTAAAAATCAGCACACATTAACACTTGTTAGGCACACATTTAACCCTTTGATTGCCTTAGATGTTAACCCCTTTCCAGCTATTGTCTTTAGTACAATAACAGGGTATAGTATCTGATCGCTGTATTAGTGTCACCGGTCAGTGGCAGTTAGTCAGCCCCACCCATGGTAAGTTAGTGTCAGATTGTATGCCCCACTATAAGTCAATGATCACCACCATTAGTACTATTTAAAAAATCAATAAAAATTCCAGTATATATATATATATATATATATATATATATATATATATATACATATATATTATTGTAACTGTACTGTCTGCCCTCATGTTGTAAAGTGCTGTACAAACTGTTGGCACTATATAATTTCTGTATAATAATATTCATGTAAATATTATTAGTCAATTGCTTATTTGATCAATAATTATTATATGAATAATAAACGGCTGCAGCCATTTTAATCCAAAATATTTTTGTATTATTTTTTGTCTTCTTTGGGGTCCTGTCTGTGATCCCATAACAAAATGTGCAATCCACAAATGTGCCTGATTTTCAAACTGTTCATCATTAATCACTGCTTTCAAATATAAAATAAAACAGGACTACTTACCAAACATAATGAGATATTTTATGGGATGTGTAAAAAATACAGTATTCCCGTCCCTTGTGAATTTGTATATGCCATATTAAATTTTCTCCTTATAACCAATTTTTTTTAATTGTATAATATTAAAAAAATGGTTCTGGGTGCAGTTGCAGCCACTGTTTATGCAAATAGTCAGTAAGAAATGTCTTAAATAAACAGAACCATGTCCAGTTTTTGTTTTAGTCAGCATAATGATATTTACCTAGCTATAAAACAAGCTCAGTGTGATTTGGCCCGAGAAAGAGTGAAATGAGCTTTCTGGGCTAGAGTTTCTATGTAAAATATAATTACCCTGTATATTGAACAACATGTGAATACCCAGCTTAGTGAGCCAGAACAAATTGTGATAAATTATGTTGTTTTACAGATAACTGATGAATACATGGAAATAAAACCTGTTTACTCAAACCTATTTTGGTGTGAAAATGCCCTTTTCTATATCTGAAGATTAATATTCAACTTTCAATAATCTATCTAGGATAAATGTTATAGCAGAACAAGTTGTATTACCTTAAACAGACTTCTCAGGATAGATAAGTGGATAAATATATCTTCACTACTTTCTTAATCACTCATTTGGTACACATGTGTACAGTATGTAAGAAGCCAGTATAGCCGATATGTAAAAGCTTGTACTGGGTCAGTGACCTGCTAGATAGCGAAGCAAAAATAAGGCACCTTTAAAACAAAGGGTCCAATCAGGTCTGCCTGTCATTTTTTTAGGCAGACCTGATTGGACAGTCCATTTACCCTTATGAAATTGTGTCCATTCATACTTCTACTTCTGGTCTGCTAAAAAAACCAGAAGGGGATCCATCGTCCTCTGTGTAGGTGGATCAGATTGGAGGTAGTCGAATGTAAACAGACAGCAGAGTCTGCTGACTACAGAGCAGAGTGGGCTCTGTCCGTGTCAGCTGTGCTTAAACTGAGGGGACACAGATGACTCATCCACCAGGTCTGCTCTTATCAGCAGAGCTGCACCAGATTTTACACTCTCCAGTTTTACTAAATCAGCCCCTAAGTGTCAAAGAGATCAAAGTATACTAATGCATCTTGCACAGAATTTGCAAAATGTCTTGTGGGCGGGGCCACTCACCCTGCATGCGGGGGTATCTTTCGCCATGCAAGTGCCCATCAATTCCCGGGACCAGGCGGGGCAAAGGTCATATGACAATTAAACATAAACCAATGATATCAACTGCCTTTGGAGACAACCAGATAGTCAGGGACAGTGGATGAGTGACATTTTATAGCTTACTACTAGAGATGAACTCTAGTTTCTTCTGAACTCATCTCTATATGAACTTTCAGTTTGCATTATTTTCTAGTCCAATCAGCCCTGGGCTGGGTCATTCCCGGTAGCACACATAAACAAAGGGATGGGATGCTGGTGATGTCAGTGCCCTTATACAGATAAAAGCCCAAAGTTAGTCAATAACACTCTTGTCATCTTCATCCTTTTTTGTGTGCTGCTTGATATGTCCTAGTCCAGGGCTTATTGGACCAGAAAATAACATGCATTGGATATACATCCCCAGGCTGATTTACTAAAGATATCAAGAATGTTCCCAAAAAAAAAAATCACAATTATCCAATCTTGTGATAATCAAATTCTTGTTTATGTTTTTTTCATCTGCACATGACTTGATAACTGAAGTCAATTTTCACTCTTTTTTTGTGTGCACATTCCCAATTCATTCAGCAATTTAGCCTTAAAGTCCATCCTTCATCAGGTCACAGTTGTGTTGTGATGCCTAAGTGCATTTGAGGTGTGTAAATCCATTTGACTTTTGATGAGTAATGGGGGGTGGAGGAGTGTAGGGCAGAGGGATTTTTTTAACCGCATTAGCCCTTAAATGATGGCCTCCAACAGTTTCTTGAGTTAATTAAAAAATTAATACATTTAATACGTGACAAATTTCCTAAAAAAAAAATGACGCCTGATTTATTTATTTTTTGTTTACAAACCGTTTTTATTGAGATTAAAAAAAGGTTACAATACAAAACAGTACGACTGGATCTGGAATCAACATCATAAGATAACTGTAAAACATTACAATGACATCATAACAGATAAACAACTGTTGCAGATACTAATGCAAAAATTGTAAGCTATTCAATACCAAGCGACTTAAGAACATCCAGTTTTTTTCCACTCCCTACTGTTGGAGGAGCAGATAATACTGAGTAGTGTTTTTATCTCATTTTCCAAAATAAATTACAACTAAACAAAAGGAAAACTCAATACAAAACAAGGTAGAGCATAAATTCATTACATGAAAACCTGGGAAAGCAGGATTTGAAAATGTTAAGTGAGATCAGTCACTATGGCGCTAAATGAACCAAGGGTCCCACTTAGCATCAAAGATAGATGTGGAATTTGCCATCATCATTATCTGGTCAATGCGAGAGATAACTTGAGGGAATGATGACCTCTGATTCTAATTGTTGCTGTGTTTAACCACTTCAGCCCCATAAATTTATCCCCTTAATGATCAGGCCATTTTTTGCAATACAGCACTGCGTTCCTTTAACTGACAATTGCGCGGGCATGCGACGTTGTACCCAAATAAAATTGATGATCTTTTTTTCCCACAAATAGAGCTTTCTTTTGGTGGTATTTGATCACCTCTGCAGGTTTTTATTTTTTGCGCTATAAACAAAAAAAAGAACCACCAATTTTGAAAGAAAACAAAACAATATTTTTTACTTTCTGCTATAATACATATATACATATCCAAAAAAATATAAAAGAAAACAAATGTATTCATCAGTTTAGGCCAATATGTATTCTTCTACCTTTTTTTGATAAAAAAAATTCCCAATAAGCGTTTATTGATTGTTTTTTGCAAAAGTTATAGTGTCTACAAAATAGGGGAGAGATTTATGGCATTTTTATTATTATTTTTTTTTTTTTTACTAGTAATGGCAGTGATCAGTGATTTTTAGCGGGACTGTGACATTTTGGCGGACAGATCGGACACCTAACTGACGTTTTTGACACTTTTTTGGGAACCAGTGACATTATTACAGTGATCAGTGCTAAAAATATGCACTGACATTGTACTAATGACACTGGCAGGGAGGGGGGTTAAGGGGTTAAATGTGTTCCCTGTTTGTGTTTTCTTACTGTATGGGGGACTGTGTGACTTGGGAAACACACAGATCCGTCTTCGTTCTTAGCAGGGAGACAGATCTCCAGACATCCCAACCTGCAGAAACTCATTTCAGGGAGGTGGTGCTTCGCGCCCGCAAACCCCCCCACCCCCCACGGCAAAATATTATTTAAATCACTTTTTCAATATTTTTTCGCAATGCTTCTGGGGAAGGGGGTGGGGGGTATGTGGAAGGTGTCAGTAGTTTTTTTTTTATTTTTAATAATTGTATTTTTTTACAATTTAATTTGTTTTTAATTTTTTATTCACAATGCTTTTTGGGGGGAGGGGGCAGTGGACAGTGTTGGTAGGGCAGGGGAGAGTGGTGTCAGTATTTTTTTTATTTAATTTTTTTACATTTTTTCATTTTTTTAGAATTTCTTTACAATTTTTTTTTAAATATTTTTTGGGGGGCTTTGGTGAGATGTCAGGGGTCACTGAGAGGTCACAGAGAACAAGGGAAGTGCGGAGAAGGACATGGAGGGGGCCAGAGGAGAATGGGGGAGGAGAAGTACATGGAGGGGGCCGGAGGAGAATGGGGGTGGAGAAGGACATAGAGGGGGCCCGGGAGGAGCACACAGAGCAGCTGGGGATGATGCGGTGTGGCTGGAGGGACAGCTGAAATCACCGATCTCACTGTATAGCTTTTTAGCTGAAAGCTGTGGGAGGGAGAGAAGGAGAAGCGACTGTCAGCTAAAAATCTATAGAAAGGAGATCGGTGATCACAGCTGATCCCCGCCACACCGATCATTCCCGGGAGATCGGGAGGCGCTTGCGGGTGTGCGGGAGCTGCCGCAGAAATGCAGGAGTCTCCCGCACCTTCTGGGAGACTTAAGATGTCTGGATCTCAGTGTCATCCCCTGACAGAATGGAGATCTGCCTTGTTTACTTCGGCAGATCCCCGTTCTGTCTCTGCGGAATTGATCGCGGGCGGGCGGTGGACATCGAGTCTGCCAGACCTGCTAATTGGCTCCCCCACTGGCCAATCGGAGCGTGCAAAAGTCCACGAATGCTAATGCACAAATCACCGTACCGGTATGGCGATTTGCGCAGCCAAGCCACCTTGCTGTAGTACATTTGCGGCGGGTAGTCAGCAAGTGGTTAATTATGCTACAGATTTTTTATTAAAGTGAAACTACACCCACCTTCTATCCAGTGCTGCAGTCTCCTGGAGCTCCCAATGGCCGTGGTCAGCTTCGGGCAAATTGACTTCCGGGTACCAATCTTCAGACATTTTCTTTTGCCCTGCTGCGATGACGTGACACTTGCTTATGTGTGCAAGTTTATTTATCTTGGCATTGCCAAAATTTGTACACTGAGCTGCATGTGTGCAGCACGGCGAACAGGCAAGTAAGCAACTTTAATGCAGGAGACACATAGGGGATGATTTACTAAAGGCAACAAGACACAAGCGCAGTTGCTCCAGATCTTAGTAAATGAGGTAAAGCTTCACTTTACAAGGAATATCCAATAACATGCAAGGAAAAAAAGAAAAAAAAAAACATTTTTGCTTGCACATAATTGGATGATGGAAGTCAGCAGAGCTCTCTCGGATTTACTAAGCTTTGCCGTAACTGTACTTACAACCCAATAGTATGTCTCTTCTGTGTTAAAAACCCTGCATGTTTGCAAATTGTTTTTTTCTTGGTTAAAGTTCCACTTTATAGAAAGCCAGTAGTCTGTAAGAACAAAAAGTAACAGCTTACAACTTAATTGAATTTCTGAAAAAAAAAAAAAAATACAAAGATTAGAATATAATAATCAGCAATCTTTCTTATATCTAATCAAAGAAAAAAAAATCTGAATTTCCAGTTAATTTTTTTTTTTATCGGACAATAGTGAAAAAATCCTACACTGGACTCAGGCTAAATACACTATTACAAGCTTGGCCAGAAAAAAAAAACACGCTTAGAAGCCATATAGTCCCCAGCAAGATAATCTCACATCCTAATAAAATACTGTATATAACACCTTCTTTCATTTTTGCCAAAAACTTTATAGCCTACCATTTACAGACAATTCATATAAAATAGATAAACTTCTTAATTAAATTCCTTTGCCCTTGATAACACAAAATTCTCTCTTCTCTCCAGTCAATCAGGGATGATATAGACGGAAATTGTTCAAACAATAAAAAGATTAAAACTCAGTACAGCCCCTGGATCAAACTTTATCTCTACAGTCTGCTACAAAAAGTTTAAAAGCTCTGTGATTCCAGCTGTAAGTTTATTTCAGCTGTAAAATATGCCCGCACTGTCAGTATCCATTTTATATATATATATATATATATATATATATATATATATATATATATAAACCACTTGCTGACTACCCGTCGCAGATGTACTGCGGCAAGGTGACTCGGCTGCGCAAATCACCGTACCAGTACAGCGATTTGTGCACTAGCATTCGTGGACTTTCGCACGCTCTGATTGGCCAGTGGGGGAGCCAATCAGCAGGTCTATTATAAAGGCTTAAAATAGTGGTTGCAAAGCACCCTGAAAGAGCCGCTGCTGTGTCTCCAATGTGAAAGCCCCAAGCCCCAAGGGCTTTCACACTGAAGCGGTGCACTGGCAGGACGCTAAAAAAAGTCCTGATAGCAACATCTTTGGAGCTGTGAAGGAGCGGTGTATAAACCGCTCCTTCACCGATCCTGCCTATTGAAATCATTGGGGCAGCGTGGCTATACTGCCGGTGTAGCACTGCTGCAGCAGCGCTTTGCAGTGGTTTTAACCTTTTCTCGGCCGCTAGTGGGGGCTAAAAGCGCCCCACTAGCGGCCGAATAGCGTTGCGTAATTGACAGTAAAGCGCTGATAAAAATAGCGACGCTTTAACGGCGACGCACCCACCGCCCCAGTGTGAAAGAGGCCTTAGTGTACCTTTTTAAAACAGAGGGTATAGATATACTGCGGCAGAAGGGCACGTACCGGCAGATTAACGTACTTGTACTTTGCCCTTTAAGAGGTGGCTTGTGGGCCCGCCCACTGGGAGCTCCGTGACCGTGATCGCGGGTCCCGCGGACCCGATGTCCGCGGGAATACCCGCAATCGTCTCACGGTGAGGAAGAATGGGGAGATGCTAATGTAAACAAGCATCTCCCCGTTTCTGACTAATGACACTGTCACTGATCTCTGCTCCCTGTGATCAGGAGCGGCGATCAGTGTAGTGTCACACGCAGCCCCTCCCCCCTACAGTTATAAACACTCCCTAGGACACACTTAACCCCTACAGCGCCACCTAGTGGTTAACCCCTTCACTGGCAGTTACATTTTTACAGTAATCAATGCAATTTTTTAGCTTTAATTGCTGTATTAATGCCAAGGGTCCCAAAAATGTGTCAAAATTGTCCGATGTGTCCACCATAATGTCGCAGTCCCAATAAAAATCGCTGATCGCCGCCATTACTAGTAAAAAAAATATCAATAAAAATGCCATAAAACTATCCCCTATTTTGTAGACGCTATAACTATTGCGCAAACCAATCAATAAATGCTTATTGGGATTTTTTTTTACCAAAAATATGTAGAAGAATACGTATCGGCCTAAACTGAGGAAAAAAAAATGTTTTTTTAAATATTTTTTGGGGATATTTATTATCCCCAAAATAATAAAAAAATAATGCGTTTTTTTTCAAATTTTTTTTGTTTATAGCGCAAAAAAATAAAAACCGCAGAGGTGATCAAATACCACCAAAAGAAAGCCATTTTTGTGGGAAAAAAAGGACGTCAATTTTGTTTGGGAGCCACGTCGCACGACCGCGCAATTGGCAGTGCCGAATCGCAAAAAGTGCTCTGGTCAGGAAGGGGGTAAATTCTTCCGGGGCTGAAGTGGTTAATGCATACTGCAGTCTGGGACCGCACAGCCATTATAAACATTCCTACCTGCACCCCGTGTTTTTTTTCACCTGCATACAATGTGCATTGATCATGTATTTTCATGATGTCATTTGTTGCCCTGTATGCACAGACTTTAGTAGAGTAAATCTTCACATTCTGGTGTCAGCAATTTCAGTTTCTGTTCAAACATTTGTTGTGTGGCATGGCATTACACAAGATAATGCATGACCTCTTTCTGTAGTCTAAACCATCCATTAAAGTGTATCTATGGTAAAAATGTAACAATACCCTTAGGAAGCTCCCGAAGTTAACTAGTTTTTCCCCAATAGTGTAGAGACTGCCAATTCACCTAAGCAAAAGTCAATTTGCTCCGGCTCCAATAAACAGTCTAGGGTTTTTTCTTGGGATTGGGGCATGGGATACTCAAAAACGCACATTAACTTTAACCAGAGGACACTCTTCTCCTTGTGACTATAGCATAGTGTAAACCCTCACAGCTGGGGACTATGAGGTAGTCTCTTTGCATCTGGTTACCCTGCACAGCTAAATGCAACCAGTATAGTTTTTGGGGTGTTAATAAGGGCCCTATTTCACAAATTCCCAGTATAGCTGCTTTCATCCAACTTCCTTCGGACATGGTCCAGACCCAATATCCTGGTAAAGAAATCCTGCATCCAGTTTCGGATTAGTCCCAGGTTCCAGCCCTGCCACATCTGAGACCCAGAAAAACAGCAACTCAGTCAAAAAGGTGCTTCAAGGGCAAGCAACCCCCTAAGGCTCTCAGACCATATCCTCAGGGCTTCGGGCTATTTGCCCCTCTTAGACCACCTTCTGGGAACACCTCTCTAGGGAATGGCCAGTTCATGGAAAATATTTAGGACAGCTATTTAGGTTTCCTGTCCTAAGCTCTGGAAGCTTCTCCCAAAGGCAGGAGAAAACAATCAAACTCCCTGCCTGTGAAATGAGCAGACCAGAGCAGAATTTTCCAGATAGGTTCAAAGATCAGGTATGCTATTCAAGTATACGTCTTAAGTGATTCTGCAATGCAAGCGCACGATTGCTAATTATACCTACGCCTCTGCTCATTCCTTTATTAAACACATCCTAGTTATTTTAGTAACTGTTTTTTTCCAAGTTAAATTAACTTCTGATTGATTAACCTCCTTGGCTGTATTGCCGAGCATGGCTCAGGGTGAAATTTGAGTACCGTTAGTGGTAACCCCAAGCCACACTCGGGATTGCATCGCTGGATCCTGGAAGAGGTGACTTACTTTGTCCATGGCGCAATGTACTCCCGCTGTGTCTGGTGGCCAGATCTTCTGCCCTGATGCTCTGTGTGTTCCAGCTATCCTTCCCTGTGAACGTTGCGACGCAGGGGGGTGGAACCGGCGGTAGATTCAAAATGTGTAAAGCACAACACACACAATACATTGTAATCTTATTGGATTAAATTACTGTATCAAATCATTTGACCTCAGTTTGCCCCCCAGTGCTTTATCCAGTGCCCTTGCCTGCAGTTTTACTGGACTTTCTGCCTGGAAACTGGAAAACGACCATGGTATCCAAAAAGTGAGAATAAATATGATATGATAAAGTATTTGCACTTTGAAAACAATGAAGAATTTGATGAAACTACTCATCTAGCACCAAAACCCAAGACAATTTGGGAAGTATATCAAATGATTCAGAAGAATGGAGCTTTGTGCCAGATAAAGACATCAGCATAGATAAAAGTCTAATGGCCTACAAGGGAAGGCTCAGCTGGATACAATACATGGCATCAAAGAGAACACGATTTGTCATAAAATCCTTCATGCTATGTGAATCAACAACTGGTTACATTTGGAATTCTGTCCTCTACACTGGGAAAGGAACCAAATTCAACCCAAAAGACAGTAATTATGGAATGGCTACATCTTCCGTTCTTTCACTGATTGAGCCATTGCTAAATCAGGGCTGTTGTGTAACTACAGACAACTTTATGAGTTCCTTCTGCAGAACAAAATGGATACCTATGGAACCGTTAGGGCTAACCGGCGTGACATGCATGAATCTTTGGCAATAAGAAGCTCAAGACAGGAGAAATGGTTGCCTGGCAGTAAGGCAAAATGATGGGACTGCGTTGGCGTGACAAAAAAGATGTGTGCCTAATGAGTACAAGCCATAATGCCTCCACTGTCATGGTACGCACAAAAGGTGGGAAAGACATCATGAAGCCACAGGTGGTGATAGACTACAACAACACCATGGGAGGTGTTGACAGAGCCGACCAAGCAATGAAATTTTATCCAGCAATGAGAAAACAAAAAAAAAATATTACAAGAAGATCTTCAGGCATCTTCTTGAGCAATGTTTGTGGAATGCCTACATTCTGCTAAAAAAAAATAGTGACAAGCCTGTGGTTCATGCTGACTTTGTTTGGAAAGTTGCCAAACTGATCTTGCTGAACCACCAAACACCAATGGCTGTGAATAGAGCTGGAAGTCATGCTGCTGGCGTTGTCAACTTGGAACGCCTGACTGGTCATCACTTCGTGGACTACATGGAGTAGTCTTCATGGACTACATCCCACCAACTTTTGTTGCTCAAAGCGTGATTACAGTGGAAAGAAAATCTGAAAGGACACCAGGTTCCATTGTCCACTTTGTGCAGTACCATGTTTCAAAATTTATCATACCCGGGATGTTGACTTGTAATATTGCACCCTTGTTTGGACCAAAAAAAAATTCAGTGTTTTTGATTTGAATATATTATTGACTAAATATATATATTATTGACTAAAATATATTATTGACTAAAATGTATTGAATAAAATGTATTATTATTATTATTATTATTATTTGTTATTATTTATAGTTATTTATTATATTATAATTTATGATCTTGTGTTTCAAACTTTATCATACCCGGGATGTCTACTAGACTCTTGTTTGGACAGATTTAAGTGGGTTATTCCTAAGAATTACAAGCCTACAATATGAAACGTCAAATTTCAATGCAAAACAATTGTACTGCTTTCAGCTTTAAAAATCTGACATAATCATACTGCCAGGGAGGTTAACCTACAAAAAACCACCCACACCCTTAGAAGTACAAAACTAGACCACCTTCATGGGGCAAGCACATGGCTGGGTTCTTATTATAGGTGGGTTCTTTTTTTAAGTGGGCGCACTTCAGTTCTGCACTTCAGCAATTGCACAAAGCAGTAATACACAGCAAACTACTTTGAAAAACATTCAAAGACACTCTCTGCCACTCCCTACAGTTGTGTCCTCCTCTCTCCTTAAACTCATTCCTTCCCCCCTCTTTCTCTACCCAACTTTCTCTCCTCTGAAATTCCCACAAGCAATCATTCCCGGAGACTTCAACGTCCCAGTTAATACTTACACTCCTGCTACTTCTAAACTGCTCAGTCTCTTTTGACCTGAAGCAATGGATACATGCTTCTACTCACTCTGATGGCAACACTCTTGACCTTGTTTTCTCCTACCTATGCACTCTGTGTAACCTCTCCAACAATCCTTTTCCTCTCTCTTATCACTAACTTATTAATTTCTCACTCTCTCCCTGTCTTCTACCTCCTCTCCCTACAACCACCTAACAGTTACTCATAGAAACCTTTGTCACCTTCTCTTTTCTCATAAATAGTGGCATAACATAATCAGCAAAATGATCATTATATCACACTAAAACAGCGCTAATGTTGAGCTAAACGGATAATGTGGCCAACTTCACATGCAAAAAAAGTCCTTAAAGAGAGAAGAGCAGTAAGCAAAATGGTTCAGAAAGTGTCCATAGGTGATCAGAGTACAGAGGTTCAGCGTGCACCTTCCACCGATCCTTCCACTTCCACCCTGTGAGAACACACTCCCCTCAGGGGGTTAAACTCACCAAAAGCCTAATAAATGTAAGCATCCAAGAGAGGAGAAATCCAAGCCACCAGCCACTGTCAGCAACGCTCCAGAGAGATCCAAGATGGTCAAGGCTCATAAATCACCAGACAACAAAAGAAAAGCGTACATAGCGTAATCCTGTTTATTAGATAAAAGCCCTTCACATCACACAAAGACCCCCCTTCAAACATTATACATACATTGTAAAAGCAGTCAAAAGAGCACATCAGAGGAAGCATTTAGACACAGCACTTCACCATAGTCAGCTCCAGGCAGTTCCGCTTTCCAAGCAGCAATCACTCACTTCCTGGTTGTAGCACAGGCTGTGGTGGAGCGCAAACGTCACTTCCGGCGTTGTGTAGGTCGCGTCCTGACGCGTTTCGTCATATCCTGACTTCAACAGAGGGCGTGCCTACACGACTGACGGACCAGACTATAATGTCCCGCCCCAGCCACCCCGGCCAATCAGACAGTCATTCGGCATGACGGCAGGTGCAAGTCGTCCGCCGAAAACAACACTGACGGCTTCTCTACAAGGGAGGGGGAAGGCATATAGCCGCTCTGCACATCAGCTCGCATAAGCGAGTCAACACACTCACAGGCTAAACAGCGCAAGCCAGTGAATACACAACATGTAAAATATGACATTACACATTATGATATTAATTTTAGGAAAGAAAAAGGGGAAGTAGACAAAATACCAACACATGCAGTCAGCACATACACTGGATCCATTATCTTTAACCCGCCGACATGCATAAACATGCAGCAGCAGTCAATCAAATGAACGCTGCACGTTACCACAGCAAATCAGGCGGTCAGTGTGGAGTGCTCACTGCATGTCAGCTCAGCAGAATAAAAATAGAACATTTGGCAGATGAAGAACATATGCCTGATATAATCCAATGAATCATTAAATGTAACATTAAATGTAAATGATGAATAATCAAAAACATATAGTAATAAAAACATTCACATTATATCTTTCCACCTACAGTAGGTTAAAAGAGACCAAAACTAGGCAGCTAATTTATAAAAACAGGACCCCTTTAGATAAAATAAAGCCAAAGATGTCTAAAACGACACATATCAGTAAAAATACTGAAAAAGAATGAGATATATATAATAAAAAGTAGGACTATAAGCTTACACTATATAAAATACAGAGCAAGGCTATGAGCCTCAACTATGCGCTATCATCAACTATATATAGCATAGGGTAAAACAGCAAAATCGGTATTCTCCAGGCACTATACACTGTGCGCAAGTGACAACTGTATAAAACATAGGATATAGGGGCAAACATAAGGCTATCATTAACTATATATAGCATAGGGTATAACAGCAAAATCGGTATTTTCCAGGCACAATACACTGTGCACAAGTGACAACTGTATAAAACATAGAATATAGAGGCAAGTATAAGGCTATCCACAACACCTAACCACCTCTACACCAAAATAAATAATTAGGAATCGCTTATAAAGCAGTTAATATCCAACTCCACGTTCAACCCTTTTGGCGATAATGTGTCCGCCAAGAAGATCCACTGGGTCTCTCTCTTAGACAGTTCACGGACCAAATTTGAACCCCTCCAGTTTGGTTTTAAATGGTCAATGCCCCAGAATCTGAGGCCAATCTCTTTTTTACTCTGCTGCTGACCACCTCTATGACAAAATCTCACCCCTGTCCTGCCCAAACCCAGCCACTACAACCTACTCTACAACAGTTTGCTGTCATCCTCCCTTGACACCCCCCCCCCTCACTCAGGCCTTGACCCCTAAAAACCTTGGCAAACAGATGACACCAGAAGTTTCAAAAAACGTAACCGCACTCTTGAGCACCAGTGGCGTAAGACTAAATATTAGAGATGAGCCGAACATCCCCCTGGATCGGTTCGCACCAAAACTTTCAAACAAACAAAAAATTTGTACCAAAACATAAACACCGTTAAAGTCTATAGGACACGAACATGAAAAAAAGTGCTAATTTTAAAGGCTTATATGCAAGTTATTGTCATAAAAAGTGTTTGGGGACCTGGGTCTTGCCCAAGGGGACATGTATCAATGCAAAGTACAGTAGCGCATCTTTCCCGTGTTTTTAACAGTACCACAGCAAAATTACATTTCTAAAGGAAAAAAACGTCATTTAAACTGCTTGCGGCTGTAATGAATTGTCGGGTCCCGGCAATATAGATAAAAATCATTGAAAAAAATGGCATGGGTTCCCCCCCAGTCCATTACCAGGCCCTTTGGGTCTGGTATGGATATTAAGGGAAACCCTGCACCCAAATTTAAAAAAAAATGTGTGGGGGTCCCCCCAAAATCCATACCAGGCCCTTCAGGTCTGGTATGGATATTAAGGGAAACCTTGCTCCAAAATGTTAAAAAAAATGGCGTAGGTGTCCCCCCAAAACCCATACCAGGCCCTTCAGGTCTGGTATGGATTTTAAGTGGAACCCTAAACCAAATTTTTTTTAAAAATGGCGTAGGAGTCCCCCCCAAATCCATACCAGACCCTTATCTGAGCACGCAACCTGGCAGGCCCCAGGAAAGGAGGGAGATGAGAGAGCGTCCCCCTCCTGAACCGTACCAGGCCAGATGCCCTCAACATGGGGAGGATGCTTTGGGGTCTCCCCAAAGCACCTTGTTCCCATGTTGATGGAGACAGGGGCCTCAACCCAACTCTTGCCCGGTGGTTGTGGGGATCTGCGAGCAGGGGGCTTATTGGAATCTGAAAGGGGACCCCCAGATCCCGGCCCCCCTATGTGAATGGGTATTGGGTACACTGTACCCCTACTCATTCACCAAAAAAAGTGACAAAATGTTAAAAATGACAGTAGACAATTCGGGACAAGTCCTTTATTAAAAAAAAAAAAAATGACTTGCGATGTCCATTCGTCTTTGATCACAGCGTCTGACGACCCGATAAAAAAAAAAGGAAAAAACTCTGCCTCCATGGGAGGCTCCCGCTGACTGAAGCCTCTTTGCGGTGACAGCTGTTATATAGCTGAGGGCGGGGCCACCTGGTGACATAAACAAGTGACCCCGCCCCGTCACTACAGCTGCGAGTAGGTTTAAATTACATTTTTTCCTTTAGAAATGTCATTTTGCTGTGGTATTGTTCTAAACACGGGGAAAAATGTGCTACTTTACAGGCATACTAAGGACACCCCTCAGGCACGATATTTAAAGGAATATTTAATTTTTATTGTTTCACCTTAAGCATTATTAAAATCACTGCTTCCGAAAAAACTTCAGTTTTTAAAACTTTTTTTTGCATTGATACATGTCCCCTGGGGCAGGACCCGGGTCCCCAAACACTTTTTATGGAAATAACTTGAATATAAGCCTTTAAAATTAGCACTTTTGGTTTTTCACGTTAGTGTTCCATAGACTAACAGCGTTCCGCGGCTTTCGAATTTACTGCGAACGCTGCATATTGTTCGCTGTTTGGCTAATGGGCGAACATCAGACTCATCCCTACTAAATATCATAAAGATGTCAACCAATATAAATCTGAGCTCCAAATATACAATTTCTGCCTCCACACTGCCAAGCAGACCTATTTTATCATTCTCATTAACAACTTCTCATCCAGTCCCCTCTTCCCTACCTTCAACTCTTTACTTCATCCTCCTTCCACACATGAACCCACTCACTGCCCAGGAGATTGCCAATCCCTTCAAAAATAAGATTGATACAATTTATAATGAGATCTCCGGTGTACAGATACCTCCCCCACTTAACACTCCATGTTCACGGGTACAATCATTATTTCCCTCATTCAACCCTGCTACTTTAGATGAGGTTGATAAACTTTTTTCTAGCGCCCACCTAAGCATAACCACCTACCTTCTGTTCCCTTGCAAATGCTACGGTCACCTTTTGTCTCTATCCTATATTCTCTAACACATCTTGGGCCCACCTATCTTAACAACCTATTGCCGATCTCCTTGCACCCCTTTTCCTCCAAACTGCTCGACAACCGACTGAGTGACTATCTCACTGAGATTCACTTTCTCAATCCCCTTCAGTCTGAATTTCCCCCTTAACACTCTACAGATACTGCGCTCCAAAAACTCCTAGATGTTATGCTAATGGCTAAAACCAGTGAACACTATTCTGTACTTCTACTGAATCTTTCTGCTGCCTTTTACACAGTGGACCACTCCATCCTCCTTAACAAACGCTACTCCTTTGGCCTCCATGTCTGTATTCTTCACTGGTTCTCATCCTACCTATCCCACCACACCTTCAGCGTCACTTACAACTATTTCCTACTTTCCTCTTCCTCTCTCCATCTGGGTCCCCCAAGGTTCTGTTCTTGGACCTCTCCTACTCTCAATCTACACTTACTTCCTGGGTCAGTTGATAGCCTCCCATGGCTCCCAATACCACTTCTATGCTGATGACACCCAAATCTCTCTCTCTGTCCCTCAGCTCACCCCAGTCTCTGCACACATCACTAATTTAACAGACATATCAGTCTGGATGCCCCACTACTTCCTCAAACTTAATCTATTCAAAACAGAGCACATAATATTTCCTCCCCCACATGCCTCTTCCCCTGACTTCTCTGTCTAGATCAATGGCACAACTATCAACCCATCCCTGCATGCCAAGGTGCTAGGTGTTATCCTGGACTCTGAACTATCCTTTCGACCCCACATCCAATCACTGTCCAAAGCTTGCCACCTCAACCTACGCAACATCTCCAGAATATGCCCCTTCCTATCCAATGACACCACAAAGCTTTTAATTTACTCTCTGGTCATCTCTCGAATCAACTACGGCAACTCCTTCCTCATAGGCTTACCTTTACATAGGCAATCCCCTCTTCAGTCCATCAAAAATGCTGCTGCCATACTGATCCAACTTACAAACCATTCAGTGTCTGCTACTCCTCTCTGCCAATCCCTCCACTGGCTTTTGCTCACCCAACAAATTAAATTCCAAATAGGACTTCTCTTGTGCCTCTCCCTTCCTCTGGAACTCACTACCCTGATCTGTCTTACTATCTCCTACTGTGTCTACTTTAAGACGTTCACTGAAAATCCTTTTCTTCAGAAAAAAAAAGGAGAAATGAATGGTGGGACTTTATATGAAGCACATAACTAAGTCAGACGAGCCAATCCATGTGAAACATAGTAATTTATTACAAAGGGTGTACATACACATATAAGGTAATAGAAGTAATACAATAATGAATATTGAATCTCATTGGATAAATAGCATTCCTAGATAGTTCATGATAAAACAAATGTCTCAACATAATGTGCATAGTAATAGTATGGTATTAGATTTCAGTATAAAAAACCTGAACAATACATAATATAAAGCATCTTGGTACATGATAGTAGACTTATGGTATGTAAACTACAATTGTAATGGTAGCATATAAGTATAGTAACAGTAAAGAATTGGTTCGTTCTTATAGACTTCAATATGGTAGATATTGGGCCTAGAAACTGTGACGTAGCATCATAAAAAAGCTCTACGCGTTTCGTGGTTACATTACCACTCGTCAGGAGTAGGGATGAGCTTCGTGTTCGAGTTGAACCCATGTTCGACTCGAACATCGGCTGTTCGGTTGTTCGCCGAATTGCGAACGATATGGGCCATTCGCGCCAAATTCGTGTGGCGCGTCACGGCCCATAATTCACTGCGGCATCGCAGTGCATTGCTTGCTGATGATTGGCCAAGCATGCACTATGACCCGCATGCTTGGCCAATCACAGCGCCGCCTGAACAGAGAGCCGTAATTGGCCAAAGCCAAGGAGGCTTTGGCCAATTATGGCTCAGGGGATTTAGTACACGCCCCACACTATATAAGGCCGCCTGCACGGCGGCCCTGTGTAGTGTGTGTTCCGGCGTTGAAAGAGATAGACAGAGAGACAGTGTCATTTGATTTGAGTTAGATTGATTAGGCAGAACAGTCAGTCAGTTAGCTGCACTTACAGTGTATTGTGTATATATAAGCATCCCAGGTGTTACATATATATATATACACTGTATTCAGTTTAGCTAGATCCGTTCCTGTTATCTTCTAGACTATTTACATTTAGTGCAGTGCGTCCTGCTCACAGTGTTCAGCTAGATCCGTTCCTGTTAAATTCTAGACTATTTACATTTAGTGCAGTGCGTCCTGCTCACAGTGTTCAGCTAGATCCGTTCCTGTTATCTTCTAGACTATTAACATTTAGTGCAGTGCGTCCTGCTCACAGTGTTCAGCTAGATCCGTTCCTGTTATCTTCTAGACTATTTACATTTAGTGCAGTGCATCCTGCTCACAGTGTTCAGCTAGATCCATTCCTGATATCTTCCTACTGACAGGCAGGCTTGTCTTGTTACAGTATTAACAGCTACCTAAAGAAAATTACTGGTGTTCTTTTGATCCTATTAGTACCACGGTCAGGCAGCTAGACTATTTACATTTAGTAAAGTGCGTCCTTCTCACAGTGTTCAGCTAGATCCGTTCCTGTTATCTTCTAGACTATTTACATTTAGTGCAGTGCGTCCTGCTCACAGTGTTCAGCTAGATCCGTTCCTGTTATCTTCCTACTGACAGGCAGGCTTGTCTTGTTACAGTATATAAAGCTACCTGAAGAAAATTACTGGTGTTCTTTTGATCCTATTAGTACCACGGTCAGGCAGCTAGACTATTTACATTTAGTGCAGTGCGTCCTGCTCACAGTGTTCAGCTAGATCCGTTCCTGTTATCTTCCTACTGACAGGCAGGCTTGTCTTGTTACAGTATATAAAGCTACCTGAAGAAAATTACTGGTGTTCTTTTAAACCTATTAGTACCACGGTGAGGCAGCTAGACTATTTACATTTAGTGCAGTGCGTCCTGCTCACAGTGGTCAGCTAGATCCGTTCCTGTTATCTTCCTACTGACAGGCAGGCTTGTCTTGTTACAGTATTTACAGCTACCTAAAGAAAATTACTGGTGTTCTTTTGATCCTATTAGTACCACGGTCAGGCAGCTAGACTATTTACATTTAGTACAGTGCGTCCTGCTCACAGTGTTCAGCTATATCCGTTCCTGTTATCTTCCTACTGAAAGGCAGGCTTGTCTTGTTACAGTATATAAAGCTACCTGAAGAAAATTACTGGTGTTCTTTTGATCCTATTAGTACCACGGTCAGGCAGTTAGACTATTTACATTTAGTGCAGTGCGTCCTGCTCACAGTGTTCAGCTAGATCCGTTCCTGTTATCTTCCTACTGACAGGCAGGCTTGTCTTGTTACAGTATATAAAGCTACCTGAAGAAAATTACTGGTGTTCTTTTGATCCTATTAGTACCATGGTGAGGCAGCTAGACTATTTACATTTAGTGCAGTGCGTCCTGCTCACAGTGGTCAGCTAGATCCGTTCCTGTTATCTTCCTACTGACAGGCAGGCTTGTCTTGTTACAGTATTTACAGCTACCTAAAGAAAATTACTGGTGTTCTTTTGATCCTATTAGTACCACGGTCAGGCAGCTAGACTATTTACATTTAGTACAGTGCGTCCTGCTCACAGTGTTCAGCTATATCCGTTCCTGTTATCTTCCTACTGACAGGCAGGCTTGTCTTGTTACAGTATATAAAGCTACCTGAAGAAAATTACTGGTGTTCTTTTGATCCTATTAGTACCACGGTCAGGCAGTTAGACTATTTACATTTAGTGCAGTGCGTCCTGCTCACAGTGTTCAGCTAGACCTGTTCCTGTTATCTTCCTACTGACAGGCAGGCTTGTCTTGTTACAGTATTTACAGCTACCTGAAGAAAATTACTGGTGTTCTTATGATCCTATTAGTACCACGGTCAGGCAGCTAGACTATTTACATTTAGTACAGTGCGTCCTGCTCACAGTGTTCAGCTAGATCCGTTCCTGTTATCTTCCTACTGACAGGCAGGCTTGTCTTGTTACAGTATATAAAGCTACCTGAAGAAAATTACTGGTGTTCTTTTGATCCTATTAGTACCACGGTCAGGCAGCTAGACTATTTACATTTAGTACAGTGCGTCCTGCTCACAGTGTTCAGCTAGATCCATTCCTGTTATCTTCCTACTGACAGGCAGGCTTGTCTTGTTACAGTATATAAAGCTACCTGAAGAAAATTACTGGTGTTCTTTTGATCCTATTAGTACCACGGTCAGGCAGCTAGACTATTTACATTTAGTGCAGTGCGTCCTGCTCACAGTGTTCAGCTAGATCCGTTCCTGTTATCTTCCTACTGACAGGCAGGCTTGTCTTGTTACAGTATATAAAGCTACCTGAAGAAAATTACTGGTGTTCTTTTGATCCTATTAGTACCACGGTCAGGCAGCTAGACTATTTACATTTAGTGCAGTGCGTCCTGCTCACAGTGTTCAGCTAGATCCATTCCTGTTATCTTCCTACTGACAGGCAGGCTTGTCTTGTTAAAGTATTTACAGCTACCTAAAGAAAATTACTGGTGTTCTTTTGATCCTATTAGTACCACGGTCAGGCAGCTAGACTATTTACAGTTAGTGCAGTGCGTCCTGCTCACAGTGTTCAGCTAAACCTACAAGTTAGTGGGGTGCGTCCACCTCACAGTGTTCAGCTAAAGCTACCTGTAGAAGGTTGGTGGTGTTCTCATACTACAGGCAGGCAGTTGATTTTGCTAGCTGCAGTATATATATATATATATATATATATATATATATATATATATATATATATATCCCAGCTTAGTGCAGCTACAGGCCATTAGAATGTCTGGAAGGCCAAGAAGGAGAGGCAGACAGTCACAAGCCAATAAGAGAGGGCAAGCAGGCTCTGTGTCTAGTGCTGGTCGTGGAGACGGTGCATCCTCATCAGCACGTGGCCATGGGACACGCTTGGCCTTTTTTTCGGCAGCTGGCCGTGTTGAGCCGCAACATGCGGAAGACTTGGTCGAGTGGATAACCAAGCCGTCCTCATTCTCCTCATCCTCTCTCACCCATGCCCAGGGTGCTTTGTCTGGCAAAGCAGCGGCCTCTTCCCTCGGCTCAATGTCATCAGTGACTCCTTCCCTAGCTCCACCATGTCCTCCTGAGGAGTCCCTCAAACTGTTTGACCACAGTGTTGGGTACATGCTCCAGGAGGATGCCCAGCGTTTGGAAGGCTCTGATGATGATACTGAGCTCGATGAAGGCAGTAACATGAGCACGGACAGAGGGGGTGCCCAAGAAGGACAGCAATCTGGCAGTCATGCTCCCCCTGCTGCAGCATACTGCCAGGTTTGCTCCAGTGATGAGGAGGGAGGGGATGATGAGGTCACTGACTCAACATGGGTGCCTGATAGGAGAGAGGAGGAGGAGGCGGCACATCACCAACGAGGCAGGATGCCCTCCAGGGGCCAGCCTAAGGGCAGCACATTGACTGCATCACATGTGCAGGGCGCTGCAGTCTCTGCGCGTTATTCAAAAAGTTCTTTGGTGTGGGCCTTTTTTGAGACGAGTGCATCAGATCGCACCACTGCTATTTTCAACATATGTCTCAAGCGTATCTCACGTGGCCAAAACATCTCCCGCTTGGGTACCACATGCTTGACCAGACATATGTTGACCTGCCATGCAGTTCGTTGGCAAACACATCTAAAAGACAAACACCAAAGAACAAAGAGGACCTCTCCTTGCTCCTCATTAGCTGAGATTTCCAACCCCACTAGACCTTCAGTCCTCTCTGAGACCTGCACTGAGAGGAATGAAGGTGTAGAATTAGGTGTGTCACAGCCAAGTACTTGTGGGCAATCTGCTTTTGGTACACCAACGTCAGATTGTACCAGGCAAATTTCCCTGCCCCAGCTGCTGCACCGCCGAAAGAAGTTTGCTCCCAGCCATCCACATGCCCGGCGGTTGAATGCTAGCTTGGCAAAATTGCTAGCACTTCAATTGCTGCCTTTTCAGTTAGTAGACTCTGCCCCCTTCCGTGAGTTTGTGGAATGTGTGGTTCCTCAGTGGCAGGTACCCAAACGCCACTTTTTCTCATGGAAGGCGATTCCGGCTCTCTACTGGCATGTGGAAGGCAATGTCCATGCCTCGCTGGACAGGGTGGTCAGCGGTAAGGTGCATATTACCGCTGACTCATGGTCCAGCATGCATGGACAGGGACGTTACCTAAGTTTCACGGCGCATTGGGTGACTCTGCTGGCAGCTGGGAAGGATGCAGGACAAGGTGCAGTAGTGTTGGAGGTTGTTCCGCCACCACACCTCCAAAATGCTAATGATTGTGACACACCTCTCTCCTCCACCCCCTCCTCTTCTTCTTCCTCCATGGCCTCTTCCTCGGAACCAGTGGTGCTCCGTAGTCGTTCAAGGGGCTACGCAAGTGCGCAGGCCAAAAGATGCCATGCGGTGCTTGAGCTGGTGTGCTTGGGGGACAGGAGCCACACTGGGGCAGAGGTTCTGTCAGGTCTGCAGGGGCAGGTTCAGAGGTGGTTGACGCCACGCCAACTTAAGGCAGGAATGGTGGTTTGCGACAATGGCACCAACCTCCTCTCTGCCCTCCGACAGGGACAAATGACCCATGTGCCCTGTTTGGCTCACGTCCTTAACTTGGTGGTGCAGCGGTTCTTGGGCAGGTACCCGAGCTTACAGGATGTCCTGAGGCAGGCCAGGAAAGTCTGTGTGCATTTCCGCCAGTCATATAATGCCAGTGCTCGGCTGACGGACCTCCAAAAGGAGTTTAACCTGCCCAAGAACCGCCTAATCTGTGACATGCCCACCAGGTGGAACTCAACGTTGGCCATGCTGCAGCGGCTGCACACGCAGCAGAGGGCCATCAATGAGTACCTGTGCGACTATGGCACCAGGACAGGGTTAGGGGAGCTTGTTTTTTTTTCCCCACGCCAGTGGGCCATGATCAGGGATGCATGCACTGTCCTGTCACCATTTGAGGAGGCCACGAGGATGGTGAGCAGTGACAGTGCATGCATCAGTGACACTGTCCCCCTTGTCCACCTGTTGGAGCACACGCTGCGTGGAATAATGGACAGGGCACTTGAGGCAGAACAGAGGCAGGAAGAGGAGGACTTCCTTAGCTCTCAAGGCCCCCTTTATCCAGACAGTGTTCCTGCGTGCCCGCCGATCACACAGGAAGAGGACGAGGAGGAGGAGGAGGAGGAAGATTGTGTCAGTATGGAGGTGGAGCCTGGCACTCAGCATCAGCAGCAGTCTTTAAGGGATCAGTCCCAAGAAACACATGGACTTGTACGAGGCTGGGAGGAGGTGGCTGCGGACCATGTCATCCTTAGTGACCCAGAGGACTCCGGACCGAATGCCTCAGCAAACCTACGCTGCATGGCCTCCCTGATCCTGCAAAGCCTGCGTAAGGATCCTCGTATTCGTGGTATCAAGGAGAAGGACCAATACTGGCTGGCAACCCTCCTTGATCCACGTTACAAGGGTAAGGTTGCGGACCTTATCTTGCCATCGCAGAGGGAGCAGAGGATGAAACATCTTCGGGAGGCCTTGCAGAAAGGTCTGTGCAACGCGTTCCCAGAGACTGGGAGGTTACAAACTCCTGTTTCTGGACAACGTGTTGCTGAGGCTTCGGTCAGTCAAAGAAGGAACGGTGGAGAAGGTGGCCGTCTGACCGATGTGTTCAGACAATTTTTTGGTCCGCAGCCCCAAGGTATGATCGGTTCCAGCAACCATCGCCAGCGTCTGTTTTACATGGTGCAGGAATACCTAGGGGCAAGATCAGACTTGGACACCTTTCCCACCGAAAATCCTCTGGGTTACTGGGTCTTGAGGATGGATCACTGGCCAGAGCTTGCACAGTATGCAATTGAGCTACTGGCCTGTCCTGCATCCAGCGTTCTTTCGGAACGCACATTCAGTGCTGCTGGAGGCGTGGAAACCGATCACAGGGTGCGTCTGTCCACCGACTCGGTCGATCGACTGACCTTCATAAAAATGAATCAGTCTTGGATCACCACCAGCTACCAAGCACCTGATGCTGATGTAACGGAATATTTTTTTTTGAAATCTCAGATCCCTTTAAAGACTGCCTATGCTGATGCTGAGTGACTATCCCTGAGTAATTATCCTCTTCCTCCTCAATCATCACGCTGATAGCTTGTAAGAACATTTTTGGTTCTGGGCGCCACCACCAGTGCCTAAGGCACAATTTTTCAACCCCTGTTTAACAGGGGCGTGTAATTACAATTTTTGATGTAATACTTTGCAGCAGGGCTCGTTCCTGCATTCCAACTAGAGTGTCTGTGAGGGGTTGCAGTGTTGTGGCACCAGCACCAGTGCCCAAGGCCCAATTTTTCTGCTCCTGTCTAACAGGGGCGTGTAATTACAATTTTTGATGCAATACTTTGCAGCAGGGCTCGTTCCTGCATTCCAACTAGAGTGTCTGTGAGGGGTTGCAGTGTTGTGGCACCAGCACCAGTGCCTAAGGCCCAATTTTTCTGCCCCTGTCTAACAGGGGCGTGTAATTACAATTTTTGATGCAATACTTTGCAGCAGGGCTCGTTTCTGCGTTCCAACTAGAGTGTCTGTAAGGGGTTGCAGTGTTGTGGCACCAGCACCAGTGCCTAAGGCCTAATTTTTCAGCTCCTGTTCAACAGGGGCATGTAATTACAATTCTTGATCTAATATTTCACAGCAGGGCCCTGTGAGGGCTTACAGTGTTGTGGCCACAGCAACACCTAAGGCCCAAATTTCTGCTGAGTATATAGGGCAGGACCCTACTTTCAAACATCTAACTTACAAATGACTCCTACTTACAAACGGAAGGAGACAACAGGAAGTGAGATGAAATCTACCCCTAGGAAGGGAAATTCTCTCCTGTAAGAGTTAATATGGGAAAAAAAATTATCCTTTCCACTGATGCTTTCAATCCTTGTTCCACAAAAAAACCCAAATTTTCAAAAAACATTTTTCATTGGGACAAAAAGTGAGGTGAAATCTTCTGAAGAGGAGGAAAGACAGCAAAACAAATGTCACAGGGGTGATAACCCTTCCCTATGTTTTCCAAAAAGCTTAAAAAAGATTTTTTGGCTGGAGCTAAACACGTTAAAAATGTACCCGTTCAAAATTACAAACAGATTCTACTTAACAACAAACCTACAGTCCCTGTCTTGTTTGCACCGCCTGTATACTGCTGTTCAGAGTATATAGGGCCTGGTGGCCCCACACCTTTCCTTATTTTAATTTGGGTGCGGGGTTCCCCTTAATATCCATACAAGACCCAAAGGGCCTGGTAATGGACTGGGGGGTACCCATGCCGTTTGTCTCACTGATTTTCATCCATATTGCCAGGACCCGACATTACATTAAACCCGCAAGCAGTTTTAAATGAGATTTTTCCCTTTAAAAATGACATTTGGTGCAGGGACTGTTCTAAACACGGGAAATACGCGTCACTTTACAGGCATACTATAGACACCCCCCAGGTACGATATTTAAAAGGAATATTTCACTTTTTTTTTCTTTACTTTAAGCATCATTAAAATCACTGCTCCCGAAAAAACGGCCGTTTTTAAAAGTTTTTTTTGCATTGATACATGTCCCCTGGGATAGGACCCGGGTCCCCAAACCCTTTTTAGGACAATACCATGCAAATTAGCCTTTAAAATGAGCACTTTTGATTTCGAACGTTCGAGTCCCATAGACGTCAATGGGGTTCTAACGTTCGTGCGAACTTTCGGTCCGTTCGCAAGTTCTGGTACGAACCGAACCGGGGGGTGTTCGGCTCATCCCTAGTCAGGAACAAATGCATGGTTTAAGGGGTATCTATAATAAAAAATGCCAAAGGGAAATATATAAGAAATAGTAATAAAAAGTAAAGCAAAAAAGAGAAAGAGGGGTAATATAAATGTCCCAAACACTCTCACCTATCTATAACATATGGGTACGACTGGTGATGATATTAATGGTAGGAGGCACTGCAGGAGACGCTGTTCCCGGGAGCTGAGACGATACCACTGGAAGCACGGCTTTGAAACCAACCACCAAGATAGAAAAGATAACCAGATTCCAACTGGGGTATAGGTGTTTGATGGTGTAACCGGTTCACATTGTAAGTGTTTGCCAAAGCTTATCTGTAAAAGATTGTTAAAGTAAAGTGAACTGAGACCACAGCTAATGTATTAGATACAATGCAACCTAGTGTGTGTATATGCAAGGTTTTGGATAGATAGAGTAGGTACCTACTCTATCTAATCACAACCTTGCATTACGCCATATTTTTGGTCTTAACCTTAAACCTTATATGTGTATGTACTGTATTGAATTTTATTGTGTATTGTAACTGTACTATCTGCCCTCATGTTGAAAACCGCTGCACAAACTGTTGGCGCTATAGAAATACTGTATAATATTAATAATAATAATACAATAGAAGGTATATGCTTTGTTTTTGCCTTTTTTTAAATTTTGGGCAGAAAGTACTATAATTTTAGAGTATTCAAAGCTCATGCAGAGTTAAAACCATTTTAGTCTTTCTAATAATTCGGTATATATATAGTAGTCTAGCATTTTGGAGTAAAGCTGTCATTAACCACTTCATGTCCAGAACATTTTTTCACACACCCGTTAAATCAGGATATGTTTTTCCCCTGGAAAATTACTTAGATCTCCTATACATATTTTTTGAAAGCAGAAACCCCACAAATATTGTATGTTACACAGTATTTGCACAACTGTTTATCAAATGCATATTTAAGGTAAAAAATACTTTAAATACAAAATACAAACGAGCAATTGGGAGATAGAGACAAGTCTACATAAGGACCTTAATGGCATAATCACCGGGTGCTGCAGATTAGAAAATATTAAAACTGTTTGATTGCAAAGTCTAGTTTTTATTTTTCTCTAAAAATAACAAACATGTTATACTTACCTCCTCTGTGCAGTAGTTTTGCATAGAGCAGCCCAGATTCTCCGCTTCTCAGTTCCCTCTTCGGCTCTCCTGGACCCTCCCTCCTGTCGCGTGCCCCCACAGCAAGCAGCTTGCTATAGGGGCACCCTAGCCGAGTCACAGCTCCTTGTGTCCATTAGGACATGGACCCCCGATTTGCCCCCCCTCCTGATTGGCTAACTGACTTTGATTGACAGTAGTGGGAGCCAATGGCGCCGCTGCTTTGTCTCAGCCAATCAGGTGGAGAGTCCTGGACGACTAAAGAACTCATGAACATCGCTGGAGAGAGATGGGGCTCGGGTAAGTATTAGGGGAGCTGCTGCACACAGAAGGCTTTTTACCTTAAAGTGGTTGTAAACTCTGTTACACCACTTTTACCTACAGGTAAGCCTATAATAAGGCTTACCTGTAGGTAACATGAATATCTCCTAAACCAGTGGTCATCAACCCTGTCCTCAGGGCCCACTAACAGGCCAGGTTTGCAAGATAACTGAAATACGTCACAGGTGATATCATTTTCTGCTCAATGATTGCAGTATTGTAGTAATACATAAAACCTGGCCTGTTAGTGAGCCCTGAGCACAGGGTTGATGACCACTGTCCTAAACTATTCACTCTATGTGCAAGTGCCGACGTCATTGGCACATGCACACTGAAGAAACGGCTCGCTCATGACGTTTCTTCAGTAGCCATGCCGTGACCGGCGGCTCCCGTGTGCATGCGTGGGAGTGACATCATCGCGGCTCTGGCCAATCACAGCGCCAGAGCCCATGAACGCGGAAATAACTCCGGGAGACATGTCGCCGGTCGCAGAGGTGTGCGGGGACCACTGCAACAGGTTCAATGTGATGCATACTAGCTCATTATGCTATGCCTTTGTCTTGCAGGTTTTTTTTCTGCCCAGACCAATATTCGGCTTTCAACGCTGACGCACTTTGAATGACAATTGCGCGGTCATACAACACTGTACCCAAATGAAATTTTTATAATTTTTTTCCCACAAATAGAGCTTTCTTTTGGTAGTATTTAATCACAGCTTGGGTTTTTATTTTTTGCTAAACAAACAAAAAAAGATGAAAAATTTTGAAAAAAAAATCATGTTTAATAGTTTGTTATAAAATTTTGCAAACAGGTAATTTTTCTTCTTCATTGATATGCGCTGATGAGGCGGCACAGGTGGGCACTGATAGGCTGCACTGGTGGGCACTGATAGGCTGCACTGATGGGCACTGATAGGCACAGTTAAGGTGGCACTGATAGGCACAGATAAGGTGGCACTGATGGGGACAGATAAGGCGGTACTGATGGGCACAGATAAGGCGGCACTGATGGCCACTGATAAGATGGCACTAATGGGCCCTGATGGTTGGCACAGATGGGTGACACTGATGGGTAGCACGGATGGGTGGCACTGATGGGCACCACTGATAGATGGCACTGATGGGCACTGATAGGTGGCACTGATAGGTAGCACTGATGGGCGGCACTGATGGGTACTGGTAGGTGACACTGATGGGCACTGATAGGTGGCACTGATGTGCAGCACTGTTGTTGAGGCACTGATTGTGGGCACTGATGGGTGGCGCTGTTGGGCACTGGTAGGCAGCACTGTTGCCTATTGCTAGGTGGCACTGGCAGGGGACACAGGTGGGTACTTATGATCTGATGTCCCTCTCACAGCCACTGGTGATCGGCTTTTTTTTTCTCCTCACGCTGTCAGCGCAGGGAGAAAAATTAGCCGATTAACGGCTCTGTTGACATCACATGATCAGCTGTCATTGGCTGACAGCTGATCACGTGGTAAGGGGTCAGGATCGACCCCTTACTCGGATCTGTGATCCAGCAAGTCTCATAGACTCGCTAATCACAGAGCGTGCCGCGCGTGCCCTGCAGGGGGCGCGCAGGCTGGTCGGGCACTATTGACGTCTATTGACGTAGTCCCGGCAAAGCAGGTCCATGCTGTAGCCGTCATTTGGCTATAGCGCAGATTTAAATTGCATAGAATGCGTTAAGATAAAAAACTTTCTGACTCTACAACCCCTTTAATTCAACATGTTATAGATTATGAGATTTCAGTGACTGAGGTTACAAATCTTTTGTAGTAATATAAAATAAATATTACTAATACATTTTTTAGCCTAATCTGATACTGTACTTGTTCCCAGCAGAGGTGAAAAATTGAATTCCAAAATGGCCTAATCTTCATACAACATCACCAAATGAGTAAATGTCTGCCAATTTCCTCTCCACACCTTTAGCAAAGTGATGGATAACTTAATCATTATTGTCACCTAGTAAGCACCAGAAAATTAACAGTTTTTGAACTGTGTGATTTTTGAAACTTTTATTACAGTACTATAAAGTGTAAGTTCACCTTCAGCCCTAAAAATCGAATTCCTTCATAAATCATGTCGGCCATAGATGGATGGAAACTTGGCCGGTTCAGCAGAAACCGGACGAATTTCGATCGGTCTATGGGCAGGCTGGTTGTACTGAAGTCAAACTATTGATTGACTTCAGTGTAACCAGCCTGTCAGGTTTTTTTTGTGTGATCGCTGCCAGTGGCTAAAGCTGCTGGAAGTGATCAATGTATTCTGATGGCTGGGAAAGCCTCCACTGTCAGAATACAATAGTGCAGCGAGAGGGATTCCTCTATCAAAACTGAGGGCTTGTTCACACCAGATGCAGTCCAGTGTGGGTGTTTTTCTGCCCCAAAATTGCATGGACAGTGTTTAACATGGATTGCAATGACCCTAGTTCACACCAGTGCAGTCAACAAAAGTAGAACATGTTGCATTTTTTTCTGCATGGAACACATCTAGAATGCGCAAAATGCATCAAAAACACACCTGAATGCATATGTCCTCATATGTCCTCAATTGAGATGAAGAATAAAAAAAAGGAGAAAAATTTACTGGAACACTTTACAAAAAAAAATGCACCAAAACGCAAAGACACGCATGCAGAAATACATCCAGAACACAGAAATTGTGGTGGGAACCTGCCCTGACTGTGTTGATGGGAGAATCAAGCAACTGTCTTTCCTTCAACCTGTGTGGCCTTTGAACTATAGCCAGCAGGCATATAAAGACCAAAAATGATTTTTTTGGTGTAAGCCACCCCCTAACTATAAAAGAAGGGGGTACAGAAAAGCTACAGTGTTACTGTAGTGGAAACTACGCAGCAATCAACCCTTGCTGCCCTTTTTTTCCTATTAGTGGAAGTCTTTTTTGTCCTTTGTGGTTGATCTAAGATCAGTGGTCACTTTCAGTTGCTGTCCTGTTCATAGCATTATGTTTACTGCAAGACTTACCTTTAGAAAAAAAATAGGCCTTTGTTTCAGGGGACATTATTTTAAATGATTCATGTAGGCACAGTATGTACCTGCGGCTGGTGGATGAATTGTAAGACTGCCTGGATCAGTAATATCTTTATATTTGTTAACTGAATGTACTCCTTACCCCTGCACTTTATGCAATACTCACTCCTGACCTTTGCATTCTGCATGTTGTGCTCTCCTGCCCCCCCGTACTCTGTAGAATATGCAGTCTGGACCTCTGCATTCTATGTGATAAGCACTCCTGATCCTTGTACTCTTTGCAATACACATTCACAATCCCTGTACTCTGAGTGCAATCCTGACTGATATGTAGCACTACCCCCGTAGGAGCCGCTGGTGAATATGGGTATCTCCCACCCTGCACAGCCAGACACACAAATTTTCAACACACACTGGAGTCACAAATCAGTCCTTGCAGCTTTGTTTTTGTATTTTATTAGGGTAGTTGAACTTGGATAGGGGATAGGGTTATTATGGGATGTCCACTCAACACAGAATTCTTCAGGGACACAACTATATACACGCAGTATATACACTTGCTCTTCTACCTCCAGCACAATTTTGCTTTTAGAACTACATCTCCCAGGACCAGCTAGCACTGAAAAGATGATCTAACCTTTATCCAGTTAGATCTGTAGCAGATGCCCTTTGCAGGCAGGGATTGCGGGCCCTTTTAGCAGTGTAGCAGAAAAGAAGTCCCAGTGCCCAGCTGTCATCCTCCTGTAGCTACTGATACCAGTACCACCTCTTCAGGCACTGTCAGCCTGCCTGGCTGCAGCTGCCCCTTTCACTACCCCTCCTGGCTAAAAGTCCACAGTCCTCCCAGACTGACTCTGCATTCATCGCAGACTACTTGCACCCAGTCCCTTCAGGCATGCCTTTCAGTCCTCTGGCTCACTCACCTGGCTGTCTTCCTCCCTGGAGATTTGCCTGTCAGTGTTCTCCTGCTGTCCTCTCCTTGCTCCCGTGCCTCCTGGTCAGGATCCCCCTGTGTGTCTTGAAGAGGGGTCCCTTCCGCACCTGAGCCCAGGCCTGGGTTCACCCCTCCCAGACTAGGGGGTTACTCTCAAGCCTAATGCCCCGTACACACGGTCGGATTTTCCGATGGAAAATGTGTGATAGGACCTTGTTGTCGGAAATTCCGACCGTGTGTAGGCTCCATCACACATTTTCCATCGGATTTTCCGACACACAAAGTTTGAGAGCAGGATATAAAATTTTCCAACAACAAAATCCGTTGTCGGAAATTCCGATCGTGTGTACACAAATCCGACGGACAAAGTGCCACGCATGCTCAGAATAAATAAAGAGATGAAAGCTATTGGCTACTGCCCCGTTTATAGTCCCGACGTACGTGTTTTACGTCACCACGTTCAGAACGATCGGATTTTCCGACAACTTTGTGTGACCGTGTGTATGCAAGACAAGTTTGAGCCAACATCCGTCGGAAAAAATCCTAGGATTTTGTTGTCGGAATGTCCGAACAAAGTCCGACCGTGTGTACGGGGCATTACACTCCATCTCCTTCTTCCACCTGAACTCCACTGCCCCAGCTGGGCTGACCCTGAGTATTTGAGGGGGGTTGCCCCCTGCTAACCCATCTGTTGGGGATTGGTCAGGACCCTTAGAATACTCCAGGCAACTCCTCCACCCCTCCATGCCCATTCTTCTGGAATCCTCTTCTAGTTTCCAGAAGTAGGGGGAGGTATCAGAGATGCTGCCTGTGAGTCATACCAGCCTTCCTAAGTCACTCAACCTTGACCCAGAAAAAGACACAGGCTTGGTTGCCAGCCAAGCCTGAACAATTTACCAACACTGTACAAATCTAACTCAAGCACTCTAGTAACATCAGGGGGTGCTACACATATACCCTATGCACTATGCACTGCTGACCCCTGCAATCTCTGCATTATGCACTCCTGCACTCTGTGTTATATGCACTCCCAACCCCTGCAGTCTGTGCAATACTGACCCTTACCCTGTGGGATGAGCATTTGTTTTTTTTTTTATCAGATTTTATAACATTTCATAACATTTTATACCATTTTATGACATATTTTAACACAGAAATGAGGGAACAATCTGCTGCGCAAGGCAGCACAAAAAGAAAAAAAAAAAACAGCAGGTACAAAAAAAAGAGCAAATTGTGCAGTACAAGATGTAGGAAATATCTGCAGCAGGGGTGAGAACTGTAACTGTCAAGCACATGGCATTAGAATGATTACTAAATCAAAAGGCAATTAGGGGGCACATCGCATCTACCTAGCTAGACAAGATGGCATCAAACTTACACCTGCCATTACCAAGGAGGAATGCATGTTTTTCAAAGATTACAAATTAATTTGTATCAGATATTAATCTCTTATAGTGGGTGTGATGGCAGATAGCCATTTAGAAGCTATCTGCTTCCGTGCAATGAAGACATACCTTATAATCACTATGGACAAGCTGAGATCATACACTTTAGGATCAACATACCCCAGGATGCAAAGTGAAGGACCAGGTGTCAGAGCGTTACTGTACAAATTATTCATTGTTGAGGTTACTTCCTGTCAGTATTGGGTAAGTTTGGGGCATCTCTGGAGTAGGTGTAGTAAAGAACTGTATGGATGTACACACCTGGCACAGTGTGGGTTTTGTAGGAACTCTGGTGCACAGACCCAGTGAAGAATAAAGAACTGGGTTACCCTTTGTGTTGAAAAGAGCGAGACCAGTTGGCCATTTTGCAAAATTTCTTCCCAGAGAGCATCCAAGAGCGTCCAGATTTTTCTTTCCACCTATGCTTGCAAGAAGTCAGAATTTGAAAAAAAAAAATTGCCAATAACTGCATGTAGACCTGCATAATGAGGCCTTTAGTGGACTCAGCCTGAACAAGAGAGTCAAACAAGGATGTATAGGAGCATGGAGTGGACTAGGTCAGTCCCTGCACCTGAAAAGTATGCCATAATTGGAGATATTGGTAGAACCATTGTTGGTCAATTGGAAATTTGGAGCACAGCTGCTGGAAGGTTTTTAAGATACCTTGTGAGTAAAGCTGAGCTGGGATGTGCCTTCTTGACGTTACCCTGTACAATAGACACTTTTACTTATGCCTGCTTTGTGTAAGCACTCCTTATGCATACACTCTGTGCATTATGCACTTCTGACCCATGCACTCTGTATGTTATGTATTCCTGACCCTTGATGGACAGTGTGATAAACACCTGACACCTGCACTGTGTTATGCCCCCCTGACACCTGCATTCTTTTGAATGTGCACTCCTGATGCCTGCATTATACACTTTTGATGCCTGCCCTCTGTGGAATATGCACTCCTGTTCTGTGCACTCTGTAGAATACACACTCCTGGCCCCTACACCCTCTGTGATATGCATACCTGATCCCTGCACTCTGTGCAATATACATTCCTATCCCCCTGCACAATATGTGATACACACTCCTGAACTCTGTAGTCTGTGGGTTATGGATTCCTGAGCTCTACAGTCAGTTGTTTAGGTACTCCTGAACCCTGCATTCTGTGCGTTATGCACTCCTGACCACTGTGTTCTGTGTGTTACACACTCCTGAGCCCTGCACTTTGTGGGTTACACTCTTTGAAACCCTGCATTCTGCACGTTATGCCCTACATTCTATGCTTTATACAGTCCTGAGCTCTGAGCTCAGGTACATTACACACCTGAGCCCTGTGCTCTGTCAGTTACTCACTCCTGAGCCCTGCAATCTGTGGGTTATGCATTCCTTAGCCCTGTTTTCTGTGCCTTGTGTACTCCTAAGCCCTGAAGTATGGAGTTACACACTCCTGAGTCCTACATTCAAAATTTTACACAGTCCTGAGCTCAGCTCTCTGTGCATTACGAACCTGAGCCCTGTACTCTTTCAATTACCCACTCCTGAGCCCTGCTCCCTGTGTGATATGCACTCCTAAGCCTTGCATTATGGCATTACGCACTCCTGTGCCATGCACTATATATACACCGTGCTGTACATTTCATACTCCAGACCACTGCACCTGTACATTGGACTGTATATGACATATGTCTGACCACTGCACTCTAAATACATTATATACTCCTGAACAACGCATTCCTTATACTATATTATATATTACATACTTTTGACCAAAGTGTTATTGTTTCAACAGTGGCTGGTTGCTAAGTAGTCACTGACTATATTAATGAAGTCTCTGAGGTTTGTAGATGTAAAAGATTGTTTTTTTGTACCTATTTTATAGGTACACAAAATGTGTCATATGTGTGCCATGTGTACAGTGAGAAGGCTTGGTTTTATTTAACCATGCTCCTTTAAGTCCCTCCCACTGTTAGCAAAATGTGTCCATACCCACCAATTCTTCATCTCTAGGTGTTCAAGGGTGCCCCAGGCCTATCACGATTCTATCACAACTTTAAAAATAACTGTAATGTTACAACCTCAACTATTGTGTTTAATCCTTTTTGGAGCCAAGGATCTGAATCAACAATTTGGAAGTTATATTTTGTAATATTCCCAATTATTAACTACAGATTTATATTTTAGTGCAAGGATCACTATACAGCATACTTTGCCTAGGTATTACACTAACTATTTTTTTTTAATACCGTTTATCAATGGAACTATAATAAATCCAGGCTTACTCCAGTCATTTTTTTCCTTTAAGTTTTGGAAAAGGGGGAAGAGTTAATATTTCATTTTTTTAGGTTTGTATTTGTTGGGTGTGACCCAAATGGATTTTTTTTTTAAATCACTGTTCCTGTGATAGCTGGGCAAGAAATAGGATGCTGTGGTTGTTACAAGAACAGGTAGACATAGACAGCATTAAAACCATTATTAGAAGATCTAACTTTTTCTTACTCTGTTAAGATTGAGTTTTTGTTTTTGTTGGTTGGTGTCCCTGTTGTGAGATCCCCAATAGAGTGGTTTAGAGGGAAACTAAAATGTTTTTAGGTCAATTTATATTTTTTTCACATGTTTATATGTGTGAGCCCTGGTTCACATTGGAGTGAATTGGCATGAGATTTGACATGTCAAATCACATGCCAAATCGGTGACAATTGCCGGCAATGGCACCGTCCGAATCAGTGCGATGCCGCATTTATGACGCCGCACCGATTCCCAAAAGTAGTTTCTGCGACTTCGGGATGAGATTTCCATTGACATCTGTGCATCAACCCGCACAGATGTCTCTGAAATCGCCCCCAAAGTCGGAACTGACATGCGGGTATTAAATCGTGCGAGTTCAGCTGAACTCGCACAATTTATTCCCGCTGTCAGTGTGAACCTAGACTAAAGGATATATTTATGTTGTGTATATATAACTATTTGTATTACAAACAAACATTTAACTCTGGACACCATCATTTGCATAGCTATAGAAAGGTTAGACGTTACTTATATCACCTGCTTTACAGAAATGAATTAATTACAAATATACTTATTTCACGATAAAGCAAAAAGTTAGTCTATATATATTCAGATAAAAAAAGGAAATTTTATACATCAAGTAATAGTGTTCCAGCATACACAGTAGCTCACAAAAGTGAGTAAACCCCTCACATTTTTGTAAATATTTTATTATATCTTTTCATGTGACAACACTGAAGAAATTACACTTTGCTACAATGTAAAGTAGTGAATGTACAGCTTGTATAAGAGTGTCAATTTGCTGTCCCCTCAAAATAAATCAACACAGCCATTAATGTCTGAACCGCTGGCAACAAAAGTGAGTACACCCCTACGTGAAAATGTCCAAACTGGGCCCAACTAGCCATTTTCCCTGTCTAGTGTCATGTGACTCATTGGTGTTACAAGGTCTCAGGTGTGAATGGGGAGCAGGTGTGTTATATTTGGTGTTATCGCTCTTATGCCCTGTACACACGGTCAGACATTGATCGGACATTCCGACAACAAAATCCTAGGATTTTTTCCGACGGATGTTGGCTCAAACTTTTCTTGCATACACACGGTCACACAAAGTTGTCGGAAAATCTGATCATTCTGAACGCAGTGATGTAAAACACGTATGTCGGGACTATAAACGGGGCAGTAGCCAATAGCTTTCATCTCTTTATTTATTCTGAGCATGCATGGCACTTTGTGCGTCGGATTTGTGTACACACGATCGGAAATTTCGACAATGGATTTTGTTGTCGGAAAATTTTATAGCAAGCTCTCAAACTTTGTGTGTCGGAAAATCCGATGGAAAATGTGTGATGGAACCTACACACGGTCGGAATTTCCGACAACATGATCCTATCACACATTTTCCGTCGGAAAATCCGACCGTGTGTACGGGGCATAATACTGGTCACTGGAAGCTTAATATGGCACCTCATAGCAAAGAACTCTCTGAGGATCTGAAAAAAAGAAAAAAAATGTTCCTCTACATAAAGATGGCCTAGGCTATAAGAAGTTTGCCAAGACCCTGAAACTGAGCTGCAGCGTGGTGGCCAAGACCATACAGCAGTTTAGCAGGACAGGTTCCACTCAGAACAGGCCTCGTCATGGTCGACCAAAGAAGTTGAGTGCACGTGCACAGCGTCATATCCAGAGGTTGCTTTCGGGAAATAGACATATGAGTGCTGCCAGCATTGCTGTAGAGGTTGAAGGAGTGGGGGGTCAGCCTGTCAGTGCTCAGACTATA
Organism: Lithobates clamitans; assembly: GCA_037952925.1. NCBI lineage: Eukaryota > Metazoa > Chordata > Amphibia > Anura > Ranidae > Lithobates > Lithobates clamitans. The sequence goes on from JBBGZY010000285.1 coordinate 3,053,841, forward strand.
CGCCACACACTGCATCAAATTGGTCTGCATGGCTGTGGTGCCAGAAGGATGCCTCTTCTAACGATGATGTGCAAGAAAGCCTGCAATCAGTTTGCTTAAGACAAACAGGCTAAGGACATGGATTACTGGAATCATGTATTGTGGTCTGATGAGGCCAAGATAAACCTATATGGTTTAGATGGTGTCAAGCGTGTGTGGCAGCAACCAGGTGAGGAGTACAAAGACAAGTGCGTTTTGCCTACAGTCAAGCATGGTGGTGGGAGTGTCATGTCTGGGGCTGCATTAGTGCTGCCAGCACTGGGGAGCTACAGTTCATTGAGGGAACCATGAATACCAACATGTGCTGTGACATACTGAAGCAGAGCATGATCCCTTCCCTTTGGAGACCGGGCCGCAGGGCAGTATTCCAACATGATAACAATCCTAAACACACCTCCAAGATGACCACTGCCTTGCTAAAGAAGCTGAGGGTAAAGGTGATAGATTGACCAAGAATGTCTCTAGACCTTACCCCTATTGAGCATCTGTGGGGCATCCTCAAACGGAAGGTGGCGGAGCACAAGGTCTCTAACACCCACCAGCTCTGTGATGTCATCATGGAAGAGGACTCCAGTGGCAATCTGTGAAGCTCTGGTGAACTGCATGCCCAGGAGGCATAAGGCAGTGCTGAAAAATAAGAGGCCATAAAATATTCACACTTTGGTCACATTTTCACTTAGGGGTGTACTCACTTTTGTTGCCAGCGGTTTAGACATTAATGGCTGTGTGTTGAGTTATTTTGAGGGGACAGCAAATTTACACTGTTATACAAGTTGTACACTAACTACTTTACATTGTAGAAAAGTGTAATTTCTTCAGTGTTGTCACATGAAAAGATATAATAAAATATTTACAAAAATGTGAGGGGTGTACTCACTTTTGTGAGATATTGTATATGTGTATCTTCTTGAAATCATTGGTGGTATTGGATATATTGGGGTGAATTATTAAAAAAGTGTCTGAGACAAGTTCTGTCTTAACTGGTACCATCAGCTTCTATCTTTCATTTTTTTTTCAACCCTGCTTTGAAAATTAAATTTTAAAAGCTGACTGGTTGCACTCCAGTTTAGACAAATTTGAGACACTTTTTATTAATTCCCCCAAGGTGTTAGCAATCAAGCTTTGTAACTCACAAATTTCTTTGCTGTGTAATTGAGTAAAAACATGTGCTGTAGTCCAAAATGTTCTGTTGCAAGACTGCCTGTTGCTCTGTCTGGGATTGTTGCATGTGCATAAAGTGCCCTGCTGCCAGGAGCAATTAATGCACTCCATGCCCTTCCTTAAAAGGGCTCCTTGTGGTACAGGTGAAAGAAAAGGTCAGTTCTGTTTGAAAAGTAGGTCATTCATCGTTTAAGTTTTTCATACATCTTAAAAAATGGACTCCAGATAGAACAGTTTCCGCTGTAATTTGCCCTCTGGCAACACGAGTGCTGCATATATAATACAAACTAGCACTGGTCTGGTGTCATGACTCTGGCCTCGTCTACAGTAGTCCATTTAAAAAACACAGCCTGTGATGACGCTGTAAATTTTGTGAAGGGGAAAGCGTAGACTGGAGTTACAGTACCTGGGCTGGTGTCTATCATATATGTAGTGCTAGTGCCGGTGGGTGGTTCAAGTACAGTGGGAGCTTACTATCATACTATCCAATGAATGAATTTTTTCAGACGGATGTTGGCTCAAACTTGTCTTGCATACACACGGTCACACAAAGTTGGTCGGAAATTCCAAACTTTAAGAACCCGGAGACGTACAACACATACGACGAGCCGAGAAAATTGAAGTTCAATAGCCAGTTCGGCTCTTCTGCTAGATTCCGAGCATGCATGGAACTTTGTGCGTCTGAATTGTGTACACACGATCGGAATTTCCGACAACGGATTTTGCTGTTGGAAAATTTGAGATCCAGATAGAAGGTCCCTTCTAACATTTTCTGTAGGAAAATCTGACCGTGTGTACGGGGCATTACAGTGATCAGTGCAAAATAATATGCACTGTAACTGCACTTATGACACTGGCAGGGAAGGGCTTAACATCAGGGGCAATCAGAGGGTTAAATGTGTTCCCTGGGAGTGCTTTCTAACAGTGTGTGTGTGTGGGGGGTGCTTATACTATAAGAAGACAGAGATCCATGTTCCTGCTTAAAAACACAAGATCTCTGTCTTCTCCTGCCACAGAACGGCGATCAGCCTTGTTTACATAGGCAGACTGCTGTTCAGTCTCCCTCGGGAACGATCGGCGTGTCCCAGCGGACATCAAACATTGCGCGTCCTAGACCCGGAAGAAAAGAATCACGCTAAATGATTCTTGCGCTAAAGGGCCGCCCTGCCCCAGTATATGGATGTGGGGCGGTCCTTAAGCGGTTAAGCTGCATGTAATAAAACACCATACTGCTACAGAAGATATACAAGCTACTAACACCCCTACATCTATTAAAATGATGGTGCCCAGAGTTCAGCTCTAATACACAACAAAGGATTCTCAGAGCACTAGGAGTTAGCTAACGGAAGAGTGAAGAGCAAAAGTGCTTCCCTGACCTATTTGTAAAAGATCAAGCTTTTTACCACAGGTGCTAAGGAGAACCAGGAAAAAATGGAAAGGAGGCAAGGGCTCCAGCTTCTGTCTTTGAAAATCACTTCAACATTTTTAAACATTTTTTAATCCTAAATACAATAAAGCAAATATGAACACATATTTAACATACATTCTCTTAAAAGAGAAATATGGCCAAAGCTCTTTTGACAATACTTCTCCTGTGAGTCACAGGAGTGAAATTACTCCTGCACTCCTGAGACCCAAATTCAGGCGACAAAGGGCCAAATCCCATTGTCGGCTGACATCACAGAGCCAGTCCAGGCTCTGCAGGGAGCCTCACAATAATGTTGGGATTCACCCATATGCCTGACTGGCAGCTGGCTCAGCTTCTCAGTGTGTCACTGAGAGCATGAGTCAGCACCTCCCACCCCCTGCACAGTCCGACGCTCCAGTGAGCCCTGGAGGGGCAGAACACAGAGAAGTAAATGACAGTCACTGCTTTGTGCTCAGAGCAGAAGCAAGAACTGTGCGATCAGCTATATTTAATCGCTCAGTTCTTGGTGTAGGGCTGGCAGGGGACGACTCTGGTGCGGATCGATGCTGCAGCTATCTAGGTGAGTATGTATGTTTGTTTTTCTAAGATCCCTCACTTCTCTTTTGGTTTGTTTCATCCAATCATGTACAGGGGAAATTTCTATTGCTATATACAGCTCTGCTCATGATTAAACATCTAAAGGAAATAGGGTCTATTTTATTAAATTACTTGCTAAGTCTGTTTTTTTAATATATAAAAAGGGTTATTTTTCTGAAACTTTATTCAGCTTCCGATGTAAACTTACACAATTAAAAAATGCTATCTTCTATTGAAAAAAAAAAAAGCAATTGTATTCAGAATGTTCTTTACTGTAGTAGCCCTATTACAAAATGATGTATTTTAAAATTTTTATCTCTTTCCAGCCTAATTTTGCTGTAAAGGTTTGTGTGTTAGTCAGGATCCAAGCATAGGACACTGCACCTTGATAGTAAATGACTGTCTTTGGGGTCTGTTTGATCTGGTAATTAAAAATAATCTGCATAGTATATTGTAGCAATTCTCTTGCAATGCACTGTAAGCGTTAATATAGCTCCAAAATGTGCTGCATTATAGACATAATATCTGTTCAGCTTCCAGTATTGTTTCCCCTCCCCTCCAGGGTTGTAATATCCATATGGGAAATAATGTTTTTTCATAGTGAAGCAAAAATTAAAGGCAAAAAAAAATCAAATCTAAGCACTTGTTCATACCATCTCACAAATTTAGAAAAGCTGGATAATATTGAGGGGAAGGCTTCTTCCATGTTGTGGTACTTACATCTGTGACACTACATTGTAAAATGGAGACCTCATTTTAAGCACTTTCAGCTAATATTAAATAATTAAATTGTAAGGCATTTTGCATATCAAAAAAAAAATAATAAAAAATTCCTGCTGCTTTACACTGGCAGATAAATTTAATTTAGATGTTTGTGTAATTCTCTTAATAGCTTTCCATTCCATATTTTAAATGGCATATCATTTGGTATTTACTGGGAAAATAATGCTACTGGGAAAATAATGTTTAGGTGTGCATTATTTTTTTACTTTTTCCTGTAGCAGGGAAAGAGTTTTTGTTTATATTATTTATATTTGTTTATGTTTTATTTATATTCCTGTAATATTATCACCAGGCTTAATTTGCAATTGCATCTTTTCCTAATAACTGTTAACACAGAATAATAGCCACATAGTGCATGTATTGTTTTCAACGAGTTGGCTAACTCTCAGAATTGCATTTTGAGAAGGAAAGGCAAAACCATTGGGGGGGATTTACTAAAACTGGTGAACACAGAATCTGGTGCATCTATGCATAGTAAAAAAATAGCTTTTAACTTCAGCCTGTTCAATTAAAGTGTCATTATCATCAGACTATGAAAAACTCTCATTACATGTTATATAACAAAGTGTTCATACTCACAAATCCACTAAAGCATTTGTTTTGTGTAGAGTGAATTATACCTGGTTCATCCTGCCTTAAGTTGCCCCTCCCATCTTCTTTGTGTCCCTACTGCAGCCTGAGATTATGTAGTGCAAGTGGTGTCCTCTATGGAGCATGTTTACTTTCAGTTCCATATATACCATTTAATTTCAGTTCCATTCTAAGCTCTTGATTTCCTCCTTATTCTTATGATTTCCTCCTTATTCTTATCTGTACAGCCCACATGACTATAGAGTCACAAATGTGGGAGTATACCTAGTGTTAAATGACACTCCCCTCCTTCCTCCTCCATGTCCTCCTATTGCTAAACACTATGGGGACAGCATATTGATGATTGATTATATTCACTAAAAAATTCATAAAAAAATATTAGTTTTCAATATAAATCAGTATTGAATATATCAAATGTAATTGGTAATACATGTAAAGTAAAAAAAGTGCCTTGAATGCAGATGTCTGAATAAAGTGAAAGCTAGTGTCAATTATCTCTGACTCTGCTTACACCATATTAATGCACAAAAATACACATTTGATGTTCAACAAAGATGTATAGGGAGCTGTAAAACAGTTTTAGCCATGTGACTGGCACAGCACCAATCAGGGCTGCACAGACACAGACTCACAATGCAGAGAGCTGTCAGGGCTGGGCTCAGCCCTTCCTTCTCTGAGCTGGTCGCTCAGCTGTTGGCTAATTGTCAGCTCCTATCTCTCCACAGTAACTCACCTGTTGATGATATCCTGCTTGTCAGTCCTGACTACTTATGCCGTCCAGTCCAGATGATCTCTGCCTTCGCCTTGGTCACATCTCTAGAGACGCTCTCCTGTGTTCCTGTTAACCACTTAAAGACCAGCCTCATTTTGAGATTTTGGTGTTTACATGTTTAAAACAGTTTTTTTTTGCTAGAAAATTACTTATTACCCCATGTCACGGAACGTCCCACACTCCGCTTGAGTGCTTCCATCATATACCACTTCCTCCCAGTCTGTATACAGATATCAGATATTCCAACCTCTCTAAGCACAAAACAAGGCGACACTTGCTTGTTGCTAACATTAACTCACTTTATTCAGAACCAGAATACAGTCTTATATACAGGAGAAGATTACTCTAACAATACAAATGTAACCTAATTAACCTAATTAACATGAGCTAATTAACTATTCCTTTATACAGCCTAGGTGACTGAGACATGACCTTTTGCCCAGACTGAGTTAATTATCACAGGACATTTTCTCACAATAGCAGCAGCTCCAATAGGAGTCGTCCCATCTCCTACATTGTATAGAGGACAATGTGATCAGCTCATTCAATTAACATAAACACAGGTAGTTGGAGTTGATGACACCAGCATCTTCTCACAGGATGTGTCCCAACAGTATGAATCAGTCTTATCAGCAGGGGGCTGCTGGAGGAATCCCCCCTCCCTCTTGAGGGACACAAATCCCAAATGACCACAGCAAGGAGTCCACAACAGAATCAAACAACATACAATATATACATATATACACGACTGAGTCCGATTAGTACAGTTCAGACTGCATTTCTAATTCACCTCACAAAGAGTATTGTTCCATTGAAAATCCAGGGCCCATAATCAAAAGGCAAGAGGCTTGCATTCAGTCCTCTCCAACAGCCTCTGTCATGGCTAGGTCTGTCACACCCCAATAATTATATATTGTTTTTTTTCTAACACCCTAGAGAATAAAATGGCGGTCATTGCAATACTTTTTTTCACACCGTATTTGCACAGCAGTCTTACAAGCACACTTTTTTGGAAAAAAATCACTTTTTTAATAAAAAAAAATACAACAGTAAAATTAGCCCAATTTTCTTTAAATTGGTCGCATCTCTAGAGACGCTCTCCTGTGTTCCTGTTAAAGACTTGGCTCCAGATCCTGCTTGCTGTTCTACTACGCTGCTCTCTGGCTCCCTGATGTTTTGGCTTGTCTGACTATCCGTTCCGGTTCCTAAACTCTGGTATGTTTTGACTACGTTTACTCTGTTTATCTTTTTTTTATTATTATTAAACAAGTGTCATTTAACTGTACTTTTTTCTCAGTCTGATTCATAGTTTCTGACAAGAGCATACATCATCAAAGTAATAGAAGCCCCTCTCAAAGATCTTTCCCTGCAGATGCTAAAGAAATACAATATACCTGGAGGTAGGTGAAACACAGATCAATATTAATATAGTAGGCTGCTACTTAATTAAAACAGTAAAATACACACATGAAGCAAATACCAATAATCACCCTAGAACATGTAGTTTATGCTTTAGAGTGTCAATGTAGGTTAATGTATATAATTTTATTTGTACTTTTGTGGGTGTCATTTTAAAGAGTATTTTTGAAAAAGAGCATGAGGGAGATTACACTATGAGGATCATCCGTGGAGAGAGCTGACAAGAGGTGTATGCATTACTGTCATTGAGTATTGAGACTACTGAGTATTGACCATTTTTGCCAATCAGAAATTAGAGGCAATATGCGGTGAGTGAGGTGACAAGAGGGGAGTGCGTCACACCTAATGCCTAGTGGTGATCTGCAGTGGACTACAAGCAATATTTTATGGACTTTCTAATATTGTTGAATGAGGACTTATTGCTTTGTATTATCATACTATTCATTTCTGTCACTGGAAGGTGGAGGCTCTTTTAACCTTCCTTATTAGGTTAAGCGCTGCTAGGGAGATGCTAAAGAAAATCGAAACATTATGTGACCACTTACAGTGCTAAGTAATAGGTGGAAGTTGAGTGTGGCAGGAACCAATATAACTGCTTAATATTTAATTGCAACTTATTTATAGAAAAAAGGTCTGTATTAAATTACCATAGATGGCTTCTTCACATATTACATACGTATATGTAGAAAACATTGGGAAGAGTGTAAACATATATGATGATATGATGATATATGAACTCTAAGAGATGTTTAGTACTTTTAGTGACAGTTTGTAAATGATATGATTCATCTCATTGCTCTAGGTGGCATCATTTAAAAAAAAAAAAAATCTTTCATTCCCGTCACTGAATTTGACTGCATTTGTCAGTCATTTGAGATCCACATTAGTTTAAACATCAACCTGGTGCAGGTGGAGAGAGTGAACTTGTGCATAGGCAAATATTTGCAGCGTGTCAAATTTGAGGTACTATAAATGTGTGCAGAGACAAGCAAGTAGTACTAAGCACGGTGGACTCCCTAGGAATCATTAGTATAGATAAATTTATTGATTAACTATTTGCCAAATATCTAACAGTGATTGACATCAGCTAACATTGACCACATTAAAAATAAGGGAAATTGTACTGAGATCTAGACTTCCCATTAGAGAGTAGGAAATTTAACATTGGATAAAAAGCACTCAATGTGACTATATTAGGTGAATCTGCCTATCTCGTATAGAAATAGTAAATGTGATCATTTGTATTTAATAGAAATTTTGAGCATGAAAATCATTCAATCATCTGTCACTTTAAAATGTTCCCTCGTAAATTTAGAAATCATAGGTTTATAGTATGGTATATAAAAAGCAAGCTAACAGAAAAATTTATTTTTGTCCATAGAAGCCAACCAGAATCTTGATTTCATTTTCAAACCTGGACAGTAGGAAAGACAGTTGAAAGCTGGCGGTTGTTATATTTTATACCTAGCACTTCTCATAGTTAAATCCATGTAAATTGCATTTTAACTGCAAACATTCAATAATATCCCTTAATAAAGGTCTTTGAATTCAACCCAATTTAATGCAGTAAATGCTAGTATGTTACTTGCAAACCAGAAGTATTAAAAGCTCTAATTTTAAAAACTGCACTTTTGAACATTTCCACAATTTTCAGTGTTCAATATATACAAAGTAGTACAATATGTGAAAACATTACTAACATCCAATATCAGATACAGAACATGTAACCCCCACGTGGTACATGATCAATAATAAAGGAGACAGACCAAGTGCAGCTTGCAAACAGTAACTACAGAAGGTGATATGTTTTATGATCAGGAACTGAATCAAGATTTTCTTTCCAAAAGAGAGATGTGGGTTATTATATTTTCTGATAAGAACATTTCCCTCCAGGAAAGAATTTCTGTTTAATATTCTTTGAACATCTGAGGAATCCTGTGCCAGCAGTGATCTACTTAATTTCCTTCCTGTGTTATGACATCAAAATGGGTAGTTTTTTATTTTTTTAGCAAGAAACACTTTCAGTAATATATGTGTAAAGTGGACCTCCAACTGAAAAAAGTAAACCCTAGAAGATGAACAGTTGGAATACAAACATAGGCACTGCTTTATTTGCCAAGTCCTGAGACTTGCATTCAGAGGCAGTAGTGTTTTAGATCTCACATCTATGAGGCTGTAGACACAGTATCTAGACACAATCACATATTAAGAAGTACACCGCTGTTTTTCAAGAGGAGTCCCACAGAAAAGGTATATTTTCAGGGTACTGTTTAGGTAATATCAACAATTCTAGATTTTTCTTATAACATAGCAAATCTTAATTTTTTGAGCTTAGGTCCACTGTAATACATATCTGTCAGACAGCACAGCTAGAATAGTGACAATTTTTTGTGTTTTAATTAAAAAATACAGTGTTGTCACCTTCCCTACTGAAGCCTTCTGAGTGCACAGTTAAAGGACAGCAACATACTGACAGGTCATTAAATCTTTTCACTCTGCTCTCTCATCCTTTCGGCAACAGCAGGCTCCTTATCAGCACGGGTACACACATCAAAGTTTTGCTATGGTCCCTGGGCCTCCTTTTCCTAGTGTGAGCACTTATGCTTGTTGCATGTAAAAAATCTATTATTTTATTTTAAGATAATACACAACTGCATTAGAGGGGTGTGTTTAGGGTAGTTTACATTATTTAATATATTGTTCCTTGTATTTGTGTTTTTTTCCCTTTTTTGTGCATTTGACCATTATTTGTGTGATGTCATGTTACTTTTTTCAACCTATGTATTGTTTTTGTATTTTTTTCCCTTTGTAAAAATAATGGTCAGCGAGCCTAGAATGAGCAATAAAGGTATTTTGCATAAGCCAGCCTCCTCACTATAAAAAAGGAGGCTCAGAGCAGCGTAGGATTATTAAAAGCCCACAAACTGCATAGGTAGATATTAGGGTCAGTGAGAAACTGTACTTTTTTTTCTGATTGCTACCTTTTTTGTTTTTTAGGGTGAGGGGCGCTAAACTCAATTCAATAGTGCATTTGTGAACAAATTATACAATAAATGTTAATAAAACCAATGCAACATTTATTGTATAATTTGTTCACAAATTATTGAGTTTAGTGGCCCCTCACCTTAAAATCTATAGTTCAGTATATATTTATTTTGGGGAGCAGCTTTACACCTTCATTTTGGTTTATTGCATTAACTTTTAATAAGGGGAGCGAGGTTCATTTTACTAATTTTTACCTGTTTTTGTTATAGCATTGGGTGTTTTGTCTTTAATTTAGGTTTGTGGTTGATTTGGGGTAGCAGTAACTAACAAAATGTCCCCTGACCCCACCTATAACTGGCCTTCACAGCAAGGAGCACATGGAAGGGCAACAAATGAAAGACAAAACCAGAGAAATTCCCAGCTCAACTCACCAACCAGTGTGCTCACCAACCAAATTAACCTGTCTAACAATATGCGTTAAAAACAGGGATTTAGTCAGCACACATTTGCAAATGCATGCCTAAGCCGCAAGGCCACTTTACGGCACCCTGTATTACCTGCAGTCCTAACTCCTATAAATTTATGAGAGTCTCCACAGTGGAAGCACATGCATTCTAATGGATAGCTAGTGGGCAGGTGTACCTGGAGGTAACCCAATCCTCCTTAAGGCTCCATTCACACTAACGCGTTGTTTGATGCATTTTGCAGAAATGCATGGGAATTTTTTAACATGGGTTCCTATGGAACATGTTCACATCAATGCATTTTTGTACCTCTGCGTTTTTGGAAAGGGTCAGGGACTTTTTTTATGCAAAATGCAGCGTTTTTCATGTAATAGAATTCAATGGACCAGCATCAAAAACGCAAGTATAGCGTTTTTACAGCGTTTTAACAGCGTCTTTGCGGCATTTTTGACGCATTTTGCGTTTTTGGTGTTTTTTTTTTTTTTAGACTGTATACAGTCTAAAAAAAACTGTAAAAAAAAAATGCAAAACGCGGCAAAAAACGCCGTAAAAATGCTGTAAAAATGCTGCTCAAAAACGCAGCAAGCACCACAAAAAACACTGCAGAAACGCTCAAAAGCAACATGCATAGATGTGAATCAAGCCTAAAGGCACAGTAACTATTAGATGCTGCCCCATTCATAGCAAAGTGCTTTTATTTCCGCACAAGCTTTAACTAAAAAAAAGTATGCTTTTTCATTCAGTGATTTTTTTTTATATCATTTGGGGTATTTTGGTTTTTATTTTATCTTGATATTTTCTATATTTTAAGTTTTGGGTGTTCAAAATGCAGCATTTATGTGTTGTTAACCAAAAAAAATAAAACATAACAACTCACTCGCACTCACTGATTCTCCAGCAAGCTGCATAATAAAAGTATCTCAATTGCCAGGCAAACTGTACTTAGTATTCAGGACTTTAGACTGGAGAGAGAGAGTTAGCTTTGACCCTTTTCAATTGCAAGCAACAAAGGCTGCACTAATACATAATTTGAATGAAAAAAAAAAAGAGCATGTACCACCTTTCATTATATCATTTACATTTGCTGCACCCCCTATCCTCATAGAAAAAGTAAAAATTTGTTATTTACCAGTTAGGTCTGGTATGTTTGATGAGAGCAGTCCTACTGTTTAATCATCCACAGTTTTGTCATTCGTAAGGCTCCATGCACACTAGCATTTTTTTAAGCTTGTAGAAGCTATTATGACCATTTTTTTTGTTGTTCCTAGAAGCTAATAGTGTCATCCTATGTGTCCATGCAGAATATTTAATGCTAGAAGCATTTTTCAATCTTCAGTGTTTAGAAGCAGAAAAAAATGGTTTTTGTAGCATTTTTGGGAGCATTTTCCCAGCAGAAAAAACGCTAAATGCTCCTAAATGCTACTAAAACAGTCCAAACAGCTTTTTTGAGAGCTTTTTTTTCTTCATGTACTATAAAAACACTGGAAAAAAATGCTATTATCAGCATTTTTCATCCAGCGTTTTATTCTAGCCTTTTTTGAGCTTATAAATAATGCTAGTGTGCATGAATCAATCTGCTTGCTCTATATGTCTCTCTTAAACATAAGCCTAGTTTTTGTAATAAAAAATGTCCTGTTTATGAACAATTGTACACTGTTAAATCATCTGATATCTCCTAATTCTTGCAGTATAACCCCTGCTTGTACCTCGTGTTTCCCCTACATTTGTGCCTACAATTCTCCCATTGCTTGCCATGTTTATACTGCTGTGTCATCTGCAATCTCTTAATGCTTTTAGTAAATCATCTGCCTGTGCTCTTTGTTCCTAGTATGTTTGGACCTAGTCTTGCTCATTTAAACTGTCTTTCTGCTGGCCAATGTCATACTGTTTGTTGTATCATCTGCAGTATTGTCATTTTTAATGGTAGTTGTATAGAAATTGTACAGTGGCAGGACATTTTTGCATCCCCCAAGCATGTCATTGAAAGATTTATGTACTGTATGTCCAAAGAGGCCCTAAAGTTGCATGAAACAGACCCTCTTTCTGTTGTACAGTATTTTTAAACATTTTTGAATGGGTACATGTCCCCCATGGCAGTGTCCATCTTCTCATGTCTTGAGAGTAACCTTTTTGGTAATAGTTTGTCTATTAGCCCTAAAAATGGCCAGCATTTTTAAACAGGACTCACCCCTAGGGATTTTTTGCTAAATGTGGGTTTGCTGAATCTGAAGCAGGATTTGGCGAACCCTCAGGGTTAACTGAACCCAAGTAGATTCGCTCATTCCTAATTAGGGACCATTTATTCAGGAGTATAGTTAAATGAGCTTTCATAACCCCAGGGACCATTTGAAATTCATTGTACCTTAAAAATCACAAATAAAAGACCTAATTTAGTATTTACCTTGGGATCTCCAGATTTTCTTAACAATTTTAGAAAAATGAAAACTCAATTTCAAGAGTTAAATGGAGCTTATATATGCCTTTGTGTCTTCACTCCAAATGATTGAAAGGAGCTGCAGTGGAACAAAGAAAAGGTGAGCATGATCTGCTTGGTGGGGAGGCGATAAAGCATGCCTGTTACTATTCCCTAAATGACTAAGGTTACTTTAAACCATGTAGAACCCTGAGAATTTCAAGCAATTAAAAGCATTCACATTTTTTCACTAAATACATGTAATACATTTATGTTGCCTGATTGAATTTCTTTAGCTGTGATTCTACAGTTTATAAAGTTCATAGGTTTCTGGTATAAAGAAGCAAGGAATGTTTGGAAACATTCCTAAAATCTTTTGCAGAACAATATTTCCAGTGTTAGTTTGCTATGAATAGTGGTAATATTTAATTCTGTTTCCTGTTTATTACATTTTATGAGTGTAATATACACGTGTGATACGTGATGACCTCACTGCATCTGTTTTCAGCAGCCAACAGGGTGACAATAAAGAATTAGTAATTAGGCATCAATTCATAAGCTCACCCAGATGGAGCAGCTGTCTTTGGAATGATCTCCTGAATTGGTGCTTTTTAATCTGCGCTTGTGATTCACAAAACTGTTGATCCATATGTGAATTTGCATGTAATTTCCTATCAAATGTTTGCATTATAGTTTAAAAGAAACTGGTGAGTAAAGACCAGGTCCTAAGGCTTGTACAACATTCTCCAAGACTCTAAAAAGTCGCTTGAGTCCCCTTCACACCATGCATGCCCATTTGTTTGTGTATTAAAGTGGTTGTAAACACTTATATATATACCCAGTCAAGTGATTAGCCTCAGGTGATACACAGAGATGAAACAAATTCTTCTATATACTTTAACTTGCACCTGTTTATCTGCAGTCTTTTCTTCTTTACATCTGTTTAAAGTGCAGAATTCATAAAGCTTGTCTGAGAGTTCAGAAAAAAAGGAGGCGGAGGGCTGAAATTACACTCTGAAGAGCTCAGTGAGAAGAATTCTGAAAGCTGATTGGAGGGGAGGGGAGGAAAGGAAAGGGACACCCCCCTCCACCTCCTCACAGCACTCAGGAACAGAGCTGAGGCTGTCAATCAGCTGGAGTTCCCTCCCCAGTCACTTGGTGTCAGGAAAACCTTTCAGAAGATAGCAGAATAACAGGCTGCAGAAAGAAATTACACTTAATAAGACAAGTACAAACTCTAAAGGGGTATGCTTTGTTCATATTTCATATCTGAGGTTAACAACACTTTAAAGAGGTCAATTTGCCCTGAAATTTCCCACCGATACCTTCTTGACAGTCTCTTGTGGCTCTTTCTCAGCCAATGCAATATACATGGTGCTTCTAGATATGAGGGAAAATTTTGCCACTTCCCATGTGACAGTGCTCAGGACTAGCAGCCAATATTTAAGGACCAATTCCTATTGTTTGAAATAGATAAAATTCTTTAAACTTAACTAAATAACTATGTAACAAGCCTAAGCACTGTCACATGACATCCCTGCTCCCTCTTGGTTTCAACCCCAGCTGACCCCAAATATTAGTGCCAGCTGCAACAGAAAAAAGAGTGGTGGTGGAGCGCTGGAGAAGAATTGTTGAGTCAAGAGGCTTTTGCAGTAACTATCAAAAGAGGCAAAGTGACTATGGGGTCAATTCAGTAATGTTTATCACATGAGATATTTGTGTTCTATACAAAATTTCTTATGCAATATGTGAAGTGTGAATTCAATACAGGCAGTCGCCGGGTTACAAACAAAATGGGTTCTGTAGGTTTCTTCCTAAGTTGATTTTGTATGTAAGTTGGAAGAGGTAAATTTTTTAAGTGTAACTCCAGCCAAAAATATAATTTGTAAGTTTTTTGCATAGCATAGGGAAGGGTTACCACCCCTGTAATGTTTGTTTTGCTGTCTGTGCCCCTGTTCAGAAACTTTCATCTCATTTTCTGTCCTTGTGACAATTGGATTTTGAAAATTTAGAGTTGTTGTGGAAACAACCCAGATAGCGCCTTCTAAGGGAAAACTCGTTGGGCGGAGCTAGCGGTGTGACGTCAGCATGCATGGGCCGATCGAGCAGTGTTACGGCCATGTTTGTGGGATGTTCGTTTGCCTTGATAATTCACTCGGTCTGTAAGTGCAATACTTGTACTTATATGTTTTTTAATAAGCTATTATACACTAATGCAACATGAGCTCCCCTCCTTACCTTTGATATATACACATCTGTCAGGTTGGTTGAACTTATCAGGACTCCTAAGAACTACCTAGAGGTGAGCTGGGGCTCTCCTTAGGAGGATATCTCTAAGCACCTTTGATACCGGTAAGCAGCCTGTCTGTCTGCATGAGCACAGGGGTGGAAGTGAAATATATATAGAGATTTATGCCGCGTACACACGAGTGGACTGGTCCGACGGACTATCTGATGGACTTTCGGCGGACTTCCAACGGACTTTTCCAACGAACGGACTTGCTTACACACGATCACACCAAAGTCCAATGGATTCGTACGTGATGACGTACGACTGGACTAAAATAAGGAAGTTGATAGCGAGTAGCCAATAGCTGCCCTAGCGTCGGTTTTCATCCATCGGACTAGCATACAGACGAGCGGACTTTTCGATAGGAACTGGGTCCGGCAGAGTTCCGACGTAAAGATTTGAAACATGTTCCAAATCTAAAGTCCGTCAGATTTTCAACAGAAAATGTCCGCTGCAGGTCCGATGAAGCCCACATCAACCGGACTCGGTCCGTCAGAACAGTCCGGTTGAAAAGTCTGCTCGTGTGTACATGGCATAAACCACCATGGAAAGTCATAAACAGTTGCCAAAATCCCTACAAAGTGCAAAGTAGAGTACCCCCCCAGTACTAATGGGACTTTAATGGCAACTTGTATATATAGTAAAAACTATAACGGCAACTTGTAAAAAGTATAGTAAAGTAAAAACTTTAATGGCAACTTGTAAAAAGTATATAGTACTGTATAAGAAGTATAGGTCTTATTTTAACATTCATAAAAAGGTGTATACATTACCAAATAAAATAAATCATCAGATGATAAAACAGCTGATTCAAATGGGTATATACAACATGGTGACCGTTGTCTTCTCTGTCACCATATACCCATTTGTATCAGATGTTTCATGATTTGTTTTTATTTGGTGATGTATACACCTTTTTATGAATGGTAAAATAAAAACTATACATTTTATACAATACTATATACTCTTTTCTTGACACAAGTTGCCGTTAAAGTCCCATTAGTACTGGGGGGTACTCTTTTTTTTACTTATATATAGAGATTAACTACAGTGGATGGTACAAGAGAACTTTCTTTTTCTGCACCTGGACGGACATTGTTTGGACTGTCATTTTATATTTTTCAATTCAACCTCATTTAGCGTCACCAGTAAAGCCTATGATTGGTTGTTCCAGGTCAGCTGACCTGGAACTTTCTGGAAGCTTAGGGCTCCCCTTTCAGTATAGGTCAGATGACCCCCTGGAATGTTATGGAATTTCTGGGGGTCCCTATATAAAGGGCTAGTTCGTAGGGTCCAGGGCCAGTCGCCTGAAGAGGATCAGCCAGCGGAACCTCCCACCCCCCCCCCCCTTTCCCTGTCATGGCTCTATTATGTGTTAGGGTCCCTATTGTTAATTACCTAAGAGGGGATAGTTGTGTTAAATAAAATTGAAGTCTGATTGTTTATTCAGCTTGAGTCTTAGTGGTTGAGTTATTCAATGCTGAAATTAAATACAAATAATCATTTTGATATGTAATTATTCTGTTTGTAAACCAATAATAAAAGCAGCGGCTAAATTTTATCCAATAAAAATGTTGATTAAGAAGAAGTTGGTTGTTTTGTGTGTTTTTTTTATGTCCAGGCATTACTGCATGCGATCCCATAACAAACATGCCTATACTTACTTGCTCTATGCAATAGTTTTGCACAGAACAGCCCCGATCCTCTTCTTCTGGGGTCCCCCGCCGGCGTTCAAGGCCCCTCCTCTTCATACTCGCTCCTGACTCAGCCAATTGCTCCCGCTGCTATCAATCTGTCCAATGGGAGCCACTGCACCTTGTCTGCTCATACAGCTGTCAGCCGGGAATTCCTGGCTGACAGCTGTATGAGCAGACAAGGTCATAAACATAAAGAAAGGAGCGGGACAGTGTTAAAAAAAATCATGGGTGTTATCCTATAATCTATACTATCCTTTGGATCTAGTTTGAATTTTAAGGGAGATCCCATGCCAAAAAAAAAAAAACGAATTGCATGAGGCCCCACAAATTCCATATCAGCCACCTATATAAGCATGCATCTGGCAGGCAAGCAAAAGGACGAGTGTGCGCCCCTTCCTTCCTGAACCATACTAGGCCATACATAGTACTCATAGTCAATTACAAAAAGTGATTAAATAAAAACACCCAAATCAAATAAAAAAAAAGTCCATCCATTGTCAATCACGTCGTCCAGCATTGCAGGTCCACTAAGACACTTCTAATCCCATTGCTTCCCTCACGTGGAATGACTTATCTGTGTCCTCACAATAAAGTAAACAAAGGAGAGAGGTCAAGGGTCAACTGGGTCATGCCATTTTAGGTCAATGACTTCACCCACACTTTATTTAATAATTGGTGGGGATCCGGAGATGTCAGTTCAAGGGAAACAACGGGATTGGATGTGTTTTGGTGGACATTGCGGTTGTTTTGCTTTCAGGCAGGTCAGCAGTCATAATTTATCATGATTGACATGGACCTGCATCACTGGATGAAATGATTGACTATGGATGTAGATCGTGGGACTTTTTTTAAATAATTGTTTTTTAAGAAACAAATGTTTGGGTATTTTTGTATTTCTAAGGTACATTCTTTTTTGTAAATAAGTAGAAGTACTGTGTACCCCTCACCTATTCACATTGGTATATGGGGGCCCCCTTATTGGTAAAGAAGGATTTTCCAGATTCCGATAAGCCCTATGTCCACAGACCCCCCACACTCAAATGGTCAGGGTTGTGGGGAAGAAGCCTTTGTCCTCATCGACATGGGGACAAGGTGCTTTGCCAGAGGGTCTCCCCCTGACAAGGTACCCCCCCCGTTGAAGGCATGTGGCCAGTTATGGTTCGCGCTGGGGGTATGAACACTTCTGTCGTCGCCCCCCTTTTCCTTGCCCGCCAGGGTGCATGCTTGGATAAAGGTATGGTATTTGGGGAGGGTCCTCACTAGTAACCCACCAGAATGTCAACTTTAAAATCTTTGTTTTAAGTTTTTGCCCCTATACTGCTATCGTTACAAGCCGGTTGAAGTTATTATCTGCACTGAATAATATGTTTTATAACCTATTTTAAGACCTAGGTCTTATACCAGATGTTGTATATGTTGTAATATGTTCACCGATTTATGTGGGACATTATTATATGTATGTACACATACAGCCAATATTGACCAGGCCAGAATTCAATTGACAATGGTTGATTTGTCCAACTGAATTTTAACATAGCAAGGGGACAGCTGAAGACCCTTTGATGTGTTAAACCTAATTGAACATTTCAAACGGTGTTCAGGTGGTATCTGTTAATCTAATCTAATTACACATATCTAAGGGGACTTGTTGATGTTGATATGCGGGAGTGCAAATTGGGGCAGTTTATGACTACAGCTATTCACGGCTGGGAGTTGTTGTCTGTCTGAAAGACTAAAGTATATAAAAGTCCTAAATTGAAACAGCCAATCAAATTGCTCAGCCATTCAATGTTCAATTAGGTTTAACACATCAAAGGGTCTTCAGCTGTCCCCTTGCTATGTTAAAATTCAGTTGGACAAATCAACCATTGTCAATTGAATTCTGGCCTGGTCAATATTGACTGTATGTGTACATACATATAATAATGTCCCACATAAATCGGTGAACATATTACAACATATACAACACCAGATACTGTTAAATCATTTTTCAACACTAGTTCTGGGAGATGCTCTATCGAGATTATAACATACAGACGTAGTTCCATGTTGTTTAACCTAATGGGAAGTTTTTAAGTGTTCATTTGGTTTATGGTTGCATTTGTGTATTGTTACTAGAATTATATTTAGTTAAAATCTATCAATTTTTTGATAACTTGAGCCCTTTTGTTTTTGTAGCGTTAATTTTTTTGATTAATCTTTGGTAATAAAATTTTAGTCTTAGGATAAACGGGGAAAGATTTTCCATTGGGGCTTTATAAAGCATTAGGTGGATAAAGAACGATAAATTCCATACAGTTCAGGTTATAAACATGTCAAAAATCACTTCAGAGACACATAAGCGATATAAAAGCTTGTGTTATCTCTGCTGTCAGTCTGCATTGTTCCCTATATAATGGAAGATAAAGTTGCAGCAATATAATTTTTAGTAGTGATTGTATTTTATTCTCAATATAAATAATCTGTGTTCAAGGTGAAGATTAACCACTTCCATACCAGGCACTTTCCCTGCTTCCTGCCTAGGACAATTTTTAGCTTTCAGAGTTGTTGCACTCTGAATGACAATTGCGCGGTCATGCAACACTATACCCAAACTAAATTCTTATAATTTTTTTCCCACAAATAGAGCTCTGCAGTGCTGGAAGGTCACCTCTCTCCCCTCCCTCCCTTCAATCTTCTGGGGCATGTCACAGGTCCCAGAAGATTGCCTGACCATTCACAGCGCGCAGCGCGGCTTGTGCATGCGCAGTGCGCGCCCGGCTGTAAATCCACAGCCGGGTGCCCACAGTTAGAACGTCACCAAGGAGAGGAAGGGGAAAGGAACAGGGCTTTGTGAGCCTGCATTACTGGACAGTGGGACAGGTGAGTGTCTGATTTTTAAAAGTTGGAAGTGGGACCTGGGTGCCCAAAAACTGGGTATTCGCTCCCCCCCTCCAAAAGAAAATAACATGCCAGATGTGGCATGTCAGGGAGTCACCATCAAGTTCCATTAATGGGTGGAACTCCGCTTTAAACAGCAATTTATCTGCCAGAATTTAGCAGAAAAAACATCTCTAATATTACAATACACTATACTGTAAAATGTATTGGGACACCTGCCTTTACACGCACATAAATTTTAATGGCATCCCAGTCTTAGTCCGTAGGGTGCAATATTGAGTTGGCCCCCC
This sequence comes from Lithobates clamitans, assembly GCA_037952925.1. Taxonomy (NCBI): domain Eukaryota; kingdom Metazoa; phylum Chordata; class Amphibia; order Anura; family Ranidae; genus Lithobates; species Lithobates clamitans. Next base: position 3,073,630 of record JBBGZY010000285.1, read on the forward strand.
CTTTGCAGCTATAACAACTTCAACTCTTCTGAAAAGGCTGTTCACAAGGCTTAGGAGTGTGTCTTTGGGAATGTTTGACAATTCTTCCAGAAGCGCATTTGTGAGGTCAGATATTGATGTTGAATGAGAAGGCCTGGCTCGCAGTCTCTGCTCTTACTCATCTCAAAGGTGTTCTATTGGATTAAGGTCAGGACTCTATGCAGATCAGTCAAGTTCCTCCACCCCAAAGTCGCTCATCCGTGTCTTTATGGACCTTGCTTTGTGCATTGGTGTGCAGTCATGTTGGAACAGGAAGGAGCCATCCCCAAACTGCTCCCACTAAGTTGGGAGCATGAAATTGTCCAGAAGGTCATGGTATGCTGAAGCCTGAAAAGTCCCTTCCAAGCCAGGCCAAGCCCAACCCCTGAAAAACAACCCCACACCATAATCTCCCCTCCAACAAATGATTTGGACCAGTGCACAAAGCATGGTCCATAAAGACATGGAAGAGCGAATTTGGGGAGGAGGAACTTGATTGGCCTGCACAGTTGCCTGACCCCAAACTGATAGAGCATCCTTGGGATGAATTTGAGTGGAGACTGAAAGTCAGGCCTTCTTGTCCAACATCAGTACCTGACCTCACAAATGCGTTTCAGGAAGAATGGTCAAACATTCCCATAGACACACTTCTAAACCTTGTGCCAGCTTTCCCAGAAGAGTTGAAGCTGTTAGAGCTGCAAAGAATGGGCCAACTCAATATTGAACCGTACAGACTAATGCCCCATACACACAGTCGGACATTGATCGGACATTCCAACAACAAAATCCATGGATTTTTTCCGACGGATGTTGGCTCAAACTTGTTTTGCATACACACGGTCGCATAAAGTTGTCGGAATTTCTGATCGCCAAGAACGCGGTCACGCACACCACGTATGATGAGACTATAAAAGGGCAGTTCAGAACCAAGCGCGGCACCCTTTGGGCTCCTTTTGCTAATCTCATGTTAGTAAAAGTTTGGTGAGAGACGATTCGCGCTTTTTCAGACTCGTGGTTTTCAGATCGTTTTCTGCTGTTCAGTTTGTATTGTGGGTTTGTATCTGCTCTTCAGTGCGTGCAGCGAGTTACGTGTGACTCTGTCATTGTGTTCTTGTTCGTTCATTACTGTTTTTCAGGTTGCTCTTCACAGGCCTTGCTGTTCTTTAGTGCGTTCTGTTACTTCGTTCTGAGCAGCCGACCATTTTCTAGCCATGTTGCGTATACGTACTCCTCGTAGAGTTTGTGCTGGGGCTTGGTGTTGGGGTTCTTACCTTGACACAAGTCCAGTCCATGAACAGGGTGAGGAGGAGTTCATGGACCAAGAATTGGTTGCTCCAGCGTGACCAGTTCTGCCATACGCCTTTGCTCCGTGAGATCCGTGAGAATAATCCTGATGATTTCAGGAACTTTCTCAGGATGACGGACCCCGTATTTCACCGTTTGTTGGCTTTGCTGACCCCCTATATCAGCAGGCAGGATACCTGCATGAGGCAAGCCATCACTCCGGAGCAGAGGCTCGTTGCCACCCTGCGTTACTTGGCAATGGGGAGAAGCCTGCAGGTCTCGAAGTTCTCGACAGGCATCTCCCCCCAGGCTCTGGGGATCATTATCCCGGAGACCTGTTCTGCCATCATCCAGGTCCTGCCGAAGGATTATATTAAGGTAAGATTTATCCTTTAATATCACATTTTATTGTATAGAATGTTTGCTAATGTATTGTATTTCTTTCCTCATTCCCTAATTACCATGATTGTAATATGCTGTGACGGTCCCCTTTGTCCTCATACATGCTGGAATTTTAGTTTTTTTTTTTTTGTCCTTCATACATATTTGCCTTCACTTACCTCCCCAGCATGCTCTCCTGGGCCTATATTCACCTTGTATAGTCAATTAACAATGTATTTTGTCAGCTCCAAAGTAGTGTTTTACCCTAAAAACCCCCTAAAATGTAGAAATTTGTGATGTGTGTTTGAAATTCTGGCAGAGTGCCAGAGGCTTTTTTTGTGTTCCAAAATCATTTGGAACCCCCCCCCCCCCCCCAAATGCTAACTCAGCTGATACCAATCCTCTATCTGCTGACTTTGGCAAACCCATACACACTATACCCACCTCTTTAGTGGTCATATTTATGGATGAATTCCCCAAAGCATGTAGTGCAAGGGCCTGCCTGAATACTTACAAATGGTACTGTTTAAAGTTTTTGTATCCTATTATTATCTTGATAGGTAATAGCAGAATGTAAAAATGTGCTTCCATTTGTACAGTGTGTATTTTTATCTTTGTATTATGACACTTCTTACCTGTCCAGTGGGCTGCCAATAGTGTAAAGTAAGGAGGGGCTGGCCAAAGTAATACACGTTATTTAGGCATTCATCTCTCAATGAAGTGAAAAGGGTTACCTGTCCCAAACATATCCCCCCCATAAAATTTAGCAAATGGCCCATGAGAGGGGGGGGGGATCTGATAGGTGGACCTTATACCTTTGTCTTTAAATACTCCCTAAAATAAATGTTATACTGATGTTGGCCAAGAATGTTTGTGCCTAATCGGCTTTCCATGTTTATGTGCAAAATGATTAATTTTCTTTTCTTGTTTGACTCCACAGTTTCTTTCCAACCCACAGGAATGGCAGACTGTGGCCTCCCACTTTGCCCAGCGGTGGGACTTTCCTAACTGCGGAGGGGCAATTGATGGGAAATACGTCCACATCGTCCAACCACCCAACTCGGGGTCATACTATTACAACTACAAGGGGTTCAAAAGTATTGTGATGTTGGCGGTGGTGTCGGCTACTTATGAGTTCCTGTATGTGGACGTGGGGAAGAATGGCCGGATGTCCGATGGTGGAGTCATCGCCCAGACAGAGTTCTACAGGCGTCTCCAGAATGGCAGCTTGGACTTGCCACCTCCAGAAGACAATGTGGAAGGACTCCCATTCGTCTTCGTTGCAGATGAAGCGTTTGCGCTGGGGGACCATCTTATGCGGCCATTCCCTATGAGGACCCTCACCCCAGACCAGAGGGTTTTTAATTACCGGCTGGCCAGAGCCAGAAGAGTGGTGGAGAACACATTTGGAATCATGGCCAGCCGGTTCCGCCTATTTCTTACATCCATACACATGGCGGAGTATAAACTGAATCATATCATCCTGGCGTGCTGTGTTCTCCACAACTTTTAAAGGCAAAATTCTGCCAACTATGCTGCCTCAGTTGGGTCTGAGGCCGGAATTTCTGGATCTGAAACAACCCTGACGGCGCTTGAGGCCGGTCGTCCTGGCTTGCCCCCCTGAGTGCCCGCGAGGTCTGTCTTAGCTACCTTGAATACTTTGCGGGTAGGGGGGCCATCAATATGCCAGACAATGTATGATACATTTTTCAAATTAAAAAGCATTTTAACTACTAAAATCTTTGGTGACATTTACTGCTTGTGTTTCTTTTAGCTGACCCTGACAGAAATGTGGGGAGTCCTGAAAATGGCGTGATTGTGTAACATAAAAAAGCACTGTTGGGTTTTATTTACTAAAGTAAAATCCACTTTGCACTACAAGTGCACTTGAGACTGCGCTGAAACTGCACTTGTAGTGCAAAGTGGATTTGCCCTTAGGAAATAATCACCATTGTCACTGAAAACCACAATTTTACCACCACAAAATTTAAGGAGCATTGAAACAATAATCCACACATTCTTGAGTATCAATCTTTTTAATACCAGCACAATCACATGTGCATTTATAAAAGGTTTTTAAAACAAACCAACATGTTTGTTATATAACAATTTTTTGGGTCACATTAATAAAAGTAGAAATGTCCATTTAAGGTAAAACAGGCATGTTTAAAACCAACAAGAAATACACAAATCTGGAACTTACAAAGTTCAACTTTTGTAGACATTGAAGGCAATATCAGACATGAGTATTTATAAACTGTGTTTGATATTGCGTTCAGATGGGGTGAAGTCACCTCTGGAAAAGCCAAATTTTGAAGATGCACACAAATTGCAGAATGTCAACATGTGCTAGCTGCCATCATGGGGGATCAAGGGACGTGTTTTGGGGGTGCAACCCCTTCCTCACAGTTACTTTATTATTGAGGAAGGGGTTACACCCCCAAAATGCCTACATTGATCTCCCATGATGGCAGATAGCACATGTTGACACACTGTGTGCATCTTCAAAATTTGGCTTTTCTATAAAATGTCAAAAAGTAACAAATTCTTCCATTACAAATACCACCAAAAAGTCAGGGATTTGGAGGTCTTTTAAACTCTCCCTAAAACATCAATGATGTTCTTCATTTTGTTTTTAACCTCATTGATGTTTTTCTGGATGTTTTACAAGTCCCTATTACACCCCATGATCTCCCCGATCAGGATCTGGGCACTCTCCCTGGTGAAATGACCTGGATCCACAACATCATGATCACCTACAAAAAGCCTGTGGTCGCAGACACGCACCTGTTGTAGTGACTAGTTCCACCACGTCTCCTTCTTCCTCCTCCTGCTCTGCTTGGCTTTGGTGGATTTCCCCCTCTTCCAGAGGTGGGGGTCTGTGGTCTCCTCTGATAAGGGGTGTCCTCCGAGTCTTTTCTCCCCATATATCCAAAAAAAATAGGTATACTTAGCACACATATATTTGATGGCAGAAATAGGAATGTGAAACATTGCTCGGAAGTGGGGTACAATTGTCTGTTTGGTCAGAGTTACAAGATGAAGAAATATTATTTTCCTTTGTCAAGCTTGAATACTTACCTGTTTTGTACAAGCTTCACAGATGGAGACACCCCTATAGTATACACTGGAGCACCTGTGTAGGCCCCCCAATAAAAAGGGTGTTCTTTCCCACACTAGTGCTCCAGCGTCCAGATGTGTAAACAGCTGCTGAGTGTCCTCTCCTTACACAGAATCTAGTTTGCATTACATTCTAGTTACAAAGCCATCTAGACTCCAAAATTATTTTAAGAGAAGTAGGCCAGAAAAAAGGTATTCAAATGCATATGGCCAAAACAATGGGGTTTTCTATGCCGAACGAACAATGTTTCATACGAACGAACAATGTGCTCATTAACGTGAAAGTTGCCATTTTAAACTGTACAACAGTAAAGAAAAGCACATGGAGCAGCACGAATGTTATAAAAATAAAGAATAGGAACACAGGACAAGTACTTACTTTTTTGCAGCACTCTCCTGATCCTTCTATACTGATCGTGCTCCCTTAATTTAAGGTCCGACCACCGCTTCCTCAGTTTATCTTTTGATCGTCGTACCCCAAAATTCCGATGCAGACTCTTGACTACTTTCACCATGATCTTGGCCTTTCTGACATTGGGGTTGGGGTAAGGTCCATACTTCCCGCCATAGTCGGCCCTCTTCAGGATGTCGACCATCTCCAACATCTCCCCAAAGGACATATTCGATGCCTTAAATCGTCTCCTCTGGGATCGTGACGTTTCAGGCTCCGGGCTTTCCTCCTCCTCGTTGCTGTAATTAGCACGCACCTGTTGTGTCTCCGCCATGTGCTCTTCCCCCACTCCGCCGAACGAGAAGGGGCGGGGAATAGACTAGATAGAACGTCAGGGGCAGGTGGAGTTTTACGCATGCTCAGTGTATATAAAGCGTAACACACGTGTGTATTACATACGATCTGTGAGTGGAGGAAGGAGTATCGGAGGCACCGATCGTGATAACGAAGGTAAGATCTAAACTTGGGCCTATACTACTTCTAGATTGAGGCCTATATTGTAACAAGATTAGGAGAGTTTTGCATGACATTAAGGTTTGTCTTGTGTTGTGTCTTGCAGATAAAATGGATGGCTTCAATGATCACAACTTCCTCCCCCTGTTCATAGATAAATACAGGGAGCTGCCCTGTTTGTGGCAGGTCAAACACCAACATTATAAATTATAATCATAAACAAATAAGGCAGGCAGCACTGGAGAAACTGCTGGAGTTGGTGAAGCCGGTGGTCCCCACGGCAACCATCCCCTATTTAAAAGCCAAAATTGAGGGGGGCGTGTCCGGACCTCGCAGTGACAGGACGTATCGATTGATAGCTCCACAGAGAATTCTATAATCTAACGCCATCCGGCGTATTCTACCAATAGGGGAGCCTCAAAACTTCACCCAACGGTCACTGGGCACCTCTTCCACACCCCGAGGGAAATTTTAAAGTTTACCTGACCGATCAGGTCTTTCCTGGGCTCCGGCCGGCTCCCCCTCACGAGTGACTCGCCGCCATCTTGCGGCCTGCAGTCCCTCATCATCCTCAGGCTCAAGTGCTGTAATCGGCTGATCACGGAGAAGCCACACTGCCACCATCTACTACTGTTACAGCGGGGGAGGATCGGGCGCTGTGTGGGCACCGTGAAAGCCTATAAACTCCGGGTGCCTGGCTCCGAACGCTCGCGGCCCGCCGCCATCTTGAGGCCTGTGGAGCCTGCAGCATCCCCGAGCTGGAGTACCGCAATCGGCGGTACGAGCGTTAACGAATCTGGCCCATCTTCCGGCGGACACATCTGGAAAGTAGGCGCTCAACATACAGACCCTGTGAGCCAGTAGCAGTGCAGGAAAAGCTGATCTCGGACACCCGCGGCCTGCCTCATACCTCTCAGGTTACAGCCTAGGAAAATAGGAAGCTCTGGCCTACCTGTGGAAGACGGCCGCCATCGTGTCCCTCCAGGATCACCTCCACTAATTTCTCTTCCGAGGGGCGTCGCCTGACCTGACATGGCGACGGACGCCTAAACCCTGAGCTCCGTCCACCACGGGAGAAACACTACGAAGCCGGGAGGTATTCTCCCACTATACTACCCGTGAATAATGGGCACTGCTTCCCGATCCTCCTCTGCCTCCCGCTCGAGATCCCCCAGGGAACTAGCCGGATCACAAAGCCGCCATATACCGGAGATGTTCAGAGCCGACAGAGGCAATATGGCGCCTATCCCTCACGGCCCACCACCCTCAGGAACACAGCCTCTGCCTCCAACCATCCCAAACACATCTGACTCTAGTCAGACCAGATCCAATGCTGTTGGGGACGGGATCGTACTCACCCCCCAGCCTCAGATCAACATCCAGGACCTAAGACTGATTGCTGAAGACATTAAGGACACTTTATCCGCCGCCATAGCGGAGCTGCGGATGGATTTTCGCGCCTTAAACGAGCGAGTCCAGAGAGTGGAGACAGTGACTGAACGCCACGACACCGCCATTCACTTAGTCACTGATTGCATTGACTCCCACACACTGCAGATGCGTGACATGCAGCGACACTTGGAGGACCTCGACAACAGGGGTCGGAGGCATAATCTCCGTGTCAGAGGCCTTCCGGAGGCCTTCGAGGGGGAACAGGTCTCTCAAGAAGTAGTTAGCCTTTTCAACGGCCTTCTCCACAGACCCCCACAAACCCCCATCCAAATGGAGAGGATACATCGCGCACTGCGCCCCAAGGGACGGGAGACAGATCCCCCACGGGACATAATATGCTGCATAGTCGATTACAAACTAAAAGAGGACATCCTCAAACAAGCCAGGGGCAGCCAGCAAATCATACACGCGGGTGCCCATATCCTAATCTACCAAGACCTATCTGGGATCACACTTCAACATAGAAGGGACCTGAGGCCACTCCTGGATGTCTTAAGGAGAAACGTATTCTCTATAAATGGAAATTTCCCTTCTGCCTCTCAGCTTCCAATAACGGCCGCACAGCACTACTCAAAGTACCAGAGGATTTACCTCATTTCTGCGCCACACTTGGGATTGCCACAGTGCCAGTGCCTAATTGGTATGCCGCCTTTCGCAGGGTCCCATCACACCTTGATCAACCTAGAAATGAACCCATGGAGGCTCAAGAGTCCAGACACCGCAGAAGACGCTCGCCTTCCACCCATAGGAACCAGCCCAACTACCGGAGCGGTCCTGGAGCTGACTACATTACCACCTCTCCACGGTCCAGGCGGAGGTGCAGGGACCACTAATAGTGGGGCATAGGGATTCTCCCTCTCTGTTGCACGTTTATTTTTCTGTTTATTTTTGTTGAGTTTTGTTCCGTGCCTTATCTGAAGACCTTTCGCTCTGGGACTCACTTTTTGACTCCCACATGTCACTACAGATGTGAGGACACTAATGGCTGTAGGCTGTCTTTTCAATTACATCCGTTTATGCCCGCTGGGTCATAAGCTCTCCACAGGACACCCATGCTCCTTGTCACGCCTTCATGTCTGTTTACAGATCAGCATGCAGCTGGCTGCCCACTCCATCGCTCAGAAATCCTTGGCTACGGCCTCAGGACACAATACGGAACTACTCCTCACCTAGCACTACAATTCCCACAAGTCTGAGCGCCCGCAGACGCCGCCTGGCAACACTAGCGGAGTCTCCTAAACCACGCATCATGCTGCGGACACACTGGGATCTTTTGACCACGCAAACGCCAGCATTACACTCCCACCCGAAGGGATAAGATCCGCTCCTCCTCACTCTACAACACTGCGAGCGCCCTGCTGAACTCAGAACTCCCTCTCTGGCCGCCTATCCTGCCTTAGGCTCCGGATGCCTCGTCCTCAAAGGCACTGACCGGCTGGTACACTACGACGGACACCCACCTACTTAAATTGGCAAGTTGTTTACGGACTCACGCCTACACTGTCCCGGTAACATCACAGCCGTTAATACATGTTTCTAAGTACGAGTTTTATCTTTTGGTTTTTCGTTTTTACTTTATATCTTCCTTTTCAGCACAGCGGACTGTTGGCTACATAGCTGACCTGCACCAGTTTGTCTTCCTAACAGCTCAGTGTAAAGTAAGAGTTTTTAGAGGTTAATTATGCTGTTAAGATAGTTAAAGTATATGCTGACATACACAAGTCACCTCCCTAAGACTAGACAAATCTCCCTATTGAGTGTCTTTGGGGGTTGCAGAGCTTAATTTTTGTCGGATGCCGCCGCCACTTCCCCGCCTTCACAGAACCCGAGATGGGTGTGGGGGGTAGGGAAGGGTCGGTTTGGCGCCCTCTCCCCTGAATGGGGAGCATTGCAGACATATAAACCTCCCTACTGCTAACCTGCACGATACCCATAGCCAGGGTCACCTCTCACGGCCACACCAAAATCGGGGCACCGTCCTGTTACTGCATTACCCACTGGGATGTTAACCCACCCACAATGGGTGCTCCATTAGGTATACCTACCCCTCTCACGCTACAAACCATCCCGTGGTGGTGGCTCACATTCCGTTCATTGAACGTCACCCGCATTTAGTCCATCACTGCCAGGATTCTCGGCCAACCCCCACACGGACTCAGTTAGGGATATTGTCCACCTGTCGGGACTCTCTCCCTACCCGTGTTCCGCTCTACACCGATTGCTACCCACGAGGTTGTTGGATAAGTAACTCCACACCTCTTCGGATATTCTCCGGGTACACGCTCACCCGACTCACTTACACCCTCAGTTCCCCGGATTTCACCCCTCCCCCCTAACTATCCTCTTATTACCCCCTCCCTCCACCTATGGCGGGCACACAGGACACCAACTCTTCTACGGACACAACTTCACAACAACTACACTCACTCAAACTATACTCCATAAACATTCGGGGCCTCAACGTTCCGGAAAAGCGATCTAAACTTCTCCATTCTCTACAACAAGCCCACGCCCACATCGCACTCATACAGGAGACCCACTTTCGGTCGGATTCTATCCCTAAACTTAAAAATCACTACTTCCCCACAGCCTTCCATTCCTCCAACCCGGAAGTCAAATCGAAGGGGGTCACCATCCTCATCTCCAAAAATTGCCCACTCCAAGTAACGGAAGCACAAACGGACCCAATGGGACGTTTTCTTTTTCTTAAAGGCACCCTGAATCAAATACCTCTCACCATTGCGAATATTTACGCGCCTAATACTGGCCAGGTAACCTTCTTCCGTAATACTCTACAGCAACTTTCCAGCTTCCACTCAGGATCCCTCATCGTGGGCGGCGACCTTAACGTTTCTCTATCCCCTCCATTGATACTTCAAATGGAACCTCCTCCCTTTCCTATAGGGCCCTAAAGTCGATCAAGCAACAATTTCATAACCTTCTACTCCATGACACGTGGCGCACGCTACACCCCAAGGAAAAAGATTATACCTTTTTCTCTCCCCCACACAACAAGTACTCAAGACTTGACCACTTCTTTCTCTCTCAGACAGATCTTTCCCACCTAGCCAATGCAACCATTGACCCAGCCATCCTCTCGGACCCCAATCCCATCTCCATGACTTTGCGGCTGCAATCACCCACCAGGAAACCACGTATTTGGCGCCTAGACAGCTCCCTATTAACAGACGAGATATATACTCAGAGACTGACCACTTGCCTCTCCTTTTTTTCGGGATAACTCGTCCCCAGACGTGGCTCCCACGGTTACATGGGCAGCTCATAAATGTGTCGTCCGCGGGGAACTGATAAATATAGCTGCACACCGTAACAAACTCAAGAACTCTCGCCTGGCGGAGTTGATAGCTCGCATTCGTACACTAGAGCAGACACACAAGGCCTCCCTCACCAAGTCCACACTTGCTGAACTCTCTCAAGCTAGGGAAGAACTCTTAGACACACTGACGACAGCGGTCAAACGCAAGTACACCTTATCACATAAGCTATATTACGAATTTGGCAATAAAGCCGGTAAACTATTGGCAAGAGCTTTTCAATCCAAAAAAGCCTCTCATACCATTCATAAGCTTACTACTCCCAAGGGAGAGGCAGTGGTCACCAACGAGGGTATCTCTGCGCAATTTGTACAATACTTCACCAAGCTATATAACCTCCCGAATGCCCAAAGTACTGATGCAGCAACTAACCGTAGGAAGACCCTAACTGATTTTTTAGCACGATTTGGCCCCACACCACTTACCCCAGAGGACTCACAGACTCTAGACCTCCCAATAACATCGGACGAAATCCTCCTTGCTCTCAAACATATGAAGGCAGGTAAAAGCCCGGGACCGAATGGCCTCACGGCAGCATATTACAAATCGTTCCCGAAAATTCTCCTACCACATTTAACCAAAGCACTTAACGACCTTAGAATAACCTCGGTAGCCCATAGAGACCTATTGGAAGCTCACATTACCCTCATCCCGAAACAGGGTAAAGACCCCTCCTTGGTACCCAACTATCATCCCATATCGCTCCTTAATGTCGATCTGAAACTATACGCAAAAGTTTTGGCCAATCGTATCGTCCCCTTCGTCCCATCCCTGGTTTCTCTAGATCAGGTCGGTTTTGTCCCGGGACGTGAGGCCAGGGACAACACCACTAAGGCCCTCAACATTCATCATTGGCTCACTAAAACTGCCACACCAGGATTCTTTCTCTCGCTGGATGCAGAGAAGGCGTTCGACCGGGTCGCTTGGGACTACATGGAGGCTACTTTGCAGGCAGCGGGCTTACCACCGCGCATGCTAAGCATGATTTTAGCACTATATGCCTCCCCGACCGCTAGACTCCGGATCAATGGTGGCTTGTCGGACGCCTTCTCTGTATCCAATGGGACGCGACAGGGGTGCCCTCTGTCACCCCTTATTTTCATTCTGACGTTAGAACCCCTACTCCGTAAAATAAGAGCAAATTCAGCTATCAAGGGAATTAACATCCAACAAAAACAATATAAGCTAGCAGCATACGCTGACGACATTCTACTCTTTTTGACAGACCCTATCACGACTATACCTAACCTTCTAGCGGACTTTACCCTTTTCAAGACTTTATCCAATCTCCAAATTAATTTTAGTAAATCCAAAGCTCTTAATATCACTTTACCAAGAGAGACGGTGAAGCTCTGTCGTAGTAATTTCCCATTAGTTTGGGAGAAATCCGAAATACTATATCTAGGGATCAAAATCACTACTGACCTAAAAGACCTCTACGCCAAAAATTTCCTCCCCTTACTCCGCTCCATCCAAGGCGACCTGCAGAAATGGAATCTAGGTTCCTTTTCCTGGTTGGGTAGAATAGCAATATTAAAAATGAACATTCTACCCAGAATCCTCTACCTCCTTCAAGCCCTCCCGATCTCGCTACCTGCTTCCTTCTTTGCCTCCTATAAACTGCTTTCCCGAACCTTTGTGTGGGCCTCCAAAACTCCGCGTATTGGCTGGGACAGACTTGTTTTTCCTAAAAGATTGGGGGGTCTGGGTCTCCCAGATCTCCGAAAATATCACTGGGCCTGCCACCTGACCAGACTGGTGGATTGGCATATACATCGTCCCTCCAAGGACTGGATTGCACTAGAAGCATCATTCGCACACCTGCCCTTAGCCAACACACCGTGGATGACCCATACCAATGTTCCCAAGGAATTCACTACCCACCCCCTCATCGGGACCACACTTTCATTGTTCAAAAGAGCATGCAAAATACTAGCCTTCACACCCTCACCAGGCCCCATGACCCCTCTGGATGATAACCCAGCCTTTCCCCCGGATCTTTTCCTAAAAGATCCTGCCCCGGATACCCTCAGTTCCCCAGCTGGAGCACAGAAATTTTTCCTACATGGGTCTTTTCTCTCTTTCCCTACACTTGTAACTACTCTACCTAACTACGACATACCCTTTTACAAATACTTGCAAATAAGACATTTCCTCCAACCCTCCATCCAACACTCTCACTGGCACAGTGATCTCACGCCGTTTGAATTTCTTTGTACCTCAACAGAACCGCAAGGCCATCTCATTTCCTCAAATTATGCCCTACTGTTCACAGGCCACAAGATCAAAGATGACACCCTTACACAACAATGGGAAAAGGACCTAGCCCTAGATATCACCCCCACAGAGTGGGAACACATATTTACCCTCATGCACAAGGGGTCCATCAATGTCATGACGCAGGAGAACAGATACAAAATTTGCTCGAAATGGTACCGGACCCCCGACAAAATCCACCACTTTCACCCTTCTGTCCCTTCTACCTGCTGGAGGTGTAATAACGCTAGAGGTACTCTACTTCACATCTGGTGGGAATGCCCTCTTATCCAACCCTTCTGGTCAGCCGTCCATGAACTAATTTCCCAAATCACCACATATACTCCAGACTTCTCCCCCGCCAGATATTTACTGCACCACAGACAAGGGTCCCCCACCTCATACAAAAAAACCCTAACTATTCATCTGATCAATGCAGCCAACCTCTGCATCCCTGCACGTTGGAGAAACCCCTCCCCCCCCACAGTTCAAGACTGGACTCGCAGGGTAGACCGAATAGCAGAAATGGAGCAACTCATTTCCCAAGCAGCGGATACTCCTACCAAATTTCAGGCCACTTGGGCCTGTTGGACTCATTATAGAAGCTCACAAACGCGACAGGCCTTGACCCAACCACCCCCTCAGACTCCCTGAGGAGCCCACGTGACATGTTCACTCGTGTCCACCATTGTTAACACACCTGCCCCTCCTGTCCCCCCTCTCCCCATACCTCCCCCCACCAACGATACAGGGCTGATATTTTCGAGAAACCTAAAGCTTGCCGTATCCATGCATATCACACATGCCTTCACTCAATATCGGCCTCATATAGTCCCCCTCCGAGCGACCGACTCACCCTCGGTCCGCCCTACACTTTGGACGACTTCACTTCTTTGTACAAGTTCTAAATTTCAGTCGCAATGCCGCTATATTAAATACTACATATGTCTTGTCAGGTATCCCGTTCTCGTTCACAGCTAAGATCCCGTCGGGGGTGAGCGGGAATGGGATTGCTTATAACGCGGTTTGACCTTGCTCCGCAAAACACACCCGCCCTCTCTGAACCTGCATCCATAGCTGTAAGCGGCGATACCTACTTTATTATACTGTTGAGCCTCATGCATGACTACATATGCCTTTATTTGCTCATGTTCATACTCTGCTGATCTATATGTGCATATTGCCCATTGATTGTTTATTTCGCTACGACCTGTAACCTGGAGCTGCAGTAGATGACGTTTATGTCCCCAGGCTGTGGTACTATGAGAGACTTCGTTTTCTGTCAGACCAGACTGGAGTCAGGGAATCCCTCTCCACTCTTCCGTCCACTCTTCCTTCCACCCTATCTTCCACCCCAGCTGAGGCTTCCGATGTCCAACCTGGGACTTCAAGCCAGGAAGAAATGGAGGAGCCCAGCTGGAGCCTGGTATAGCATTGTTCTACAGATTTCTGGTCAATAAATAAATGATGTTTATTAGATGTTATTATTGATCACTAATTGCTGATTTCATAAAGTGTTTTACATATCAATAGACAGTAGTGGGCAAAAATAATTGGGACAAGAATGAAAAATGCTGGGCTCAGAATGATAGTCTGTTATATTTGTTAACTTTCAATTAGCAACAGACATGAGATGAAAATTGTGTGTGATTGATGAAGAAAAAACTAAAACGATGTCCCTTTTTCATACACAGGAAGACCTCAGCCAGGACGAGGCTCTGGAATGTGGCACACAGGAGGAGGCGGGGGTGTCAGCCAGGAGGAGGCAGGGCTAAGTGGCAGCCAGGAGGAGGCGGACCTAAGTGGCAGCCAGGAGAAGGCCGGGCCTAGTAAGAGCCTGACCGAATCGCAAGTTCCTCCCCTCCGCCGTCCAACCAAAAGACCCAGGAAGGGGAGTCACGTGCAGGATTCAGCACTCAGGCTGATTAAGGAGGCTTCTGTGTCCCTCAGAGCCTTACCCATTCCTGAAGAGGCCTTTGCCTGCATGGCTGGCAAAAAACTGCAGGGCATGCAGGAGGGCCAATGCCTCATGTGTGAAGATCTTCTTTACAAAGTCGTAACTAAGGGGGTGAGGGGTGAAATCACACCCAAAACCCACCTGTGTGAGTTGGACCATCCTCCTCCTCCTCTTCCTCCTCCTCCTGCCACAACTCCACCACCAGAGCCACAGCATGGAAGGAAGCATGGAAGGAAGACCAGAGAGTGATCACCTGGGTTCAGTCTGGTCTGACAAAAGATGCAGGCTCTTGTATGACCACAGCCTGGGGACACAGATGTCATCTGCTGCTGTTCAGGATCTCTTGGACTTCTGGACCAGACTGCACTCCCTAATATATGGACTCCTCAGGCCACCAATTTTGCAGTAAAATAATTGATGTGTGCCCTGGGGGCCTCCCTCTTTGTTTGGTTCAGATCCCTTAATAAAGGAATTTTTGTTTCAATTATAATTGCCTATGTGTGTTTTCCTTCAAAAAGGATAGTTGGTTTGTGAGGAGACAAGTACATTTCAAAAATACAATGTGAAATTAACAAGAGACACCAACACCAAGCAATCTCCTTAAGATTAAATAATACAAGATAATAATGGTGTTGTGGTAACTCGACACACAAAACACTCCAAAAATATTCTGGAGTAAAAAAAATAAATAAATTTAAAAAAAACACGATCAGACTTGAAAAAAATTCAAACCCAAAAATATAAATATATTGCTTTTTTTGTCAGATGTGACAAATCAAAATATATTGATGAAATCATGATAAATAATAAAGAAGAAGTTTTTAAGAACTCTGTGTGAATATGAGCAGCAAAACAACTTCATTCTTCTCACATTATAAAGAAGAGAGTGCGCTGCATTAAACAATTTTAAACATTGCAGCCTGACGAAAGTGCTATATCCATTCCGAACGCTAATTTTTCCAGATCGAGCTGTTCCGTCTCGGAATTTCTTCTGAGCATGCGTGGCACCTTGTGCGTTGGGTTTGTCCACACACGGTCGGAATTGACGCAATCAGATTTTGTTGTTGGAAAATGTTATAGCCTGCTCTCAAACTTTGTGTGTCGGAAAATCCGATGGAAAATGTCCGCTGGAGCCCACACACGGTCGGAATTTCCGACAACACGCTCCGATCGCACATTTTCTGTCGGAAAATCCGACCGTATGTACGGGCATTAGACTGGGATGCCATTAACCACTTGACCCCCGGAAGGATTTACCCCCTTAATGACCAGGGCATTTTTTGTGATACAGCACTGCATTATTTTAACTGACAATTGTGCTGTTGTGCGACGTTGTACCCAAACAAAATTGATGTCCTTTTTTTTCCCCACAAATAGAACTTTCTTTTGATGGTATTTGATCACCTCTGCGTTTTTTTTTTGCGTTCTAAACAAAAGAAGACTGACAGTTTTGAAAAAAAAACAATATTTTTTACTTTCTGCTATAAAATATATCCAAAAAAAATTATATAAAAAAAGTATTCATTAGTTTACGCCAGTATGTATTCTTCTACATATTTTTGTTAAAAAAAACACCCCAATAAGTGTATATTGTATGGTTTGCACAAAAGTTATAGCATCTACAAAATAGGGGATAGATTTATGGCATTTCTATAATTTATTTTTTTTACTAGTAATGGCGGTAATCAGCGATCTTTAGTGGGACTGCGACATTGCGGCGGACAGATCGGACACTTAACTGACATTTTTGACATTTTTTTGGGAACATTAATACAGTGATCAGCGCTAAAAATATGCATTGACATTGTACTAATGGCACTGGCAGGGAAGGGGTTAACATCAGGGGCGATCAAGGGGTTAAATGTGTTCCCTGTTTGGGGGTTAGAATGTGCTCTAACTGTATGGGGGTCTGTGTGACTGGGGAAACACACAGATCCCTCTTCCTGCTTAGCAAGAAGACAGATCTCAGTGTCATCCCCTGACAGAATGGAGATCTGCCTTGTTTATTTCGGCAGATCCCTGTTCTGGCTCTGCGGGAAATGATTGCGGGCTTCTAGAGGACATCGAGTCCGCCAGACACACTGATTATCTCCCCCTCTGGCCAATCCGAGCGTGTTCATGCCGGTGAATTTTAGTGTGCGAATTGCCGTACTGGTACGGTGATTTCCGCAGCCGAGCCACCTTGCCGCAGTACATCTGCAGCGGCTGGTCGGCAAGTAGTTAAAGTTCATGAGTGTATAAAGGCAGGTGTCCCAATACTTTTGACAATATA
The DNA here is from genome assembly GCA_037952925.1 of Lithobates clamitans. Classification (NCBI taxonomy): domain Eukaryota; kingdom Metazoa; phylum Chordata; class Amphibia; order Anura; family Ranidae; genus Lithobates; species Lithobates clamitans. Next base: position 3,090,609 of record JBBGZY010000285.1, read on the forward strand.
GTTTATATATGCACGTTTATGGGCAACATAAGCGTATTGCGCTTGAGCATAAATACATTCTAGTGGCTAGAATGCTAATTCATTTTACCCTTTGGAATAAATGTATTCATATACATGGGTGTTTATGCTCATACATGGGTCTTTCTCTGGTCAAAAGCTCCTCTCAGAATGTGCCTTTGGTGTTTTTTTTTTTTTTGCCTTCAGATACTCCCATAAACACCTACGGTATGTGTGCATGGCCAAATAGGGTAACGTAGAGGTGTTTTTACAGACTGAAAAAAAAAAACACAGAATGCCTGTATAAGCAGTGTTTTTTAAGCTCTGTGTGCATGAGACCTTAACGTGGTTGTAAAAGCTCAAGGTTTTTTACCTTCATGCAATGCATGAAGGTAAAAAAACTTTTGTATTACTAATACTCACCTGAGCTCCCTCTCAATCCAGCGATGTGCACGAGAGCTGAGCTTCTCCCGGGTCTCTCATTCCTCACTACCTGAAACAGCAGCGGAATCCATTGGCTCCTGCTACTTTCAATCTCAGCCAGTGAGTCAATGAAGAGAGAGCAAGGGCAGGGCTATGTGTGTGTTATGGGCGCATCACCAGTGCCCGCAGAGCAAGCAGCTTGCTAATGGGGGCACTGGCTGAAGAAGGGGAGCCAGGAGTGCCGGCCGGGGATCCGATAAAAGGAATATCGGGGCTTCTCTGTCAAATTCTCTGCACAGAGCAGGTACAGTAAGTATAACATGTTAACACAGGGAGGTTAAGTGGCTCCGTTAGGAGTGGCCACTAAGACCTGAGGTGACAAGGTGGAGCCTAAACTCTAGAAAAAGGCTATGCTGGGGTACATCCCACTGCTCTGAGTAGATTCAGCTGTCACAAGAATTGCCCGCCCTCCTGTTGTGATGCCCGTCACAGCTTTATTGGCATTTTTGATCTTGCCAGCAATTGATGTTGCTTTATTGGCTATGCCCTCAAGTTCAATTCTGGGGTCAGTGTAATGCTTGTCCATCACTGATGGTAAAGACAGGCCTCTTAGACTAGGTGAGTTTGTCATATGGATGCTGACAACATAAATGTGGCTGGCATTGTTGTTTGGTACATTTGGAAAGCTCAGTAAAGCTGTGGTCTTGCCCTATATATATAATATACTGTATATAGATATATTTTTTTTGGGGGGGGGGGCTAGGTATTGGTTTATTAGTTGGTCCTAAATAAGCCTATGCTTCTCAGCAGTCATGAGCAAAACTGAGCACTCTATATAATATGAAAGCAGCAGGTGCAAATAAAGTTTAATCTTTCCATCCACTTCCTCTCCTACAGTACAAATGAACCACACATCTGATATGCATCAATCTAAACCATGGTGTGCTAAATAGCACATAAAGTGGTTGTAAAGGCTCAAGATTTTTTTACCTTCATGCATTATAATCATGCAGGCAGAAAACCTTTCTGTGTGCAGCAGCCTCCCAAAACCCCCCCTAATACTTACCTGAGCCCCATCTCGATCCGCAATGTGCACGAGAGCAGTGGATCTCCTAGGTCTCTTCATCCTCATTGGTTAAGACAGCAGCGGGAGCCAGTGAGCCGATGAGGAGAAAGGGGCAGGGGTGAGCCGTGATCTGTGTGTAAATGGACACAGGGGCTTTCTGGCTTTAAGGGGGAGAAGAGAAAAGGTGTACAAAAATATTGAATGCTGTGGGAAAAAAGTGTGTCATATAGAGATTAGCCAAAAGTTTATGACCTAGAGTGGGATTACAAGCAGCCTGTCCATTCTGTGTTTTCTACTTACAGTGCCTTGCAAAAGTATTCACCCCCCTGGCTTTTTACCTATTTTGTTACATTACAGCCTTTAGTTCAATGTTTTTTTTTTAACCTGAATTATATGTAATGGATCAGAACACAATAGTCTAAGTTGAATTAAAAAAAAAAATATATGTAAAACTATTTATCAGAACTAAAAAAATGATAATTGCCATGTGCGTATGTATTCTCCCCCATTTGTTATGAAGCCCATAAAAAGCTCTGGTGCAACCAATTACCTTCAGAAGTCACATAATCAGTGAAATGATGTCCGCCTGTGTGCAATCTAAGTGTCACATGATCTGTCATTACATATACATACCTTTTTGAAAGGACCCAGAGACTGCAACACCTAAGCAAGAGGCACCACTAACCAAACACCACTAGCCATGAAGACCAAAGAACACTCCAAACAAGTAAGGGACAATGTTGTTGAGAAGTGCAAGTCAGGGTTAGGTTAGAAAATATCCAAATCTTTGATGTTCCCTAGGAGTACCATCAAATCTATCATAACCAAATGGAAAGAACATGGCACAATGGCAAACCTGCCAAGAGATGGCCGCACACCAAAACTCACGGACTGGGCAAGGAGGGCATTAATCAGAGAGGCAGCACATTATGAAATATTTACCTTAGATCGAAGCTCCTGTAGTGGTCGGTGGCATGTCTCCCTGAGTTATTTCCAGGTATTGCGGGCTACGGCACTATGATTGGCCAGAGCCGGAGGAAAAAGCAGAGCGACCGAAAAACAAGCTCATCACTGACTTTACCATTCCCAATCGGTCTGAGAAAGGACACAATCAAACACCAAGCCTTTCCAGAACTAAAAAAGGAAAAAAACAAGGAAGAGTGAGAAATCCATAAAAGAATGACAAACATCCATGTCTAGGCGGTATAGAATGTCCTCAGTCTGATGGCCAGAATCGCTGCATTCTTTTCCTCTGAGCCCAGGTCATCCTGAACCCACATCAGCCTGTGATTGGATAGTTAAAAGAGAAGCAGCACAGTGATGAGCTTGTCTCTCAGTCACTCTGCTTTCTCCTCCTGTTAGCATGCTTCTTGTCATCACATTATCCAATTGGCTTTTTATGCTGCTTCTTCTTACGCATCAGCCCTGCTCCAAGAGAAAGTGAAAGAGGCTGTTACCAGTCTGTCCCTGTATCTCCAGCCTATCCGAAGGAAGGTTTAAAGTGGAGGGGTGTAAACCCAGGAATCCATCTGTTTTTTTCCAAAGCGGATTTTGACTTGCTGTAAAAAGAGGTCAAACACCTACAGTGAGTTGCCATCTACCTCATGAGCACCCATGGTAAAGCCTTTGAAGACACGTTCATTCAGAAGCACTTTTTTATGTTTTAAAAGTTATGCATTTGGTGTTGGGTTTTGTCACATTGGACTCTTTGGTTTGCATTTTGTTTACCATATATGACACTCAATGTGTAATATGTATTGGCACGTGCTATATCACTTGCTCACTGTATGTTAAATTATTGTAAGAGCCAACACCTTTTATTTGTTGTCAATATTTATTTAGGAGTGATTTATCAAGGGACAGCTACACTATTTTATTTTTACATCTAGGGTGCCATCTCCAGTTATGTTATTGATAATCCAGAACAAGTAAATATGTAGGGAGCTGTGAAGTGAACTTAGAAAGATATTAACTGAGAAAAGCAAATCCCACATTGACTTCCAATATTGTGGAGAAATAACATGCTAGACCAACTTACTTAGTTAAGCATTATTCTGTGTCCTATTGCAGTTGATGTGCCTTGGAACAATATGTTCTACTCCTCCTTTAAAAGCATTGTTGTTAAATAGTTTAGTTTTAATGTGTTGGGTATGTTTGCAATGGATGTTGCTACCTTGTTTATGAGCAAGGATAAAATTGCTGAGTTAGTAAAGAATTGAATTGCTAGGCAACCACACATTTGACGGCAAGTACCTGATGATGATGAGCTGAACTAAAGCCACCAATTTAACTGTTTCCCAAAATAGTTACATTTAAGGCCCCTAGTAATAGCTGGTGTCATAGCCCGTCACATGTGCAGTACCATGGTGACTGTCAATGAACAGAGTCTAAGATGGCAACTTTCTTGACAATAAACAATAGGAGGGTTTAGCTCCACTTTAAGAAAGGGCAAAATGTTGATGGAAAAGTGGCAATGGAGGCTCGGGATTGCTAACTGCACATAGGTTGATCACAAATAAAAAAAAAAATCAATGGAATTGCTTCTCAACATCTGCTGTCCATATGATAGCCCAAAACATGTATTTAGTAACAACAGCCCCATGCTCCATCCCACTAGATGTGTGTGTATTATTGTTTTAAGGGGACAATATAAACAGTTGTATAACAAAAACACAACACCTACAGTATGTATAGCATTAACCTGAAGAAAACTAATAATTTACCCAAATGTGTTGGGCATGTTTGCAGTGGATGTTGATACCCTTGTTTCTTAGCAAAGCTAAAGTTGCTGGGCTAGTAAAGAGTTGGGTTGCTAGGTACCTGCACAGTTGATGGAAAATTTTTGATGACAACAAAGTACCCTAAGAAATAGGATAACATTGATGAAAAATTGGATAGTAAAGACTTGGAGCTGCGGTCTGCACATAAATTAAGCTGGTGGTGGGGGAGTTAATTAGAGAGAGGCTGCACAAAATTCTACACACTCCTTGTCAAACACCACCAATGGAACAACATCTACTGGCCAATGCAGCAACTTGTAAAGTAAGTAACAACAGCCACAAGGTAAGCCCAGAAAAACTCCTTTAGTAACAGATCCGTGCTTCAGCCCCTTGGGGTGTTCATTACACACTGCAGCCCCTTCATTCTCACACACACACTTACAGAAATGGTTCTTACAAGTGTGTGTATTATTGTTTAAAGGGAACTATAACACTCGAATAGCAAAAACACAAAACCTACAGCATTATCCTAAAGCAAGCCCTAACTTTACTCTAACTAATAAGGTACTTTTTTCAGCTTTTACCTGTACAATATATTAGACAAAAAATTACAATCTAATTAAAACAAACTATGAGGATCTTGTGAGCTACCTGTTATAAAAATAAAAATAAAAAAAGTTGCATAATAATGATCGACAACTGCTAGCACTAATCACGTCTCATAAAGCCGTGTAAGAACAATATAAATTAAAAAGTACTATGCTGCGCTATCTCCTAATATTAATTCCAATAATGATTTTAAAGTGCCAACATTGCAATAATGAAACTAAATATATATATATATATATATATATATATATATAGAATGTGATGAAATGGCAAATAAATAATTTATTGCAAAAAATTTATATAGAGTTGCTGTGATAATAAAATCTGTGTTGTGTGTCACATTCCACACACAAAATAAAAATGATAAACAAACTTTTAAGGATTATATATATGGTGCCAAAAACGTGAATAATAAAGTGCTAAAGTGCATATAACAGTGACGTCCTAATCAAACGAAGATCAGTCCAGCATAATTGACATCAGGTACTCAGATGGCAGGCTAATATAGGAACGGAGGGGAAATGTAGTTCAACCTAATTCCCCCTCTAGAGAGGGGAATAAATCAGGGGATAAAAATGTGGGATTCAAAACCCCCCAAGTCCCTAAACAACAGAACCAACCCCGGTAATCTTCCATGCAAGATAAATGGGATCAATCCCCAGCACATTACTCAGAAAGAGAACCAGAAAATCCTTATGGACCGCCATATAGCAATAGAAAGCCCTATTATGATAATAGGGGCTATAATGGAAATGCAGGTATACCGCCATATCAGGGGTAACCACAAAATTGTGATAATTGGAATAGAGGCTATCAAGGTAACTATCAAGGTAACAAGTAACTATCAAGTAAGAGAAAATTACTCTGGAAATGCCCCTTATCATAGGGGACCCCAACAGGGAGGTTATTATGCACAGGGGTATCAGAACACCCCAAGGGGGGGCGCCACAATATAGGGGTCCTCCGCAGGGTGATTATCATCACCAGGGGGGACCACCCCCCTACAGAGGACCCCCTCGGGATGAGGGGCAGTACTACTCACCAAAACCACAAAGACCTAAATATGATAGGCCACCCACAGATCATTATGAGGTTCCTACATATAATAGTTAGCCTTTGTATGATTTACCCAACCATGATAATCAATACAGGGCCTCTTTTTTAGAGAAGGGCAGGGGGGAGGCCATCAGGGAAGTAAAAAATGTAGAAAAGGTCAGGGCAACGAGGAGGAAGAAGGCTACAACAAAAAAGAAGGTGGGAAGACTAGGGGAAGGGATATATAACCTTAGTGGCATTAATTTAACCAGGCATGAAAAACTAACCTTGGATAGGGGAATCAAGTATGCGCCCAAAAAGGGTTTAAACAAATTCAAAACCTATATAGGAATCCAAAAATGTATTAGGAAGCCTAATGTGAAGAAATATTATATGCAAAACCCTGTGGAAAGGGTAGTAGCAGAAGGTGATAATACTCAATTAAGGAATCATTCTGTATTTAACCCTCATATAGTGAACAATAAATATGTTGATATGTTCAAGAAATTGGTTACTACTGACCTTAACAAATTACCTATTAAAAAGGTGTACAAGCAGAAGGAAATTAGAACGGGCCTTAAATCTTTGGAGGATAGAAAAGATATAGTCATACGCCCCGTGGATAAGGGGGGCGGGGGATTGTGGTGCTGTCAACAGAACAGTATAAGATGGAACTGGGTAAGATTCTAGGGGATAGGGGAACTTATCAGGTACTAAAATCGAGTCCGACAAAACAATTTAAAACTGAGCTTGAACTAATAGTCCGGTATGGAGTTGGAAGGGAAGTGTTAAATAAAAGGGAAGACCAATTTTAAGCGGGATAGAACCGCTCACCTCCTGTTTGGGTGAATATATTGATATACATTTGCAACCCCTAGAAGAAGAAACTAAGGCCTCTTTGAAGGACACCAAGCACGCATCGCAGCTTTTAAAGGAATGCGTAGTTGGTGTAGATATGGTTATGGCCACAGGTGATGTGGCCTCACTGTATACTAATATTGACCACCAGGGAGCTATAAGGGCAGTCAAGTGGGCATTCAAAAAGAGTCCCAATATGAGACGGAATCAACCTAAATTTATTTTGAATAGTTTGGAATTTTGTCTAAAACATAATTATTTTTGGTATGCCAATAATTTTTATTTGCAAATGTCGCTATGGGCGCCAAATTTGAGCCCAGTGTGGCTAATTTGTACATGACCAAATGGGAGGAGGAGGGTATTCTGTACAGCATGAACCCTAGGGTGGTGCTGTACAGACGTTTCATTGATGATTTACTGCTTATTTGGAGGGGGAATACTGAAGATATGGAAACATTGCTACACTCCATGAATTACAATGACTAGAACATTAGTCTGACATGGGATGTTAGTAGTGAAAATGTACACTTTTTGGATTTGGAGATCTCTAATACCCCTTGAGGAATAGAAACAAAGACATATTTCAAGGAAACAAATCGTAACTCATATATTCCTGCTACCAGCTGCCACTATAGACCCTGGATTAATAATATCCCTGGAGGGCAGTTTATGCAGATTAAAAAGAATTGCACAAATAATGCTGATTATGAAATACAAACAGAGAAGTTAAGTGGAATGTTTAGGGCCAATTTTTTGGAAGCAGAAAGATGAAACATTGGGGGCTTGGATAGGGAGGATTTGATAAAAAGACAAAATAAAAAGCACAGAATCAAACAGTGATATGGGTACCTGTATAGTTCTCAATTTTAATTAACAAAATAAGGAAGTGGAGAAAATTATTAAAAAGGTATTGGGAGATCCTAAAGCAGGATATACACCTTAAGGAGAGTTTATTGGATAAACCAAAAATTGTCTACAAACGAGCCCCGAATTTATGGGATCGATTGGTGCACAATGTAATTGAACCTCCTCTGGCCAAGCCTGTGATATTTTGGGACATCAAGGGGTTTCACGGATGTGGTAGATGTTATAGTTGTGTAAGGGTCCCAAGAAATGTTAGAAAACTAAAATCCTTCATAAATCCTCATACTAATGGTTCACATGTGATCAGGGATTTTATATCATGTGACACTATAGGGGTTGTCTATGCCATCAAATGCCCATGCAACCTATTATACAGGTAAAAGCCAGTAAATTAGAATATTTTGAAAAACTTGATTTATTTCAGTAATTGCATTCAAAAGGTGTAACTTGTACATTATATTTATTCATTGCACACAGACTGATGCATTCAAATGTTTATTTCATTTAATTTTGATGATTTGAAGTGGCAACAAATGAAAATCCAAAATTCCGTGTGTCACAAAATTAGAATATTGTGTAAGGGTTAAATTTTGAAGACACCTGGTGCCACAAACTAATCAGCTGATTAACTCAAAACACCTGCAAAGGGCTTTAAATGGTCTCTCAGTCCAGTTCTGAAGCCTACACAAACATGGGGAAGACTTCAGATTTGACAGCTGTCCAAAAGGCGACCATCGACACATTGCACAAGGAGGGAAAGACACAAAAGGTTATTGCTGAAGAGGCTGGCTGTTCTCAGAGCTCTGTGTCCAAACACATTAATAGAGAGGCAAAGGGAAGGAAAAACTGTGGTCAGAAAAAGTGTACAAGCGATAGGGATCACCGCGCCCTAGTCAAGATTGTGAAAAAAAACCCATTCAAAAATGTGGGGGAGATTCACAAGGAGTGGACAGCTGCTGGAGTCAGTGCTTCAAGATCCACCACCAAGAGACGCTTGAAAGACATGGGTTTCAACTGCCGCATACCTCGTGTCAAGCCACTGTTGACCAAGAAACAGCGCGAAAACCGTCTCACCTGGGCTAAGGAAAAAAAGAGCTGGACTGCTGCTGAGTGGTCCAAAGTCATGTTTTCTGACGAAAGCAAATTTTGCATTTCCTTTGGAAATCGAGGTCCCAGAGTCTGGAGGAAGACAGGAGAGGCACAGGATCCACGTTGCCTGCAGTCTAGTGTAAAGTTTCCACCATCAGTGATGGTTTGGGGTGCCATGTCATCTGCTGGTGTCGGTCCACTCTGTTTCCTGAGATCCAGGGTCAACGCAGCCGTCTACCAGCAAGTTTTAGAGCACTTCATGCTTCCTGCTGCTGACCTGCTCTATGGAGATGGAGATTTCAAGTTCCAACAGGACTTGGCGCCTGCACACAGCGCAAAATCTACCCGTGCCTGGTTTACGGACCATGGTATTTCTGTTCTAAATTGGCCAGCCAACTCCCCTGACCTTAGCCCCATAGAAAATCTGTGGGGTATTGTGAAAAGGAAGATGCAGAATGCCAGACCCAACAACGCAGAAGAGTTGAAGGCCACTATCAGAGCAACCTGGGCTCTCATAACACCTGAGCAGTGCCAGAAACTCATCGACTCCATGCCACGCCGCATTAATGCAGTAATTGAGGCAAAAGGAGCTCCAACCAAGTATTGAGTATTGTACATGCTCATATTTTTCATTTTCATACTTTTCAGTTGGCCAACATTTCTAAAAAATCCCTTTTTTGTATTAGCCTTAAGTAATATTCTAATTTTGTGACACACGGAATTTTGGATTTTCATTTGTTGCCACTTCAAATCATCAAAATTAAATGAAATAAACATTTGAATGCATCAGTCTGTGTGCAATGAATAAATATAATGTACAAGTTACACCTTTTGAATGCAATTACTGAAATAAATCAAGTTTTTCAAAATATTCTAATTTACTGGCTTTTACCTGTATATAGGTAGGACAATGAGGGCGTTAAAAGTAAGAATGCAAGAGCATGTGAGAAATATAAGAAAAGGACATGATAAGCATTACCTATCAATTCATTTTAGGGATAAACATCATAAAAACCCTGAAGGAATGTCATTTTGGGGTATTGAGGCCCCCAAACATCATTGGAAGGGCTCCAACTTTGTAAGAGAGATCAGTAAGAGGGAATCAAGAGGATTAAATAAGCAGTTTGATTTAAAATGTTTTCTCCGTAATTATTGATTATATATATTTTTGGCCCTGGGATATGAAATAAAGTTGTATACGGTTCGTGTCATGTTGATATAGTTTTGGTATCTCAATACACCTAGTCATGCCTGCTAAAAAGGGGATTATTAGTGGTTTGTGAAGTGCCTCGCTTATTTGAGGCACGTTGTATGCCTTTTAATGATACTAGTAATTTTTTGATGTTTCTTAATGTTATGAATATCTTTAATATAATATTTATTATTGAATTTTACATTTTTTTCTATAAAGTAATCTGGATATCACATTTCTGGGGGTAGGCTTATACAGGGAAATGGAAGGTGGTCTATATATGTGTGTAAATATGTATATTTTTTTACATACATATATATATTATATATAATATATATTTTTTATTATATTTTTTAATATATATCTTTGACGGTCCTTTGTTTGGTACGGTTCATGGGGGTCTTCTCTCTCTATATATGCAACTGGTGTGTATGTGGATGCAAAGCAGTGTATGCACATACACACATATTTGTTTGAGGCATTAAGAACTTAAGAACTCTATTGCCCCGTACACATGGCCAGACATTGATCGGACATTCCGACAACAAAATCCTACGATTTTTTCTGACGGATGTTGGCTCAAACTTGTCTTGCATACACACGGTCACACAAAGTTGTCGGAAAATCCGATCATTCTGAACGCGGTGACGTAAAACACGTACGACGGGACTATAAACGGGGCAGTAGCCAATAGCTTTCATCTTTATTCTGAGCATGCGTGGCACTTTGTGCGTCGGATTTGTGTACACATGATCGGAAATTCCGACAACAGATTTTGTTGTCGGAAAATTTTATAGCCTGCTCTCAAACTTTGTGTGTCGGAAAATCCGATGGAAAATGTGTGATGGAGCCTACACACGGTCGGAATTTCTGACAACAAGGTCCTATCACACATTTTCCATCGGAAAATTCGACCGTGTGTATGGGGCATTAGAATTAATTGTTTCATTCATATATATATATATATATATATATATATATATATATATATATATATATACACACACATATACATATACCGGTATATATATGTTTTTATATACATTTTGTGGATATATATATATATAAATTTGTTTTAATTTTAGGGCATTTATTCACATATAAATGTCTAATACCTTTAATTGTTAGAATTATATTGAATCATTATTTTGTTTTATATTATGTTAGGTCTGGGATGAGACCGTATGTTCGCTTTGTAACATCGTTCTTCAATTGAGCATCTGTATATGGATGCAGCTTAATTTTGGCAGGTATATATGTTATAATGTTGCTCTACAGCAGGGGTCTCCAAACATTCTAAACAGGGGGCCAGTTTATTGTTCCTCGGACTTTGGGGGGCCAGACTGTGGCAATTGGGAGTAGAAAAGGTCACAACATCAGTGGGAATAAACAATATTTGGTGTCATCTTTGGTGCCAGTGGGAGGAATTGTGCTCCACCATTGGTGTCTTTGGGAGGAATTGTGCACCATCGTTGGTGTCATTGGGAGGAATTGTGCCCCATCGGTGATGTCATTGGGTGAGATTTTGCTTCTTTGTTGGTGTTGGTAGGAGGAGTTGTGCCCCATCATTGATGTCAATTGGAGGAATTGTGCCCCATCATTGTTGTCAGTTGGAGGAATTGTGCCCCATGATCGGTGTCATTTTTCCCAGTTGTTGGTGTCCTTGGGAGGAATTGTGTCCCATCGTTGGTATAATTGGAAGGAAGTGTACCCCTTTCACTGGTCTCAGTGTGTGAGGGGGGTTATTATGCCTCATTGTTGGTATCAGACCCCAAGGGCCTGATAAAAGAAAAGGGACACATTTAGCCCCTGGGCCACAGTTTGGAGACCACTGCTCTACAGCATGATGGAGGATTAGGTAGTTCAACGCTGCTGTGAGTCGTGTCATAGCGCGTTCTGTTTGGGATTCCAGTATAAACAGTGCATTGGGCTAAGCATATGGACATTAGGATGTCCTCAGACTACAAGAAAATGGCCAACGGCTGAGTATTTAACTGACAGTTTCACCGTCCAATCAGCATCCCCCTGAGGAAGATACGAAATTTGTATCGTCACGCCTAGGGGAGGGGACAGGACCAAAACCCAGCATTTTAGGGAACATTACAGAGTGGTGCACTAAATGCACCTAACCCATGTGAGTACCCTGTACTGGGGCTTTTTGTCTGTACAAAAAAAAAATTGTGTTAAAACGGTATCACGCTATGGAGTTTCTTTTTTTTGTTTGTATATGAGGAAATGGCACCAGTAAGCGGTTTGGAACTATACAGCTAACTTTGAATCCCTGAGATGATTCATATGCGTGGTTGACCGAACATATTGCAAGGTCACACGCTCTGAGGTGAGCAGCCATTGCCTGAGGGTGGGGAGAACCTGAGTGTGGACACCGCAACACGTTGCTTTCACGTTTTTATGAAGTCACCATTATACATTTAATAAGGACTATATATCAATTATGTTGGACTGATCTTTGTTTGATTAGGACATCACTGTTATATGCACTATAGCACTTTATTATTCATGTTTGTGGCACCATATATATAATCTTTAAAAGTTTGTTTATCATTTTTATTTTGTCCGTGGAATGTTACACACAGCACAGATTTTATTGTCACAGCAACAAAGGACTCTATATACATTTTTTGCAATATATTATTTCTTTGCCATTTCATCACGTTCTATATATATATATTTTTTTGTTTCATTATTGCAATGTTGGCACTTTAAAATCATTGTTGGAATTAATATCAGGAGATAGCGCAGCATAGTAATTTTTAATTTTTTACAATCAAATTAAAATTGGATATTATAGATCCTGTATAATAATAATGATACAAATTAAAAAAAAATAGATTTTGAACTTCTTCAAGTAGTACACCATTTAGCTTTCACCAAGATGTTTCTATTATGTGCTGTAAATAAAATTAATATAATGGAAGTGTATTAAAGAATACACTTTCTTCAGAACTAAGGACACATTAAACCAATATAAAGCATTCCTTTTTTTAGCTTTTCATTTATGTAAAATACATTCTGACATTATTTTTGCATTCCCTTTCCTCCACACTTCATATCTACACATTTGTCTGCACAGTTTGCTAGACTTTATTGTTTTGTTTTTTTTTTTTTTTTTACAAACAACGATCTTTATTTGAGAAGAGTGTATGTTTACAAGATAATCACAATTATATTGCAAGTATTGTACAGATTTGGAAGAAAAATAGAGTAAAGAAAATTAATATAAATGAGAAACCAGACATATTTGAATACAAACATTGGACTATGACATGACACGCCTTGCATCTGCTAAATTGAGATGGTGTCCGATAGTCCCATACACAATGTTCGAAGGGTAAAAAAAAGAAATAAATAAAAAATAAAAAAACCTGTTAACTCTGTAACCTCCATGTTAAACAGGACCTGCTTCCATCTCGGTACATGTAGAGGCCTTTTCTAACCAAGTATCCCAAATCTTACCGTACTTAGCTGGACAACGCCTGTGAGTATATAACTCTTTCTTGCAAAGTAGCACAGTATTAACTGCAGCTATCCAATCTTGGACAGTGGGAGGTGGTGCCCTAAGCCATGTTTGTAAAATAAGCAGTCTTGCCATGAATAACGATTCTTGCAGGAAAGTGTAAAGAAATTTATCAGAATCTGGGTCTGGGAACACTTCCAGTATACACTGCTTAGGGCAGAGTGTGAGGGGGGACCCCATTTCATCGTGAATTAATTTTATTATTTGGGACCAGTAGTCCTGAATCACAGGGCAGGACCAAATAATGTAAAAAAAGATACCAAGAGAACCTCCACTAGGGTATAATGGACTGTAGTTGGGTCTGTATTTGGCCATGCATGGGTGGGTCAAATAAGATTTGTGTAGAATATAAAGCTGGGGGAGGCGGTCAGACAATTTAGGGTAGACCTTCTTGCATGCATCCAACACTTCCTCCCATTCTTCGTCCTCCATCTCCCTCACATCTCCAGCCCAACAATCTTTTAATTGGTAAGCTAGTGCTGTAGCAGATGGTAGAAGGAGACTATTATAAAACGTGGAGATACGTTTTTGGGTCTCTGACGGAGTATCAGATCCAGGATATATAATTGCTCTAGGTTTAAAGAGGTGTTACGAAATTGGGTCTGAAGAGCGTGGCAGAGCTGGAGGTAATGAAAGTGCATTGAATTGGGAAGACCGAAATCATCCTTAAGTTGCTGGAACAACTTCAGGACCCTTCCACAGTAAACATCAGATAAATATTCAACTCCCCTAGTAATTCATAGACTACAGTTGGGTATCTGTAGGAGCTCGGCCAGACAGGGATTTTCCCACAAGGGTGTATGACTATGCATGGAGGGTGTCCTGAGTCTGCGCCTCACCATTTCCCACACCTTACAATGATGATACAACAATCCCTTTCGATTTCCCAGAGTCCATGGGTCACCAGGGTCTCTAAAGAGGAGATGAAAAAGATGTGTGTTCATTCGGGAAAAGGGGGAGCACACCAGTTTCAGATAGCGCTGATAGATCCCCCTTGTCTAATAAGAAAAATGGGACAGTTGTGCTGCCAGGTAGTACAAGTTAAAGTCAGGAAGCACAGTGCCCCCTAGATCTGTGGGGTTTTTCAGTACTTGCCAGGACAATTTGTGGCGGGTGTTCCCCCAGACAAAGGAGTTCAGAATGGCTTCCAAAGATTTAAAGATCCGCAATGGTATATACGTTGGGGCGTGCCATAGGACATACAGAAATTTAGGTAATAGAACCATTTTAGTTAGGTTGACATGACCCATAATGCCCAAAGGAAAGTCTAGTCCAAGTCTGCGTTTTAACTTTTAAAATTGCAAATAGAGGTTCTAAATTTAATTTTATATAGTCTTCTGGAGAACGGGTAACTATTATGCCAAGGTATTTCATGGAGCTGACACAAACAAAGGGGGAGGAGGTTTGCATATCAGTTGGGGCCCCTATATCCAAGGGAAGGATCTGGGATTTGTCCCACTTGATCTTAAGACCTGAGTAATGTCCAAATTATTCTATTACATTTAGTGCTGCTGTTAAAAAGGGGCCAGCATCTTCCAAATAAAGGAGCATGTCATCCGCATACAAGCTAATTGTCTCCACTAATTGACCAGTGAGCAGGCCCTTAATCCCAAGATGCGTTCTGAGTGACGTTGCTAGAGATTTCACCGTGAGGGCAAATATAAAAGGGATAGGGGATACCCTTGGCGTGTGCCCCTGGCTAGAGGGAAAGCATCTGAGACCCTGCCATTGACCAAGATCCTGGCAACTGGAGCCTGATAGAGAAGCTGAATCTACCTAATGGAATTTGGTCCAAACTCAAACTGGGCAAGGCATTCCCAAAGATAGTCCCATTCCACTGAGTCGAATGCCTTGGCAGTGTCCAGGGACACTACCACTCTGGAGCTGATCAGGTTGTGTTTAGCTTGTATGTTCATAAAGAGTCTACGTAGGTTAAATGCTGTGGTTTTTAGCAGGCATAAACCCAGTCGGGATGTATAAGACTCAGGATCACTTTGTTTAACCTTAATGCCAGGACCTTGGCAAATATTTTAATATCAAGCTGGAGGAGGGAAATTCGGCGATAAGATTCAGGGAGTTCTGGGTCCTTGCCCGGCTTGGGTATGAGTACAATTAAGGCTTCACCCACGGATTTGGGTACAGAGGCGGATTTAAAGATATGTGAAAATAGCTCATGTAGTTTGGAAACTAATGTCTCACTAAAACTTGTATAAAATACAAGGGGAAGGCCGTCTGAGCCTTGGAAGGGGCAAGATGGGACATCGCCTCTTCAATGTCATCAGTGGAGATGGGAGCCTCCAACATCTCAACCTGCAAGGAGGTTAGTATATGAAACGTAACAGTAGAGAGGAAATCAGTCAGGTTAGCTGGGGAGTTGTTAGTGGTAGACGAGTATAGGGATGCAAAGAAGGAGCAAAATTCTCTGGCCACTAGATCCAGATCACACATGGGTTGGCCAGTCACATCGCGCAGAGACCACCGTGTGCGGTTTATGCTCCAAGTGTGCCAAATAGGCAATCAGACGCCCTGCACTTTCCCCACACTCATATACCCTATGCCTATTGAAGAATATTTTCCTTTCTGCTCTTTTAAAGTGGAGGCTTGTCACTCTACGGGCCTGTAGTTTAACCTGATCCGCCGTGACCGGTGAGGGGTTTTTAAAGAATTGCTCCACTTCTACCATTCTTCTGCTTGTTGGACTACCTGTGCAGAGGACTTCCTGTATCTAGAGATACGCTGGGACTTAAACGCATCCCATACTGTCTCGAATAGAGCAGAGTCGCGATTGACTCGGAAAAAAAATTCCCATTCATCATGTACTCCCTCCATATCTGGAACAACTGTCAACCAAAAGGGGTTGAGTTTCCACAAATATGAGGGGGGAGGGGAGCTCATTTTAGGTACTATCCAATAAGGCACATGGTTAGATAATATGCGTGGCCTGAAGCCTGCGTCGCTCAGGTTTGGTAGTAGATATTTGGACATCTATGCGGGACATAGTATTATGTGTTGCTGAAAAGCAGGAGAAGGTTCTGTCATGTGGGTGTCCATGTGTCCAGGTATCTACCAGTGCAAATTTACTTAGGAGTTTCCCAAATCTCATGTGGGAAGGTATGGGAGTGGTTGGTGGCACAGAGGCAAGTCTATCCAGACTGGGGTCAACTACAGTATTAAAATCCCCTAGCCATATAGCCGGTACAGTTGGAAAGTGTGACATAAATGCTAATCCCTCTGTCAGGATATTAAATTGAAATGGAGCCATTTCAACGCCATTCAACATAGCGTGCAGAAATAGGAACCTACCCTGTGGATCAGATCGTAACGTCAAAAAGGAGAACTGTGCAGTTTTAGCAATCAGTATTGCAACAACCCTGGAATTTGCAGTATATGGGGCCTAATATATCCATCCTACCCAGGGCTTTTTAAAGGGACAGAAGCAGCTGTCCCGTAAGGTGGGTCTCCACCAACACTGAGACATCTGCTCGCTGTTCCTTGAGGTAAGAGAGGGCGGTGGTTCACTTAAGTTTGGCTTGGAGGCCATGGACATTCCACATTAGACATTTTATAGTAGCCATGGTAACGAGCATTGGTTATTGGCACCTAACCTAATCCACAGCGGCAGGCAACCAAATGGGACCACTTAAAATAGCACCACTATGCGAGCGGGAGGCATTGTGTAAGATAACTTGACTGATAACAGAATACACGGGCGTGAATTGTATAGGTAAGGGAGTTTGAGAGCCCGATTCATGCTTACATGTATTACGTGTATCTATACATACATATCTACTCTTCGTCAACCTAACCTGAGTTTGCATTGTAATTAACCAAGAACAAAACTTTAAGCATACTTGAACGCATACACTGGCTGGGCAAATACCGACAGGAGCACTTCCCAGTAGCTAACAGGTGTACCCAGACAGGCCAGGGAAACAATACTTGAGTTACTTTAAAACACATTCCAATTCCAAAAATGAACATAAGGAGCTGGTATGGCTCCCACATCTAGGGGGATGAACATTCACTGAAGAACGTACAGCAGTACAAGGAGCATGATCCCTGGTATAGGGTGTAGAAAACAATGGGCTGAGGGGCTATAGCAAGATAAAGGCGAGTGTACCCATTTACTGGACATCAGGGCAGGCAGCAACCTGAGATAGTCCAAATGATGTTGCTGACAATAGAAAAACATAAGCAGGGGAGATACCGTCCATACATTTGTCTTTTCTACGGCTGGTGTCACATAGCAGGGGCAAGGGAGAAGGGAATGGGAGAGGGTACATGGGCATGGGGAAAATGGTGCATGTAAAAATCAGTAGGCAAGGATTGAGACAGCGAGTTAGTGATGAGAGATTGGGCTACAATCATGACACATCATACCTTTTGTGGGTGGTAGTTCGTGTGGGTAAAGTAGTTCACCCAACTAGCACATTTTCCTTACTCACAGCCCTGAGATTGATGGCGGCAGATGTTCCGATGTTAGGTTTGGCACTCATGCGGGGACCTGGTCAGGTGCATCCCGGTCCTCCAGCCAGGCAAAGACAGCATCCGGGGTGTCAAAGAATTAGGAATTATCTTCTCCCACGACCCGTAGTCTAGCTGGGAACAACATAGCGTAGGAGATGTGTCGAATCCGGGGTTGTCTTTTGGCCTCTGTGAAGTGCGTCCTCTTTTTATGGACCTCCGCAGAAAAATCCAGGAACACCATTATTTTGACATTGTTAAAGGGGATATTATCTTTTGCGAGACGGAGGATGGTATTCCGGTCTCTATAATTCGGAAATTTTGCGATGAAGGTACGTGGAGGTGCACCTTGTGGTGGTGGTCTGGCTGGCTGGGCCCTCTCTACTACAAAGGATGTAGAGAATGCAGGCCTACCACAAGTGGAGATGAGCAAAGTCTCAAGGAACGACAGAAGGATCTGAGCCTTCCACACCCTCAGGCAGCTCCACAAATCTAAGGTTACACCTACAGAGCCTATTCTCCATGTTGTCCTGTCCTGAGGAGATGCCACTGATCGGCTCTCCTCTCCTCACACTCTGTCAGTGTGAGGCGAGGAGCGCCGATTACGGGCATCTCTCTGTTTACACGTGACCGACTTGATTGGACGCAGACGCGGCCCTTTACACAGATCAAGGTTGCACCGTGACCAGGGGCTTGCGAGGGCGGTCGTTCTGGGAGGCCGTCATATGACGTCCACCCAGAAGGAGAGCCGCAGCCTTCTTGGTTGTGGAGTCCAGACAGGGAGTCACTATGCAGAGCACAGACTGTAGTATTCAACCCACTGTAAATTCTAAGCTATAGGACCATGGACCATTTACCTTAATCCACCTCTCAGACACAAGAAACTGGGGAACGCCTTAGGAATGTGAGCTTTGCTCTCCAAAGTTGACGTGTACAAGTTGCTACAAGACTAGTGTGGCTGTGCACATCCTCTGCCCTCTTCTCTGCTATCATAGAGCTGTGCAGAGCAGACAGGGTGCCACCAGGAGTAGAGTGCTGTCACTTGTAAACACAAAAGTTGTGCTTCTGTGTTTAAAAATGACAGTAGTGAGCTGTGAGCAAGCTTGACTATTCAGCGTACTTAAAGCCAAATTCTGGTCAACACCTGATTGTAGGAAGGCCAGAATGTGAGGCACAAAGTAATCTCTGAGACCAAATGACCTGTGTTCACACCAGGCAAAGAAGGATTTCTAGTTATGATTGTAGATTATTCTGGATGCCTGTTATTTCTACCTTTTATCACACTAGTAATAACAGACTCCAAGACCCCTCTATCTCTTAAGACCTGGGCTTCAACAGCCATGCCATTAAAGTCAGAGACTGAGAAGCAGGATAGAATAGAGGGCCCTGAGAAAGAATATCTGGTCTGTTGGGTAAAGGCCAGGAGTAATCTGCTAGAAGTCTGAGCATATCTGTGTACCAGATGTTTCTGGGCCGTTTGGTACAATGAAAATCAGTCATCCTCTCTTGCTCTATCTTTTTTAAACAGACAAGGCAGAATTTGCACTGGAGGTAAGCTTGAACTAATACCAGCCAGCATTAGAGGATGCTTGTTCCTAGCCAGAAACCGAGGTAGTTTGTTGTTGAATCTGGAGGCTAGGATGTGTACATCTGGAGACCCTCTATTCTGACATATCAGATTAAAGATGTTTGTGTGAAGGGCCTATTCCCCCTGATTCAGTTAGTTAATATGCTAGACTGAGTTAGTCTGCTTTTACAGAGATTATCTGATTTGCTTCCTTCAAAGCTGCATAACTTCTGGGGCCATCTTGATGGCTGATCTGAGCCACAGCCATGACATTGTCTGGCTGCACCTCGATTGGATGTCCTCACAGAAGGGTCTAGTGTTGCAGAGGTCCAGGATGTTGATAGAAAGCTTGGCTTCTGGGGGTACCCATGTTTTCTGGACTGTGATTTGCCCTTGGGACTTTAAATGAGGAGTAACACACCAAATAATAAATTAATGGTATATACAGTAAATGTATTTAAAAGTACAATATTAGTAAATTAACATAAAGGACAGATATCATATTGTCAAGCAGATTTGTAATAGTAAATATGATCTTTCCATATCAAAATGCAACATTACAAGAATAAGTAAAAAGTCAGTCCGTAATTCGTTTAACAAATACATCTTTTGGTTCCGATGCGTTTCGTGAATCAGCGTTCACTTCATCAGGGGTTAATGCATGCATAGATTATAAATATGCAAAAAGTATTAAAAGCACATGATCATATTCCAATGGTGACCACCAGGGATGTCTGTCCTGGGAGCTGTGGGCCTAGGATCAGTGAGGACCCAGGAGAGCAAACAGCGCAAGGTGTGATTGTCGGTGACAGAGACAATAAATCCCAACCAATATATCCTCCATCGTAGTAACATGGTGGAACATGAAGGCTGCAGACAAGATGGGTGTAGGACCAATGTCCAAAGTGGAACAAATTGGACCAATAGCCAAAGTGGAAATGCTGTTTGTTCTCTTGGGTCCTCACTGATCCTAGGCCCACAGCTACAGACATCTCTGGTGGTCACCATTGGAGTATGATCATGTGCTTTTAATACTTTTTGCAGATTTATAATCTATGCATGCATTAACCCCTGATGAAGTGAATGCTAATTCACGAAACGCGTCGGACCCAAACGACGCATTTGTTAAGCGAATTCTGGAGTGACTTTTTTCTTATCCTTGTAATATTGCATATTGATATGGAAAGATCATGTTTACTATTACATATCTGCTTGAGAATATGGTATCTGTCTTTTATGTTACTTTATGAATATTGTACTGTTCAATAAATTTATATACCATTCATTTATCTTTTGCGGTGGTACTTGTCACATTGGATGCATTTCATAGACTAAAATACATACATTTTCTATTATACAATGGGAATTCACTGATGTGCATATGGGCAGTGCTCAGGGTTGTTCATTAATTTTGGGTGAGTTATGACTAAGTGCTGTGAAGATTGGACCCATCAACAGAAGGAAGCATGACATAAGCACATCACGGTTTCATTCTGTAAACAACATGGAGAAGGTAATATGACAGGAAACCATTTCTCCATAGGGACTGGATACTGGAACATGAAAGAACAAGCAAGTATATAGGACATTTTTGGGGGACACTAAAGAAGGAAAGAATGAGCTTCAAAAAAACAAACAGAAATTTCAAAAAAGGTAAGCAAGCACCTTGTCAGTGATGCAATTTTCCTCCTGGCTGGAGTGCTTTATTGTTTATTCATTCCAGCAAAGAAAATTAAATCTAAACTCTAGGCAGATATAAAATACAAACAAATGCAGCTCTGTATTTCTTCATATATTGTTGAATGTATTTTTTCAGCACCCAAATTTCACATGCTATCAACATTTTGTAGTTCCTGCAAGCTGGGAGGAAAAGGGCAGCAAAAGGAGCTGCAGTGCTAATGTGTTAACAATGGGCATACTGATAGGAGGAAAGAGCAGAATAATAGAGAGATGAGCTCATAGGGCTTGTTCTTTCTCCTTCACTTTCCAGTTTTTGGCCAGCGGAGGGACAAGACCTACAAATTTTTTGATTAGGTCTTCTGCCCTGCCAGACATGAGTGTACTGTGTGGCAGATTTATGAAAATCTCAGAACTGAATGAGTAGACATACAAATCCTTTGGCAGGTAACATAGTTCCCTGTATTTCATCTCTGTATTTAGCTATTTGGAATTAAACTGTAATCCATGCTGTTCATCGATTAAAAATGGATATGAACATATAAAACCTGCATTGGGAGGTTGATTTGCCTGTAGCAATAATCAAAGTAGGTTTTTTTATTGCTATCTGAACTTATAGTATAAATCTCCCCTCATCCAGCACTGAATTTTTACAAACATTTACACGATCTAAAGGAGGATTATCGCCCACTTCATGCCTCTCTTTAATTTGAAAAACTGTGGCTGAGAATATGCCATACTTTCCTGTCTGTGGGTTTCGTTGGGTGTCCTTTTCACGCAATGGGGGTTATTTACTAAAGGTGAATCCACTAAATCCACAAATCCACTAAAGGCAAATCCACTGCAAGTGTACTTGTAAGTGCAGTCGCTGTAGATCGCTGTAGATGTGAGGGGAAGTTCTGAAATGAGGGGAAGCTCTGCTGATTTTATCATCCAATTATGTGCAAGTAAAAAGGCTGTTTTTTATTTTCCTTGCATGTCCCCCTCAGATCTACAGCGACTGCACTTCCAAGTGCATTTTAAGTGCACTTGTAGTGCAAAGTGGATTTGCCTTTAGTAAATAAACCCCAAAGTGTGGGTAGGTGTAGCATGTATGGTGGCAGTAAAGACACAGCAGGGTTGATTTACCAAAGGCAAATAGACTTTGCACTTTTGCAAGTGCAGTTGCACTCTGCAGTGCAGTTTCTCCAGAGCTAAGTAAATGAGGGATAGCTCTGCTGACTTTCATCATCCAATCATGTGCAAGCAATATGCTGTTTATTTAATTTTCCTTGCATGTGATTTGGTACTCTTTGTAAAGTGAAGCTTTGCTTCATTTACCAAGATCTGGAGCAACTGCACGTGGAGAGTACAACTGCACTAGCAAAAGTGCACAGTCTATTTGCCTTAGTAAATCAACCTCAGAGTCCAGTTGCAGATAAACTCAGAAATTGTATTGCACAAAATATCAACTACAAACAACCCCAGCAAGAGAGCATCACTAAAAAAACACTCACAGTTCAGTTCAAGGCAGAGAGGTAGCGAGTAAAGATGGACCGACAGCATCTCTCTTCAGAGGATGGAATGCAGCCTGGCCAGTCAGGTCCCAAAGGGACGGTTTAGCGAGTCCCTAGCCTGTCCCTACTAGGGTTGCCACCTCATCCCTTTAAACACAAACACATATGGGTTAATATGCCGGCCCTGGGCACTTTTACTGCAATTTTTTTACTTTTGTTGTTGCTTTGTTTGTACATTTTAATTGCATATTTTTGGATATCCGTTTTACTTGATACGAATAAAACCCAACATACGGATTTACACTATGTGGAGACTCCTTTTTTTCCCCACATACCTCCCGATGTCCCTTTGAGCTGGAGGAAAGCTCCCAGGAAGCGGATAGCGGTTTGGCTGATGCGGCCATCTTCCATCCATCTCCCTCATTTGGCGCCTTTGAGATCCAGCGGGAGGGATTACTGTGCAGTCCAGTCCGTGAGTTCCTCTTCAAGTCTCTGATACTACGCCTTACTGACCCACCGCCTTATGGTGAGCTGGGTCCACCACTCCTGGTAAGGATACCTTATTCTCCCTTTGTCCTTTCGATGGTGTCAGCACTCCTGGGTGTATACTCACCACCGAATGTATCTACTTTGGAGACCGTTGTTTTGAGTTGAAGATATCTCCTCAGTCCTTCCTCCCAATTATTACCACCTTTTGGGACTCATATATTGCCATTCACCACCCATTTACACATTGTTTTATTTATGCTTTTGCTTGTTTCTATTAATCACCTAATTTTTCTGGTGTGCACTTTATTGCATTGAATAATATATATATATATATATATATATATATATATATATATATATATATATATATATATATGTTTGTTTGCACTTATCTATAACATATGATATTTATTTATAATATATGTAAAACCTGATGCTAGTTTATAGTGAGTGACTCACTGTTGCACGATATCGCCTCACGGTGTTCACATAATATTCACACACGTTTGTTTTTGAGAGAAACTACTTGTTTCAGGTAGCCTCATTTCTTGATTTTTAGCGCCACATTTTTAGTT
This sequence comes from Lithobates clamitans, assembly GCA_037952925.1. Lineage (NCBI taxonomy): Eukaryota > Metazoa > Chordata > Amphibia > Anura > Ranidae > Lithobates > Lithobates clamitans. The sequence continues at coordinate 3,114,265 of JBBGZY010000285.1, forward strand.
TCACATTCCCATTACAATTAGTCATATTGTTGTGTTGGCTGCTTTTGTACTATAGGTTGGCGCAGTATTTTATACATTTTTTTTTTACAAACACATATTAATTACACAGGTTCTGAGGCTAATTTAATGCAGATAATGCACTAAGTGAGTTTAATTACCATCCTTATCAGCCACACAACCTGTGTAATTAATAAGTGTTCAGGGTTAAAAGGGATGAGGTGGCAACCCTAGTCCCTACTCATCTGGAACCTTTCCCTGCCGCTATTATTTTCCCTGACGGGTGGGTGCTCTTTCCCTACTCTAGCCACTTTGCAAGAATGTGCTTCAAACCCAGGAGCTAGGGTCTTAAAACGATTCTGCTGCACCCAAGATGGCCACCAGAGTTACAAGGGCACCCAGCATCCAATTGGATCGCTGCCCTAGTGACTTAGGAGACGATAGTGGAACCATGTTCCTAATGACTCCATCTGCTTTGCCGATGAGGTTGAGCGCCACCTGCAGAGGAGACAGCAGACTGCACCTGCCTACAAATGTTTACAGGTATGCCTGTATTGTTGCAACTAACATCTTCAGACTTCTTACTGTACAGGAACCACGGAAATGCAATAAATGTAAGGTAACAATATTCTGCCTTACAGTAAATGTGAAGTAGAGGCAGAGATTTGGCCTACAGCACAATATCATACTCATGATCCTTTTGCTGTTGATTGCCAGGCAAACTGGTTTATTTGTGAGAGTTACTTTTGTATCACCTGAAGTGTAGTAACCTGGTTGGCTCAGGTCCACTTTTAAAAAGGGTTAGTGATTACAAAAGGTAACAATTGATTACCAATAGAGACTTTATTTGTTAAAGTGACACTAAACAATATCATTCTGGCTCCTTGTAATGTCCTCTTTGATATCCTGAACTGCTCTTCTTTCCCCTCACTTCTGTTTGTTTGGAACTGGCAGACCACATTAGTTGTGATCATGTTCACTGCTCTATGCACGCTACAAATCCCATAGTCCATTGTCGATCTTGAGAATGAGCAAGAGAGGGTGGCTCATTCATACAGTGGGATTATGAAAGTTTAGTGTCACTTTAACCTCAAAAGACCAGTAGGTACACCAAATGGTTCATATTTTTTTCAATTTGATCATACAGAGAATGAGAACTAAAGATGTAGGACATAATATTGGAGAATTCATGTAGAATGATAAATGAGACTTTAAATATACCTCGCCAGTGTTGTACATAAGCCATAACAACAAAATACATAAAAGCACAGTTTTTATTATATGAAAAAATTTAAAAAAAATATCAATATAATGGATTAAATCCCATCAACATGAAGTAAAGCAATACCATCTAGACATATGGACTTCTGTTTACACGTTTTGTTGACCTTCTGCTTCCTCAGGACATTTGCTAATGCTATTTATATGTCTGAAGAATCAAGGAGTCATAAACCAATATGAAAATAAATTACAAACATCATAATGTGTAAATCTATCCAGATTTAATACCACTGGGAAAAAAAAACCTAAAATAAAAACACAAAACATCTGCATATATTCAACCAACATGATGGAATAGATAACGCAACAACAATAAGCGGCTGGGGTAAAGCGTAAATATTGTGCTTTCACCAGATGTAGGACATATTGATCAAAAAGTCCAATAGCTTGAAACAGGCAATGCTAATTGTTTTCTTAGTGCCTGCTATGAGACTCCCATAAGGGAGTTGCTAACCATTCCTGAATCAAAAATATCCTAAGGTACAAAATTTTAGTCCCAAATCTGGGTAACAGTTCATATTGGCTGTATTGACACCAAAATATAATGGCAGCAATTCTACCACCTATGGTGCACCAAGGTTTGAATTTTGAGAACTGAAGTTTTTAACAGCATATACAGTAGTGGGTGTCTATGTCTTTACTCTGGTACTCTTGAATGACATTTAACTTTGACCTATTAATAAAGTAAACAAAGTTATTACCAAATGGAAAAAACAGATGTTTGACAGTGGTTGAAAAATGTAATTAGAGAAATAGAGGAAAATTGTCCTGAGATAGAGGGTTTTGTGTGGCGTTGTGTGAAAGAGATCAGCTCAGCATCAGGGAGCATGTTGCACTGAAATCAAGCTAAACAGGAAAATGTATTCAACTGATTGATTACTAATTGAAATACACAAGTGATGGTGGTAAATAATATTCATTATATCATATTCAGTTGCTGGCATTGTTAAAAGGCTTTCATATCGAGCGCTGCGCACAGCATGCTGTCAGTGCTTCTGTTGATCTTTGATAATTTGGGAGATGTGGTGTTACATATTGTAGGAAAACACAAGTTCAGCACAGGATTTTGAGCTGTTAATTATAATAAAAGTAAGTTGCTAATTAAACGTTGGTGATAAACTAACCTGAATTTCAATGGTATATTAATAAAATAACAACTATAAATCTCCAAGCATATGCACAACAAATAGCCTGCCTGCACAACTCGCCTCTTCTCCCTCATATGTATCTGAATTACTAAATCCAACCTTGTGACAGTGTTATGCTCATCCTCTGGCTTCAATACTTCAAGTCTCTACACACTATATAACTATATAACACTATACACTATACTACCAAAAGTATTGGGACACCTGCCTTTACATGCACATGAACCTTATTGTCATCCCAGTCTTAATCTGTAGGGTTCAATATTGAGTTTGCCCACCCTTTGCAGCTAAAATCTTCTAGGAATGTTGTCCACAAGGTTTAGGAGTGTGTCTATGGGGATGTTTGACTATTTTTTTCAGAAGCGTATTTGTGACGTCATGCACTGATGTGGACTAGAATGCCTGACTGGCAGTCTCTGCTCTAATTCATCCCAAAAGTATTATATCCACTTTAGGTCAGGACTCTGTGCAGGCCAGTCAAGTTCCTCCACCCAAAACTCGCTCATCCATTTCTTTATTGACCTTGCTTTGTGCACTGGTGCAGAGTCATGTTGGAACAGGGAGGGGCCATCCCCAAACTGTTCTCACAAAGTTGGGAGCATGAAATTGTCCAAAATATCTTGGTATGCTGGCGCCTTAAGAGTTCCCTTCACTGGAACTAAGGGGCCAAGCCCAACCCATGAAAAACACCCCCACACCATAATCCCCCTCCACCAAATGATTTGGACCAGTGCTTAAAGCAAGGTCCATAAAAACATGGACAAGCAAGTTCGGGGTGGAGGAACTTGACTGACCTGCACAGAGTCCTGACCTCAAGCCAGTAGAACACCTTTGGGATGAATTATGCTGCCTCGTCCAACATCAGTGCCTGACCTCACAAATGTGCTTCTGGAAGAATGGTCAAACATTCCCATAGACACACTCTTACACCTTGTGGACAGCCTTCCCAGAAGCAAACGTACATTTTCGCCAGCACACCATGGATCAGCAAAAAGTTGTCCAGAAAGGTTTTTTAATGGAAAAAAGTCACATCACAAAAGGGGTGCAACGTTTCGGGGCCGTGCAGGACCCCTTCGTCAGGCAAGTGATTGGGTGCATAGTGTCAAACACAATATATATACAGTGGTCACCAATTAGGAAAAAGACATGTGTAGAATGAGAAGAATGAGAAGAAATGTGCACTCCCACTCCCTCTGACGTCAGAATCCCACCTAAAACGTTAAAAACTGCAATATGCAAAGGTAATGTAAATGGTTGAGAGTAATGGCATGTAAAAAATCCTGTAATGCGGATCGCCAAATACAAGAATGTATGTAAGTCACAGATCGGCTTTAAATGCTGAGTGTGCCCACTCGGGGCACAGTGTTGGCTAGGACCCAGCGACTGCTCGTCAGCTGGAGGTCCAGATAGCCAAACAGCGCCACGTATGTCGCGCATGCGCACGACTCTGTGGAAACGGAATATTGGGAAGGACGCCTGGCAGCGGGGCAGCTGTCGTCACGGCAACCTGTGACGTGTGGCCGGCGCCGCGTCTGGTAACCAAGGAGGGGTGCGAGCGAACGGAGAATGAGGAAAGGAAAAGCGACAGAGCGGAGAAGAGTGAAAAGGGTGAAGGGAAACTGTGGTGCAAAAAGAAAAAAGAGACAAACGAATAGAGTGAAGGAGGAACTACAGAAAAGGAAGGGGGAAGAAATAAAAATAGACAAGGGAAGAAAAACTGGAACTGAGGTGGAAAATCTCTGTCACAGCAGAAGAAAAAGAAGAGGAGGAGAAAAAAAAGGAAGAGAAGTGTGCATAAGTGAAATGACAAAAGGGAAAGTATGTGTGCATAAAAGGCTCAGGAGAAAGGCAAAGTGAAGGACAACACAAAAGAGAAAAGAAAAATAGAAAAATAGAGGGGGGGGAAGAGAAGAGAAGAAGGAGGGGGAGGGGGGGGGAAGAAAAGGAAGGGAGAGGAAGGGAGGGGAGAAGGGAAGAGAGAGAGAAAAAGAAAATCTGGCGATACCATGTGCATCACATTAGATGCCAGATAAGGAAAACGAACAGCAGAGATTAAAGGTCAAGTGCGTAATATGTACAAGGTTTGTTATATATCCGATAAGATATTGCCCAGACAATGCGCAAATAGTCAAAAATACACGTTGTACATCATAGCGAAAACCAAGCCATGGATCGAAAAGAAAATACAGTCAGGTCCATAAATATTGGGACATCAACACAATTCTAATCTTTTTGCTCTATACACCACCACAATGGATTTGAAATGAAACAAACAAGATGTGCTTTAACTGCAGACTTTCAGCTTTAATTTGAGGGTATTTACATCCAAATCAGGTGAACGGTGTAGAAATTACAACAGTTTGTATATGTTCCTCCCACTTTTTAAAGGACCAAAAGTAATGGGACAATTGGCTGCTCAGATGTTCCATGGCCAGGTGTGTGTTATTCCCTCATTATCCCATTTACAAGGAGCAGATAAAAGGTCCAGAGTTCATTTCAAGTGTGCTATTTGCATTTGGAATCTGTTGCTGCCAACTCTCAATATGAGATCCAAAGAGCTGTCACTATCAGTGAAGCAAGCCATCATTAAAAACTTAAAAAACAAAGCAAACCCATCAGAGAGATAGCAAAAACATTAGGTGTGGCCAAATCAACTGTTTGGAACATCCTGAAAAAGAAAGAACGCACCGGTGAGCTCAGCAACACCTAAAGACCCGGAAGACCATGGAAAACAACTGTGGTGGATAACCAAAGAATTCTTTCCCTGGTGAAGAAAACACCCTTCATAACAGTTGGCCAGATCAAGAACACTCTCTGTGTTCGTGGCACTGTGTGATTGGCTATCTGGACCTCCAGCTGACGAGCAGTCGCTGGGTCCTAGCCAACAATGTTCCCCGAGCGGGCACACTCGGCATTTAAAGCCGATCTGTGACTTAGACCCTACGGACCAAGACTGGGATGCTATTAAAGTTCATGTGCATGTATAGGCAGGTGTCACAATAGTTTTGGTAATATAGTGTATATGCAGGTCAGTGTATGGACTTCATATCCTTCAAACTTGTTCTTGGACAGTTTTCCAAAAAATCCCTAAGGCCCAGCCAGGAAAATAACAGTTTTAGGAGGCATGGCTATTTGGATGCAAAGATATTGACTGGCATTTACTGTAATATTATTAACAAGTGATGTCTCCCTTCAATGTGAGACTGACTACGTGTTACCAGGGGGAAAAAGCACAATGAGTAGTCCACAGAACTATGCTACTTATGCAATTATGCAATGAGGGGATTATAAGGACCCTAGTTCGTAAGGTGTGTATTCCATATTCTAGAGAAAGCTCCTTAACACAATGAAAGCTGGCAAAATTTCAGGTCAGTGGTTCAGTTTTTACAGGAAATGTCTGTGATAGAGTTCCTGTCTGCCACTCTGAAAATCTGAGCACAAGTCATCTTGTGAAAACTAGGAAATACAACGTAAATATTAGTTCTCTCCGTTTGCCCGTTTGTTTGGGGATGGTATGCGGAAGAGAAAGACAACTCGATTCCTAAGGTTTCACATAGTGACCTCCAGAACCTTGAGGTAAATTGTACCCCTCGGTCCAACACAATGTTTGCTGGGACTCCGTGGAGTCTAACAATTTCCTTCACAAAAATATGAGCTGTTTCCAGGGCAGACAGTGTGCCTTTCATGGGCAGGAAGTGGGCCATCTTGGATTATTGGTCTACCACCACAAAGATGGTGGAAAAACCATTTTATGGGGGAAGTTCCACGATGAAATTGATTGAAATATTCTTCCAGGGTCTTTCCAGGACAGATAGTGTTTTCAGCAAACCCCATGCTTTGGTTTTTATAATTCTTGCTCCGTATGCATGTGGTACAGGACTCCACATAACCCTTACAGTCCTTTTTGAGTTGGGGCCACCAGAATGTGCGTTGCACAAGTTCAACAGTTTTACTTATCCCGAAATGTCCGGCTAACATGTGGTCATGACACAACCCCAAGACAGGAACATGTAGGTTTTCTGGTATGAATATTTTGTCCTTGTGCCACAGCAGACCATCCCTGGCCTGCAACATTATTCCCATAGGGGACATTCACAGAAGACTGTTTAATTTGTGAGAGCAGGTCTCCCTGAAGTAGCAGAAAGTTCTCAGAAGACAGGATAGTGTCGGGCGGTGCAGATTCCCCAGATTCACAGAACATACGGGAAAGCGCATCAGGTTTGGTGTTCTTAGACCCTGGCCTGTAAATTAGATGGAAAGAGAACCTGGAAAAGAAGAGTGCCCATCTAGCCTGGCGTGGTTTCAGTCTCTTCGCTGTCCTCAGGTATTCCAGGTTCTTATGATCCGTATAGATCAAGATCGGGTGCGCTACTCCTTCTAAGAGGTATCTCCACTCTTCCAATGCATTTTTAATGGCCAGGAGTTGACGGTGCCCAACGTCATAATTTCTTTCAGAGTTTGACAATTTTCAGGAAAAGAAAGTGACTGGGTGTAATAAGGCCTTGGGTCCCTGTCTTTTGGATAATACTGCCCCGACTGCTGTTTCAGATGCTTCTACTTCCAATATGTAAGATAATGCTAGGTCAGGGTGCCTCAGAACTGGTGCGGAAGTAAACAGCTTTTTAAAAGCAAGTTTAAAAAGCATTTTGAGCTTCAGGGGACCATCAAAACCGGATGCCTTGCTTAGTCAGTTGCGTGATGGGGATATGATGACTGAAAATGCCAGATGAATTTCCGATAAAAGTTTGCAAACCCGACAAAGTATTGAATGCCTTTTTTGTCCACTGGGGCTGGCCAATCTAGAATGGCAGTGACCTTTTGAGGGTCCATCTTGACACCTTCGGTAGAGATAATTAGTCCAAAAATTGGATGCTTTGTCATTCGAACTCGCACTTCTCTGGTTTAGCATATAGCCCGTGTTGTCATAGTCTGCCCAGTACGTTCTTGACATGCCTGCGGTGGTTATCAAGGGAAGAAGAAAAAATTAAGATATCATCCAGATAGACTACAACAAACAAGTCTAGGAAATCTCGAAAAATGTCATTAATGAAGTGAAAGGAATGTGGCTAGGGCGTTGCATAGGCCGAATGGCATCACAAGATATTCAAAATGCCCGAACCGGGTGCAGAAAGCCATCTTTCACTCGTCGCCCTCCCGGATCCATACCAAATTGTAAGCCTCTGTGAGATTCAACTTTGTAAATATGGTTGCGGCTCCAAACCTTTGGAACAACTCGGACACCAAGGAGAGAGGGTAACGGTTTTTGACCATAACTTTATTAAGTTCCTGATAGTCAATACATGGTCAAAGGGAATGATCCTTCACAAAGAAGATGCCCGCTCCTGTGGGAGAGGTGAAGGGGCGAATGAAGCCCTTCTTTAGATTATCGTCTATATAGTTCTTTAGGGCGACAAGCTCCAATTCTGACAGAGGAAAAATCCTTCCAAAAGGAACATCAACCCATGGGAGGAGCTTAATTGGGCAGTCATATGGCTGATGAAGTGGAAGAGTCTCTGCTCCCTTTTTGCTGAACACATCCAAAAAGTCATGATATTCAACTGGTACAGATAAGCAGGTTTCAGCATCAAAATCCAAGCATAGCAAGGATGGCGGGTCAGATGAGAACTCCGGCAAGCAGTGTTGGAGGCAGTAAGGAGAGTGGAACTTGACTTCCCCCTTGGCCCAGTTGATAAAAGGGTTATGCGCCTGGAGACACGGCATGCCAAGGATTACAGGAAACAGGAGAGATGCGATGACATCCAGGCGTAACAGTTCTTTATGATTACTGGCTATTACAACAGGCAATGGTATAGTTTCTTGAGTAACTAGTTCGGATTTAATGGCAGACCCATCAGCCAGATGTACTGAGAGTCCCTGGGCCCTGGGTTGCAAAGGAATTTGGCGTCTTGCAATGAAAGATAAGTCCATAAAACAGCTACAGGCACCGGAGTCAATTATAGTGGAAACTGGGATACATCTTCCCGGAAGCTGTAATACAATGGGAAGAGCCAGGTGAGTTGGCAGGATTGGTATGCCGGCAGAGAAGATGGTTCAGCCCTTGCGGATCTTGGCTGGACATGATCTCACATAATGTCCTGGTTTCCCACAATATAGACAGAGGTTTACGCGTCGTCGGAAATGACGCTCCTCGGGGGAAAGTCAGGGATGGAGCATGCCGAGCTGCTTTGGTTCAGGAATATCAGGTGTAGGTGCAGCAGGGGCAGAAAACATCAGGCTGCTGGAGTTGGAGACCCTGGGCAACTTCCAGGTCGAACAGGATGGCTCCGTTGCCTTTTCAGATCTCCGTTCCCGTAACCGGCGATCAATCAGCGCCTGAAATCAGGAGCATAGTCCTCGGCCACTCTGCGACCTTGCTGGAGGGTGTGTAATGCTGCTTCCACAGTTGCAGTCAGCTAGGGATCCTCATAGAGCTGAGTCATGGAGTCAAAGAAGTTGTTTAGGCAAGTCAGAGAATCAGCTCCTTGTTCCAGCAGGCGGTGAGCCCATGACTGGGGCTCACCCTGTAGCAGGGACATGACAAACCCAACCTTGGTGACTTCCAGGGAGAAGGTGTGTGGCTGCAAGGTAAAGTAGAGTTGGCAAGCATTGCAGAATGTCCGAAATTTAGTGTGAATCTTTCAGGTGTAGGGGGGAGATAGCTTTCGCCCAGTGACCACACACCTGCAAAATCATCAAATCTCATACCACTGGGGCTTCCCCTTTCGCCTGTCCCCAATTCTCCATGAGGGATCTCCAGGAAAGCGAGGCATTCATACGCAATCTCGGTCTTCCACCACTGCCAGATGAGGAACCCGTACCACTCCCTGCAACACCTAAACCTGCATCCAATCCAGGTTGGATCAGGACCCCTGCTCGCCAGAAATCGCAGAAGGCCTTCTCCACACCCCAGCGATATCCCTTTTCCAGGTCCCCAACTTGACCTCTGACCCCTCTGTTAAAGCAGGCATTGACACATTGATTAAAAAATCCTGTCCCCTACGAGTGAAATCCTCATATATGGACCCCCTTGGTAGGTATATTTTCCTGGACTGCGATTACCTCTCACGCTCTTTTACTCTGGTCAATATTTATGCTGCCAACTCAGGTCAAATCCAGTTTCTCACTGATGTGCTTGGGAAACTCGGAAAATATGCTTAACCCTTTATGATTGTTGGGGGGGGTTTAATATGACTATGTCCCCTAGAAGACTTACTAGATTTATGGAGAATTAAACATCCCACAGATGTACTCCAGATTAGACTATCTCATTGTCACGGCCCCCCTATTGACATCCACAGTCGCATCAGAATTAAACCCCATAAACTGGTCAGACCATTCCTCTGTTCAGCTTGACCTCACACTCTCCTCATCTGTAACTAGAACTTGTCACTGGAGACTTAACGACTCTCTTCTCCACAACTCTATCACTAAAACTCAACTGTCTCAAGGACTATCCGAGTTCTTCCAACTGTGGCAGATGTGTCTACCCTATGGGAGGCACACAAGGCCTACTTTAGAGGCCAATGTATCTCGGCTGGCTCCCGATTAAAGAGAGACTCTGCTGCTCAGAGACTTGATATCCTTTCTCAGCTTAGTAAAGCAGAAAGCTTGCTGCTTACCTCCCCTACAGTGCCACATCTGCATACAGTCACCTCCTTACGCGAACGGTTGAAATCCTTTGACATGAACAGATGCTCGAAATCCTTTCTTTGGGCTAAGCAGAAATTCTATGAGTATGCTAATAAGCCTCATAGAATGCTAGTAAACAAGCTTAAACCACGCCCATTCCATTCCTACCCTGAATTTCTTACACAAGATGATGGAACTCCAACTCATTACCCAGAAACAATGTCTAAAGTCTTTGGGGAATTCTATAAAAAGCTATATAATTGTTTACACACGGACCCTAAACACCTCTTTTCCCAAGACAAATTCAATTCCTTCTTTGACCCTTTAAAGCTACCCAAATTGTCATCCTCCCAAAATCCACACTTAACGCAGCTATCACACCAGAAGAACTAGCTGGGGTAGTTATAGACCTGCCATCACACAAATCACCAGGCCCAGATGGCCTACCCTATTTTTATTATAAGACCTTCCTCCCAACTCTAAGTCCCTACTTAATAGACCTTTTTACCTCTCTACAGAAAGCATCATCCCTCAACGTCATTTCCTACATGCCCACATTACAGTCCTTCCGAAACCCGGGAAGTCCCCTTCACTACCAGACAACTATAGACCCATAGCCCTACTCAATTAAGACTATAAAATCTTTAAAAAAATCCTAGCCAATAGACTCGCTTCTATAATCCCTAAACGTATCCATAATGACCAGGTAGGTTTCGTCTCATGTAGACATGCCGGTGATAACACCAGACGCACTATTAACCTGATAGACCTACTTGACAAGACTTCCCATTTTGCCCTTATTCTGAGCCTAGACGCTCAGAAGGAATTTGATAGGCTTTGATGGTCATATATGTTTGCCACACTCACACGTTTTGGATTTGCAGGCTCATTCATGTCAGCTCTCCAGGCCTTATACTCCTGCCCTGCTTCCCAAGTACAATTGGCGTCCTTTTTGTCTCCATCCTTCTCCCATAGCAATGGAATTAGACAAGGGTGCCTCCTACCCCCTTTACTGTTTATACTGTGCCTTGAACCCCTAGCTGAAGCCAAACGCATACACCCAGACATAAGTGGAGTCTCCTTATGGCAAAGGGAGTACAAATTGTCTCTTTTCGCAGACGATATACTTTCAACATTAACAAAACCCCACATTTCTCTTCCCAACCCCCATACTTTATTAAACACATTCAGCAAACTCTCCGGTTACAAAGTTAACACAGCCAAGACGGAAGCTCTTCCTATACATGTCCCCCCTATACTCCTCACCACATTACAAAACAACTTTCCTTACCACTGGTGTTCCTCTTTCCTTAAATATCTGGTAATACATTTAACTGAATCTTACTCCACTCTATACCAAGCTAACTACCCCCTTTTATTTCAGAAACACACAGGCTGTTATGTAAATGGGAGGAGTGTCCTTTGTCTCTTCTAGGTAGGATAAATGTCCTCAAGATGTCTATACTCCCAAAGTTTTTATACCTCTTTGAAACCTTGCCAATTGCAGTTCCTATGTCACAACTCTGAAATATTCAACAGGTCTTTACTAAATTTATTTGGGGTAATAAAGCACACTGGATTGCTAGCAGAGTGGTATTTGCTCCTCGTTCTCATGGAGGGCTGGGAGCCCCTGACATTAGTAAATACTAATATGCTACCCATCTTACAGCGACCATCTCCTGGTCAACACGATTTGCAACAAACAGATGGTCAGAACTGGAGCTGAGCATTACCAGCCCTGTGCACCCTTGCTCCATGCTCTGGTCCAACCTAACCACTTCTATATCCCAGCTGAGAAATATATGTTTGGGACCGATGTTATTTACCCTCTCCATCTGGAAAAAATGTCACAAAAGGTTCTCTTTCTCTTCTCCATGCCCAACTCTCCTAAACATACTTCTCAACCCAGATATCCCGCATAGCCTATCCTACAGCAGCATGTATCCATGGTCACAGGCGGGCACTTTCCATCTTTGTCACCTAGTACATCCTGTGACTCTCATTCCAGGATCTCCAAAACAAATTCGAAATTTCCAAAAAACTCTTTTCTTATCTCCAATTTAAACATTATTTTCATTCTATATCACCTTAGCCTTAGAAAAGCCTAATGCCTTTGAAGTACTATGTGCCCAAGGCCTGTGCCAGCCTGGTCTCATTTCTTCTATATACAAGATCCTCCATGAATCAAACCCACCCACGATAAACTCTCATGTATACATGCGGAAAGGGGCCAAGATAATTCCAACCCCTATATCACTCCTTCAGTGGCAAAAGGAAATGGGACTCCATATTGAAAGTTTCCTGATGTGTGGAACAGAGAGAGACAGTTTATAAGGTGCTCATGTTCTGGTATAGGACCCCAGAAGCTATTCATAAATATGATCCCTTTGTATCCCAGAAATGTTGGAGATGCCTACAAGATCTGGGAACACATTACCATATCTTCTGGGAATGTCCGCTAATACTACCATTTTGGATCTCGGTCCAATCTTTACTCCAGACAGTGTTAGAGATGGATTTCCTGTTAGACCCGGTCCATTATTTACTAGGCCTCCCAGTCCCTGGAATATCTAAACACACTAAAAAATTGATGTCTTATATCCGGTTGGCTGCCAAGAGAGTAATACCTACCCACTGGTTATCCTCCAATTACACCACAAAACCCCAATTGATACTGACCCATAATAGCGATCCATGACTCTCTACCTCAATTCTCAAAGATATGGGACCCTTGGGATAACTCGCCATTCAATCCAGAGACAACATCCCATACCTCTGATTAAATGCCATACATGCAGCCAGTCCTTACCCGCTCAAATGGTCTACTCCTATTTCTATTAATATATATATGCAATGTTGAAATCCATGATGTACTTCCCCCCCCTTTTTTGTTTCTTTATCTACTGTTTTGCTTATGTTCCATGTATTCACAATGTCTTAAGCCCAACCTTGATGACAGTTCTCTTGAATGTTATACAAATTTCTTATAAGATGGACTGCACACTATCTAGAGACTGTCATATGTCTGTGTTAAAAACAAATAAATATACAACTATAAAAGAAAATGCACAGTTTTGGCAACAAGGACCACAACACTCCATGAATGGGAGGTGTGCAGGGCTTAATACAGCCAACCAACTCATGTTTTTTTTTAGAGTAGTTTGTAGCTGGCCTGTAAGGTGAGTTTCCAATAGTATAGAGACATCAACCCATAGAGATTTAAGGTGGGAAAAGAAATTCAGTCCGCTTAGGTTTCGCTCGCAAACCCCTGACGCTCCAATTTAGAAACTTTAGGGAGATGACAAATGACATATTGTGGCACTCGGATCATCAGGGATCAGCTGAAAGCATGAGTCAGACGGTGAAAGCTTTAACATAGGGTACAGATTATACAATCAATATGGTGTCTAGAATATCAAAAGTACACATTAGCTTTAAGCGATATAGCACATGAAAGATAGGTAACCAATTTGAACACTTAATACATAAGACATTAGCATCAAGAGAGTAAAAATACCCTAGGAAAATATTAGACCAGTATGAACATGTAGACTTGCAAATAAACAGAGTCACATACATAAAAAAGGAGCATCACTAAACCAACTCTGGAACGGCAGAAAAAAACAAGCATAGTGCTCACAGCTGCGGTCAGTGGAGCAAATGCTTGCCAGGGAAACAAGACTTTGAGTAGAAGAAAAAACGTAAACAACAAAGTTGACATATGGCTCCACTGGAACTCCAGCGGTTAGGGAGTGATTGTTCGCTGGAAAGCATGCAGTGGCACAGGGTGCTGAGTCTCCAGGCAGTGAACAAACAGAACCATGAGGTAGTGGGGTAGCAGAAGGGAAAAATGTAACCAGTCACTAGGCAGTCAATTAAGAGGCACTTGCGTGTTCATGAAGTATGTGAAAGGGGAAAAGGTTTAAGGGGGAAAACAGGGTAATGGGTAAAAGAGTGCTTTCGCCACATATGATGGGTGGGCATATTGGAGGCAGTAGGTTAGTGGGATATGCAGAAAATGGAGTTGGGGGGTGAAATAGGGGGGAGATGACAAACTCATGATTCGCTGGAAGGTAAGATGTCAACATGGGGTATCCAGTTGATCCACGTAGGCAAGTGGAAGAGCAGGACTTCAGGCATCAATGAGGAAAGGTCACTGGGTAGAGCCTTCAAGCAGGTGCGGGACCAGTGACCTCTCAGTGTTCCCGCCAGGCTAGTACAGATTCGGGATCGTCAAAGAAATTAACCCTGTCTTCTCTTACCATGTGAAGCCTGGCAGGGTAGAGAATTGTGTAGGTTAGATGGTGTTTCCGAAGTTGCCTCTTAGCCTCTGTAAATTGAGTGAGTCTCTTCTGAACCTCAGCTGAGAAATCGGGAAACACAGTGATGTAGACATTCCTGAAGGGGATGTTACCTTTCACCCAGGTAAGCCGTAGGATGGCATTGCGGTCCCTGTAGTTCAGGAGCTTTGTGATGAATGTGCGTGGAGGTGCCCCATTAGGTATTGGTCTGGAAGCCAAGTGATGGGCACATTCCACAACAAACGTTGTGGAGAAGGATTCTCTGCCAAATGTGTTAATAAGCAGGGTTTCCAAAAAGTAGGGGGGGTTTGAACCCTCTGTGCCCTCAGGCAAGCCCAGGAACCGGATGTTACATCTTCGAGCTGATTCTCCATGTCATCTTGCTTTTGCAATAAAGAGTTTAACTGGTTGTCAAACGCTCAGTGGAGATTTGCAATGGCCTCCACGTGGCTGAGCCAATGATCAGCTTTCATGACCCACTTTTGCAGCTTTTGGAAGTCCTGCCTAATAAGTGAGATGTCCACTTTCACCTCTTCAATTTTGGTGGTCGGTGTGCTTTGGCAGGTAGACATTGCCTCTAGTACTTTCACTGTGTCTCCAGCAGCCTGTTCAGGGTCCAGAGGCAATGCGGCGCCATCTTCTCCGCCCGCGTCCCGCTCCTCATGGTGCAAACGATCCAGTTTTGCAGCGGCACCGGAGGATTTTTTCGGTGAAGCCATGGATGGTTGGCTGCAGGAGAATGTCAGCAAGCGATCTAGTGGCAAAAGGCAGGCAGGATGTCCTAAGGATATTGGCTCAGTATAAGACTCAAGCGGAGCTCCAAGTGAGCACACCTTATTTCCTGCCATGTGAGATGTCTCTTGCAAGTTACTTCAGCTGTTCAAGCTTTAAGCCATGAGATTCTGCACATGTAAATGGATATTAGAGAAATTCTGGAAATGTGTATCATGACATTCTAGGGCATCAACTCAAAAAAAGCAGAAGACAACTGCTGTAGGTACTCTGTAACAGCACAATCTTGAATTACAAGGTCATGGTCAAGGTAATTTTCCAAGGATGAGGGCTGCTCTCCAAAATTTAGAATGGGAGGGAATATTGGCATTGATGAACACAGAACAGAAATGGGAATTCTTCAAAAAGACCGTATGTGAACACACTGCAAAATATATTCCCATGGTAATTCTTCTTTCTTCATCCTTTGCATTAAGGTAAAAAATGTTTAGGCATCAGCATCCCCCCTCACCCCTTTTTTTACTTACCTGAGCCCTCATTTGATCCAGCACTGTGCAGCTCTTCTTTCCCCTCACTTCCAGGTCTCTCTGGCTTTGCTGGAGCACCGGGAGCCATTGGTCCCCAATGCAGTCAAATGAAGCCAGTGACGAGGGAGCCGGGGTGCGTGCTTCGCCCATTGACAGACAGCGGAGCTTAGGAACGAGCACTCATATGTGCCCTTATGGGAAGTCGCTTCCCATGTGGGCACTGGACAAAGAGGAGGGGCCAGGAGCGCCTGTAAGGGACCCGAGAAGAGGAGTTTTTGCGGCCGCTATGTTCAATTCCATTGTACAGAGAAGGTAAGTATAGACATGTTTTTTATTTATTTATTTTAATTTTATCTTTACAATCCCTTTAAGGTCATGGCTGGAAGAAAAGAGATTTAATCTCCAAACACGGAAAGACTTCTTCACAGTAAGAGCTTTGAAAATGTGGAATAGACTCCCTCAAGAGCAGGTTCTGTCCAGTCCAGTAGATTTAAAAAAGGTCTTGATTCTTTCCTAAATGTACATAGTATAACTTGATACTAACATTTATTGGTAAAGTTGATCCAGGGAATATCCGATTGTCTCTTGGGGGCTGGAAAAAATTGAGTCATGCTTTGCTGGGTTTTTTTTGCCTTTCTCTGGATCCACGGTGTATTTTTTTCCCTTGTATTGGTTGAACTAGATGTGTCTTTTTTGAACCAGACTAACTATGTACCTATGTAACTTTGTTGATTGTTCATTATTCTAGTCCAGTTAGCTGCAGTTTGACATACTAAAATGGCAAGAGCTGGCTGAAGAGCTGGGCCTGTGAGAGCAAAGAGAACCTTTAAGAGCATCTCAAACTTTTTTTGGCAGAATCTTTGAAAGAAGAAACATCTTGGGTGTGGTCTGTCGATGCTCGTGATGCCTGTTTAACTACGGAGCTCTGATCACTGGGGAGAGATCCGGAGCAAAGACTGCCCGCATCCACGGCTAATCTACAGCCAGCCGCCTGCATTACCCCTGTGACACCCTCCTGCACCATGTACCACAAGCGGGATAATGACCATAACCCAAGAGAGCTGACAGCTTCCTTCCTGAAGCCAGCACCTAAGGTCAGTGTCAATCAAAATGGCGCCGGCGGGACTGCGGAGCGCTGAACATACACAGATCTTCCTGATGAGTCACAGGGAAATCTTGAACAACAAAGAAGACCTCTGACCCTTAAGAATACAGGGCAAAGCCCAACTTCTGGCAGCCCAGCTAAACTCCGCATAAGGATAGATGCCCCATCCTCCTCTGAACAGGAATCAATACAGGCATTTAACCCACTCCAATCCAACCAAGCCCTCCAATCATCTATGGCATCTTTCCCTACTCAGGACAGACCGTGTTAGATACCACAATAAAATACATGCTAATATCACTATAATCCTCCCTAATCTCTGACCTCTCTTATCTCATAACAAAGTTTTCATCTGAAATTCATAGCCTGGAGGATAGAGTATCCTACATAGAGGATAAAATGGAGGAAGGCACCTATAAACAACCTAGTGGATGCATACGATGAGGTCCAAGAAGAACAATCCTGGATAAAAGCCATATTGGCGGACCTGGAGGACAAGTCTCACAATAATAATGTAAAGTTCCGTGGCATACCAGAATTCGTACCACCTGCTGATCTTAATAAATATGCCAGTGACCTCATGCACACAATTCTACCCACTGCTACCCCAAGTGAAATCTCTATTGCCCACCTGGCAAACTAGGTACCCAGGGATGTTCTTATGCGGGTACATTTCTTCCGTACTAAAGAAATGTTACTTGCGGCCGCTAGATGTGCTGGAACCCTATCTGAGCCCTTTGAGGGAGTTCAACTATTCCCAGATCTATCCAAATATACCCTCCAACTACGAAGACAGCTTAGTCCTGTCACTAAAGTGCTAAACAACCACAAAATCCAGTACAAATGGCACTATACCACAACCTTATTGATTAACATAGAGGGCACATCCCACATGGTCACCACCCTAACAGGAGGATTGAAACTCATCTATACATACACATGTATCAACCTCAGGATCCCAGCTATCCTCAACCGCAACGTAAACATCCATACAATTGAGGCAACCAAGGGAAAAACCCCAACTAACCCTTAAACCCTCTAGTCAGTGAGTGGGCTAGAAGCATCTTACATATACTCTCCCCAGTTCATGGATTGTTATTCTACCAACCGGTTACCTTATCCAACTGTTATACCCTGTGCAGACTGCTAAGTTCAGCACCTTTGTTCCGCCACAAATAAATCTCGCTTGTTTAACATTGATTGTTAAAATAGTTTTCTACTTTCTTTGTGTATGCTGTTGACTTTAGCCTGTTGTTTTAGCTTTCCAACAAAGAAGTGAAGACATAGAACCGTTCTACAACCAACAACAACCATCCACTTCAAGTCAACTCTTCATATCAATCGGAGTACCTTCCCCTGTCTCAACTAACTGTAAGTGGTCAAAACCCCCACCACCACACGGGAACACACCAGAAATGCCACTTAACATACTATCACTCAACAAAACTCAGGAAACTCATGTGCACTGTCAAACTAATTCAACAAGGCCACCTGCTAATATGTGGCGACTTCAACTTAATTCCAGATGTACATCTGGACTTATCCTCTATGGCCAAAAGACATGAATCCCCTCTGAAAAAAAGAAGAAACATCTTTAATAGGTACACAGTCATCATGAACTGCACATTCTATTTGCTTGTAAACCGTGAATGTGTTGCAATATTTAGTGGGTGTCTTTGTACTCAAAGGTGCATGGCAAGACAGAGGAGTGTCAGGCTGCATGATGCCAAGGCTCTTGCAGACAAAGGCAACAGGATTTTTAACATTAGTAAGCATGTTGCATGATGCTCCCTCTTGAACACAAAGGCAGTCTGGGGAAGGGAAGTCTTCCATAGCTTCCGTCAGAGGCTCCTTACCACGATCGGAGATGCAGTGTGTCAGAGGGACACACAGCACCACCGATCACAGAGCCACGGACACGTTATCCTGAAAGATGTCATATGACGTATGCCTTGAAAAAGTATTCATACCTCTTGCAATTTTCCACATTTTGTCATGTTACAACCAAAAACCTAAATTTTTTTTTGGGGGGGTGGGATTTTATGTAATAAACCAACACAAAGTGGCATATAATTGTGAAGTTAAAGAAAATGATAAATGGTTTTCATTTTTTTTTACAAATAAATATCTGAAAAGTGTGGCATACATTTGTATTCAGCCCCCTTAACTCTGATACCCGTAACTAAAATCTAGTGGAACCAATTGCCTTCAGAAGTCACCTAATTAGTAAACAGAGTCCACCTGTGTGTAATTTAATGTCAGTATAAATACAGCTGTTCTGTGAAGCCCTCAGAGGTTTGTTTGAGAACCTTAGTAAACAAACAGCATCATGAAGGCCAAGGAACACACCAGACAGGTCAGGAAGATGTTGTGGAGAAGTTTAAAGCAGGGTTAGGTAATAAAAAAATGTCCCAAGTAGGGATGAGCTTCGAGTTCGAGTCGAATTCATGTTCGACTCAAACATTGGCTGTTCGCAAGTTCGCCAAACAGCGAACAATTTGGGGTGTTCGCGGCAAATTCGAATGCCGTGGAACACCCTTTAAAAGTCTATGGGAGAAATCAAAAGTGCTAATTTTAAAGGCTTATATGCAAGTTATTGTCATAAAAAGTGTTTGGGGACCCGGGTCCTGCCCCAGGGGACATGAATCAATGCAAAAAAAAGTTTTAAAAAACGTCAGTTTTTTCGGGAGCAGTGATTTTAATAATGCTTAAAGTCAAACAATAAAAGTGTAATATCCCTTTAAATTTCGTAGCTGGGGGGTGTCTATAGTATGCCTGTAAAGGGACGCATGTTTCCCATGTTTAGAACAGTCTGACAGCAAAATGACATTTCGAAGGAAAAAACCCATTTAAAACTACTCGCGGCTATTGCATTGCCGACAATACACATAGAAGTTCATTGATAAAAACGGGATGGGAATTCCCCACAGGGGAACCCTGAACCAAAATTTAAAAAAAAAAAAATGACGTGGGAGTCCCCCTAAATTCCATACCAGGCCCTTCAGGTCTAGTATGGATTTTAAGGGGAACCCCGCGCCAAAAAAAAAAAAAATGGTGTGGGGTCCCCCCAAAGATGCATACCAGACCCTTATCCGAGCACGCAACCTGGCAGGCCACAGAAAAAGAGGGGGAGGGCGAGAGTACGGCCCCCCCTCCTGAACCGTACCAGGCCACATGCCCTTAACATTGGGAGGGTGCTTTGGGGTAGCCCCCCAAAACACCTTGTCCCCATGTTGATGAGGACAAGGGCCTCATCCCCACAACCCTGGCCGGTGGTTGTGGGGGTCTGCGGGTGGGGGGCTTATCGGAATCTGGAAGCCCCCTTTAATAAGGGGACCCCCAGATCCCCCCCCCTGTGTGAAATGGTAAGGGGGTACTTACCCCTACCATTTCACTAAAAAACTGTCAAAAATGTTAAAAATGACAAGAGACAGTTTTTGACAATTCCTTTATTTAAATGCTTCTTCTTTCTTCTATCCTCCTTCATCTTCTGGTTCTTCTGGTTCTTCCTCCGGCATTCTCGTCCAGCATCTCCTCCGCGGCGTCTTCTATCTTCTTCTCCTCAGGCCGCTCCGCACCCATGGCATGGGGGGAGGCTACCGCTCTTCTCTTCATCTTCTTCTTCTTCTCTTCTTCCTTCTTCTCTTCTTCTGTGTGACGGCGTCTCCTCGTCTGACGGTTCTTAAATAACGGGGGGCGGGGCCACTCGGTGACCCCGCCCCCCTCTGACGCACGGGACATGACGGGACTTCCCTGTGGCATTCCTCGTGACGTCACAGGGAAGTCCGGTCAAGTCACCGTGTGTCAGAGGGTTCTTAAGGGCCTGGTATGGAATTTAGGGGGACTCCCACGTCTTTTTTTTTTTTTAATTTTGGTTCGGGGTTCCCCTGTGGGGAATCCCATGCCGTTTTTATCAATGAACTTCTATGTGTATTGTCGGCAATGCAATAGCCGCGAGTAGTTTTAAATGGGTTTTTTCCTTCGAAATATCATTTTGCTGTCAGACTGTTCAAAACACGGGAAACATGCGCCCCTTTACAGGCATACTATAGACACCCCCCAGCTATGAAATTTAAAGGGATATTACACTTTTATTGTTTGACTTTAAGCATTATTAAAATCACTGCTCCTGAAAAAACGGCCGTTTTTAAAAAACTTTTTTTTGCATTGATCCATGTCCCCTGGGGCAGGACCCAGGTCCCCAAACACTTTTTATGACAATAACTTGCCTATAAGCCTTTAAAATTAGCACTTTTGATTATTCATGTTCGTGTCCCATAGACTTTAACGGTGTTCGCGTGTTCAAACGAACTTTTTTCCTGTTTGCATGTTCTGGTGCGAACTGAACAGGGGGGTGTTCGGCTCATCCCTAGTCCCAAGCTTTGAACATCTCACAGAGCACTGTTCAATCCATCATCCGAAAATGAAAAAAAAAGTAGGACACAACTGCAAACCTACCAAGACATGGCCATCCACTTGAACTGAAAGGCCAGGCAAGGAGAGCAGTAATTATAAAAGCAGCCAAGAGGCCCATGGTTACTCTGAAGGAGCTGCGGAGATCCACAGCTCAGGTGGGAGAATATGTACACAGAACAACTATTAGCTATGCTCTCCACAAGTCTGGCCTTTATGGAAGAGTGGCAAGAAGAAAGCCATTGTTGGCGAGAAGCCATGTGAGACACAGCAAACACGTCGACAAAGGTGCTCTGGTCAGATAAAACCAAAATTGATTTTTTTTTGGCCAAGAAGCAAAACGCTATGTGTGGCAGAAAACTAACAGTGCACATCCCTCTGAACACACCATTCCCACCGTGAAACATGGTGGTGGCAGCATCAAGTTTGTGTGAATGACTTTCTTCAGCAGGGACAGGGAAGTTGGTCAGAGTTGTTGTGAAGATGGATGGAGCCAAATACAGGAAAATCTGCAGAAAAACTGTTAGCCTGCAAAATACTTGAGACTGGGGTGGAGGTTCACCTTCCACCAGGACAACGACCCTAAGCATACAGCCAGAGCTACAATGAAATGGTTTAGAGCAAATCATATTCATGAGTTAGAATGGCTCAGTCAAAGTCCAGACCTAAATGCAATTGAGAGTCTGTGGCAAAACTTGAAAGTTGCTGTTCACAGATGTTCTCCATGACAGAGCTTGAGCTATTTTGCAAAGAAGAATGGGCAAAAATGTTACTCTCTAGATGTACATAGCTGGTAGAGACATACCCAAAAAGACTTGCAGCGGTAATTGCAGCAAAAGGTGGTTCTACAAAGTATTGACTCAGGGGGGCTGAATACAAATGGACGCCACACTTTTCACATATTTATTTGTAAAAAATGTTGAAAACCATTTATCATTTTCCTTCCACTTCACAGTTATGTGCCACTTTGTGTTGGTCTATCACATAAAATCCCAATAAAATACATTTACATTTTTGGTTGTAATATGGCAAAATGTGGAAAAATTTTAAGGGGTATAAATACTTTTTCAAGGCACTGTATAAAGCTTGTCTGAGATTTCAGAAAAAAGGGGACGGAGAGCTGAAATGACACACTGCAGAGCTCAATGAGGAGAGCTCTGAAAGCTGATTGGAGGGAAGAGAGACACCCCCTTCTTCACACAGCACACAGAAACAGAGCTGAGGCTGTCAGACTGCTCGAAGTTCCTCCCATGTCACCAATTTTCTCTTGGTGCCAAAAAAACATGCTGATAACAGAGGAACGAAGCAGCCGACAAAAATGTACACACTATAGAGGAATATGCTTTGTTCATATTTCATGTCTGAGGTTTACGACCACTTTAAAGAGTTGCCTGTGGCATTGTTATGGCCATATCTTCACATTATGACTCCTTAAAATTATATTTCATTCAAAAGAACATAGAATTATTGGAAAACCTGTAGCATTAGCAGCCATCATAGCCAATGAGCTTAGGATTTAGCATGGCTTATTTATATGTACCATTCTCACTAATTAAACACTTGTAATGCATAGGTGCCAAATATAATGACACTTTGAATGGAAACTGTAATGAATCAACATGCACAGCATTTAAGAGTTCCCACTCAGCTAAAGTATTATGATAACTATACCTATAGACCCAAATCATATGTGCTAGGATCTCTGGAACACATTTCACAAGATAAATGAATCACTCCTGCCAATAAGAGAGCTTTTTTTTTTCCCCAGACACAGAAATTACCGTATTTATCAGCATATAACATGCACATTCATTTTAAGGCTGAAGTTTCAGGAAAAAAACTTACATTTTAAATAAAGAACTTTGAAGCAAAATAAGGGTCAGTGCCCATCTGCAGCCTCACCATTGCCATCAATGCAGCCGGATCAATGCCCATCTGCAGCCTCACAAGTGCCATCAATGCAGCCTCATCCGTCCACATCAATGCAGCCTCACCATTGCCATCAATGCAGCAGCCTCACCATTGCCATCAATGAAGCAGCGTCACCATTGCCATCAATGAAGCAGCCTCACCATTGACATCAATGCAGCAGCCTCACCATTGACATCAATGCAGCAGCCTCACCATTGACATCAATGCAGCAGCCTCACCATTGACATCAATGCAGCAGCCTCACCATTGCCTTCACTACAGCAGCCTCACCATTGCCATCAGTGCAGCCAGATCGATGCCCATCTGCAGCCTAGAGGAGAAAGAGAGGATGTGGGATGAGCGCAGACAGATTACATACAGTGAGAATCTCCTATGATAGACAGAGCAGTGGTCCAATGGCGGCCCAGGAGATGGGACTTCCTATTACAGAGGCCACCAAGTAAGCATAAGATTATCACTGTATGTAATCTGATGGCGCTCGTCCCGCCCCCCTCCCTGTCCCCTCAGAGGCAGCTAAAATTGAAGTATTGGCGTATAACACACACACGCTATTTGCACCCGATTTCCATGGTGAAAAAGTGAGTGTTATACACCAATAAATACACTTCTGGAAAACCCAACAAAACAAGAATAGACACATAATATTAACAGTACCCTTAGTTTGGAAAAATAAAATCTATTGCCTTGTTAGTTGCACCGAGGTATATGGGGTATGTGGTTGGATACATTTGGACTAGGCACACTGGATCTCAGCTGACATCTGATAGTGATGATTGTTGGGATCAAATGGGCCAATGTGAAAGGGCCTTGCCTTCAGATGTGTAACACCTTGTAGTAAAAAAAGTCCACATCAATATAGATTCAATAATGTACTGTATTAGGCTCTTTTGAATCATATGTCTTTTTCTTTTTCTATGTACACACATGATGTTTAGCTGCTCTATTGTATTCCTGTATAGTCTCTATCACAATGTTTGAACTGTCCCAGGCTAACCTTGTACAGAGAAGAGCATGTATGTATGTACATTTATCATAAATCTTATTAAAAGTTGATTTAAAGAGACCCTGTTAGACCATTCATCTTTCCACGGGATTATATGTATGTTAAACATACTGTATTTTGGGCATGTTATTTTCCACCCCTGTGTAGATGTTTAAAAGCTACAAGACTTCCCCTGGACATCACCATCTTGGATGTGATGTCAGCAACCCCAGAAAAAAGAGGGAGAAGGGCTTTGCAATGCAAGGAGGGAGGGGCCTGTGCTAGACAATTGGCTCTTTCTGAAGAAGATAAATTTGTTAGGAAGTTCAAAGACAAATTGCTAGTGAATTAAAAAAGTGTTTATGGAAAGGAAAAGCTTTGCAAGCATTTAAAAAAAAATGATTTTTCTTTGCTTTTACCTGCAATTTTTAATTTGGTGACAAGTTTTCTCTAAAAAAAATAAAAATAAAAAATAAATTCTCTCAATTTTGGATGTGGCACTTTGCCAATGTTCTCAGTGTTTAAATGTATGAATGTTACCCATTTTCTTAAGATGTAGCAAAATGCACACTTGCTTCATGTAACTTATAGGTCAGTAATGAATATTTAGAACCACTTAAATTATTTAGTCCCATCTGATGCTCTCTTCCTTACATACCATATACTTAATATTTCCACATGACCTTGCAACCTGTTAAAATTGAAGCAATAATTTAAATGTACAGGTATTACTAGTTCAATGGTAGACATTTTCACATCAGGTTGTAGATTCTAAGTGTTTCTTTTTCACCTCAAGAGAGGTAATCTTACAGTTCCATACATGCCATAGATTTTCACTACACTTTATTAATCATTTTTTATTTTCTGCTACTCTCAAGTGCATTGTGCTACTTTATTGCAGTATCTCTATGCAGTGACAGAGTTTAACATCATGAATATTATTTTATGACTGTGTTAAAGTCCAATTTTAACTTCCAACTAAAAAAGGGTCATGACTGGGCAAGGTCCCCAAGTGCTTTTATGTTACCTGCTTTTTTCACATTTTTTTACTTATTTTATTATTATTATCAAGATGCATGAAGCCATGGCTATTTTTCTGCTAATAAGATGCTAAAAATGAACTTTTTAGAATTCTCCCTTTAACCTTTAACATATACAAAGTGTACATGATCATTTAGAAGCCCTACTGCCATTTCAGCACATGGCACTTATCTTTTAAAAAGTGATACGCTCTAATAACAGGGCATATCTATTTTTATACAGTTTCATTCACTTCTTTAAATCTTATTCAGCAAAAGTCACCCTGGGACCCTAACATAACAATACCTTGAAGGCAATAATATTTTAAGAATAACTGAATGTAAAGGTTAGGTTGTTTTATGTGAAAGTGTTAGCAAATCTCCTGAAAGTCCATTTTTCAAGGGGCCTTTGGTAATAGAAAGCACTGAACTTCTTTAAATCTGCTCTACTGACGATTCACCTGGTTTATCCCTGCGATCCAGTTTGCAGCCCTGTTATTTGCATATTTTCTAGCATGAGCTTTTAGCGCAGAGCAAAAAGGCAAAAAATAAAAATGTTCCTTACTGAATTCTTAAATATAACTTATTTTTTTTTACTTGACCACACATGTAGAAGGTGTATAGTTTCAACCTCTCATGGGGAAAGAAGCAACAGACTTTAGTTATTTTGTTTTACCAATAATTTTTTGTCTGGGGGAAAAAATTAAAATATTGTAGACTTTCTTGGTGCTACCAGTGGCGTTGCTAGACGGGGGCGGGGGGTGCGGTCCGCACCGGGTGCCACCCACTAGAGGGGTGACACCATCCCGAGCAGGGACGATCCTGGACGGGGTGCAGTGCACCCAGGCGCCACAGAGGTGGGGGCGCTGAAGCGCCAGAGTGCTCCCCTCCCTTCTCCTCTTCCTTGTCCGTAGGCGGCTCTCTGCTGATCGCCGCCTCGACCTGCAGAGTGTCGAAGCCCATCCCTCCTCCTGTCAGAGGAGGAGAGCGAAATTAGATCGGAGCGGCTGTCTCTGTGTGAGAGACCAGCCGCGCAAAGACGTGACTGACGTCACGGGGGGGGCGTGCCCAACGTGTTCCACTTTAGACAGTTCTCCTCCTCCGACCTCCCTGACGCATGCTTCCCAAGCCTGACACACTTCACCCGGGCGGCGCGGCTGCATACTGTCCTCTCCTCTCCAGCTGCCGCCCGGGTGTTTTAAATTAACCTAATGTAGGGGGGGGTGGTTTGTCCTGGGGGGTCTATAGTAATGTAGGGGGGGTGGTTTGTCCTGGGGGGTCTATAGTAATGTAGGGGGGGTGGTTTGTCCTGGGGGGTCTATACTAATGTAGGGGGGGGTGTGTCCTGGGGGGGTCTATACTAATGTAGGGGGGTGGTGTGTCCTGGGGGGTCTATACTAATGTAGGGGGGGTGGTTTGTCCTGGGGGGGTCTATACTAATGTAGGGGGGGTGGTTTGTCCTGGGGGGGTCTATACTAATGTAGGGGGAGGGGTTTGTCCTGGGGGGTCTATACCAATGTAGGGGGAGGGGTTTGTCCTGGGGGGTCTATAGTAATGTAGGGGGGTGGTTTGTCTTGGGGGGTCTATACTAATGTAGGGGGGTGGTTTGTCCTGGGGTCTATACTAATGTAGGGGGGGGGGGTGGTGTGTCCTGGGGGGGTCTATACTAATGTAGGGGGGTGGTGTGTCCTGGGGGTCTATACTAATGTAGGGGGGGTGGTTTGTCCTGGGGGGGTCTATACTAATGTAGGCGGGGGAGTTTGTCCTGGGGGGGTCTATACTAATGTAGGGGGAGGGGTTTGTCCTGGGGGGTCTATAGTAATGTAGGGGGGTGGTTTGTCTTGGGGGGTCTATACTAATTTAGGGGGGTGGTTTGTCCTGGGGTCTATACTAATGTAGGGGGGTGGTTTCGTCCTGGGGGGGTCTATACTAATGTAAGGAGGGGTGGTTTGTTCTGGGGGTGGTCTATACTAATGTAGGGGGGTAGTTTGTCCTGGGGGGTCTGTACTAATGTAGGGGAGGTAGTTTGGCTGGGGGGGTCTGTACTAATGCAGGGGGGTGGTTTGTCGGGGGATCTGTACTAATAGGGCGGGGTGGTTTGTTCTGGGGGGGTCTGTACTAATGCAGGGGGGTGGTTTGTCGGGGGATCTGTACTAATAGAGGAGGGTGGTTTGTTTGGGGGGGTCTGTACTAATGGAGGGGGGGTGATTTGTTATGGGGGGTCTGTACTAATGGAGGGGGGGTGGTTTGTTCTGGGGGGTTTGTACTAATAGAGGGGGGTGGTTTGTCCTGAGGGGGTCTATACTGATGGGAGGTCTGTACTCAGGGGTTTATACTTAGTTGGGGGTCTGCACTTAATGGAGGGGGGTCTGTACTGAGGGGCGACTATAGTTGGTGGAGGGGGTGACACCATGTTTTACCGCACTGGGTGACACCAACCCTAGTGACGCCACTGGGTGCTACTTACAACTAAAAACATTAAACAGAACTATTTTATTTCAAAAAGATTGTTACAAGTTTATTGAATGACAATCAATACTTACAACTAAAAACATTAAACAGAACTATTTTATTTCAAAAAGATTGTTACAAGTTTATTGAATGACAATCAATAAAACTATCTTGAGTGCCTGTTCACACCAGAATGCAGTTTGGAAAACTCAAGGTCCTTGGGCGTTTGAGTTTCCCACATTGCTCCAAGTGCAATGTGTTCCAAGTGCACTGGGTGTGCAATCTTCTGTGAGTGTCAAAGTGTGTAGCACCATCTATCTAGTGTAGGTGCTAGAGTGAGATTTTATTTGTAGAACAGGTACATTTATGTTTTTATCTGTGGGACTGGGAGTGGCTTAGAGTAGGCTGGTGACTCACAGCTAGTTTCAGCTTTGTGTTACCTTCCTTCTGTTTTTGGAGGCTTCTAGAATGAAGGTGGGGAAGAGAGGTGGAGCTATCTGGGATGTTCTAAGGGGCCCTGACCAATCACCAACCTGGATTGACAGGGGGCAGGCCTTCCATAAATATCTAGAGTCAGCCCAGCTAGGAGGAGTTGTTAGGGTGGAAGAACCGGAGATGGAGTATTAGGCTGTCGGGACCTTTGAGAAAGCCCCCTACTCTGGGCTGGGAGCTGAACAGGAATCCCACACAACCCAAGGGGTGTCCTGAACAGGTTGGTCCAGCAGGAGATAGAGCTGGACAATCGTTATCGGGCTCTGCAATGGCATGCAGAGGAGGGATATTTAGGGGAGACAACAGAATGCTCTCCGGAGGGATATGACTTTGGCGGCCCTGGATTGCTGTGGGAGAACCTTACAGATCTTTTTATGTTTGGCAATGAAGGGGAACCTGACCTTGAGGACCTGAGAGACTATAGAGAGTCTATGCTTGGTCTTGCAGGGGTCTCAGAGCTCAAACCTGATCTGGACCATTTGCTAAGGAAGGAACAGCATCTGGAAAGGGCATACAGGAAACTGCTAGAACACATTCAGCAGCATGCCAGAGAATCGGCAGTGGAAAATCAGGAGATTGCCGTCCCCAAACCTGAAGTGCTGACAACAGGGCAGAGCTCTGCTAACCTCTTCCCAGAAATGATAGCATCTTCTGGGTTCCATGGACAGGAGATGGTGAACCTCTATCCCCAGACATCAGTTGCAGAGACATGGGATTTGATAGACTTT
Source organism: Lithobates clamitans (assembly GCA_037952925.1). Taxonomy (NCBI): domain Eukaryota; kingdom Metazoa; phylum Chordata; class Amphibia; order Anura; family Ranidae; genus Lithobates; species Lithobates clamitans. Next base: position 3,143,002 of record JBBGZY010000285.1, read on the forward strand.
TCTGCTGAGGAAGAACAACCTGATGAGCCTCCAGCAGAAGAGCTGCTATCAGGGCCAAAGTTCACTGTGTTCTGCCCAGCACCAACAGTGGCTTCGGCCTTCTTGAGAGAAGAGGTAGTCGGCCTTTCTCCCACAACACTGACAGGGACATGTGATTTTCTGCCAGCAGCATCTATGGAGTTAAAACAAACTTCTCCAGCTGAAGACCTCTGCCCCACACTTTTACCAATTCCAGAGACTGGGGATTTGATAGACGTTTCTGTAGAGGAGGAACCACCTGGCAAACCCCCAGCAGAAGTGCTGGCAACCGGACAGAGGGTCCAAGACCTCTGCCCCACACCTGCAGCAATTGTGGAGGCTCAGGGTGAGAAGATGGCAATCACTTCCCAGCAGCAGATACAGGGGGAGAAGGGAGAGGAGGTGTGTGTTGTCCCTCCCCAACAGTTGGCCAGGGTGGAGTAAGCGGGCTTTCCTCCCCAGCAAAGATCCATGCACCTGGGAGACAGTACCATCGACATGTCGTCCCAGCAGCCAGATGAGGGAATGGAAAAGGAAGCAGCCGGCTCACCTCCCCAATGGCAGCTACACAGTTTGTGAGTGGAGGAAGCCAGCCTCCTGCCCCAACGGTTAGCCGGAGCGGAGGATGCGGAGTCCCCAGCAGAAGTGCTGGCAACAGGGCAGAGTGCTACCAACCTCTGCCCAGCACCGGCAACAACTACAGAGTTCCAGGGAGGCGGGGCAGTCGGCCTCCCTCTCCAACAGTTAGCCGGAACAGATGGTGGGGGGTTTCCAGCAGAAGGGCTGGCAACAGGGCCGAGGACTGCTATACTTTGCCCTCAACTAACAGAGGATGGATTTCCTGTGAAGGTGGATGGGACTTCAGTCTCCACCTGTATACCCCAGGGATGCTGGGCAGTGGGCCCAGATCCCCAACAGCATGACAGAGTGAGCCCAGACACCCTGTCTTCTCTCCAGCGGCAGAAAGGATTCCAGGGAGAAGGGCCAGTCCAGGCCTCTCCCCAGCGGCAGATATGTTCTCTGAGAGAGGCAGAGGTTGGCTGGGTGAGTAATGCTTTGTTTGGAACAATTTATTTGGGGTACTGTGTGGGTACAGGCATTAGAGGACTGGAGCTACTTACTAACTTCGGAGTCAACCCGTCTGGAGTCTCCTCCTATGTTAGTCTTCTGCCGAAAGGGGAGAGATGTGACGGGAGGGCCCGTGGAACTCAGAATACATCTTATGTCTAAGGCACCCTGTGCCATCCTGGCACAGGGTGAGTGAGAAAATATATCTTGGACTACTTAAAATGGGACAGTAATATTTGTCCACAATATCTCCCAGGATGTATGTAAAGACTGTTATTGGTTTTGTTGATTCTGAACTCAACCTGTTAACTGAATGAGCTAATGACATTGTCCTCTATACAATGTAGGAGACGGGATGACTGCCATTGTGTTGATATAACTGTGTGAAGCTCGGTGACCACAAGTCAGGGCGAAAGGTCATGTCTCAGTCACCTAGGCTGTATAAAGGATTAGATAATTAGCTCATGTTAATTAGGTTGCATTTGTATTGTTAGAGTAATCTTCTCCTGTGTATATAAGACTGTATTCTGGTTCTGAATAAAGTGAGTCTTGGTAGCAACAAGCAAGTGTCGCCTTGTTTTTGCTCGCAGAGGTTGGGATATCTGTATACAGACTTTGAGGAAGTGGTATATGACGGAAGCACTCAAGCGGAGTGTGGGACGTTCCGTGACAGTACTTTTAAGGCCTGGCTGAAACCAGAGTTAGGCCTAACCATGTGCTAGCCATGCCTGAAGAATTGTGCTGGTGGGAGAAGGAGAGATAGTCTGCAGCATATGTTGTGCAGGAGGAGAATATCTAAATTGTCCCAAATCATGCAAGGATCTTTTTCCTGGACATCCCATGAATTCCTTAACCCCATCCAAGTTCTAATCCCTCAATAAAATACAAAAACAAAGCTGATGGACTTGTTCATTGTCTTGGAGTATCTGGAAGTGAATGCTGGGCTGGGCAGGGTGACAGGTGGGCCACAATCACTTAGCAGCCCCTACGGGGGTACTGCTACAGTGTGTTCCTGTTTGATTCCAGTCTGGATTGACACTAAAAGATGTCTATAATTTCATATTTCATGTATTACGTGACTATGACCCAGGCAAGAAAGTAGAAGGATTGGCTTATCAGAGGTTCCTAAAGGATACATACTGTTATATACAGTACATGTATGGATATGAAACTATAGACATCTTTTAACCACTTGCCATCCAGGCAGTTTTTGACATTTCTCACATACATGTTGGCCCATATACTGTAAGAACCCTTTCACACTGGGGTGGTTTTCAAACACTTTAGCGCTAGAAATTGCCTCTGCTAAGCACCTGAAAACCGCCTTTTATTCATTCCAGTGTGCCTTTTCACACTGGGGTAGTGCACTTACCGGACAGGAAGTCCTGCTAGCAGCATCTTTGGGGCGGGTTGGGAGCGCTGTATACAGAACACCTCTGCTCATTGGAATGAATGGACAACGCTTTAAAAGCGCTTTGAAGCGCCACAATACGTTTTTTAACCATTTTTTTGGGGGTTAAAAGCACCCTGCTAGTGGCCAAAAAGTGATGTGAAAGCACCACTTAAACAGTGGTAAAGCACCGCTAAAACGTGCGGCGCTTTACCGTGAACGCGTCCATGGCCCCAGTGTGAAAGGGGTCTAAGTTTGTGGGGTTCTACTGCACATGCACAGGCAGTGAGAAATTGAAGTCACACAGGCCTCAGGTAAACATTGAAGCAGAATGTTGGTGCCTGGGTGAGTATACATGCAGTCTTCTGTTTTAAAGTCTCCTTAAAGTTAAAACTGATTATACAGCATTCATACAGTATATGTGATTTTGCGCATAATAATTTGCATGGCAATATAATATGTAACAATAAGAACATCCAGCATATTAAATTCTGAACTTCTTTAAAACATTTTTGCTAAGATAAGTTTATAACAATTTACTAAGAAAATACAGTGTATCAATACAAATTTATAAAACTGGGTCTTTCTTAAAACATATGTTAAGCATATGCTGCCTGCCATTTTTGGAAGTCCTCATAGCTTGTACATAGTTCGCACATCACATGGTCAGCAGTGCAAAATATTGAAGCGCTTATAAAGCATAAACATTTTTTTTTACCTTGATGCATTCTGTGCATTAAGGTAAAAAAATGTTTAGGTATTCAAATTGCCCCCTCATTCCCCCCCCCCCCCTTATGCTTACCTCGAGTCCGCACTCGATCCAGCGATGTGTCTGACTGCAGTCTTCTATCCCTCTTCACACAGGGGCTGACAGACAGCAGTAGGAGCTGCCAAATTTAGTGAGAAGTGGGCAGGGACGAGTTTCACTGTCTGTGTGGACACAAGTATGGACACAAGCAGCGTGGCTTTCTTCGGGGTCACACAGAGAAGAGGAGGAGCCAGGAGCACGGGGGGGTACCCGAGAAGAGAAGGTTCTAGGCTGCTCTGTGCAATTCCACAGGTAAGTATAACATATTTTGTATGTAATGAAAAAAATAATGTCTGAAATTACTACAATTACTTTAAAGCCACTTTCACCCTGCACTTTTATTGTGGCGTACTACTGCATAGTGTGTTGCATTAAGGCAGCCATTTCATCAAGAATGGGCAAAGGAAAATGTCCTATTTTTTTATTAATTGCACCACAATGGGGCTGATTTATGAAAGCCGTGCAACGCACATTTTCACATTTGAGAAACGATGCGCCAGCAACAGAGCGCGAATCCCCCATTTACTATAGTGATCTCGGTGCATAGGAGAATGCAATCTGTGAGCCACTATGGCAGGGGCGGACTGACAACTCATGGGGCCCCCGGGCAATAGGAGATCCTGGGGCCCCCTGTCCCCGCTCATGTGTTCCCACCCACACTCAAGCCACACCCACACAAATCCCCACCTACATTTTGCACTGCCCACTCTACATGCGTTCGTCACAGAATTACATTAAAGAAAGTGCAACAACAGGTACCTTTCCAAAATTAAAGTGATTGTAAAGGCTCGTTTTTTGTTTTTTTAAATAACAAACATGTTATACTTACCTTCACTGTGCAGCTCGTTTTGCACAGCGTGGCCCCGAACCTCAACACCTGGGGGTGGCTCTCGCGGCTCCTCCCCACATCAGATAACTCCCTAGGAGAAGCGCTCTCCCGAGGGGGGGGGGTTACCTTGCAGGTGGGCTCCCATGTCCAGCATTTGCGTCTATAGACACATGTTTACATACATGTGCTCATCCTACATAAAGCTTTTCATATAGAGCATGTGCTGGGATCATGGGGGTGCTTTACATTTTTTTTTTTGGTGTTTCAAAAATGTATTCACAAATGAAATTTGATGTGCATCACTGGGGGGGCTGCTGTCCATGACCACGTCCAAATCCTCCTCTAAACTGGAATTCTGTAGCTGCTCCAGCACCAGCCTCAGCCTTTTTGTCAGAACCAGGTGGAGCGGCACTGCGTCTGTAGGTATCTCTGTCTGTCTCACCACGGGACAAGCGGGCAGGTCGTTCGCCCTCTAAACCTTTAGGTCGTGGTCTGCCTGTCTCAGGACGACTCCTCCTTAGAGTTGCAGGAACAATCTCCGGAGGAAGGTGTAGAAAATCCCGCAAGTACTGGATGCCCTCATTTGTCAAGTACCAGTAAAAGTGACGCCAAGAAAACTGCTCCTTCACATACACTCGAGACTTCAAAGACTGCATAGCTTTCATGACATGGAGGTTAAGTACATTCTTGTCTGCCAACTCTGGATGCTTTGGCATATGCACATTCTTCTTGGCCACCATAACTCCCTCCTTAAACAGGAGCTCGTAGATGGCAATACGGTTTTTCTTGGGCATCAACATCTTTGCAGCTTTCTCGGCAGCCGAGCAAGAAAGGGGTACATTTTTTTTTTTTATTATTTTTATTAACTTTATATAATTTTCACCAATGTAAGGAACATTCTTCTCACTGACCACCAATGTAAGGAACATTCTTCTCACTGACCACCAATGTAAGGAACATTCTTCCCACTGACCACCAATGTAAGGAGTATTCTTCCCACTGATCACCAATGTAAGGAACATTCTTCCCACTGATCACCAATGTAAGGAACATTCTTCCCACTGACCACCAATGTAAGGAACATTCTTCTCACTGACCACCAATGTAAGGGACATTCTTCCCACTGATCACCAATGTAAGGAACATTCTTCCCACTGATCACCAATGTAAGGGACATTCTTCCCACTGATCACCAATGTAAGGAACATTCTTCTCACTGACCACCAATGTAATCAACATTCTTCTCACTGACCACCAATGTAAGGAACATTCTTCTCACTGACCACCAATGTAAGCAACATTCTTCTCACTGACCACCAATGTAAGGAACATTCTTCTCACTGACCACCAATGTAAGGTACATTCTTCTCACTGACCACCAATGTAAGGAACATTCTTCTCACTGACCACCAATGTAAGGAACATTCTTCTCACTGACCACCAATGTAAGGAACATTCTTCCCACTGACCACCAATGTAAGGAACATTCTTCCCACTGACCACCAATGTAAGGAACATTCTTCTCACTGATCACCAATGTAAGGATCATTCTTCTCACTGATCACCAATGTAAGGAGCATTCTTCCCAATTTTTCTTTATTAAAAGTCTTGCAATCAATAAGCATAAAATCACTATATATAATATACATAAATATATACATATTTACATAAATGAAAATAAATATAGCAAATCTGCTCTCAAACAAAAAATGACTTTACAGCAAAAACAAAACTCATCATGAACATGTCATTATTGGGGATAATCTCACTACAACTCACACCAATACACCAGACATCCAAACTGTGAGGTCAAGAAACAAACCCGCACCCATTATGCATGCAGCCCTTCTTCAAAAAGAAGCTACTAACCAACAAAAACTAAGGGAGTGAAAGAAATAGAAAAAGAAAAGAGCACCTCACCCAGAGATGGGCAGTTCACCAAAGGCAGGTCTGATATTCCTCCACGCCCTTTTCCAGACCGCCCGAGGCTCCCTGCCCCTCTCAAGACCCCGAATTTTCCCAACCTCACCCAGAATATCGTGCACCACCACCTCAACAGAGAGGACTTTTTTCCGCAGGGTAATCTGGCACCGCGCATTCCATGTGAAGTAACGGACAACTATACTAACTAAAAACAGTGTATCCAAATCAAAATCCCAGCAAGTCGGGAATGCCCCATACAACCACTACGCATAACTCATGCAATAGAAAAAGGGGATGCTTAGAGCCCTCCCCACCCTTTTATACACCTCTATGTTAGAGGGACACTGCAGCAAAAAGTGGTCCATAGACTCCACTTTACCAACACACTCTGCTCTAGGACAATCCCGATCATCCACAGGGCGATGCTTCAAGTTCCCTCTGACATAGAGCCTTCCATGGAAAGCGAGCCAGGCTTGATCCCTAAACTTCAAGGGAATTCTTTCTAAATTGATTAAACGCAACCCCTCCCTCATTACATCAGACACGGGGCAACATAAGCCGGGAGCTTGCCATGTCGGACTCTCAGACTTTTCACTGGCCCGCCATCTTCCCAGCATCGCAGAAAAGGCCTAAAACAAGATTGTAAAATGTCCACCCATCCCGGCGGGTTCTCTGCTAGCATGTTACCAAGATTGTACTTTAAAAAGAGCAGAGAAAAGAAAACTATTGGGTTGACCATTCCTAGGCCACCCTCCCGCCTAGACAGGTAAGTTACATTGCGTTTGATCAGGTTCAGCCTACTTCCCCATAACAGTTGGAAAAAACAGCTGTACACCCTTGCATAGAGAGATGCTGGCAAGATACAGACGAAGCTGACATATAAAAAGATTGGGACCAGGTACGTTTTGATTAAGTCAACCCTCTCCCTCAAGGAAAGCTTCCATTTCTTCCAGCTTGCTACTTTGGCATTGGCACACACCAACCTGCTTTCCCAATTTCGATGACCATAGTCACCAGGACCAAATTTGATGCCCAACACTTTAATTTCCTGCTGGGGCTCAGGGAAGGCATCCGGAAGTTCGAAGCTTTCACCCTGCTCACCCATCCAGAAAACTTCACTCTTTTTATGGTTGACTTTAGAACCAGAAGCCTCCGTGTACTGCTCTATCATAGAGACCACCTCCTGCGCCTCCTCTGTCCCAGAGACAATAACAGACACATCATCGGCATAGGCCACGACCTTCAGAGGCGGCACACCAGCAATGCCCAAAGGCACCCCGCACAAAGATCCACTCTCTAGCCTTCTTATGAAGGGGTCGATTGCGAATACATATAACAGGGGGCTCAGAGGACATCCCTGGCGCACACCAGAGCCAACCTCAAATGGCTGTCCAACCCAACCATTAACCAGTGGGAAGCTCTCAGCCCCTCTATATAATGTCTTCAGCCAATCTATAAACCTCCCCTGCAGGCCGTATCTACCAAGTAGCAAATACAGGTACTCGTGATTGACTCTATCAAAAGCCTTCGCCTGATCCAATGCCAGCAAGTACTTTCTCCATCCAGCAGCCCTGCATCGTTCCAAAGCCTCCCGGACAGCTAAAACCGCTGAAAAGGTACTTCTACCTTGGACCGAGCAGTGCTGATGACTGGACAACAAATCGCCTGCTACTGACGACAAGCGCCAAAAAAGAATCTTCGCCAGGATCTTTCTATCAACATTGAGAAGACTGATGGGGCGCCAGTTCTCAATCATTGAGGGGTCTTTACCTTTTGACAGAAGAATCACAGCGGATTGCCTCATGGAGGGAGGGAGCGAACCCTCTTCTAGACAGCTGTTATAAACCTCTGCTAAAAAGGGAGCCAGAATGGACTTAAAACACTTGTAGAATTCATCTGTCAACCCATCTGGCCCAGGCGATTTTTTGGTAGCCAGCTTCTCTATAGAATTAACTACCTCATTCGCTGAAATTGGTTCTGTCAAATCCATCAAAGGCAACGTACCATTTCCCAATCCTGGAGTAGAATCCAGAAAGCTTTCCATCCTGTCCCGACAAAGGTCCTTTCTTCCCAGAAGGTCTGCGTAATATGACCTGAAGATCTCCAGGATCCCTGATCTGGACTTCACCAGGGAACCCGTACTATCCTTCAGGCCTATGACCGTCTTAACTGCTATGCCTTGCTTACAGTTCTGGTAAGGATCAGGAGAGTGATATTTTCCATAATCTCTCTCCAGAACCAAGGAGGCATGCCGGTCATATTAACACTTCCTAAGAAGAAACTTCACCTCAGAGATCTCCCCTGGATCTCCTCTATACGAGACAAGACGATCAAGCTTCCTCCGCAAATGCTGGTAGGCAATGTACCAAGCTGCTTCTTCTTACTTATGGCCTTGAAAAGTCCAATTGTCCTTTGTTTCACAAGCTCCCACCACTCTGACTTACTGCTGCAAAAGTCCAGAATAGAAACCTGTGCCTGAAAAAAATCCTCAAAGGATTGTCTTACCTCTACATCTTCCAGGAAAGCCGAATTCAGTTTCCAGGTACCCCTTCCCCTGGGTGGAGTGTCCGAGGCATTCAGAGTCACAGACATCATACAGTGGTCAGAGAACTCCACCGCCCTCAACTCAGGAGCCGAGAAAGCAGAGTTCTCCTTTAAAAAAACCTATCTATCCTACTCTGACTATTCCCTCTCTGAAATGTGAATCCCGTGCTGCCGGGGCAGTGCTTAATATGCACATCTACCAGGCCTGCTTGTCTCACCATATCTCTAAGAAAAACGCTATCATAACCCAGCCTGTCTATGGAGCCTCTCCTGTCTTCAGGCCTAATTATGGTGTTAAAATCACCTCCAAAGACAACCTGCTGGGACGTAAAAAGGAAGGGCTTGATCTCTGTGAGGAGGCATTTCCTGCCCCATTTTGACTGCGGTCCATAGATATTGATTAGGCGCAGGTCCTGCCCCCTAACAGAGACGTCTAAGACCATGCATCTCCCCATTTCTACCTCAATTACCCGCCGGCACGTTACCATATCGGTTTTAAAAAGGACCGCAACTCCGCTGCAGGGCTCAGCCGCAAGAGACCAAAAGGAGGGACCGCATCTCCACTCCCTTTTTGCTAGATGGACATCGGCCAAAGTATTGAGCCAGGTCTCTTGCAAAAATAAAATCTCGGCATCAAACTCGCTGAGCAAAAATAAGGCAATATCACGAGCTCTTGCAGATTTAATGCTGGCGACATTAATGGTCGCCACCTTTATCGGAGTGGGAACTGCCATCAGGATGATTGGGGTAGTCATTTCTTAACCTATGCCACACTCTCATCACCAGAAACAGCTCTCTTCAGACTACGTGACTCCCCCTCATCCATGGATGATAAAGAGAAAGATATATCAGACATCTCATCACCCGACAAAACTGAAAAGGTATTACCAAGAGGAACCCCTCCTGGGTCCGACCCTGAGGAAGAAATGACCACTTTACTTGTCTTCCTCTACTTCTTTTTCTTCCTCCTAAACTTCTCCAACCCCTCATCATCCGAATCCCCCTCAACAGAGGGTGAGACATGGGATATGGACACCTTTCCCTTAACCCCTCCCCCATCCAGCACCCCCACATTCCCCTGACCACGTTTGTGCTGCTGAGGGACAGGGACTGGAGGCCGAGAGGGAAGATCTGCCAAACCTGCCCCCCCAGCAGCTTCTGCCAGCCTGGAGGATCTGCGTACAGCAGGATTAGGGACCGCCACATGGGGGACAGACTCAGGGACCACATTACTAGGTGAAACAGAATCCGAAACAACAGATGTAACAGACACAGGAGAGACAGACTCAGGGACCATATCACTAGGGGAAACAGAATCCGGAACAGATGTAACAGAAACAGGAGGGTCAATAACAGTTTTAGCGACCTCATCCTCCTTATCAAGTCTCTGCAACTCAGCCTCCAATCCTGGCAAGTTATGTAATGCCTCTGGGCACTGGCTATAAGGATGACCGAGCTTTTGGCACAAATTGCACCGAATTTCAGTACAATCCTTAGCCAAATGGTCCAGATCCTGGCATAGTGAGCATTTCTTACGGGTACAAGTAGATGCAAAATGGCCTTTGTCTCCACATTTGTTACAGACTTTAGGCTGACCCTGGTAAAAAATAGTCAGCCTATCCCTCCCCAGAAAAGCTGAACAGGGAAGGTGTTGAACTACATTTCCAAGCACCCCCAATTTTAGTGACACTGTCCAGGCCCCTGTCCATATCCCATGCTCATCAAGGACCTTCCGCAGTGGAGCAAGGACCTCACCAGATTTAATGCTGGCGACATTAATGGTCGCCACCTTTATCGGAGTGGGAACTGCCATCAGGATGATTGGGGTAGTCATTTCTTAACCTATGCCACACTCTCATCACCAGAAACAGCTCTCTTCAGACTACGTGACTCCCCCTCATCCATGGATGATAAAGAGAAAGATATATCAGACATCTCATCACCCGACAAAACTGAAAAGGTATTACCAAGAGGAACCCCTCCTGGGTCCGACCCCGAGGAAGAAATGACCACTTTACTTGCCTTCCTCTTCTTCTTTTTCTTCCTCCTAAACTTCTCCCACCCCTCATCATCCGAATCCCCCTCAACAGAGGGTGAGACATGGGATATGGACACCCTTCTATCAGCCGCACCCCCATCCAGCACCCTCACATTCCCCTGACCACGTTTGTGCCGCTGAGGGACAGGAACTGGAGGCTGAGATGGAAGATCCGCTAAACCTGCCCCCCCAGCAGCTTCTGCCAGCCTGGAGGATCTGCGTACAGCAGGATTAGGGACCACCACATGGGGGACAGACTCAGGGACCACATTACTGGGGGAAATAGAATCCGAAACAACAGATGTAACAGACACAGGAGGGACAGACTCAGGGACCACAGAATCCGAAACAACAGATGTAACAGACACAGGAGGGACAGATTTAGGGACCACATCACTAGGGGAAACAGAATCTGGAACAGATGTAACAGAAACAGGAGGGTCAATAACAGTTTTAGCGACCTCATCCTCCTTATCAAGTCTCTGCAACTCAGCCTCCAATCCTGGCAAGTTATGTAATGCCTCTGGGCACTGGCTATAAGGATGACCGAGCTTTTGGCACAAATTGCACCGAATTTCAGTACAATCCTTAGCCAAATGGTCCAGATCCTGGCATAGTGAGCATTTCTTACGGGTACAAGTAGATGCAAAATGGCCTTTGTCTCCACATTTGTTACAGACTTTAGGCTGACCCTGGTAAAAAATAATCAGCCTATCCCTCCCCAGAAAAGCTGAACAGGGAAGGTGTTGAACTACATTTCCAAGCACCCCCAATTTTAGTGACACTGTCCAGGCCCCTGTCCATATCTCATGCTCATCAAGGACCTTCCGCAGTGGAGCAAGGACCTCACCATATCGGCGTAGCCATACTATCAAATCAGCCTCTGGTATGGATTCGTTGCGCACCAAGATCGTCACCGACTTTATCAGAGGCTGCCTGGAAATCACCTTTGGCACCAAACCATTCCACTGCGGAAGGCCCTTGCACCTACTATACCTCTCCCAAAATAAATCCAGACCCTCAGGCTTTACAAAGGACAAATCAAATTCATAACTCCCCACTGGGCAAATCAATGCAAATATATCCAATGCTTTAAACCCCATTTCCAGAACCAACTCAGCCACCCTCCCCCTTACTGGTGGGGTCCCCTCCCCCTCCCACTTCAATTGAACCACATTCCTCCTCCTGTACCCACCAACCATCCCACCACCAAGCCTCCCCAAATTGTGACCACTAAAATTCCCTCCACCCTCCTTGGTGCGACTCCCCAGAACAGATGCATAACTGCCCACATTTCTCCCAGCAGAAGAAACATTTGTGAGTTTTGAACCATCTGACACATTCCTAGCAGATATCGATTGTACAGATTTGGTCTGCACAATCGATGAGTCTTTCCTCTGCTGAGCAGGGAGAGCAATGTCATTTTTATTTTTCCCAGCAGTATTAACCCCTTCACCACCACCCACCACATTCATAGTTTTATCATTACTGTCATTCTTAATACTTGCTGGTATATTCACAGTTCCCATAGTCTTCCCAACAGTGTCAGTTCCCACTGCTGTGCTGGTGGAATCTTCAGCTGGCCTGTTCTCTTCCATCAGGACAGGACTTTCAGCAGGCTGGTCTGACACATCCATGGCTTCCACTGCACATGGTGCAATGTGCTGATCCCCTCCTGCATCAGCATCAATCAGCTCTGCTGGAACACAGAGAGGCTCAGGTGAGGCAATCTCTTTGCTGGTGTCAGCCATACTGTGTGAAACACATGCAGCAAACTTGGTAGAGAAACTACTGGTCTCAGCAAATGCAGGAGTAGAAACATCCATGTTCAGGGTGTTTGGTGCAGGTCCATCTTCATTCCCTGGTTTATTTTTTTCCTCATCCTCAGGGATTTCTGATAGATCATCAGAAATGGCAAACTTGTCTGCTCTCAGGGGTGACTCCATCTGCTGGATGAAGGTCAGGGTGCCATGCTCACTCTCAACCCCTGGCTGGTTGCCACTGGCGATTCCAAGGCCTTACATGGGGGGAGAGGTGCAGAGGCAGATGGACCCGGGTCATCCATAACCTGAGGCCGCTGATCCATGCAACTTACTGACGACTGGCTGGCAAATCTCTTCTCATTGTCAAATTTTTCTTTAAAAGCTCCACTTCTGGCTTTTAACTTCTCCAACAATAAAGTTTGCTACTTTACCTTTTCCTCTAATTCCTGTAACTCAGGCTTCATGGCTGTGCGATTTCTACTCCATGCCTGGAAGTATTTGGCTCTGAAGTTCTTATGTTCAGTTTTCAAAACTTGAAGTTTCTCTTCAGCCCTTCCAATTTGCCTAAAGCGATCAACAATCTTCTGACTGAAGATACTCGCATCCATACCAGGGCCTGGACCCACAGTCAGATCCTCCACCTCCTCCTCACTAGGCCCCGTGTCATCAGGGGGATCCCTCCCAGGGCCTCCCCCAGGATCAGGCATTATTCCTGGGCCAAGCTAACAGGCAAGGCCCAGGCTTGAAAAAAGGCTGGTTCTCAGAGAGCTCCTTGGGTGTGTCCTCCTCCTCCTTCCCACTGACCACCAATGTAAGGAACATTCTTCCTACTGATCACCAATGTAAGGAACATTCTTCCCACTGACCACCAATGTAAGGAACATTCTTCCCACTGATCACCAATGTAAGGATCATTCTTCTCACTGATCACCAATGTAAGGATCATTCTTCTCACTGACCACCAATGTAAGGAACATTCTTCCCAATTTTTCTTTATTAAAAGTCTTGCAATCAATAAGCATAAAATCACTAAATATAATATACATAAATATATACATATTTACATAAATGAAAATAAATATAGCAAATCTGCTCTCAAACAAAAAATGACTTTACAGCAAAAACAAAACTCATCATGAACATGTCATTATTGGGGATAATCTCACTACAACTCACACCAATACACCAGACATCCAAACTGTGAGGCCAAGAAACAAACCCGCACCCATTATGCATGCAGCCCTTCTTCAAAAAGAAGCTACTAACCAAAAAAAACTAAGGGAGTGAAAGAAATAGAAAAAGAAAAGAGCACCTCACCCAGAGATGGGCAGTTCACCAAAGGCAGGTCTGATATTCCTCCACGCCCGTTTCCAGACCGCCTGAGGCTCCCTGCCCCTCTCAAGACCCCGAATTTTCCCAACCTCACCCAGAATATCGTGCACCACCACCTCAACAGAGAGGACTTTTTTCCGCAGGGTAATCTGGCACCGTGCATTCCATGTGAAGTAACGGACAACTATACTAACTAAAAACAGTGTATCCAAATCAAAATCCCAGCAAGTTGGGAATGCCCCGTACACCCACTCCGCATAACTCATGCAATAGAAAAAGGGGATGTCTAGAGCCCTCCCCACCCTTTTATACACCTCTATGTTAAAGGGACACTGCAGCAAAAAGTGGTCCATAGACTCCACTTTACCAACACACTCCGCTCTAGGACAATCCCGATCATCCACAGGGCGATGCTTCAAGTTCCCTCTGACATAGAGCCTTCCATGGAAAGCGAGCCAGGCTTGATCCCTAAACTTCAAGGGAATTCTTTCTAAATTGATTAAACGCAACCCCTCCCTCATTACAGAGCCTGGGCAATCCCTTAAGGCCAGTGACACACTGAAAGCAGAGCTCAAAATCCTCTTCTCCAGAAGCTTCCTGGGGAGGGACTTGATATCCTCCACTGTCACCTGCCACTGCCGAAGTATTTTCAGACACGGGGCAACATAAGCCGGGAGCTTGCCATGTCGGACTCTCAGACTTTTCACTGGCCCGCCATCTTCCCAGCATCGCAGAAAAGGCCTAAAACAAGATTGAAAAATGCCCACCCATCCCGGCGGGTTCTCTGCTAGCATGTTACCAAGATTGTACTTTAAAAAGAGCAGAGAAAAGAAAACTATTGGGTTGACCATTCCTAGGCCACCCTCCCGCCTAGACAGGTAAGTTACATTGCGTTTGATCAGGTTCAGCCTACTTCCCCATAACAGTTGGAAAAAACAGCTGTACACCCTTGCATAGAGAGATGCTGGCAAGATACAGACGAAGCTGACATATAAAAAGATTGGGACCAGGTACGTTTTGATCAAGTCAACCCTCTCCCTCAAGGAAAGCTTCCATTTCTTCCAGCTTGCTACTTTGGCATTGGCACACACCAACCTGCTTTCCCAATTTCGATGACCATAGTCACCAGGACCAAATTTGATGCCCAACACTTTAATTTCCTGCTGGGGCTCTGGGAAGGCATCCGGAAGTTCGAAGCTTTCACCCTCCTCACCCATCCAGAAAACTTCACTCTTTTCATGGTTGACTTTAGAACCAGAAGCCTCCGTGTACTGCTCTATCATAGAGACCACCTCCTGCGCCTCCTCTGTCCCAGAGACAACAACAGACACATCATCGGCATAGGCCACGACCTTCAGAGGCAGCACACCAGCAATGCCCAAAGGCACCCCGCACAAAGATCCACTCTCTAGCCTTCTTATGAAGGGGTCGATTGCAAATACATATAACAGGGGGCTCAGAGGACATCCCTGGCGCACACCAGAGCCAACCTCAAAAGGCCGTCCAACCCAACCATTAACCAGTGGGAAGCTCTCAGCCCCTCTATATAATGTCTTCAGCCAACCTATAAACCTCCCCTGCAGGCCGTATCTACCAAGTAGCAAATACAGGTACTCGTGATTGACTCTATCAAAAGCCTTCGCCTGATCCAATGCCAGCAAGTACTTTCTCCATCCAGCAGCCCTGCATCGTTCCAAAGCCTCCCGGACAGCTAAAACCGCTGAAAAGGTACTTCTACCTTGGACCGAGCAGTGCTGATGACTGGACAACAAATCGCCTGCTACTGACGACAAGCGCCAAAAAAGAATCTTCGCCAGGATCTTTCTATCAACATTGAGAAGACTGCTGGGGCGCCAGTTCTCAATCATTGAGGGGTCTTTACCTTTTGACAGAAGAATCACAGCAGATTGCCTCATGGAGGGAGGGAGCGAACCCTCTTCTAGACAGCTGTTATAAACCTCTGCTAAAAAGGGAGCCAGAATGGACTTAAAACACTTGTAGAATTCAGCTGTCAACCCATCTGGCCCAGGCGATTTTTTGGTAGCCAGCTTCTCTATAGCATTAACTACCTCATCCACTGAAATTGGTTCTGTCAAATCCATCAAAGGCAACGTACCATTTCCCAATCCTGGAGTAGAATCCAGAAAGCTTTCCATCCTGTCCCGACAAAGGTCTTTTCTTCCCAGAAGGTCTGCATAATATGACCTGAAGATCTCCAGGATCCCTGATCTGGACTTCACCAGGGAACCCGTACTATCCCTCAGGCCTATGACCGTCTTAACTGCTATGCCTTGCTTACAGTTCAGGTAAGGATCAGGCGAGTGATATTTTCCATAATCCCTCTCCAGAACCAAGGAGGCATGCCGGTCATATTGACACTTCCTAAGAAGAAACTTCACCTCAGAGATCTCCCCTGGATCTCCTCTATACGAGACAAGACGATCAAGCTTCCTCCGCAAATGCTGGTAGGCAATGTACATACCAAGCTGCTTCTTCTTACTTATGGCCTTGAAAAGTCCAATTGTCCTTTGTTTCACAAGCTCCCACCACTCTGACTTACTGCTGCAAAAGTCCAGAATAGAAACCTGTGCCTGAAAAAAATCCTCAAAGGATTGTCTTACCTCTACATCTTCCAGGAGAGCCGAATTCAGTTTCCAAGTACCCCTTCCCCTGGGTGGAGTGTCCGAGGCATTCAGAGTCACAGACAGCATACAGTGGTCAGAGAACTCCACCGCCCTCAACTCAGGAGCCGAGAAAGCAGAGTTCTCCTTTAAAAAAAACCTATCTATCCTACTCTGACTATTCCCTCTCTGAAATGTGAATCCCGTGCTGCCAGGGCAGTGCTTAATATGCACATCTACCAGGCCTGCTTGTCTCACCATATCTCTAAGAAAAACGCTATCGTAACCCAGCCTGTCTATGGAGCCTCTCCTGTCTTCAGGCCTAATTATGGTGTTAAAATCACCTCCAAAGACAACCTGCTGGGACGTAAAAAGGAAGGGCTTGATCTCTGTGAAGAGGCATTTCCTGCCCCATTTTGACTGCGGTCCATAGATATTGATTAGGCGCAGGTCCTGCCCCCTAACAGAGACGTCCAAGACCATGCATCTCCCCATTTCTACCTCAATTACCCGCCGGCACGTTACCATATCGGTTTTAAAAAGGACCGCAACTCCGCTGCAGGGCTCAGCCGCAAGAGACCAAAAGGAGGGACCGCATCTCCACTCCCTTTTTGCTAGATGGACATCGGCCAAAGTATTGAGCCAGGTCTCTTGCAAAAATAAAATCTCGGCATCAAACTCGCTGAGCAAAAATAAGGCAATATCACGAGCTCTTGCAGATTTAATGCTGGCGACATTAATGGTCGCCACCTTTATCGGAGTGGGAACTGCCATCAGGATGATTGGGGTAGTCGTTTCTTAACCTTTGCCACACTCTCATCACCAGAAACAGCTCTCTTCAGACTACGTGACTCCCCCTCATCCATGGATGATAAAGAGAAAGATATATCAGACATCTCATCACCCGACAAAACTGAAAAGGTATTACCAAGAGGAACCCCTCCTGGGTCCGACCCCGAGGAAGAAATGACCACTTTACTTGCCTTCCTCTTCTTCTTTTTCTTCCTCCTAAACTTCTCCCACCCCTCATCATCCGAATCCCCCTCAACAGAGGGTGAGACATGGGATATGGACACCCTTCTATCAGCCGCACCCCCATCCAGCACCCTCACATTCCACTGACCACGTTTGTGCCGCTGAGGGACAGGAACTGGAGGCTGAGATGGAAGATCCGCTAAACCTGCCCCCCCAGCAGCTTCTGCCAGCCTGGAGGATCTGCGTACAGCAGGATTAGGGACCACCACATGGGGGACAGACTCAGGGACCACATTACTGGGGGAAATAGAATCCGAAACAACAGATGTAACAGACACAGGAGGGACAGACTCAGGGACCACAGAATCCGAAACAACAGATGTAACAGACACAGGAGGGACAGACTCAGGGACCACATCACTAGGGGAAACAGAATCTGGAACAGATGTAAACAGAAACAGGAGGGTCAATAACAGTTTTAGCGGCCTCATCCTCCTTATCAAGTCTCTGCAACTCAGCCTCCAATCCTGGCAAGTTATGTAATGCCTCCGGGCACTGGCTATAAGGATGACCAAGCTTTTGGCACAAATTGCACCGAATTTCAGTACAATCCTTAGCCAAATGGTCCAGATCCTGGCATAGTGAGCATTTCTTACGGGTACAAGTAGATGCAAAATGGCCTTTGTCTCCACATTTGTTACAGACTTTAGGCTGACCCTGGTAAAAAATAGTCAGCCTATCTCTCCCCAGAAAAGCTGAACAGGGAAGGTGTTGAACTACATTTCCAAGCACCCCCAATTTTAGTGACACTGTCCAGGCCCCTGTCCATATCCCATGCTCATCAAGGACCTTCCGCAGTGGAGCGAGGACCTCACCATATCGGCGTAGCCATACTATCAAATCAGCCTCTGGTATGGATTCGTTACGCACCAGGATCGTCACCGACTTTATCAGAGGCTGCCTGGAAATCACCTTTGGCACCAAACCACTCCACTGCGGAAGGCCCTTGCACCTCCTATATCGCTCCCAAAATAAATCCAGACCCTCAGACTTTACAAAGGACAAATCAAATTCATAACTCCCCACTGGGCAAATCAAAGCAAAGATATCTGATGCTTTAAACCCCATTTCCAGAACCAACTCAGCCACCCTCCCCCTTACTGGTGGGGTCCCCTCCCCCTCCCACTTCAATTGAACCACATTTCTCCTCCTGTACCCACCAACCAACCCACCACCAAGCCCCCCCAAATTGTGACCACTAAAATTCCCTCCACCCTCCTTGGTGCGACTCCCCAGAACAGATGCATAACTGCCCACATTTCTCCCAGCAGAAGAAGCATTTGTGTGCTTTGAACCGTCTGTCACATTCCTAGCAGATATCGATTGTACAGATTTGGTCTGCACAATCGATGAGTCTTTCCTCTGCTGAGCAGGGAGAGCAATGTCATTTTTATTTTTCCCAGCAGTATTAACCCCTTCACCACCACCCACCACATTCATAGTTTTATCATTACTGTCATTCTTAATACTTGCTGGTATATTCACAGTTCCTGTAGTCTTCCCAACACTGTCAGTTCCCACTGCTGTGCTGGTGGAATCTTCAGCTGGCCTGTTCTCCTCCATCAGGACAGGACTTTCAGCAGGCTGGTCTGACACATCCATGGCTTCCACTGCACATGGTGCAATGTGCTGATCCCCTCCCCCATCAGCATCAATCAGCTCTGCTGGAACACAGAGAGGTTCAGGTGAGGCAATTTCTTTGCTGGTGTCAGCCTTACTGTGTGAAACACATGCAGCAAACTTGATAGAGGAACTACTGGTCTCAGCAAATGCAGGAGTAGAAACATCCATGTTCAGGGTGTTTGGTGCAGGTCCATCTTCATTCCCTGGTTTATCTTTCCTCTCATCCTCAGGGATTTCTGATGGATCACCAGAAATGGCAAACTTGTCCGCTCTCAGGGGTGACTCCATCCGCTGGATGAAGGTCAGGGTGCCATGCTCACTCTCAACCCCCTGGCTTGTTGCCGCTGGCGATTCCAAGGCCTTACATGGGGGGAGAGGTGCAGAGGCAGATGGACCCGGGTCATCCATAACCTGAGGCTGCTGATCCATGCGACTTACTGACGACTGGCTGGCAAATCTCTTCTCATTCTCAAATTTTTCTTTAAAAGCTCCACTTCTGGCTTTTAATTTTTCCAACAATAAAGTTTGCTGCTTTACTTTTTCCTCATATTCCTGTAACTCAGGCTTCATGGCTGTGCGATTTCTACTCCAGGCCTGGAAGTATTTGGCTTTGAAGTTCTTATGGTTAGTTTTCAAAACTTGAAGTTTCTCTTCAGCCCTTCCAATTTCCCTAAAGCGATCAACAATCTTCTGTCTGAAGATACTCGCATCCATACCAGGGCCTGGACCCACAGTCAGATCCTCCACCTCCTCCTCACTAGGCCCCATGTCATCAGGGGGATCCCTCCCTGGGCCTCCCCAAGGATCAGGCATTGTTCCTGGGCCAAGCTAGCAGGCAAGGCCCAGGCTTGAAAAAAAAGGCTGGTTCTCAGAGAGCTCCCTAGGTGTGTCCTCCTCCTCCTTCCCACTGACCACCAATGTAAGGAACATTCTGATCACCAATGTAAGGATCATTCTTCTCACTGATCACCAATGTAAGGAGCATTCTTCCCAATTTTTCTTTATTAAAAGTCTTGCAATCAATAAGCATAAAATCACTATATATAATATACATAAATATATACATATTTACATAAATGAAAATAAATATAGCAAATCTGCTCTCAAACAAAAAATGACTTTACAGCAAAAACAAAACTCATCATGAACATGTCATTATTGGGGATAATCTCACTACAACTCACACCAATACACCAGACATCTGAACTGTGAGGTCAAGAAACAAACCCGCACCCATTATGCATGCAGCCCTTCTTCAAAAAGAAGATACTAACCAACAAAAGCTAAGGGAGTGAAAGAAATAGAAAAAGAAAAGGAGCACCTCACCCAGAGATGGGCAGTTCACCAAAGGCAGGTCTGATATTCCTCCACACCTTTTTCCAGACCGCCCGAGGCTCCCTGCCCCTCTCAAGACCCCGAATTTTCCCAACCTCACCCAGAATATCGTGCACCACCACCTCAACAGAGAGGACTTTTTTCCGCAGGGTAATCTGGCACCGCGCATTCCATGTGAAGTAACGGACAACTATACTAACTAAAAACAGTGTATCCAAATCAAAATTCCAGCGAGTCGGGAATGCCCCGTACACCCACTCCGCATAACTCATGCGATAGAAAAAGGGGATACCTAGAGCCCTCCCCACCCTTTTATACACCTCTATGTTAAAGGGACACTGCAGCAAAAAGTGGTCCATAGACTCCACTTTACCAACACACTCCGCTCTAGGACAATCCCGATCATCCACAGGGCGATGCTTCAAGTTCCCTCTGACATAGAGCCTTCCATGGAAAGCGAGCCAGGCTTGATCCCTAAACTTCAAGGGGATTCTTTCTAAATTGATTAAACGCAACCCCTCCCTCATTACAGAGCCTGGGCAATCCCTTAAGGCCAGTGACACACTGAAAGCAGAGCTCAAAATCCTCTTCTCCAGAAGCTTCCTGGGGAGGGACTTGATATCCTCCACTGTCACCTGCCACTGCCGAAGTATTTTCAGACACGGGGCAACATAAGCCGGGAGCTTGCCATGTCGGACTCTCAGACTTTTCACTGGCCCGCCATCTTCCCAGCATCGCAGAAAAGGCCTAAAACAAGACTGAAAAATGCCCACCCATCCCGGCGGGTTCTCTGCTAGCATGTTACCAAGATTGTACTTTAAAAAGAGCAGAGAAAAGAAAACTATTGGGTTGACCATTCCTAGGCCACCCTCCCGCCTAGACAGGTAAGTTACATTGCGTTTGATCAGGTTCAGCCTACTTCCCCATAACAGTTGGAAAAAACAGCTGTACACCCTTGCATAGAGAGATGCTGGCAAGATACAGACGAAGCTGACATATAAAAAGATTGGGACCAGGTACGTTTTGATCAAGTCAACCCTCTCCCTCAAGGAAAGCTTCCATTTCTTCCAGCTTGCTACTTTGGCATTGGCACACACCAACCTGCTTTCCCAATTTCGATGACCATAGTCACCAGGACCAAATTTGATGCCCAACACTTTAATTTCCTGCTGGGGCTCAGGGAAGGCATCCGGAAGTTCGAAGCTTTCACCCTCCTCACCCATCCAGAAAACTTCACTCTTTTCATGGTTGACTTTAGAACCAGAAGCCTCCGTGTACTGCTCTATCATAGAGACCACCTCCTGCGCCTCCTCTGTCCCAGAGACAATAACAGACACATCATCGGCATAGGCCACGACCTTCAGAGGTGGCACACCAGCAATGCCCAAAGGCACCCCGCACAAAGATCCACTCTCTTGCCTTCTTATGAAGGGGTCGATTGCGAATACATATAACAGGGGGCTCAGAGGACATCCCTGGCGCACACCAGAGCCAACCTCAAAAGGCTGTCCAACCCAACCATTAATCAGTGGGAAGCTCTCAGCCCCTCTATATAATGTCTTCAGCCAATCTATAAACCTCCCCTGCAGGCCGTATCTACCAAGTAGCAAATACAGGTACTCGTGATTGACTCTATCAAAAGCCTTCGCCTGATCCAATGCCAGCAAGTACTTTCTCCATCCAGCAGCCCTGCATCGTTCCAAAGCCTCCCGGACAGCTAAAACCGCTGAAAAGGTACTTCTACCTTGGACCGAGCAGTGCTGATGACTGGACAACAAATCGCCTGCTACTGACGACAAGCGCCAAAAAAGAATCTTCGCCAGGATCTTTCTATCAACATTAAGAAGACTGATGGGGCGCCAGTTCTCAATCATTGAGGAGTCTTTACCTTTTGACAGAAGAATCACAGCGGATTGCCTCATGGAGGGAGGGAGCGAACCCTCTTCTAGACAGCTGTTATAAACCTCTACTAAAAAGGGAGCCAGAATGGACTTAAAACACTTGTAGAATTCAGCTGTCAACCCATCTGGCCCAGGCGATTTTTTGGTAGCCAGCTTCTCTATAGCATGAACTACCTCATCCACTGAAATTGGTTCTGTCAAATCCATCAAAGGCAATGTACCATTTCCCAATCCTGGAGTAGAATCCAGAAAGCTTTCCATCCTGTCCCGACAAAGGTCCTTTCTTCCCAGAAGGTCTGCGTAATATGACCTGAAGATCTCCAGGATCCCTGATCTGGACTTCACCAGGGAACCCGTACTGTCCCTCAGGCCTATGACCGTCTTAACTGCTATGCCTTGCTTACAGTTCTGGTAAGGATCAGGCGAGTGATATTTTCCATAATCCCTCTCCAGAACCAAGGAGGCATGCCGGTCGTATTGACACTTCCTAAGAAGAAACTTCACCTCAGAGATCTCCCCTGGATCTCCTCTATACGAGACAAGACGATCAAGCTTCCTCCGCAAATGCTGGTAGGCAATGTACATACCAAGCTGCTTCTTCTTACTTATGGCCTTGAAAAGTCCTATTGTCCTTTGTTTCACAAGCTCCCACCACTCTGACTTACTGCTGCAAAAGTCCAGAATAGAAACCTGTGCCTGAAAAAAATCCTCAAAGGATTGTCTTACCTCTACATCTTCCAGGAGAGCCGAATTCAGTTTCCAGGTACCCCTTGACCTGGGTGGAGTGTCCGAGGCATTCAGAGTCACAGACAGCATACAGTGGTCAGAGAACTCCACCGCCCTCAACTCAGGAGCCGAGAAAGCAGAGTTCTCCTTTAAAAAAAACCTATCTATCCTACTCTGACTATTCCCTCTCTGAAATGTGAATCCCGTGCTGCCAGGGCAGTGCTTAATATGCACATCTACCAGGCCTGCTTGTCTCACCATATCTCTAAGAAAAACGCTATCGTAACCCAGCCTGTCTATGGAGCCTCTCCTGTCTTCAGGCCTAATTATGGTGTTAAAATCACCTCCAAAGACAACCTGCTGGGACGTAAAAAGGAAGGGCTTGATCTCTGTGAAGAGGCATTTCCTGCCCCATTTTGACTGCGGTCCATAGATATTGATTAGGCGCAGGTCCTGCCCCCTAACAGAGACGTCCAAGACCATGCATCTCCCCATTTCTACCTCAATTACCCGCCGGCACGTTACCATATCGGTTTTAAAAAGGACCGCAACTCCGCTGCAGGGCTCAGCCGCAAGAGACCAAAAGGAGGGACCGCATCTCCACTCCCTTTTTGCTAGATGGACATCGGCCAAAGTATTGAGCCAGGTCTCTTGCAAAAATAAAATCTCGGCATCAAACTCGCTGAGCAAAAATAAGGCAATATCACGAGCTCTTGCAGATTTAATGCTGGCGACATTAATGGTCGCCACCTTTATCGGAGTGGGAACTGCCATCAGGATGATTGGGGTAGTCGTTTCTTAACCTTTGCCACACTCTCATCACCAGAAACAGCTCTCTTCAGACTACGTGACTCCCCCTCATCCATGGATGATAAAGAGAAAGATATATCAGACATCTCATCACCCGACAAAACTGAAAAGGTATTACCAAGAGGAACCCCTCCTGGGTCCGACCCCGAGGAAGAAATGACCACTTTACTTGCCTTCCTCTTCTTCTTTTTCTTCCTCCTAAACTTCTCCCACCCCTCATCATCCGAATCCCCCTCAACAGAGGGTGAGACATGGGATATGGACACCCTTCTATCAGCCGCACCCCCATCCAGCACCCTCACATTCCACTGACCACGTTTGTGCCGCTGAGGGACAGGAACTGGAGGCTGAGATGGAAGATCCGCTAAACCTGCCCCCCCAGCAGCTTCTGCCAGCCTGGAGGATCTGCGTACAGCAGGATTAGGGACCACCACATGGGGGACAGACTCAGGGACCACATTACTGGGGGAAATAGAATCCGAAACAACAGATGTAACAGACACAGGAGGGACAGACTCAGGGACCACAGAATCCGAAACAACAGATGTAACAGACACAGGAGGGACAGACTCAGGGACCACATCACTAGGGGAAACAGAATCTGGAACAGATGTAAACAGAAACAGGAGGGTCAATAACAGTTTTAGCGGCCTCATCCTCCTTATCAAGTCTCTGCAACTCAGCCTCCAATCCTGGCAAGTTATGTAATGCCTCCGGGCACTGGCTATAAGGATGACCAAGCTTTTGGCACAAATTGCACCGAATTTCAGTACAATCCTTAGCCAAATGGTCCAGATCCTGGCATAGTGAGCATTTCTTACGGGTACAAGTAGATGCAAAATGGCCTTTGTCTCCACATTTGTTACAGACTTTAGGCTGACCCTGGTAAAAAATAGTCAGCCTATCTCTCCCCAGAAAAGCTGAACAGGGAAGGTGTTGAACTACATTTCCAAGCACCCCCAATTTTAGTGACACTGTCCAGGCCCCTGTCCATATCCCATGCTCATCAAGGACCTTCCGCAGTGGAGCGAGGACCTCACCATATCGGCGTAGCCATACTATCAAATCAGCCTCTGGTATGGATTCGTTACGCACCAGGATCGTCACCGACTTTATCAGAGGCTGCCTGGAAATCACCTTTGGCACCAAACCACTCCACTGCGGAAGGCCCTTGCACCTCCTATATCGCTCCCAAAATAAATCCAGACCCTCAGACTTTACAAAGGACAAATCAAATTCATAACTCCCCACTGGGCAAATCAAAGCAAAGATATCTGATGCTTTAAACCCCATTTCCATTTGCCTCCTCCTTCCCACTGACCACCAATGTAAGGAACATTCTGATCACCAACGTAAGGATCATTCTTCTCACTGATCACCAATGTAAGGAGCATTCTTCCCAATTTTTCTTTATTAAAAGTCTTGCAATCAATAAGCATAAAATCACTATATATAATATACATAAATATATACATATTTACATAAATGAAAATAAATATAGCAAATCTGCTCTCAAACAAAAAATGACTTTACAGCAAAAACAAAACTCATCATGAACATGTCATTATTGGGGATAATCTCACTACAACTCACACCAATACACCAGACATCTGAACTGTGAGGTCAAGAAACAAACCCGCACCCATTATGCATGCAGCCCTTCTTCAAAAAGAAGATACTAACCAACAAAAGCTAAGGGAGTGAAAGAAATAGAAAAAGAAAAGGAGCACCTCACCCAGAGATGGGCAGTTCACCAAAGGCAGGTCTGATATTCCTCCACGCCTTTTTCCAGACCGCCCGAGGCTCCCTGCCCCTCTCAAGACCCCGAATTTTCCCAACCTCACCCAGAATATCGTGCACCACCACCTCAACAGAGAGGACTTTTTTCCGCAGGGTAATCTGGCACCGCGCATTCCATGTGAAGTAACGGACAACTATACTAACTAAAAACAGTGTATCCAAATCAAAATTCCAGCGAGTCGGGAATGCCCCGTACACCCACTCCGCATAACTCATGCGATAGAAAAAGGGGATACCTAGAGCCCTCCCCACCCTTTTATACACCTCTATGTTAAAGGGACACTGCAGCAAAAAGTGGTCCATAGACTCCACTTTACCAACACACTCCGCTCTAGGACAATCCCGATCATCCACAGGGCGATGCTTCAAGTTCCCTCTGACATAGAGCCTTCCATGGAAAGCGAGCCAGGCTTGATCCCTAAACTTCAAGGGGATTCTTTCTAAATTGATTAAACGCAACCCCTCCCTCATTACAGAGCCTGGGCAATCCCTTAAGGCCAGTGACACACTGAAAGCAGAGCTCAAAATCCTCTTCTCCAGAAGCTTCCTGGGGAGGGACTTGATATCCTCCACTGTCACCTGCCACTGCCGAAGTATTTTCAGACACGGGGCAACATAAGCCGGGAGCTTGCCATGTCGGACTCTCAGACTTTTCACTGGCCCGCCATCTTCCCAGCATCGCAGAAAAGGCCTAAAACAAGACTGAAAAATGCCCACCCATCCCGGCGGGTTCTCTGCTAGCATGTTACCAAGATTGTACTTTAAAAAGAGCAGAGAAAAGAAAACTATTGGGTTGACCATTCCTAGGCCACCCTCCCGCCTAGACAGGTAAGTTACATTGCGTTTGATCAGGTTCAGCCTACTTCCCCATAACAGTTGGAAAAAACAGCTGTACACCCTTGCATAGAGAGATGCTGGCAAGATACAGACGAAGCTGACATATAAAAAGATTGGGACCAGGTACGTTTTGATCAAGTCAACCCTCTCCCTCAAGGAAAGCTTCCATTTCTTCCAGCTTGCTACTTTGGCATTGGCACACACCAACCTGCTTTCCCAATTTCGATGACCATAGTCACCAGGACCAAATTTGATGCCCAACACTTTAATTTCCTGCTGGGGCTCAGGGAAGGCATCCGGAAGTTCGAAGCTTTCACCCTCCTCACCCATCCAGAAAACTTCACTCTTTTCATGGTTGACTTTAGAACCAGAAGCCTCCGTGTACTGCTCTATCATAGAGACCACCTCCTGCGCCTCCTCTGTCCCAGAGACAATAACAGACACATCATCGGCATAGGCCACGACCTTCAGAGGTGGCACACCAGCAATGCCCAAAGGCACCCCGCACAAAGATCCACTCTCTTGCCTTCTTATGAAGGGGTCGATTGCGAATACATATAACAGGGGGCTCAGAGGACATCCCTGGCGCACACCAGAGCCAACCTCAAAAGGCTGTCCAACCCAACCATTAATCAGTGGGAAGCTCTCAGCCCCTCTATATAATGTCTTCAGCCAATCTATAAACCTCCCCTGCAGGCCGTATCTACCAAGTAGCAAATACAGGTACTCGTGATTGACTATCAAAAGCCTTCGCCTGATCCAATGCCAGCAAGTACTTTCTCCATCCAGCAGCCCTGCATCGTTCCAAAGCCTCCCGGACAGTTAAAACCGCTGAAAAGGTACTTCTACCTTGGACCGAGCAGTGCTGATGACTGGACAACAAATCGCCTGCTACTGACGACAAGCGCCAAAAAAGAATCTTGGCCAGGATCTTTCTATCAACATTAAGAAGACTGATGGGGTGCCAGTTCTCAATCATTGAGGGGTCTTTACCTTTTGACAGAAGAATCACAGCGGATTGCCTCATGGAGGGAGGGAGCGAACCCTCTTCTAGACAGCTGTTATAAACCTCTGCTAAAAAGGGAGCCAGAATGGACTTAAAACACTTGTAGAATTCAGCTGTCAACCCATCTGGCCCAGGCGATTTTTTGGTAGCCAGCTTCTCTATAGCATGAACTACCTCATCCACTGAAATTGGTTCTGTCAAATCCATCAAAGGCAATGTACCATTTCCCAATCCTGGAGTAGAATCCAGAAAGCTTTCCATCCTGTCCTGACAAAGGTCCTTTCTTCCCAGAAGGTCTGCATAATATGACCTGAAGATCTCCAGGATCCCTGATCTGGACTTCACCAGGGAACCCGTACTATCCCTCAGGCCTATGACCGTCTTAACTGCTATGCCTTGCTTACAGTTCTGGTAAGGATCAGGCGAGTGATATTTTCCATAATCCCTCTCCAGAACCAAGGAGGCATGCCGGTCGTATTGACACTTCCTAAGAAGAAACTTCACCTCAGAGATCTCCCCTGGATCTCCTCTATACGAGACAAGACGATCAAGCTTCCTCCGCAAATGCTGGTAGGCAATGTACATACCAAGCTGCTTCTTCTTACTTATGGCCTTGAAAAGTCCAATTGTCCTTTGTTTCACAAGCTCCCACCACTCTGACTTACTGCTGCAAAAGTCCAGAATAGAAACCTGTGCCTGAAAAAAATCCTCAAAGGATTGTCTTACCTCTACATCTTCCAGGAGAGCCGAATTCAGTTTCCAGGTACCCCTTCCCCTGGGTGGAGTGTCCGAGGCATTCAGAGTCACAGACAGCATACAGTGGTCAGAGAACTCCACCGCCCTCAACTCAGGAGCCGAGAAAGCAGAGTTCTCCTTTAAAAAAAACCTATCTATCCTACTCTGACTATTCCCTCTCTGAAATGTGAATCCCGTGCTGCCAGGGCAGTGCTTAATATGCACATCTACCAGGCCTGCTTGTCTCACCATATCTCTAAGAAAAACGCTATCGTAACCCAGCCTGTCTATGGAGCCTCTCCTGTCTTCAGGCCTAATTATGGTGTTAAAATCACCTCCAAAGACAACCTGCTGGGACGTAAAAAGGAAGGGCTTGATCTCTGTGAGGAGGCATTTCCTGCCCCATTTTGACTGCGGTCCATAGATATTGATCAGCCGCAGGTCCTGCCCCCTAACAGAGACGTCCAAGACCATGCATCTCCCCATTTCTACCTCAATTACCCGCCGGCATGTTACCATATCGGTTTTAAAAAGGACCGCAACTCCGCTGCAGGGCTCAGCCGCAAGAGACCAAAAGGAGGGACCGCATCTCCACTCCCTTTTTGCTAGATGGACATCGGCCAAAGTATTGAGCCAGGTCTCTTGCAAAAATAAAATCTCGGCATCAAACTCGCTGAGCAAAAATAAGGCAATATCACGAGCTCTTGCAGATTTAATGCTGGCGACATTAATGGTCGCCACCTTTATCGGAGTGGGAACTGCCATCAGGATGATTGGGGTAGTCGTTTCTTAACCTTTGCCACACTCTCATCACCAGAAACAGCTCTCTTCAGACTACGTGACTCCCCCTCATCCATGGATGATAAAGAGAAAGATATATCAGACATCTCATCACCCGACAAAACTGAAAAGGTATTACCAAGAGGAACCCCTCCTGGGTCCGACCCTGAGGAAGAAATGACCACTTTACTTGTCTTTCTCTTCTTCTTCTTTTTCTTCCTCCTAAGCTTCTCCCACCCCTCATCATCCGAATCCCCCTCAACAGAGGGTGAGACATGGGATATGGACACCCTTCTATCAGCCCCACCCCCATCCAGCACCCCCACATTCCCCTGACGACGTTTGTGCCGCTAAGGGACAGGGACTGGAGGCCGAGTGGGAAGATCCGCCAAACCTGCCCCCCCAGCAGCTTCTGCCAGTCTGGAAGATCTACGTACAGTAGCATTAGGGACCACCACATGGGGGACAGACTCAGGGACCACATTACTAGGTGAAACAGAATCTGGAACAACAGATGTAACAGACACAGGAGGGACAGACTCAGGGACCACATTACTAGGGGAAACAGAATCTGGAACAGATATAACAGAAACAGAAGGGGCAATAACAGTTTTAGCGGCCTCATCCTCCTTATCAAGTCTCTGCAACTCAGCCTCCAATCCTGGCAAGTTATGTAATGCCTCCGGGCACTGGCTATAAGGATGACCCAGCTTTTGGCACAAATTGCACCGAATTTCAGTACAATCCTTAGCCAAATGGTCCAGATCCTGGCATAGTGAGCATTTCTTACGGGTACAGGTAGATGCAAAATGGCCTTTGTCACCACATTTATTACAGACCTTAGGCTGACCCTGGTAAAAAATAGTCAGCCTATCTCTCCCCAGAAAAGCTGAACAGGGAAGGTGTTGAACTACATTTCCAAGCACCCCCAATTTTAGTGAGACTGTCCAGGCCCCTGTCCATATTCCATGTTCATCCAGGACCTTCCGCAGTGGAGCAAGGACCTCACCATATCGGCGTAGCCATACTATCAAATCAGCCTCTGGTATGGCTTCGTTACGCACCAGGATCGTCACCGACTTTATCAGAGGCTGCCTGGAAATCACCTTTGGCACCAAACCACTCCACTGCGGAAGGCCCTTGCACCTACTATACCTCTCCCAAAATAAATCCAGACCCTCAGGCTTTACAAAGGACAAATCAAATTCATAACTGCCCACAGGGCAAATCAAAGCAAATATATCTGATGCTTTAAACCCCATTTCCAGAACCAACTCAGCCACCCTCCCCCTTACTGGTGGGGTCCCCTCCCCCTCCCACTTCAATTGAACCACATTCCTCCTCCTGTACCCACCAACCATCCCACCACCAAGCCCCCCCAAATTGTGACCACTAAAATTCCCTCCACCCTCCTTGGTGCGACTCCCCAGAACAGACGCATAACTGCCCACATTTTTCCCAGCAGAAGAAGCATTTGTGTGCTTTGAACCGTCTGTCACATTTCTAGCAGATATCGATTGTACAGATTTGGTCTGCACAATCGATGAGTCTTTCCTCTGCTGAGCAGGGAGAGCAATGTCATTTTTATTTTTCCCGGCAGTATTAACCCCTTCACCACCACCCACCACATTCATTGTTTTATCATTACTGTCATTCTTAATACTTGCTGGTATATTCACAGTTCCTGTAGTCTTCCCAACAGTGTCAGTTCCCACTGCTGTGCTGGTGGAATCTTCAGCTGGCCTGTTCTCTTCCATCAGGACAGGACTTTCAGCAGGCTGGTCTGACACCTCCATGGTTTCCACTGCACATGGTGCAATGTGCTGATCCCCTCCCCCATCACCATCAATCAGCTCTGCTGGAACACAGAGAGGCTCAGGTGAGGCAATCTCTTTGCTGGTGTCAGCCTTACTGTGTGAAACACATGCAGCAAACTTGGTAGAGGAACTACTGGTCTCAGCAAATGCAGGAGTAGAAACATCAATGTTCAGGGTGTTTGGTGCAGGTCCATCTTCATTCCCTGGTTCATTTTTTTCCTCATCCTCAGGGATTTCTGAAGGATCATCAGAAATGGCAACCTTGTCTGCTCTCAGGGGTGACTCCATCTGCTGGATGAAGGTCAGGGTGCCATGCTCACTCTCAACCCCCTGGCTGGTTGCCGCTGGCGATTCCAAGGCCTTACATGGGGGGAGAGGTGCAGAGGCAGATGGACCCAGGTCATCCATAACCTGAGGCTGCTGATCCATGCAACTTACTGACGACTGGCTGGCAAATCTCTTCTCATTATCGAACTTTTCTTTAAAAGCTCCACTTCTGGCTTTTAACTTCTCCAACAATAAAGTTTGCTGCTTTACTTTTTCCTCTAATTCCTGTAACTCAGGCTTCATGGCTGTGCGATTTCTACTCCAGGCCTGGAAGTATTTGGCTTTGAAGTTCTTATGTTCAGCTTTCAAAACTTGAAGTTTCTCTTCAGCCCTTCCAATTTGCCTAAAGCGATCAACAATCTTCTGTCTGAAGATACTCGCATCCATACCAGGGCCTGGACCCACAGTCAGATCCTCCACCTCCTCCTCACTAGGCCCCGTGTCATCAGGGGGATCCCTCCCTGGGCCTCCCCCAGGATCAGGCATTATTCCTGGGCCAAGCTAACAGGCAAGGCCCAGGCTTGAAAAAAGGCTGGTTCTCAGAGAGCTCCTTGGGTGTGTCCTCCTCCTCCTTCCCACTGACCACCAATGTAAGGAACATTCTTCTCACTGACCACCAATGTAAGGAACATTCTTCCTACTGACCACCAATGTAAGGAACATTCTTCCTACTGACCACCAATGTAAGGAACATTCTTCCCACTGACCACCAATGTAAGGAACATTCTGATCACCAATGTAAGGATCATTCTTCTCACTGATCACCAATGTAAGGAGCATTCTTCCCAATTTTTCTTTATTAAAAGTCTTGCAATCAATAAGCATAAAATCACTATATATAATATACATAAATATATACATATTTACATAAATGAAAATAAATATAGCAAATCTGCTCTCAAACAAAAAATGACTTTACAGCAAAAACAAAACTCATCATGAATATGTCATTATTGGGGATAATCTCACTACAACTCACACCAATACACCAGACATCTAAACTGTGAGGTCAAGAAACAAACCCGCACCCATTATGCATGCAGCCCTTCTTCAAAAAGAAGATACTAACCAACAAAAGCTAAGGGAGTGAAAGAAACAGAAAAAGAAAAGGAGCACCTCACCCAGAGATGGGCAGTTCACCAAAGGCAGGTCTGATATTCCTCCATGCCCTTTTCCAGACCGCCCGAGGCTCCCTGCCCCTCTCAAGACCCCGAATTTTCCCAACCTCACCCAGAATATCGTGCACCACCACCTCAACAGAGAGGACTTTTTTCCGCAGGGTAATCTGGCACCGTGCATTCCATGTGAAGTAACGGACAACTATACTAACTAAAAACAGTGTATCCAAATCAAAATCCCAGCAAGTCGGGAATGCCCCGTACACCCACTCCGCATAACTCATGCGATAGAAAAAGGGGATGCCTAGAGCCCTCCCCACCCTTTTATACACCTCTATGTTAAAGGGACACTGCAGCAAAAAAGTGGTCCATAGACTCCACTTTACCAACACACTCCACTCTAGGACAATCCCGATCATCCACAGGGCGATGCTTCAAGTTCCCTCTGACATAGAGCCTTCCATGGAAAGCGAGCCAGGCTTGATCCCTAAATTTCAAGGGGATTCTTTCTAAATTGATTAAACGCAACCCCTCCCTCATTACA
The DNA here is from genome assembly GCA_037952925.1 of Lithobates clamitans. Lineage (NCBI taxonomy): Eukaryota > Metazoa > Chordata > Amphibia > Anura > Ranidae > Lithobates > Lithobates clamitans. The sequence continues at coordinate 3,175,730 of JBBGZY010000285.1, forward strand.
GAGCCTGGGCAATCCCTTAAGGCCAGTGACACACTGAAAGCAGAGCTCAAAATCCTCTTCTCCAGAAGCTTCCTGGGGAGGGACTTGATATCCTCCACTGTCACCTGCCACTGCCGAAGTATTTTCAGACACGGGGCAACATAAGCCGGGAGCTTGCCATGTCGGACTCTCAGACTTTTCACTGGCCCGCCATCTTCCCAGCATCGCAGAAAAGGCCTAAAACAAGACTGAAAAATGCCCACCCATCCCGGCGGGTTCTCTGCTAGCATGTTACCAAGATTGTACTTTAAAAAGAGCAGAGAAAAGAAAACTATTGGGTTGACCATTCCTAGGCCACCCTCCCGCCTAGACAGGTAAGTTACATTGCGTTTGATCAGGTTCAGCCTACTTCCCCATAACAGTTGGAAAAAACAGCTGTACACCCTTGCATAGAGAGATGCTGGCAAGATACAGACGAAGCTGACATACAAAAAGATTGGGACCAGGTACGTTTTGATCAAGTCAACCCTCTCCCTCAAGGAAAGCTTCCATTTCTTCCAGCTTGCTACTTTGGCATTGGCACACACCAACCTGCTTTCCCAATTTCGATGACCATAGTCACCAGGACCAAATTTGATGCCCAACACTTTAATTTCCTGCTGGGGCTCTGGGAAGGCATCCGGAAGTTCGAAGCTTTCACCCTCCTCACCCATCCAGAAAACTTCACTCTTTTCATGGTTGACTTTAGAACCAGAAGCCTCCGTGTACTGCTCTATCATAGAGACCACCTCCTGCGCCTCCTCTGTCCCAGAGACAATAACAGACACATCATCGGCATAGGCCACGACCTTCAGAGGCGGCACACCAGCAATGCCCAAAGGCACCCCGCACAAAGATCCACTCTCTAGCCTTCTTATGAAGGGGTCGATTGCGAACACATATAACAGGGGGCTCAGAGGACATCCCTGGCGCACACCAGAGCTAACCTCAAAAGGCCGTCCAACCCAACCATTAACCAGTGGGAAGCTCTCAGCCCCTCTATATAATGTCTTCAGCCAATCTATAAACCTCCCCTGCAGGCCGTATCTACCAAGTAGCAAATACAGGTACTCGTGATTGACTATCAAAAGCCTTCGCCTGATCCAATGCCAGCAAGTACTTTCTCCATCCAGCAGCCCTGCATCGTTCCAAAGCCTCCCGGACAGTTAAAACCGCTGAAAAGGTACTTCTACCTTGGACCGAGCAGTGCTGATGACTGGACAACAAATCGCCTGCTACTGACGACAAGCGCCAAAAAAGAATCTTGGCCAGGATCTTTCTATCAACATTAAGAAGACTGATGGGGTGCCAGTTCTCAATCATTGAGGGGTCTTTACCTTTTGACAGAAGAATCACAGCGGATTGCCTCATGGAGGGAGGGAGCGAACCCTCTTCTAGACAGCTGTTATAAACCTCTGCTAAAAAGGGAGCCAGAATGGACTTAAAACACTTGTAGAATTCAGCTGTCAACCCATCTGGCCCAGGCGATTTTTTGGTAGCCAGCTTCTCTATAGCATGAACTACCTCATCCACTGAAATTGGTTCTGTCAAATCCATCAAAGGCAATGTACCATTTCCCAATCCTGGAGTAGAATCCAGAAAGCTTTCCATCCTGTCCTGACAAAGGTCCTTTCTTCCCAGAAGGTCTGCATAATATGACCTGAAGATCTCCAGGATCCCTGATCTGGACTTCACCAGGGAACCCGTACTATCCCTCAGGCCTATGACCGTCTTAACTGCTATGCCTTGCTTACAGTTCTGGTAAGGATCAGGCGAGTGATATTTTCCATAATCCCTCTCCAGAACCAAGGAGGCATGCCGGTCGTATTGACACTTCCTAAGAAGAAACTTCACCTCAGAGATCTCCCCTGGATCTCCTCTATACGAGACAAGACGATCAAGCTTCCTCCGCAAATGCTGGTAGGCAATGTACATACCAAGCTGCTTCTTCTTACTTATGGCCTTGAAAAGTCCAATTGTCCTTTGTTTCACAAGCTCCCACCACTCTGACTTACTGCTGCAAAAGTCCAGAATAGAAACCTGTGCCTGAAAAAAATCCTCAAAGGATTGTCTTACCTCTACATCTTCCAGGAGAGCCGAATTCAGTTTCCAGGTACCCCTTCCCCTGGGTGGAGTGTCCGAGGCATTCAGAGTCACAGACAGCATACAGTGGTCAGAGAACTCCACCGCCCTCAACTCAGGAGCCGAGAAAGCAGAGTTCTCCTTTAAAAAAAACCTATCTATCCTACTCTGACTATTCCCTCTCTGAAATGTGAATCCCGTGCTGCCAGGGCAGTGCTTAATATGCACATCTACCAGGCCTGCTTGTCTTACCATATCTCTAAGAAAAACGCTATCGTAACCCAGCCTGTCTATGGAGCCTCTCCTGTCTTCAGGCCTAATTATGGTGTTAAAATCACCTCCAAAGACAACCTGCTGGGACGTAAAAAGGAAGGGCTTGATCTCTGTGAGGAGGCATTTCCTGCCCCATTTTGACTGCGGTCCATAGATATTGATCAGGCGCAGGTCCTGCCCCCTAACAGAGACGTCCAAGACCATGCATCTCCCCATTTCTACCTCAATTACCCGCCGGCATGTTACCATATCGGTTTTAAAAAGGACCGCAACTCCGCTGCAGGGCTCAGCCGCAAGAGACCAAAAGGAGGGACAGCATCTCCACTCCCTTTTTGCTAGATGGACATCGGCCAAAGTATTGAGCCAGGTCTCTTAAATAAAATCTCGGCATCAAACTCGCTGAGCAAAAATAAGGCAATATCACGAGCTCTTGCAGATTTAATGCTGGCGACATTAATGGTCGCCACCTTTAACGGAGTGGGAACTGCCATCAGGATGATTGGGGTAGTCGTTTCTTAACCTTTGCCACACTCTCATCACCAGAAACAGCTCTCTTCAGACTACGTGACTCCCCCTCATCCATGGATGATAAAGAGAAAGATATATCAGACATATCATCACCTGACAAAACTGAAAAGGTATTACCAAGAGAAACCCCTCCTGGGTCCGACCCTGAGGAAGAAATGACCACTTTACTTGTCTTCCTCTTCTTCTTCTTTTTCTTCCTCCTAAACTTCTCCCACCCCTCATCATCCGAATCCCCCTCAACAGAGGGTGAGACATAGGATATGGACACCCTTCTATCAGCCCCACCCCCATCCAGCACCCCCACATTCCCCTGACCACGTTTGTGCCGCTGAGGGACAGGGACTGGAGGCCGAGTGGGAAGATCCGCCAAACCTGCCCTCCCAGCAGCTTCTGCCAGTCTGGAGGATCTACGTACAGTAGGATTAGGGACCACCACATGGGGGACAGACTCAGGGACCACATTACTAGGTGAAACAGAATCCGAAACAACAGATGTAACAGACACAGGAGGGACAGACTCAGGGACCACATTACTAGGGGAAACAGAATCTGGAACAAATATAACAGAAACAGGAGGGGCAATAACAGTTTTAGCGGCCTCATCCTCCTTATCAAGTCTCTGCAACTCAGCCTCCAATCCTGGCAAGTTATGTAATGCCTCCGGGCACTGACTATAAGGATGACCCAGCTTTTGGCACAAATTGCACCGAATTTCAGTACAATCCTTAGCCAAATGGTCCAGATCCTGGCACAGTGAGCATTTCTTACGGGTACAGGTAGATGCAAAATGGCCTTTGTCTCCACATTTATTACAGACTTTAGGCTGACCCTGGTAAAAAATAGTCAGCCTATCTCTCCCCAGAAAAGCTGAACAGGGAAGGTGTTGAACTACATTTCCAAGCACCCCCAATTTTAGTGAGACTGTCCAGGCCCCTGTCCATATCCCATGCTCATCAAGGACCTTCCGCAGTGGAGCGAGGACCTCACCATATCGGCGTAGCCATACTATCAAATCAGCCTCTGGTATGGATTCGTTACGCACCAGGATCGTCACCGACTTTATCAGAGGCTGCCTGGAAATCACCTTTGGCACCAAACCACTCCACTGCGGAAGGCCCTTGCACCTCCTATACCTCTCCCAAAATAAATCCAAACCCTCAGGCTTTACAAAGGACAAATCAAATTCATAACTGCCCACTGGGCAAATCAAAGCAAAGATATCTGATGCTTTAAACCCCATTTCCAGAACCAACTCAGCCACCCTCCCCCTTACTGGTGGGGTCCCCTCCCCCTCCCACTTCAATTGAACCACATTCCTCCTCCTGTACCCACCAACCATCCCACCACCAAGCCCCCCCAAATTGTGACCACTAAAATTCCCTCCACCCTCTTTGGTGCGACTCCCCAGAACGGACGCATAACTGCCCACATTTCTCCCAGCAGAAGAAGCATTTGTGTGCTTTGAACCGTCTGTCACATTTCTGGCAGATATCGATTGTACAGATTTGGTCTGCACAATCGATGAGTCTTTCCTCTGCTGAGCAGGGAGAGCAATGTCATTTTTATTTTTCCCAGCAGTATTAACCCCTTCACCACCACCCACCACATTCATAGTTTTATCATTACTGTCATTCTTAATACTTGCTGGTATATTCACAGTTCCTGTAGTCTTCCCAACAGTGTCAGTTCCCACTGCTGTGCTGGTGGAATCTTCAGCTGGCCTGTTCTCTTCCATCAGGACAGGACTTTCAGCAGGCTGGTCTGATACATCCATGGCTTCCACTGCACATGGTGCAATGTGCTGATCCCCTCCCCCATCAATCAGCTCTGCTGGAACACAGGGAAGTTCAGGTGAGGCAATCTCTTTGCTGGTGTCAGCCTTACTGTGTGAAACACATGCAGCAAACTTGATAGAGGAACTACTGGTCTCAGCAAACGCAGGAGTAGAAACATCCATGTTCAGGGTGTTTGGTGCAGGTCCATCTTCATTCCCTGGTTTATCTTTCCTCTCATCCTCAGGGATTTCTGATGGATCACCAGAAATGGCAAACTTGTCTGCTCTCAGGGGTGAGTCCATCCGCTGGATGAAGGTCAGGGTGCCATGCTCACTCTCAACCCCCTGGCTGGTTGCCGCTGGCGATTCCAAGGCCTTACATGGGGGGAGAGGTGCAGAGGCAGATGGACCCGGGTCATCCATAACCTGAGGCTGCTGATCCATGCGACTTACTGACGACTGGCTGGCAAATCTCTTCTCATTCTCAAATTTTTCTTTAAAAGCTCCACTTCTGGCTTTTAATTTTTCCAACAATAAAGTTTGCTGCTTTACTTTTTCCTCATATTCCTGTAACTCAGGCTTCATGGCTGTGCGATTTCTACTCCAGGCCTGGAAGTATTTGGCTTTGAAGTTCTTATGGTTAGTTTTCAAAACTTGAAGTTTCTCTTCAGCCCTTCCAATTTCCCTAAAGCGATCAACAATCTTCTGTCTGAAGATACTCGCATCCATACCAGGGCCTGGACCCACAGTCAGATCCTCCACCTCCTCCTCCTCACTAGGCCCCATGTCATCAGGGGGATCCCTCCCAGGGCCTCCCCCAGGATCAGGCATTATTCCTGGGCCAAGCTAACAGGCAAGGCCCAGGCTTGAAAAAAGGCTGGTTCTCAGAGAGCTCCTTAGGTGTGTCCTCCTCCTCCTTCCCACTGACCACCAATGTAAGGAACAATCTTCTCACTGACCAACAATGTAAGAAACGTTCTTCCCACTGACCACCAATGTAAGGAACATTCTTCCCACTGACCACCAATGTAAGGAACATTCTTCCCACTGATCACCAATGTAAGGATCATTCTTCTCACTGATCACCAATGTAAGGATCATTCTTGCCACTGACCACCAATGTAAGGAACATTCTTCTCACTGACCACCAATGTAAGGAACATTCTTCTCACTGACCACCAATGTAAGGGGCATTCTTCCCACTATTTATTGAATCCATATTGAGCACTATATTTGATTGGCTGTTTGCTTCTGCTTAGGCCTGGCACACACGCACAATCACAATCACGCACATGATGATGAAGTCATCATCATGTGCGATTGTGCGTGTTTGCCAGGCCTAAGCAGAAGCAAACAGCCAATCAAATATAGTGCTCAATATGGATTCAATAAATATGCATAGCCATAGATATCATAAATGACTACAGGAAGTAACCAGAGACTGCGAATGCAACTACAGGAGATAACCAGAGACTGGGGATGCGACTACAGGAGATAACCAGACTGCAAATGCGACTACAGGAGATGACCAGACTGGGGATGCGACTACAGGAGATGACCAGAGGCTGCAAATGCGACTACAGGAAATAACCAGACTGCAAATGCGACTACAGGAGATGGCCAGAGACTGGGGATGCGACTACAGGAGATAACCAGACTGCGAATGCGACTACAGGAGATAACCAGAGGCTGCAAATGCGACTACAGGAAATAACCAGAGACTGGGGATGCAACTACAGGAGATAACCAGAGACTGCGAATGCGACTACAGGAGATAACCAGAGGCTGCAAATGCGACTACCCGAAATAACCAGACTGTGAATGCGACTACAGGTAATAACCAGAGGCTGCAAATGCGACTACAGGAAACAACCAGAGACTGGGGATGTGACTACAGGAAATAACCAGAGACTGGGGATGCGACTACAGGAGATAACCAGACTGCGAATGCGACTACAGGAGATAACCAGACTGGGGATGCGACTACAGGAAATAACCAGACTGCGAATGCGACTACAGGAGATAACCAGAGGCTGCAAATGCGACTACAGGAAATAACCAGAGACTGGGGATGCAACTACAGGAGATAACCAGAGACTGCGAATGCGACTACAGGAAATAACCAGAGACTGGGATTGCGACTACAGGAGATAACCAGAGACTGGGGATGTGACTACAGGAGATAACCAGACTGCGAATGCGACTACAGGAAATAACCAGAGACTGCGAATGCAACTACAGGAAATAACCAGACTGCGAATGCGACTACAGGAAATAACCAGAGACTGGGGATGCGACTACAGGAGATAACCAGACTACAAATGCGACTACAGGAAATAAAAAGACTGCGAATGCAACTACAGGAGATAACCAGAGACTGGGAATGCAACTACAGGAAATAACCAGACTGCAAATGCGACTACAGGAAATAACCAGAGACTGGGGATGCGACTACAGGAAATAACCAGAGACTGGGGATGCGACTACAGGAAATAACCAGAGACTGGGGATGCGACTACAGGAGATAACCAGAGACTGCGAATGCAACTACAGGAAATAAAAAGACTGCGAATGCAACTACAGGAGATAACCAGAGACTGGGGATGCGACTACAGGAGATAACCAGACTGCAAATGCGACTACAGGAGATAACCAGACTGCGAATGCGACTACAGGAGATGACCAGACTGGGGGTGCAACTACAGGAGATAACCAAAGGCTACAAATGCGACTACCCGAAATAACCAGGCTGCGAATGCAACTACAGGAAATAACCAGACTGCAAATGCGACTACAGGAGATGACCAGAGACTGGGGATGCGACTACAGGAAATAACCAGAGACTGGGGATGCGACTACAGCAGATAACCAGACTGCGAATGCGACTACAGGAGATGACCAGACTGGGGATGCAACTACAGGAGATAACCAGAGGCTGCAAATGCGACTACCGGAAATAACCAGACTGCGAATGCGACTACCGGAAATAACCAGACTGTGAATGCGACTACAGGTAATAACCAGAGGCTGCAAATGCGACTACAGGAAATAACCAGAGACTGGGGATGTGACTACAGGAAATAACCAGAGACTGGGGATGCGACTACAGGAGATAACCAGACTGCGAATGCGACTACAGGAGATAACCAGACTGGGGATGCGACTACAGGAAATAACCAGACTGCGAATGCGACTACAGGAGATAACCAGAGGCTGCAAATGCGACTACAGGAAATAACCAGAGACTGGGGATGCAACTACAGGAGATAACCAGAGACTGCGAATGCGACTACAGGAAATAACCAGAGACTGGGATTGCGACTACAGGAGATAACCAGAGACTGGGGATGTGACTACAGGAGATAACCAGACTGCGAATGCGACTACAAGAAATAACCAGAGACTGCGAATGCAACTACAGGAAATAACCAGACTGCGAATGCGACTACAGGAAATAACCAGAGACTGGGGATGCGACTACAGGAGATAACCAGACTGCAAATGCGACTACAGGCAATAAAAAGACTGCGAATGCAACTACAGGAGATAACCAGAGACTGGGGATGCAACTACAGGAAATAACCAGACTGCAAATGCGACTACAGGAAATAACCAGAGACTGGGGATGCGACTACAGGAAATAACCAGACTGCAAATGCGACTACAGGAAATAACCAGAGACTGGGGATGCGACTACAGGAGATAACCAGAGACTGCGAATGCAACTACAGGAAATAAAAAGACTGCGAATGCAACTACAGGAGATAACCAGAGACTGGGGATGCGACTACAGGAGATAACCAGACTGCAAATGCAACTACAGGAGATAACCAGACTGCGAATGCGACTACAGGAGATGACCAGACTGGGGATGCGACTACAGGAAATAACCAGAGACTGGGGATGCGACTACAGGAGATAACCAGACTGCGAATGCGACTACAGGAGATGACCAGACTGGGGATGCAACTACAGGAGATAACCAGAGGCTGCAAATGCGACTACCGGAAATAACCAGACTGCGAATGGGACTACAGGAAATAACCAGAGGCTGCGAATGCGACTACAGGAAATAGCCAGAGACTGGGGATGCGACTACAGGAAATAACCAGAGACTGGGGATGCGACTACAGGAGATAACCAGACTGCGAATGCGACTACAGGAGATAACCAGACTGGGGGTGCGACTACAGGAAATAACCAGACTGCAAATGCGACTACAGGACATAACCAGACTGCGAATGCGACTACAGGAGATGACCAGACTGGGAATGCGACTACAGGAGATAACCAGAGACTGGGGATGCGACTACAGGAGATAACCAGACTGCAAATGCGACTACAGGAGATAACCAGACTGCGAATGCGACTACAGGAGATGACCAGACTGGGGATGCGACTACAGGAGATAACCAGAGGCTGCAAATGCGACTACCCGAAATAACCAGGCTGCGAATGCAACTACAGGAAATAACCAGACTGCAAATGCGACTACAGGAGATGACCAGAGACTGGGGATGCGACTACAGGAGATAACCAGACTGCGAATGCGACTACAGGAGATGACCAGACTGGGGATGCAACTACAGGAGATAAACAGAGGCTGCAAATGCGACTACCGGAAATAACCAGACTGCGAATGCGACTACAGGAAATAACCAGAGGCTGCGAATGCGACTACAGGAAATAGCCAGAGACTGGGGATGCGACTACAGGAAATAACCAGAGACTGGGGATGCGACTACAGGAGATAACCAGACTGCGAATGCGACTACAGGAGATAACCAGACTGGGGGTGCAACTACAGGAAATAACCAGACTGCAAATGCGACTACAGGAGATAACCAGAGGCTGCAAATGCGACTACAGGAAATAACCAGAGACTGGGGATGCAACTACAGGAGATAACCAGAGACTGCGAATGTGACTACAGGAGATAACCAGAGACTGGGGATGCGACTACAGGAGATAACCAGAGACTGGGGATGCGACTACAGGAGATAACCAGACTGCGAATGCGACTACAGGAAATAACCAGAGACTGCAAATGCAACTACAGGAAATAACCAGACTGCGAATGCGACTACAGGAAATAACCAGAGACTGGGGATGCGACTACAGGAGATAACCAGACTGCAAATGCGACTACAGGAAATAAAAAGACTGCAAATGCGACTACAGGAGATAACCAGAGACTGCAAATGCAACTACAGGAAGTAACCAGAGACTGCGAATGCGACTACAGGAAATAACCAGAGACTGCGAATGCGACTACAGGAGATAAACAGAGACTGCGAATGCGACTCCAGGAGATGACCAGACTGTGAATGCGACTATAGGAGATGACCAGCCTGCGAATGCGACTACAGGAAATAACCAGACTGCAAATGCGACTACAGGAAATAACCAGAGACTGGGGATGCGACTACAGGAGATAACCAGACTGCAAATGCGACTACAGGAGATAACCAGACTGCGAATGCGACTACAGGAGATGACCAGACTGGGGATGCGACTACAGGAGATAACCAGAGGCTGCAAAAGCAACTACCAAAAATAACCAGACTGCGAATGCAAATACAGGAAATAACCAGACTGCAAATGCGACTACAGGAGATGACCAGAGACTGGGGATGCAACTACAGGAGATAACCAGAGGCTGCAAATGCGACTACAGGAAATAACCAGAGACTGGGGATGCAACTACAGGAGATAACCAGAGACTGCAAATGCAACTACAGGAAATAGCCAGAGACTGGGATTGCGACTACAGGAGATAACCAGAGACTGGGGATGCGACTACAGGAGATAACCAGACTGCGAATGCGACTACAGGAAATAACCAGAGACTGCGAATGCAACTACAGGAAATAACCAGACTGCGAATGCGACTACAGAAAATAACCAGACTGCGAATGCGACTACAGGAAATAACCAGAGACTGGGGATGCGACTACAGGAGATAACCAGACTGCAAATGCGACTACAGGAAATAAAAAGACTGCGAATGCAACTACAGGAGATAACCAGAGACTGGGGATGCAACTACAGGAAATAACCAGACTGCAAATGCGACTACAGGAAATAACCAGAGACTGGGGATGCGACTACAGGAAATAACCAGACTGCAAATGCGACTACATTAAATAACCAGAGACTGGGGATGCGACTACAGGAGATAACCAGACTGCAAATGCGACTACAGGAGATAACCAGAGACTGCAAATGCGACTACCGGAAATAACCAGACTGCGAATGCAACGACAGGAAATAACCAGACTGCGAATGCGACTACAGGAGATGACCAGAGACTGGGGATGCGACTACAGGAGATAACAAGAGGCTGCAAATGCAACTACCGGAAATAACCAGACTGCGAATGCGACTACAGGAAATAACCAGAGGCTGCGAATGCGACTACAGGAAATAACCAGAGACTGGGGATGCGACTACAGGAAATAACCAGAGACTGGGGATGCGACTACAGGAAATAACCAGAGACTGGGGATGCGACTACAGGAAATAACCAGAGACTGGGGATGCGACTACAGGAAATAACCAGAGACTGGGGATGCGACTACAGGAGATAACCAGACTGCGAATGCGACTACAGGAGATAACCAGACTGCGAATGCGACTACAGGAGATAACCAGACTGGGGATGTGACTACAGGAAATAACCAGAGGCTGCAAATGCGACTACAGGAAATAACCAGAGACTGGGGATGCAACTAGAGGAGATAACCAGAGACTGGGGATGCGACTACAGGAGATAACCAGACTGCAAATGCGACTACAGGAAATAACCAGAGACTGCGAATGCAACTACAGGAAATAACCAGACTGCGAATGCGACTACAGGAAATAACCAGACTGCGAATGCGACTACAGGAAATAACCAAAGACTGGGGATGTGCCTACAGGAGATAACCAGACTGCAAATGCGACTACAGGAAATAAAAAGACTGCGAATGCGACTACAGGAGATAACCAGATACTGCGAATGCAACTACAGGAAGTAACCAGAGACTGCGAATGCGACTACAGGAAATAACCAGAGACTGCGAATGCGACTACAGGAGATAAACAGAGACTGCGAATGCGACTCTAGGAGATGACCAAACTGTGAATGCGACTATAGGAGATAACCAGACTGTGAATGCGACTACAGGAGATAACCAGAGACTGCAAATGCGACTACCGGAAATAACCAGACTGCGAATGCAACTACAGGAAATAACCAGACTGCAAATGCGACTACAGGAGATGACCAGAGACTGGGGATGCGACTACAGGAGATAACCAGACTGCGAATGTGACTACAGGAGATGACCAGACTGGGGATGCGACTATAGGAGATAACCAGACTGCGAATGCGACTACAGGAAATAACCAGACTGCGAATGCGACCACAGGAAATAACCAGACTGCCAATGCGACTACAGGAAATAACCAGACTGCCAATGCGATACAGGAAATAACCAGAGACTGCGAATGCAACTACAGGAAATAACCAGACTGCAAATGCGACTACAGGAAATAACCAGACTGCTAATACGACTACAGGAAATAACCAGACTGCGAATGCGACTACAGGAAATAACCAGACTGCGAATACGACTACAGGAGATGACCAGACTGCGAATGCGACTACAGGAGATGACCAGGTAGCCAGTTTTAAAATGTAAACTTTCAGCAATGCACAGCTATACAGGGGGGTAAACAACATTTCCAGGGATGGTATAGCAAAAAAAAAAGGCGTCTACAGGCCGTTTATATAATGTAGGCAGAAGGACCTACCTGACCATTCGGGCTCACCGGTAAGGGGCGGAGCTTTCACAGGTAGGGGCGGGGCTTTCGTTGATAGGGGCGGAGCTTTCGTATGTAGGGGCGGGGATTTTTGTGGTCCAGAGCGGAGCTCTCAGAAGTGCAGGAGAGACGCTCAGACTCAGACTACATGAGGAGAGGAGGGGCGGGGCAGGGCAGGGTCAGAGCGTCAGTGGAGCTCCCTGCCCCACCCCTCCCTGCTGACAGAGCCTCTCTCAGCCTAAGCCGAGGTCTGCTCGGGCAGCGGGCTGGCTGCGGTGCTGGGAGCTGTAAAAATCCAGGAGGACGGGGTTTTCATGCGGTGCGGCAGGCGGCTTTTTTCCGCTGCTGACTGAGCCGCTCATGGGGCCCCTCCTGACGTCGGGCCCTCGGTCGGCGACAGAGTGGCCGAATGGTCAGTCCGCCCCTGCACTATGGACATGGCACACGGCATCTTCAATTCAATATTAACAGAAGATGGAGGTGCCAATATTATGGAGTGATGTGGGGTGATGTGAGGAAGTTTAGTAACAACTGCCCAAGTAACAAATATGCCCAAATTAGAAAGAGAAAGCCTGCTGTGCCCGCAAGTACGTTTAGAACTGCGTGAGATCAATGTAAGCACTGCGCATGCGCAAGCGGCTCTGGCACTCATTACTACGTGGCCAAAATCTTAGTAAATGTCAAGCAACGCAAATTCAATTGCATAGGTTGATCAGGCACACCTCTAAACTTGACTTTTTTTTTTTTTTACGCTGGTGCACCTTTTTGTATTTTTTAAAGATTTGCACACAGGTCATGTTAGCACGTTACGTTGCCAACATGTGACATGCACCTTGTTAAAATTATGTAAAAAGACTCTCGCTCCTCTAGCTCCTCCTGTTTTTTATTTGTTTTGTTTTTTTCCCTCTTGTTCTTAATTACAGCTCCTCCTTAAAGGGCATTTAACCTTCCCCCCTCTAATGCATATGATTTCTTTGGGCTAGCTTTTGCTTTTAAAGGGGAACTCCACACTCCATTCTCCAATGCTCTTGTCTCCCCCCTCTAACCCCTTGGATTTCCATTGGCTAAATTTTGCTTTTAAAGGAGAACTCCACACTCCACTCCATTCTCAAAAGGCTGTGAGCTGCCTTTACCAATCCAAACCATATCCTTTTTCTGAGCATACAACAGAGCCAGCTAGGAAAGGGGCGAGTAGAGCGATCGCCCAAATCCCCTCCTGAACCATATAAGGCCACATGCACTCAACATAGCTGGCTGCCTTTGGGGCATGTTGGGCTCAGCCCAATGCCAACCACAAAGCACCTTGTACCCACTAGTTTAAAGGGGCTTTCCACATTCCATAAAGCCCCCTGTCTGCAGCCCCCCACAACCCCAGCCTAAGGTTGTATGGAAGAGGCCCTTGTCCCCCTGAATATGGGAACAAGGTGGTTGACTTTTGGGGTGCCCAACCCCCTCCTGCCCCCAAGCATCCACCCTTTCATGGGCTGGCTTGCTGTGTGTTTGGCTAGGGGTTTGTTAGTGTTTGGGAGGGGCACAATCTTTTTTTAGTTTGAGGTGGGATTTTTCATGTGGGGGGTTCTCATTTTAAGCCTTAACATACCCAAATGGCCTTGTATGTATTGGGGGGGGGGGGGGGGGCAGGCTATTTTTTGTTTTGGGTTAAAATCTTGCAGCTGCAATGTAGATTTATAAGTTTTCTCTAAAGCCATACATCTTGCAGCAGGGTGGGACCTGGACCCCCATACCCATTTTAAGGCCAATAACTAGAAGATAGGCCAGCCAAGTGGAGAATAGCAAAATTAACAAGTCAGTTCCCATAGAGTGCAATAGGATTTGTTGGATAACTATTGCCCATGTTAGGCTCTTTGTTTGTCCCCTGGACCGGGGGGTGTTTGTCCCATCTGTAATTTTAGCATGTAGAAGCAAAGATGCTGTTTTTTTATTTTCCATAACAGCAAAGGGGGTCCCCTAGTGGTGGACTTTTCAGGCACATGTAGCAATCATAAAAGAGGTATACTTGGTACAAATATAATTTATTGAATTAACATCAAATATGACAACAACTGTAACATCTATTGTTAGGAATGTAAATCCATCAGTATTATGATCGATCATAATACTGATGGATTTACATTCCTAACAATAAGTGTTACAGTTGTTGTCATATTTTATTATGTTAATTCAATAAATTATATTTGTACCAAGTATACCTCTTTTATGATTGCTACATGTGCCTGAAAAGTCCACCACTAGGGGACCCCCTTTGCTGTTATGTATAAATAATTTTGGATGTGGCACAAATTCACAGTCAGATGCTGATCTACAATATACATTTTTTTATTTTCCTTGCATGTCCCCCCGGATCTCCGGCAACTGCACTTCCAAGTGCACTTGTAGTGCAAAGTGGAGTTACCTTTAGTAAATAAACCCCATGTGGCTATGTGATAAGAAGTAAATAAATTTGAAGGAGAAAGTGGCTAAATTTGGGAGGTGTCTTCACCCTATCGGGGTGCAGACATCCCCAAAAACTGACAAAACTTCTAATCCCTCTGCACTCTATCCCAAAGCAAAAATAAGAAAGGACTTCATTTAGTTTAACTTTTAATAGAAAACACCAGTTGCCTTTCACTAGAAACATTTGTTAGTCCAGTCCTGGAAATCTGCATGTGCTTTACTATTAATTTCCCTAAAAATTGGGTTCCTGCAGCTAGATGCGTGGCCGCTGTGTATGTGAGATGCGCAACTGCTGCTGTGCGTGGAGGTATCTACCCGTGGCGTATAACTGGTTCCCGGAAGTGGTAGCCAGCACACAGGAATGACATCACGCCCCTACAGGAAGTTGTTTGTACTGCTGCTAATTTCTTCCCACCACCATGCCCCGCTCACTGTTCTCTGAGGAAGAGATGATCCTTATTTGAAAATTAAGATTTTTTTTTTTAACATGGGGTGATGGTTGTGTGGGTCCCTAACACACATTCATACATATTAGAGCCAATTTAGAAAGGAGCCGATTTACCTACCAACATATTTTTAGAGTGTGGGAGGAAATTTAGACAGGAGCCAATTTACCTACCAACATGTTTTTAGAGTGTGGGAGGAAACTGGAGGAAACCCACACAGGCACAGGGAGAACATGCAAACTCCTGGCAGGTGGTGTCGTGGGCAGAATTCGAATCAGCGACCCTTTTTGCTGCTAGGTGAAAGTGCTAACCACTACACCACTGTCCTGCTCAAATATATTTCTATGAATGTAGGTTCTTGTGTCCACCAGCAGAGAGAAGTTGGGTAGATGCCACACTCACAATTCTGGAGGCATAATAATGGTCTAGCACAGGGGTCTTCAAACTACGGCCCTCCAGTTGTTCAGGAACTACAATTCCTATCATGCCTAGTCATGTCTGTGAATGTCAGAGTTTTACAATACCTCATGGGATGTGTAGTTCTGCAAGAACTGGAGAGCCATAGTTTGAAGATTCCTGATCATTCTAGCATGTCTTGAAAAAAGGTGTGTTCTCATGTGCCTTGTATTATGCCCAAGAAATATCGTTAGGAAAATACAAGTGGGTCATGGCACATCCACATTCCAAATTTGGCACTTAAGATGGTCATGCACTATGCAATCTGATTGGCCAATCTCTGTAATAGGAAGACGCACTTGAACACTTGCACTAAATCTATTTATTTTTAAGATCTGATTGCAGTGTATGGTCACCTTTAAAGATCAAGATCTGAATATTTTAATTTATTGGGTTTAGAAACACTTCTCTGTTATTTGTAATGTATTGAAAAATTTGGGTAAAAATAGAAAAAAAACACATTTCAAAGATATATTAGAAGTAATAGGAATGAGATTAGCATCAAAAGGGTTATTTAACTGAGAACACCTACTTATTGCCTAACAAGACACCAATGAGATTAAATTAACCAATTGTATTGGGCGTTCGCTATTATCAATGAGAAAACCGCAGTTACCCTAGCACCAGTTGCAGTTTACATATTTATTATCGCTTTGCGCTTCAAAGCGCACCGTTCGGTTAATGACTTTTCCAGTGCAACAATTAAGTTATGCACTGCGCAACACATTCTTCTTAGTAAATCAGCCCCAATGTGTTGCAGTGTGTGTCTGATGGTACCTAGCATTAGGATACCATTCTAAATGAATGGCACCACACAGAGTGGTTTGTGTTACTGTTGCAGTAAAATGCACATTACCACAACACATAGATGTAAAGCTACACTTTCAAATAACTTAATCTTAGTGACTAGGGATGAGCTTTGAGTTCGAGTCGAACTCATGTTCGACTCGAACATCGGCTGTTCGCCAGTTCGCCGAACAGCGAACAATTTGCAGTGTTGGCGGCAAATTCAAATGACGCGGTACACCCTTTAAAAGTCTATGGGAGAAATCAAAAGTGCTAATTTTAAAGGCTTATATTCATGGTATTGTCATAAAAAGTGTTTGGGGACCTGGGTCAATGCAAAAAACAGTTTTAAAAATGGCCGTTTTTTCGTGAGCAGTGATTTTAATAATGCTTAAAGTGAAACAATAAAAGTGTAATATCCCTTTAAATTTCGTACCTGGGGGGTGTCTATGTATGCCTGTAAAGGGGCGCATGTTTCCCATGTTTAGAACAGTCTGACAGCAAAATTACATTTCAAAGGAAAAAAGGTCATTTAAACTACTCGCGGCTATTAATGAATTGCCGGTCCGACAATACACATAAAAGTTCAAAGTTCATTGATAAAAACGGCATGGGAATTCCCCACAGGGGAACCCCGAACCAAAATTTAAAAAAAAATGACGTGGGGGTCCCCCTAAATTTCATACCAGGCCCTTCAGGTCTTGTATGGATATTAAGGGGAACCCCGGCCAAAATTTACATTAAAAAAACGGTGTGGGGTCCCCCCAAAAATCCACACCAGACCCTTATCCGAGCATGCAACCTGGCAGGCCGCAGGAAAAGAGGGGAGGGACGAGAGAGCTGCCCCCTCTCCTGAACCGTACCAGGCCACATGTCCTCAACATTGGGAGGGTGCTTTGGGGTAGCCCCCCAAAACACCTTGTCCCCATGTTGATGGGGACAAGGGCCTCATCCCCACAACCCTTGCCGGGGGTTGCGGGGGTCTGCGGGCGGGGGGCTTATCGGAATCTGGAAGCCCCCTTTAACAAGGGGACCCCCAGATTCCGGCCCTCCCCCTGTGTGAAATGGTAAGGGGGTTACCATTTCACTAAAAAAGTGTCAAAAATGTTAAAAATGACAAGAGACAGTTTTTGACAATTCTTTTTTTTAAATGCTTCTTTTTTCTTCTATCTTCTTTCTTCTTTCTTCTATCTTCTTTCTTCTTCTTTCTTCTATCTTCTATCTTTCCTCGGTTTCTTCCTCCATCTTCTTCTTCTTCTGGTTCTTCTGGTTCTTCCTCCGGTGTTCTCGTCCAGCATCTTCCTCCGCAGCGTCGGCATCTTCTTCCCTTCTTCTCCTCGGGCCGCTCCGCATCCATGATGGCATAGAGAGGGGCTCCCGCTGTGTGACTCTTCTCTCTTCATCTTCTTCTCTTCATATTCTTGTCTTCTTCTTTTCGGGTCACTCCGCATCCATGATGGCATGGAGGGAGGCTCCCACTTCTCCTCTTCTGACGGTTCTTAAATAACAGGGGTGGAGCCAGCCGGTGACCCCGCCCCCTCTGACGCACGGGGACTTGAAGGGGACTTCGCTGTGGCATTCCCCGTGACATTGGAAGGGGGCGTGGTTACGTAACCGGTGACCCCGCTGCCCTCTGATGTCACGGGGAATGCCACAGGGAAGTCCCATCAAGTCCCAGTGCTTCAGAGGGGGCGGGGTCACTGGGTGGCCCCGCCCCCATTATTTAAGAACCGTCAGAAGAGGAGAAGCGTCACACAGCGGGAGCCTCCCTCCATGCCATCATGGATGCAGAGCGGCCCGAAAAGAAGATGAAGACAAGAAGATGAAGAGAAGAAGATGAAGAGAAGAAGATGAAGAGAGAAGCGTCACACAGCGGGAGCCTCCCTCCATGCCATCATGGATGCGGAGCGGCCCGAGGAGAAGAAGGGAAGAAGACGCCGACGCACGGAGGAAGATGCCGGACGAGAACACCAGAGGAAGAACCAGAAGAAGAAGAAGATGGAGGAAGAAACCGAAGGAAGATAGAAGATAGAAGAAAGACGAAAGAAGATAGAAGAAAGAAGAAGCATTTAAATAAAGGAATTGTCAAAAACTGTCTCTTGTCATTTTTAACATTTTTGACACTTTTTTAGTGAAATGGTAGGGGTACAAACTTACTATTTCACACAGGGGGGAGGGCCGGGATCTGGGGGTCCCCTTGTTAAAGGGGGCTTCCAGATTCTGATAAGCCCCCCACCCGCAAACCCCCACAACCACCGGCCAGGGTTGTGGGGATGAGGCCCTTGTCCTCATCAACATGGGGACAAGGTGTTTTGGGGGGCTACCCCAAAGCACCCTCCCAATGTTGAGGGCATGTGGCCTGGTACAGTTCAGGAGGGGGGGCACTCTCTCGTCCCCCCCTCTTTTCCTGCGGCCTGCCAGGTTGCGTGCTCAGATAAGGGTCTGGTATGGATTTTTAGGGGGACCCCACGCCATTTTTTTTATTTTGGCGCGGGGTTCCCCTTAAAACCCATACCAGACCTGAAGGGCCTGGTATGGAATTTAGGGGGACCCCCACGTCATTTTTTTTTTAAATTTTAGTTTGGGGTTCCCCTGTGGGGAATTCCCATGCTGTTTTTATCAATGAACTTCTATCTGTATTGTCGGACCGGCAATTCATTAATAGCCGTGAGTAGTTTTAAATGACTTTTTTTCCTTTGAAATGTCATTTTGCTGTCAGACTGTTCTAAAAACGGGAAACATGCGCCCCTTTACAGGCATACTATAGATACCCCCCAGGTACGAAATTTAAAGGGATATTACACTTTTATTGTTTCACTTTAAGCATTATTAAAATCACTGCTCCCTAAAAAACGTCCGTTTTTAAAACTTTTTTTTGCATTGATCTATGTCCCCTGGGGCAGGACCCGGGTCCCCAAACACTTTTTATGACAATAACTTGCATATAAGCCTTTAAAATTAGCACTTTTGATTATTCATGTTCGTGTCCCATAGACTTTAACGGTGTTCGCGTGTTCAAACAAATTTTTTCCCTGTTCGCATGTTCTGGTGCGAACCGAACAGGGGAGTGTTTGGCTCATCCCTATTAGTGACCTCCCTCACTTTCAAATAACTTAGTCCTAATGACTTCCCTCACCATACTACCTAAAGCCCCCCTGCACCTACCCTAGATAAGTGGGCAATATGGTCCAGAAACATGGACTATATCAGAGGGCACTCTGTCAGAGAAGCCTCCCTGCAGGCCTACAAATAGACATTGTTCGTATTCAGGCCTATGAAGAACCCAGTACCTCAGCACCTTAATGTCTTCCTGTCACCCAGTACTTCCATCATTACCCCCCTGCACTCCTGACCCAGAACCTCCCTTACTCCCAACACACCTGTCACTGAGCCCCCCCTGCACCCCTAACTATGAACCTCTCTTAATCCCAGCACACCTGTCACTGAACATCAACACCCCAGACACTGCACCATTCGGGACCACTGCATATTCCACTACTCACTTTTGCAGGGACCTGTAGAGGGGAGGAGGAGCTGAGCCTAGAGTTTTTGGGCAATCTTTCAGCTCCGTTTTCTTCCCCAGTGAGCCTGTAGAGCAGCCTTTGTAAACCAGGGTCGTACATGTGTGGATGTTACTGCTTTATGTAAAACTGTTACAACTAAAACTCCATTTTACTTCCTGTATTCTTCTGGTGCAATAAGTATAGCAAGGATAAGTAGTTCATTGGACAATATAGTCCCTATATACTGTATAGTGCTGTACATTTTTTATACTGTACATTTGGTATTTAGGACCCATTTTAGAGGATATACTTTCAGTACTTGTTGATACTTAGCAGATCTATTTATTACATTTAATATTTTTTTTTGTATTCTTTTTTTCTTGGTAACACTGATGAAGGGGGTATGTTTAGCCTCTGCATTGGTTTTTGATATCATAAATAGAATTTTAATCATATAGCTGAACTGGAGCCAAGCAATACCAACAAGCTTTAAAAGTTTTCCCACTTTTGTGAGAAAAAAAATAGTAAGACCTCATCTGGAATATGCAGTTTTGGGCACCAGTTCACAAAAAGGATATCGGAGAACTGGAGAAAATGCAACCAAATTGATAAGAGGCATGGAGGAGCTCAGCTATGAGAAAAGATTAGAGGAACTGAATGTATTCTCTCTTAAAAAGAGGAGATTAAGGGGGATATGGTCAATATATATAAATACATAAGTGGTCCATATAGTGAACTTGGTGTTGAGTTTTGTACTTTAACCACTTCAGCCCGGAAGGTTTTACTCCCTTCCCGACCAAGCCATTTTTTGTGTTACGGTACTGCGTCGCTTTGACTGACAATTGCGCGGTCATGCGACGTTGTACCCAAACAAAATTTGTATTCATTTTTTCCCACAAATAGAGCTTTCTTTTGGTGGTATTTGATCACCTCTGCAGTTTTTACTTTTTGTGCTCTAAACAAAAGATGTATCACAATTTTGAAAAAAAACACAATATTTTTTACTTTTTGCTATAATAAATATCCCAACTTAAAAAATAAATAAATAATTTCTTCAACAGTTTAGGCCGATATGTGTTCTTCTACATATTTTTGGTTAAAAAAAATCCCAATAAGCATATATTGATTGGTTTGCGCAAAAGTTATAGCATCTACAAAATCAAAATAGGGGATAGATTTGTGGCATTTTTATTATTATTTATGTTTTACTAATCTGCGATTTTTATCGGGACTGTGACATTGCGGCAGACAGATGGGACACTTTTGCCAAATTTTTGGAACCATTGACATTTATACAGCTATTAGTGCTATAAAAATGCACCGATTACTGTATAAATGTCACTGGCAGGGAAGGGGTTAACACTAGGGGGCGATCAAGGGGTTAAATGTGTTCCCTCACTGTATACTCCTTAAAGCGCTCACCGTACAGCTATGGTGATTTGTGCAGGAGTGCCATTCTGCGGCCATCAATCGACGGTGGGCAGTCGGCAAGTGGTTAAAGTGATTGTAAAGTCAGAAGGTTTTTTATCATAATTCATTCCATGTAAAGTAGATTGCCTTAAAAAAGCCTGGATTCTTTCCTAAATATACATAATATAACCAGATACTAACATTTAAAAGTAAACTTGATCCAGGGAATATCCGTTTGCTTCTCGGTTGATCAGGAAGGAATTTTTCCCCCTGCCTTCCTCTGGATCAACTGTGGGTATAGGATTGTGTATATAGGATTGTATGTTTCCCCCTTTTAATAGTTGAACTAGATGGACTTCTGTATTTTTTCAACTATGTAACTATGTAAATATGTAAGAAAAGCAAAAAAATATACAGTATATAGTGTATACAATTGCTACACAAGTCATGTAATGGAATGTTATTAAAATTAAATATCCTTTTTAATTTGCAGTGCTGTAGTTTTCTGTGACTTCTGTTCTGTGAATTCTGTAAATTCTGTGCAATTATGGCAACTCTGAGGCCTTTTGTACACAAGTGGTCTACAGAACGCCTCCCAGAAATGTAATTTCCTGCTTGTGTGATTGGCTTACTGATTTTCTCAGCTGTCTGCACTAAGAAGTCAGATTTTGGGCATCCCCTGGAACAAAAATGTAATTTTTGGTGTGATTCTAATGAAGGTAAATCACATCTAAAGGGATGCAGACCCTGCAACTTTTCTCAATAGAACCCTGTAAGTATAGCAGCTGATTGATATTTATGAAAACATTCAATTTACACATGAATACATACAAACTGCTATTACTGTATTTATGGGCGTATAACACGCACAGGCCTATAACACGCACATTCATTTTAAGAAGGAAGTTTCAGGGAAAAAAACTTAAATTTTAAATAAGGAACTTTGAAGCAAAATAAGGGTCAGTGCCCATCTGCAGCCTTACCATTGCCATCAATGCAGCCTGATCAGTGCCCCTCTGCAGCCTCACAAGTGCCATCAATGTAGCCTCATCAGTCCCCATCAATGCAGCCTCACAAGTCCCTCAATGCAGCAGCCTCACCATTGCCATCAATGCAGCAGCCTGACCATTGCCAGCAATGCAGCAGCCTCACCATTGCCAGCAATGCAGCAGCCTCACCATTGCAAGCAATGAAGCAACCTCACCGTTGCCATCAATGCAGCAGCCTCACCATTGCAAGCAATGAAGCAACCTCACCATTGCCAGCAATGCAGCAGCCTCACCATTGCAAGCAATGAAGCAACCTCACCATTGCCATCAATGCAGCAGCCTCACCATTGCCATCAATGCAGCAGCCTCACCATTGCCATCAATGCAGCAGCCTCACCATTACCATCAACGCAGCAGCCTCACCATTGCCAGCAATGAAGCAGCTTCACCATTGACATCAATGCAGCAGCTTCACCATTGCCATCAGTGACGCCTGATCCATTCCCATCTGCAGCTTAGAGGGGACAGGGAGGGGGTGGTACAAGCGCCAACAGATTACATACAGTGAGAATCTCCTATGATAGACAGAACAGTAGTCCAATGGCGTCCCAGGAGACGGGACTTCCTATTACAGAGGCCGCCAAGTAAACAGGAGAGTCTCACTGTATGTAAGCTGATGGCTCTCGTCCCGCCCCCCTCCATGTTCCCTCCGAGGCAGCTAAAATTAAAGTATTGGCATATAACACGCACACGCTATTTGCACCCGATTTTCAGGGTGAAAAAGAGAGTGTTATACGCCAATAAATACAGTACTTCAAAATATCAAAAGGTACAAATTTTTTCTCAACAAAAGTGGAGCCACTTTTTAAGTATCCATCATACAATCGTTTGCAACACAAGCATTTTTTTTACAGATTTACATGTATATGTATATGTACATGTGATGAAAAGATATTCAGTACATCTATGTGAAATGTATACAGAAGGGGTGTTTTAATACTCACACACACACACACACTATGGCATCAAAACAGACATTTGAAATGTCAATTAATATATTTCCTAAATTATAGTAATACATGTATCTGCATGAAAATGATGTACTTTAAAGGTAATCTATAATCATTGCTTTAAAGTCTATTTTCATTTGCATGCAACCTTAATTAAAGAGGAAGGACCGCTAATTATAGCTTTCAAGTCATTTCTGGCTTACTGAAATTAAAATACAGATAGTCTTCATATGGCAGACTTGGGATAAGAACATAAAGAACAATGAATGTATTACAATTTCCATGTCACAAAGTTAGAAATAAAAAAAGGTTCTCTAAAAAAGAAAAATTATAATTACCTGTCCCGCTACTGATCTTCACTCTCTTCATGACCTATGGTGCCCAGAGATTCTCTTTTCATCCAACCACACCTCCAGGAGTGCTAAATTTCTAAACCCTCAGGAAACAACATGACTACCATCTCCTCCTATGATGTAGGGACCAACAGAAGAAACCACAATGCTTGGCAGGGGACCAGGAATCCAATCCCCCAGCCCCAACAAGAGAATTCTCTGAGCACCATAGGTCTTAAAGAGTCCAAGCGGCTGGACTGTTAGGTATAATATTTATTCTTTACATGGAAATCTTTTTTTATACTTTTTTTTTGCACAAGGGTCACTTTAATTGGGTGAAAAAAAATATTAGAAACCTGTCTGGATAGAATTATAAGAGTTGGTTGACTTCTTTTCTTTAGATGCATTCCACAGGTTTGTCATCCTTATCTTCTTTTTTTCTACCTACTGAGCTACCAACCCAGAAAAAGCATATTGGATGTTGTTTGTTTTAAACTGGTGACTCAACACACACAGGTAACAAAGGCAAAATAACAATGACATTGTGGTACATGCACTTTTAAAAATAAGTAAGCAATGGGAGTTTAAACATTTTTTTTCCTTACTGGACAGGAATCATGAAAAGGTTTTGGAGATTCCCTAGGTGATACTAATTCATTGTCATATATCAAAATGGACATTGACAGTTTATACCTGATAATTTGGGGTGGGTCCTGACAAGCTGAACCACCAACTAGTTTCTCAACCTTTCAAGAATGCAAATCATGATATACCTGCACCTGGATCACCATTTATTTCCAATAAAAATTTAACCGTTAGATTTATTTTTACAAGACATATCAACAAAAGGGGGGATATATGCCATAGAGGCCCACTTAATACAAGAACATGAGTTTTAGGAAAACCTACAAATGCAACAGTGAAAATAGCAGCATCATTTTACTTATTCTAAATTCTCTTTGAGCATTTTGCAAACCTAATAGTCTTCCCTGAAGACAATTTAATGACATTTTTGATGTGTATCAGGTCTGCAGAATTACTGTATAGTTCAATGTCTGCATTTCCCTCACAAAAGCAAAGTGAGTATAATGTTATTAAATGACAAAATGGCATTCCCAATCCCATCAACCTCTCTGAGTTGACAGTAATCTATTCTTTTTCTAAACCGCACCCAATTTCCAAACAGTTTTGAATGAATTATTTATTACACAGGGTACACAGAAAAGACCTTATGTTTATATTGCATTTCTCCACACTGAGCACTTTGAGCCACAAATGATATGATAAGCAAATAAATAAAAGACACTTACTGTATACCTAAGGTTCTTTTTTGTGGCATCACATGTGGAGATGCGGTCCTTAAAGCATATCTCTCAATGGTTACAAATTATCTAATAAATAAGAGCATAATTATATTTCACATAAGTACTATCTTTTTATATAGGTAGCTTTTTAACTGTATGTGTAGCTATTTGCCCATCTGTTTATGTCTCTGAATTTTATTTAACGTTCTACTTCCCCTCTGCATGTAACATTCTCATTTACTCTAGATGACTAATTACTTACACCCTGTCCTTCCAACATAAACAGCCAGATGGGAACAGCATCGCTCTGGGAGGAAATCCTTGTGCAGGGTACCGGACAGCTTTGATTGCCCGTGGCACCAAGTGATTGCTGTGACCAATCACAGTGATCACATGTCCATTAGGAAACAATGGCTTTCCTATATAATGCCATTGCTTACTTTTGTGATGTTTGTGATTGGTTACAGTGATCACATGGAATCACAGCTGCCCTGTACCATGTGATAGCTGTGGCCAAACAAAGCAATCCTAATAGTAAACAATGGAATCATGAATGGATGACAACACAGTTAAAATGATTGTCTATACAGTGATCATCACTATAAAAGTAATAATAGTGTAAAAGAAACAAAATCATTTCAATATTATTTTACATACTGTCATTAGGGATGGGGCTGAAGAGCACGGGGTGGTCAGAGAGCACTGGGGGTCCGGAGAGTACGGGAGTTTCAGAGAGCACTGGGTTGGCTGAGAGCACAGGGGCTGAGAGCATGTGGGGTGAGAGCACAAAGCAGGGCTGGAGAGCGCGAGGGGGGCAGCAGAAGCAAGCTGGATAGGAGGAGCAGTGGGGTGGCTGCATTTAGAAGAATAAATTTGTCAATTTTCTTCCTGCAGCTTCTGAATATAGACAGATTGATTCTTTTAAATGCAGCCACGCCACCACTCCCCTTATCCAGGTGCATGGGGCCATTCTCACTTTCTCTCTGGTCTGGCGTCTCCTCCAGCTCCTCCCTCCCTATGGTCACAGGTCAGCTGACCTGTAGTTTCTGCCCCCTGGCCCCAACGGCTGAACTGAACTGGCAGCCCAGTTGCCATGGGTTCCAGAAGGACATGTAGCCCCGGCCCACCGGGCAAGTGCACGGTGTGCCCTATGGCCAGTCTGGGCCTGAGTAAAAACAAAAAGGTGCAGCCCTAATTAAAGAGATTAAATAGTGCAATATTAACACATCCAAGGTGGGTTAAAAGTGTGCAAACACTAAGAAAAAAATTTGAGAGTTCATTTATTATCATCATAGGACTCCAAAAGTGGTGAGTGATGTCAAACAAGGCCAAAGTAGCCTCCACCTCCTCCACTTTATCAGTAACTACACATAGCCAGTTACCAGATATCCATGGTCACTGCAAAGAGAGCAGTCAACAAGCACAGTAGAAATCAGCAATTGGGGATATATTACAGGTAGAATCAATCCTCTGCTTCAGCTTACTTGCTCCACTTCTTCCAATAACAGGATCAATTCACCACCAAGAAAATATATGGATCTCCCAAAACACACAGATCATAAAGGAAGCAAAAACATCTCATATTGTAATAACCTCTAAAAACTGTATTTATATACTGTAAAATATTAAACTTTAAAGGATAAAGGAAACCCAGCATATTAATGTACTATTGTTTCAAACCAACAAGATGGCCAGCCCAATGGGATTTTCTTTCACTTACCTAGTCCTTGAATCTACACCTCACTTTTCACAATTTCAAAAGATAGAATCATGTGACCGTCCAGGGGACTTAATATCCTTAACTTAATAACTTAATAACGTAATACTTAACATCATGCACTACCTCCTGCAGAATAGAATAGAAGGTGTTTTTACCTCTCTGGACCACACCTCCCTCATTTCTGTATCACCTCTTTTTTTAATTTTCACCCATTGTCCTACTTCTGGCTTCATACAAGTACATGGAAGAGAGTGGGTGGAGACACTTAGTTGTCACTGTTCTTGTAATTAAGTTCCAGATCAGGTAGGGGGAGGCTGTAAACACACCAATTTCCTTTTTAGGCCCCATTCATTCATCTAGCATAGTGGAAGCACACATTTTTGGCATGTTTTTCCCTGCAATACACACATTACCAATGGGCTGCCTTTTTTTTTTAAACCCTATTAACCACTTTAGCCCCGGACCATTATGCTGCCTAAGGACCAGAGGACTTTTTCCAATTTGGCACTGCATCACTTTAACTGCTAATTGCTGTACCCAAATTAAATTTGCGTCCTTTTCTTCCCACAAATAGAGCTTTCTTTTGATGGTATTTGATCACCTCTGCCGTTTTTATTTTTTGCGCTATAAATGGAAAAAGACCAAAAATTTTGAAAAAAAATGATATTTTTTACTGTTTGTTATAAAAAAAATCCAATAAACTCAATTTTAGTCATACATTTAGGCCAAAATGTATTCGGCCACATGTCTTTGGTAAAAAAAAGTCAATAAGCATATATTTATTGGTTTGCGCAAAAGTTATAGCGTCTACAAACTAGGGTACATTTTCTGGAATTTACACAGCTTTTAGTTTATGACTGCCTATGTCATTTCTTGAGGTGCTAAAATGGCAGGGCAGTACAAACCCCCCTCAAATGACCCCATTATTTTGGAAAGTAGACACCCCAAGGAAATTGCTGAGAGGCATGTTGAACCCATTGAATTTTTTTTTTTTTTTTTGTCCCAAGTGATTGAATAATGACAAAAAAAAAAATATTTACAAGTTGTCACTAAATGATATATTGCTCACACAGGCCATGGGCCCATGTGGAATTGCACCCCAAAATACATTCAGCTGCTTCTCCTGAGTATGGGGATACCACATGTGTGGGACTTTTTGGGAGCCTAGCTGCGTACGGGGCCCCGAAAACCAATCACCGCCTTCAGGATTTCTAAGAGTGTAAATTTTTGATTTCACTCCTCACTACCTAGCACGGTTTTGATGGCCATAAAATGCCCAGGTGGCACAAAATCCCCCCAAATGACCCCATTTTGGAAAGTAGACTCCCCAAGCTATTTGCTGAGAGGCATGGTGAGTAATTTTGGAGCTCTCATTTGTTTTTGAAAATGAAGAAAGACAAGAAAAAAATTTTTTTTTCTTTTTTCAATTTTTAAAACTTTGTGACAAAAAGTGAGGTCTGCAAAATACTCACTATACATCTATACATCTCAGCAAATAGCTTGGGGTGTCTACTTTCCAAAATGGGGTCATTTGGGGGGGGGGGTTTGTGCCACCTGGGCATTCCATGGCCTCCGAAACTGTGATAGGCAGTGAAGAGTGAAATTTACACCCTTAGAAAGCCTGAAGGCGGTGCTTGGTTTCGGGGTCCCCTACGTGGCTAGGCTCCCAAAAAGTCTCACACATGTGGTATCCCCGTACTCAGGAGAAGCAACAGAATGTATTTTGGGGTGTTATTTCACATATTCCCATGGCATGTTTGAGCAATATATCATTTAGTGACAACTTTGTGCAAAAAAAAAAATTTGTCTCTTTCCCGCAACTTGTGTCACAATATAAAATATTCCATGGACTCGACATAACTCTCAGCAAATAGCTTGGGGTGTCTACTTTCCAAAATGGGGTCATTTGGGGGGGGGGGGTTGAACTGTCCTGGCATTTTATGCACAACATTTAGAAGCTTTTGTTTGTCTTCTTCTTGGTGGCAGCGGGACACTACTTGTGCTTGCCACCTCACCAGCTTGAACTGCACTTATGGGACTCACCACGTCACCAAGTGTTACTGCAGTGCTGGTTTGACTACGACCGGGGTGTACTAGGCCACTGGTGCTTGCCAGTTAACAAAAAAAACTGTTAGCGATCGCAGGGATCAGGCCTGACTCTGCGAACGCTGCAGTTATGCGTTTAGTGCTTTGTAAGTGACAGTGATCGATCGATACTGCACTTGGGTGGGATGGGCCGGGCGGAGGCGCAAAACGCAGGTGCTAGCAGGTATCTGGGCTGATCCTGCTAACACTGCATTTTTGGGAACCCTAAACTGCTGGGGACGCTAGTATAGATCTGATCGGATCAGATATTGATCCGTTCAGATACTATACCACTAAGGGAGGCGTATGCTGCGTGCGTGGGTGTTAGCGGTACTGGCGCTAACCTGACGCTGCCTGGGGATGGTGCTTGCCAGTTCACCAAAACGTTACCAAAAAAACTGTTAGCGATTGCAGGGATCAGGCCTGACTCTGCGAATGCTGCAGTTATGTGTTTAGTGTTTTGTAAGTGACAGTGATCGATCGATACTGCACTTGGGTGGGCTGGGCGGAGGGGCAAAACGCAGGTGCTAGCAGGTATCTGGGCTGATCCCACTAACACTGCGTTTTTGGGAACCCTAAACTGCTGGGGACGCTAGTATAGATCTGATCGGATCAGATATTGATCCGATCAGATACTATACCACTAAGGGAGGTGTACGGTGCGTGCGTGGGTGTTAGCAGTACTGGCACTAACCTGACGCTGCCTGGGGCTGGTGCTTGCCAGTTCACCAAAATGCTACCAAAAAAACTGTTAGCGATTGCAGGGATCAGGCCTGACTCTGCGAATGCTGCAGTTATGCGTTTAGTGTTTTGTAAGCGACAGTGATCGATCGATACTGCACTTGGGTGGGCTGGGCTGGGCTGGGCGGAGGGGCAAAACGCAGGTGCTAGCAGGTATCTGGGCTGATCCCACTAACACTGCATTTTGGGAACCCTAAACTGCTGGGGACGCTATTATAGATCTGATCGGATCAGATATTGATCCGTACAGATACTATACCACTAAGGGAGACGTATGCTGCGTGTGTGGGTGTTAGCGGTACTGGCGCTAATCTGACGCTGCCTGGGGCGACGCATATCACCGCCGGGCGATCAGGGGGCTAAATCTTTATTCGGTAATAAACGGCGGGTGCCTTGACACTATAAAAAATAAACAAACTAACCAGTGTCACCTGTAACAGTTATACGGTGATCAGTGGTGAAAGGGTTAACTAGGGGGCAATCAAGGGGTTAAAACATTTATTAGGTAGTATATGGGGGTCCCTGTCGCTATAAAACGCTGACGGCGAACCTAAATATTTACCTCCCTAACTAGCGTCACCAGTGACACTAATACAGCGATCAGAAAAATGATCGCTTAGTGACACTGGCGACAGGGGGTGATCAAGGGGTTAAAACTTTATTAGGGGGGTTAGGGGGGTATCCTAGACCTAAAGGGGGCTAACAGTAACTGCCATAACACAGTAACTGTCACAAACTGACACCATGCAGTAATAAGAAAAAAAAAAAAAATTGCTTGGTGTCAGTGTGACGGGGGGAGGGAGGGGGGATTAGGGGGTGATCGGGGGGTAAAGGGGGGTGTTTTGTGTGCCTGACATGTTCTACTATGTGTGTGTGTTGTGCACTCACATTGAAGTCTTCTCTCCCCGGCGCCGGAACGGAAAATACCGAGCCGAGGAGAGATGACATCATTTCCTTTGCTGCTGTTTAGCATACAGCAGGAATGATTTGATTGGCCGGCGGCGATCGCGAGGGGGGGGCCACGAACGGATGGTCTCCCCCTCACCTCTGATCGCCGCTGGTCAGAAGCGGACCGCCTCGGGCACCGGGGGGAGTCCGGTCGGACCCCCCGCCCGCGGGAAGCAGATCACGTATATTATTATTATACAAGATTTATATAGCGCCAACAGTTTATGCAGCGCTTTACAATGTATAAGGGGGATAACACAATTACAGTACAGTTCAATACAACATATTATGTGATTCTGCCTGCCCGTGCCACTTTGCCGACGTACATCGGCGTGAGGCGGTCCTTAAGTGGTTAAAAAGTAACATGAGTGTGATAAAATGCATCAGGGCAGGGCCTAGTTACATCTGCATGAGCAGCAGGAAGTGAGGCTGAATCCATGCTGGTTTATGTGAGCTGGAAGTCTGAGCCTAAAGGGGACACAGCACTGATATCTGCAAAATCTTTTTTAAACACTTGCCTACTGAGCACTTTATCCGCTTCCTGCCCAAGCCAATTTTCAGCTTTCGGTGCTGTCGCACTTTAAATGACAATTGGATCATGTAACGCTGTACCTTATTTAAACAACATTTTTGTCATTTTTTTGAGACAGATAGAGCTTTCTTTCGGTGGTATGTAATCACCACTGGGTTTTTTATTTTTTGCTAAACAAAAACGACCAAAAATGTTTTTTTTTTTTTAAGTTTTTCTTCGTTTCTGTTATAAAATTTTACTGATGTGCACTGATGAGGCTGCACTGATGGGCACTGATAGGCTGCACTGATGGGCACTGATGAGGTGGCAATGATGGGCACTGATGAGGTGGCACTAATATGCAGCACTGATGAGCACCGATAAGAGGCCCTGATGGGCACTGATAGCCAGCACTTATGGACACTGATAGGCGGCAATGATAGGCAGCACTGATAAGCAGTAGTGATAGAAACTGATAGGTGGCAATGATGGGTGGCACTAATGGGCACTGATAGACGGCACTAATAGTTGGCACTGATGAGGAGGCACGGGTGGGCACTGACAGGCATAACTGATGGGCACTGAAAGGAATCACTGATGGGCACTGACAGGCAGCACTGGTGGGCACTAATTGGCAGCACTGGTGGGCACTGTTGGGGCTGCATTGATAATCAGGACACTGATAATCAGTGCCCTGATTTTCAGTGCAGATGTCCCCACTGAGAAATGCTGCTTACCGTCTCTCCTCTCCTCGCGCGCTGTCAGCGTGAGTAGAGGAATGCCGATAACCAGCATTTCCTGTTTACACTGTGATCAGCTGTGATTGAACACAGCTGATCACATGGTAAAGAGATTACGTCATAAGCTCTTTACTGTGGGTGGTGATGCCCTGTGTTGTATGCATGGCGAGAATGAGAGACGTCATATGATGTCCTCCCAGAACGAGAGTTCTCCCGCCTGCCCGTCATTTTACAATACAGCGGCCAGGAAGCAGTGAACGTTTTGCACTGCTTTCTGAGTGCACTATACTTGTAAGTGTGATATATTCTTTTGCTTTTAATAAAGGTTATAGTATTTTTATGGCATTGCAGTATTCAAGCCTTTCTTTTTTGAGCGAAGTCCTAGAAGATGGTGTGGATTTAGAGAGTTGTTATCCAAGAACCGTTGAGGAGGACCATAGGAGAGCATTGGTGCCTTGGAGTGAACCCCCTTAAAGGGGAATGCTCATCTGACCTATTTTCAACCAAATAGGTCCAAATAGTAAAGTAAGAGCGAAGTGTAAATGGTGGTGGGACCCTCTGCACTTTATTCATTATAAAGGATATTTGAAGACCGCACAAAGCACAGCAGCTAGTTACTCACACATTTAAGGAACTGCACCATTGAACATTTTTTTTTTTTGCTTCATAGCAACTCGTACTGTATGTCATATCACTCATCTTATGGTTTTGTTTTTTATATATGTTGTGATGGTTTATTGATAGTATATTATGAATGCTAGCAGTTTATTTTTCTCCAAAGTTTTAGATTTGTCACATATTTTTATGCACTTTAACACATGCGTAAGCAACAACCTTTTATGATAAAAATATTTTCCTGACAGGCTCCATGGCAGCATATGTGTGGGTTGACCCGGCCTCCATAACTACCCAATAGGACCCCTCCCTATAAATTTCAGCCGTGAGCCCCTAGCCGTGTTCCTTTTTTGTCCTCCTCCATAGTACCATATGTCACGTCCCTCCGATAAGCCTTGACTGTTAGCAGGGTATGGAGTGTATTGCAGAGTAAGCGCTGAAGAGCTGGATTCATGTCTTCCATTTGAAGAGACAAGTGCGCACAGGCCTGTTTGCCTAGCAGTTTGCAGGTGGCCATTATCTGCCTGAAAGCCTGGTGTGTGTGTATGGACATTCCTGGGTGAATCGATCGTAGGTGGTGGTAAGCGATCGCCTTCATGGCAGCAGTGTTTATGTTTGTGGTATGTTTTTTTATTGCATTGCCTGTCTTTTCATATATTATGCCTATGCAGCGGCTGGTTCCCTGTGCGTTCCAGCTGCCGCTCCCCATTACTCCTGGGTTCCATCTGCGTTCTGTGCATGTGCGGCCCGGAATGAAAGTGAGGCCTGGTTCGCGCAAGCGCATGAGGATCGCGGGCCTGGTGCGGCCGTGACCTCAAGCGGCACCAATTTTTAAAGCCTGGGGAGGCCTTCAGATCTCGGGAATGATCGTGGGCATAGCGGAGACTTCCCTGAGCACCTGCAGAGCCTACCCCAGGTAAGTGCAATTCAGGTGGGTCTGAATTTTTGCCATTTCTCCCTTGCTGATACCCGATGTATTGTCTGTGCCACCTGCAAGGATTTCAGTATCAGCCATGGATTCCTCACTGCCTCCTGGTGGCCAGTCCTCTCGCAGCAGGTAAGATTTGGAAAATGTGTTTTTTCCTTTATTCTGCCTGCTGGGGGGAAGAGAGTGGAGTGTAGGGCATTATTTTTGACTTTGTGCCTTTCTCTCTCTTTTTGTATCTTTCCCATTTCCTCAGCCCTTCTAAGTCTGACCAACGATAAAGTAGTTCCTGCAGAAGGAGCGGGTCTTTTAAATCACACCACCGGCATTCCTCCTCTGGTTCTAGACACCATGGTTCATCCTCTAAGTCTAAAGACCACAGTAGAGGCTCTCCTCACCCCCCCTCATCTCATAGTAGGGGACCAGAGAAAACATGTTGGGAATGCAGGGCCCCAGTTCCTGCCAGCAAGTCTCTCTGTGACCACTGTTTCTCTAAAGATCTAATGAGCTAATGAGAGAGAAATTGCAGACCAACACCTGGAAACGTTAATTAAGTGGGTCGTGAAGGAGTCGCTACAGGAGAGAGATGCTGGAAAGCCTTGCGATTCTTCTCCAGATCCTCTGATTCCCCTGTCAGGGGAGGGTCGAGTTCATGAGACATGGGAGTCTTCCAAACCTAGTCACCAGTCAGCTCCCCCTTCAGATAGCGGATCAGAAGCAGATGATCCTGGGATGTGCTTTGAATATGCCCTGGTTCCTTCTCTGGTGAAAGCTGTTAAAGACGCTTTGAATTGGGAAGACCCAGTAATTTCTCCTCCTAAACAGAGAAAGTTTTTCAAACAGCTCAGCAAGGAGCGTCATTAATTTTCTCACTGAACTAGGAGCCATAATATCTGAAGAATGGGGCAAGATGGATAGAAAAAGTTCTATGCAGTCTAAAATCTCATTACTATGCCCTTTCAAGGAAGAAGAGGTTAAACACCTTGAGTCAGCTCCCTTGGTGGATGCTGCATTAATGAGACTTGTGAGGTATGTGACTCTCCCTCTCGAAGATACGGTCTAATTTAAAGATCCTCTGGAGAGACGGATTGATTCCAACCGGCCCTGGTATTAGCAGCAGTTTTTAAAGCTTTAGAGGCATGGTCAGACAATGTGAACGAATCTCTTAGAAGTATCTCTTAGAATCTCTTAGAAGAACCAGCCAAGAGCTCCCCTATTCAGGAAATCAGGCTAGCCTCCGCCTTTCTGGGGGAGGTCTCCATTGATGTTATTCGCCTAGTGGGTTGGGTGATGTTGTCAGCGGTCACCGCCGGTCAGGCCTTGTGGCTCCGACCCAGGTTGGCGGTCCAGCTTCTAAGCAAGCTTGGTGCTGTATTCTCTTTGAGGGCTCGTCTCTCTTCGGCAACAAACTTGATAGCGTCATAACCCGGGCTACAGCGGTAAGTCGGGGTTCCTCCCTCAAGATAGGCATTTACAGAACCAGAACCGTGCAAGGGAAGCGTGCAGCTACAGGCCTCTTGGAAATCTTGGAAATCCAGGCAGTCCTCTTTTAAAAAGCCCACAAAAGGATCTTCTTCTGGTAATCAGGACTCCACTAAGTCCTTTTAAAATTGGGCCCGCTCAAACATGTCAGGTGGGGGCTTGCCTTCTCCACTTCTGACATGTTTGGGCGGCCTCAATTCGGGATTTTTGGACTGTCAAGACGGTCTCCTCAGGCCACACCTGGGTTTTCAACAGCACTCCCAGACTAAGATTTATGCCAACAAATCTTCCAAGTTCAGAGAAGAAACAAGTTTTTTTAGCTTACTTAAGCTCTTTAGTGGCTCAAGGCGCAGCCATTCCTGTTCCGGATGGCGAACGAGGCGAAGGCATGTATTCCCCTCTATTCTTGGTGCAGAAAAAGAACGGCACATGAAGGCCAGTCATAGACTTGACTCATCTCAACCGGTTTATCCGAAAGGAAAAATTCAAGATGGAATAACTATTAACGATTCAACAGTCGGTTCATCTAGGGGACTGGTTGGTGTCAATAGACTTGAAAGATGCCTACTTTCACGTTCCAGTAGCGGCAGACTTCCAAAAGTTCCTTTGCTTTGCAGTGGGCGATCAACACTTACAGTTTACCTGCCTTCCATTTGGTCACACTACATCACCTCGGGTGTTCTCCAAGGTTCTGTTAGCTGTTGTTGTGCTGCTCCGAGTCAAAGGAGTTCGTCTTCACCACTATCTAGACGACCTCCTGTGCTCTAGAAGGGTCAACTTCTAGAGCACAGGAGCCTAGTAATTTGGAGAAAAGTCACCTGAATCCATCTCAGTCTCTCATATTTCAACACACTAGAAGGCACCATCTCCCTACCCGAGGAAAAGATTGTGGTGATCCGGGACAGGATCCGCTCAACACTCACTTCATCTCACCTGTCCGCTCTTCAATGTCTGAAGGTGATTGGCACAATGGGAGCCACCATTCCCATGGTAAAGTGGGTGCAATGGCACATTCGCCCATTCCAGAAAGGGTTTCTCCAACAATGGGATTCCCCCAGCAAGAGTCAGCGCATCCTCCTCAAGTAAAAGCATGGGGAGAGTGGCGCTCCCTATATTGATGGGAAAAGAGTCCCTACATAAACAAAAAGATGTGTACTGCACCCAAGTATAAATGTGCTATCAACCACCTAAAATAAGATAAAACATAAATTAAATATAAAGTAATGGCCCGGAGCCAAAGTAGCACTAGGAGGAGGGCCAGCATGACTAGGGTGGGGCAGTGAGGTGGAGTAATTAGGGTATGTAAATTAGGATAGGAGGTGGTCAGTGGGGGGAGCCAGATATAAGTGGGGGCGGAGCTAAACCGGGGGTCAGTTGGAGAGAGGAAAAGCGCCGGTTGGAAGAATTTGCTACTCGGTCTCCAATTTCCAACATGGGTGACTTGGAGACGATTTTGTCTCAACTGAGAGAGGAGGCGGCGGCCAGAGGCACGGGATGGCTGCAGGCTTCTGTGACTAGCCTTTTACAAGGCCCCAGCCAGTCCTCCTCCGTTTCACCCACCAGCCCCCCTCCTCCGGGCCGCACACGTGCTAGGCGGTCTAGGCCGCCTGAGCGTTTCAGCCCGGAAACCAATCGTGCAGGGCGTCTGGCACTGGAAGGGCGGACTCCGCCGGCCAAGTGAAAATCAGCGGTGGCTGCGGCATGCGGAGACGGCCAGGGAGCTCGATCGCGTCGGATTCAGGAGACGAGCAGTGCTGCAGCATCGGGTACCGCCCCCCCCTGCAGACACTGTGAGAAAAATGGCGGCTGCCACGGCGGGCTTTCAGCCTGGCCGAAGGGGAGCTCGGCGAGGGAGAGAGGCCTCGGCGGGTGACGGCTATGGGACAAGAACGGCTGGGGCCTGTATTCCGGAAGTGAGGGGACGGAGGAGGAGTTCGGCGGGTGCCCCGCATATTCGGGGGGAATTGGATGTGCCTCGGTCCAGATTCACGGCCAGGCGGGCTCCCCCTGCCCGGCCTAGGGCTCAGCTAACTTGCCTTGTGGAGACAAGTGTTGGTGCGGCGCACAGTAATGACGTCACTGCGGGGCGCTCAACGGCGGCGGTGAATCCTGCGGTGCGGCCTGTGACTGAGGAGCGGAGAGAGGCCGGGAGTTCCCAGGACAGTTTGTCTAAGGGTGAGCTGGACGATCGTGTGGAGGAAGAACTACCAGAGCCGGCGAATGCAGCAGGGATCGCGGCTGGATGTCCAGTGAGGCAGCGGCAGCCAGGTGAGCCCCTTTCTGTGTTGTCTTTGTCTTCTTCTAATGCTAATAAAGGGGGGTCTGTAGTTGATGGTGGTGTAGCTGTGTCAGGGGCTCAGGGTGGTTTAGGTAGTTTGGGGCAAGGTAGTAGTTCCACGTCTCTAGGGTTGCAGGACGTAGGGGTGGTACAGACTTTGCTGGCGGGTTTGCGGGAAGTGCTGGCGCGCTGTGAGGCTGGTCAGCGGCCGGTGGCGAGTGCTTCTCCAGTGGCGGCGTGGGCATCAGCCCACGCGGCTGCACCGCGGGAATCTGTGGGGGTGGCCCCTGCATTGGGTGTATCGGCGAGCGCGGTAGTTGCTGGGGTAGGGACGGAAACTCCAGCAGCGCTGCCGGCGAAGGTAGTGGCTGGTGCTGCAGCGACGGTGGGGGATGCTGTGCCTGTGGGTAAGGGGACAGTCGGACTGGACGGTGTGCGTTTGGCAGATGTTGCCAAATGTGAGGTATACGTCTGTTTTGAGGGGCCGTTGGGCGCTCATTTAAAGGCGGAAGTGAGGGAGCGCATTCTGAAGGGGGAGTACGTTGAAATATTCTCCTTGTTGCCCTTGGAGAAGTTTAACTTGGACAAAGTTAAGCCTGACGAGAGCAAAAAAGAGGAAGAGGAGTTACCGCTTAATACCGCGCACTTTTTCAAATTGGCTGCAGGCGTTTGCGATTTTGGCAAGCGTTATTGGGGAAAAAGCGCCTGAGCACTGCTCTGCTCTTTTCTGCTATCTGGACTCCATTGGTGAAGCGCAAAGGGTGTACGGTGGTACGGCCTGGTTGCGTTATGATGAGCAATTCCGGCAGAGGAAGGCGGTACGCCCTGCATTGCGGTGGGACCACAAGGACATTAGTCTTTGGATGAAGTTAATGTCATCTCCAAGAAGTTCTTTGGCTCCCTTTCAGGGAGGGGCCGGGGGTTCAGCTATTGCCGGACAACGGGCCGGCAGTCGCATGGGTTTCTGCTGGCAGTTCAACGCCGGTACCTGCAAGTTTGGGGCAAAATGTCGATTTCGACATGAGTGTTCCACATGTGGAGGGTCGCACTCTCAGTCCTGGTGTTTTAAGCAAGGTCGTGGTAAAGGGGGAGATGCTGGAAAAAGGGAGGACACCAGTGAGGGTAAAAAAGATGGCCCCTTTTCTAAGACGGTACCCTGATCAAGAAGCAGCCAAGTTATTAGAGTTGGGATTTACAGACGGTTTTAGGTTGAGTAGCGGGCTTAGAGTAGTTCCGCCTATGGCGGAAAATTTGAAGTCTGCTAGGGAGCACCCTAGTGTTGTTACAGATAAATTGTTAAAAGAAGTCTCCTTAGGGCCCATGGCGGGCCCGTTTGAGTTGCCCCCAATGCCGGATTTAGTTGTTTCCCCGCTAGGTGTGGTCCCTAAGAAGGAGCCGAACAAATTTCGGCTCATTCATCATTTGTCATACCCGCGCGGGGGATCAGTTAATGATTCTATTGACCCTGATTTGTGTAGGGTGTCTTACACATCTTTTGACACGGTGGTCGCATGGGTCCAGCGTCTGGGAAAGGGCGCTTTGTTGGCAAAAACAGACATTGAGGCTGTTTTTCGCCTCTTGCCTGTTCATCCAGAGTGCTGTCGTTTGTTGGGGTGTCGCTGGCAGGGCAAGTTCTTTGTTGATAGGTGTTTGCCCATGGGGTGTGCGATTTCTTGTTCGCTGTTTGAACACTTTAGTTCCTTTTTGGAATGGGCGGTGCGGGATGTTTCAGGCTTGTCATCCGTCATCCATTATTTGGATGATTTTCTGTGTATAGGGCCGGCAGGGAGTTTGGTGTGCGCGTCATTGCTGGCTACGATTCAGCAGCTTTTTGAGGTTTTTGGGGTTCCGTTGGCTCCAGACAAGACGGAAGGCCCAGTTACTGCTTTGAGTTTTTTGGGGATTGTTATAGACATGGTAGCGATGGAATGTAGATTGCCTCAGGACAAATTGGATGGCTTAAAACAGGAAGTGTCTGTGGCGTTACAGACAAAGAAGGTACAACTTCGGTCTTTACAATCGTTGCTAGGCAAATTGAATTTTGCGTGCCGCATCATGCCTATGGGGCGGGTCTTCTGCAGGCGCCTTGCCGCCGCCACGGCAGGGGTCAGGGCCCCGCATCATTATATTCGATTAAGTAGGGATCATAAGGAGGATTTGAAGGTATGGGAATCGTTTTTGGCTGCGTATAATGGCCGCTCTTTGTGGATGGGGGCGGTAGTTTTAAACTTTGATTTGGAACTGTTCACTGACGCGGTGGGATCATGTGGATTCGGGGCGTTCTGTCAGGGGAAGTGGAGCGCGGGGGAATGGCCGGTACTTTGGAAGGAGGCTGGACTGATACGCAACTTGGCGGTTTTGGAATTGTTCCCTATTGTTCTAGCTGTGGAGCTTTGGGGCGCAGAGTTTAAGAATCGTCGGGTGCGCTTTCACTGTGATAACCTGGGTGTTGTGCAGGCCATTAACATTAACACTGCGTCTTCCCCCCCAGTTGTGCGCTTACTAAGGCACCTGGTATTACGTTGTTTGTGTATTAATTGTTGTGTTACTGCTATTCATGTTCCGGGAGTGGATAATTCTGTGGCTGATGCGTTGTCTCGTTTCCAGTGGGACAGGTTTCGTCAACTGGTGCCGGGAGCAGAAGTGTTCGGGATTCCTTGTCCCGGAAGGTTGTGGAGCATCGCATTGCCATCGCCCAACGGTTAATACATCGATCGGTATCCGCAGCTACTTGGGCGAAGTACAGTAAGGTTTGGAAGGAATGGGAGGTTTTGGTGGAGGAAGTAGGGGTCAGTCCACATGAAGAAGGTAGGATTAATTTGCTGCTCTATTTTATAGGCAGGAATTTTGAGAGGGGAGTATCAGCTTCTTCTATGTCTAGTAAGATGGCGGGGCTGGCTTTCATGTTTCAGTTGGCTGGGCAAAGGGATGTGACAAAGGTTTTCAGGGTTCGGCGTGCCATGCGTGGATATCGCGCTGGTCGTACGGCTGCCGACAAAAGACGCCCAGTTTCGTTTGAGGTTTTAAGAGAGGTGGTCCAACAGTTGGGAGATGTTTGTTTTTCAAGTTTTGAGTGGGTATTGTTTAGGGCCATTTTTGTATTGGCCTTTTTTGGAGCGTTTCGGATAGGTGAGATGGTGAGTAATAATAGAAGGGGCAATGGCGGCTTGGAAGTGCAGGACGTTTTGTTACGTGGGGATAAGTTGGGGATATTTTTGAAAAGGTCCAAGACGGATCAATGCGGGAAGGGAAAATGGGTTGAGTTGAATAGGATCCCGGGTTCCCCTGTATGTCCGGTTGCAGCAATAGGGGAGTTCTGTACAATTAGACCTTGAAGGGGGGGGTTTTCTTCCAACATGAAGATGGTAGGGCGGTTTCTCGTTTTCAGTTTCAGGCGGTTTTCAAAAAATGTTTGATAGCCGCGGGTTTCAGCGCAGAGAATTACTCTTCACATTCGTTCCACATCGGTGCAGCCACGGAGACGGTTCGGTGGGGATTGGATGAGGATGTGGTAAAAGGTATTGGCAGGTGGGAATCATCCAGGTTCAAGTTGTATGTTCGTCCTCACCTACTTTAGTGGCTTAATCTTTCTGGGTGGGTGGAGCCATTGCGGCGACAGAAGATACTGATGGAAGATAGCATTCCTGTTGGGCAAGCCAGGGGGTCCTAGCAGTTAGGGAATACAGGGCATGTTTGTTTTTCTCCCTTTCTTCCTTTTGTTTGTTTTCCATGTTTTTCAGGTTCGGACTCCTGTTTGGTGTGGATCCTGGGACACTCTTACGTGTATTGGGGTGCCAGGAGGGCGGATGTTAGGAGGGGAGGCAGGTTATTGGGTCTGTCAGAGGGGGAGGGGGTGGTACGCTGGATCGGGATTCCGGGTATGCTCTGGTCCAGGGTAGTCCCTGAGATGCATAAGTTTGCCTGCCTTGACCGCACCCCGGATGTGGTTGTGATTCATGCGGGTGGTAATGATTTGGGGGTTCGTTGTGCGAGAGAGCTTATCCGGGATATTAAATTCGATCTGCTACGTTTACAATCCTTTTTTCCGGATACCATTTTTATTTGGTTGGATATCGTGGCCAGGACGGCTTGGCGTTTGGCTCGCTCTGTTGCAGGTCTGAACAGAGCGAGGATAAAGGTCAATAAAGCGGTGGCCAAATTTTTTGTTCGTAATGGCGGTTTGGCAGTGCGTCATCGGGATTTGGAAGAAGAAACCTGGCGTTTTTTGAGATCGGAGGGTGTACACCTGAATGCGATCGGTTTGGATCTGTGGCAGCTGGCTTTGCAGGAGGGTGTACACCGGGCGGTTATGGTGTGGAGGGCGACACGCACGTAAGGCGTCACGTGCGTGTGCTGTGGCGGCAGGTCTATGGGGTCCTTGGAGGCGGTGCTGAGAAATAATGGAGGTTTTTTAGGGGGGTTGGGCCCCACTGAGTTTTTTGGGGTCCTTTCCCTTGTATGGAAACAATGGTGGAGGAAGTTGTATCTGGCAGGAAGTAGCTGTTTTGTCCCCGAGCTTTCGTAATTACACGGCAGGGGGCCGTTTTTTGGGTATACCGATACAACTAGTTGGTGTAAGGACATTGATATGGCCTTCAAGGACCCTTAGATCAAAAAGGTTAATAGTAAGGTTCATTGGTGGAAAAATGTTTACAAAAATGCTATAAAATGTTTTATAAGAATGTATATTAGGCATTAAGTTATGTTCAAAGTATTTTTGTATTTTATTTTGTTGTAATAAAAGGCTGCTATGGCCATTCGACTCCAGAGGAGTAGTGTCGTGTGGTCAATGGTGGGAAAAAAGGGGAAGAAATTTAGAATTACTAGGTATACACGGAAGCCTCACCATAGACACATCCCTTAGTCATGTGTAAACAATATGTGTTATGACCAGGGCAGGACTTAGGGTGGTGGGGGCCCCTGGGCTTGAGTCACTTTCGGGCCCTACCTTCTATACATTACTTTAAACCTTTAGTTTTCTTTTAAGCGTGCCACTCTGATACCGTTTGTCCGCCATTACATCACTGTCTAATGCAGACAGGTTTTTACAATGGCAGTAAGCGAGGCACTACGTAACTGCCAATAACCAATCAGCAAACCTCAAGATAAGAGTTTAAGGAATTTTAAGGAAAAAAACTATTTAAGGAAAAAAACTTACATTTAAATGCTCATCAATGCAGCCTTGCACAGCTTCCATCTGCATGCTTGTCCAGTGTAATTTGCAGCCTTGTCAGTGTCATTTTCAGCCTGGCCTGGTGACATTGCACCCTTGTCAGTGTCATTTGCAGCCTTGCAGCCTTATCAGTGTCATTTTCAGCCTTGCAGCTTTATCAGTGTCATTTGCAGCCTTGCAGCCTTATCAGTATCATTTGCAGCCTTGCAGCCTTACCAGTGTAATTTGCAGCCTTGTCAGTGTCATTTGCAGCCTTACAGCCTTGTCAGTGTCATTTGCAGCCTTGCAGCCTCCATCTGCAGCCTTATCAGTGTCCATCTGCAGGCTTATCAGTGTCCATCTGCAGCCTTGTCTGTGTCATTTGCAGCCTTGCCCAGGCTGCAGGTAAACTGCAGTGACTTGTCAGTGTCACTGCAGTTTAAATATGGCACGGCAGAGATACACAGAGCTGGTCCTGTGTATCTCGGCTCCTATCAGCTTTTCTCGGCTCCTCTCGCAGTCCCACCCCATGATGGACATAACACAGGTCCAATTGCGAAACTGGGCGTGACTGTGAGCGGAGCCGAGTGCCACCGATATACATACATAGCCGAGTGTACTCGGCTAGCTCCTCTCACAGTCACGCCCAGTCCCTGTTTTATGTCCATCATAGGGCGGGACTAGGCATGACTGTGAGCGGAACTAGCTCAAAAGCGTCAGTGGTACTGCAACCTGGGCAAGTGCACTGCCAGCAGAAAACGGGGGTCTCACCTGCAGAAATTCCCTGCTGTCAATAAAAGTGACATCCAAACACACAATCCAGGTGAAAAATGTCCAAATCAACTAAGTGGAATGGTGGAATTATAAATATATATATATATATATATATATATATATATATATATACATATATATATATATATATATATATATATATATATATATATATATATATATATATATATATATATATATATATATATGTATATACCGTATATGATAGAATTTTTTTTTTTAATGAAGGTGAAGTTCCAAAATGGCAAATGTTCAAACCAAATAATGTTCATATAAAAAATACAAAAAAAATTAGACAAAAAATGAACCAAAAAGTAAACAAAAAACATTAAATAAAGGTGAAGCTTGAAAATGGCAAAATGTTCATACCAAAAAATGTTCATACAAAAAATAAACATTCATACAAAAATATCTAGGTGACTCTTGTGCTTCATAAAAATCCAGTGACTTCTGTGATCTGGCACCCCTACAGGGGTAAAAAGCATGTATCATTAGAGGTAGATGATCTCCTATCCTGGGTAGGGCGTCCCCACAGATCCGGTGCTCAGCATGACCTCCAGCACCGTATCTGGGAAATGGTTCACCGGCTTTCTATAGTCACATCCTCTTAGGAAAAGACAAGGCTCCCATAGTGCAGCAGTTTAAAAAAATTTAATTGATAAAACTAATAAAAGCAATAACTTCCCGCCAGGGGAAAAAAACACACTACAGCTTATGGTCAAATTAGCAGTGTCCAGGGAGCGAACGGCTCTCAGCATGCGCCTCAGCTGAGCTCCAAGCTCCCGTCACTCTACCGGGTGTGACGTAAGTGCATAGCTCCGCCTTACACTTTTCATCATCGACGTTGTCAAAGGTGCCTGTACAAATATTAGCCATCTCGGCATTTACAGGAACTTCATGGGCTAACCACGCTCTCGTTCGTCAGTTCTTTAAGGGTGCTATGAGGTTAAAACCTCAAAGAAAACCAAGGTTTCCTAAATGGGATCTTTCTTTCCACGCTTGGAATAGATCCTGACAAACCTCAATCAGTCAAAGACCTCACACTCAAGACCGTCTTCCTGGTGGCAGTAACCTCAGCCAAAAGAGTGTCTGAAATCAGAAACTTAGGTTCAAAAGAGCCTTTCCTTTTTTTCCAGATAGAGCAGTGTTAATTCCCATGCTGGGCTCAAACCCTAAAGTAACATCTAATTTCCACGAAAATCAAGAAATTGTGTTGCCTACCTTGATGTGGGACATACTTTGAGTCAATATTTGGAAGTTACGGAATCTTTTAGACAAATGGACTTTCTTTTCATTCTTCTACATGGAAAAAATAAAGGAAAACGGGCCTCAATTAGATCCATTTCTTTCTTGGATAGTACAGACCATTCAAAAGGCTTATAAAGCAAAGGGCTTGGCTCCTCCAGAGGCAGTGACTGCACACTTAACTCGGAGCATCTCAATCTCTTCGGCGGCTTCTCGTAATGTCGCACCTGAAGTTATATGTAGAGCGGCTTCTTGGTCATCTATTAATACTTTTGTTTCACACTATTGTGTTGAACCAGCAACCTTGTCATCCGTTAATTTTGGTTTGAAAGTGCTGTCAGTTGACAGTGTTAA
Organism: Lithobates clamitans; assembly: GCA_037952925.1. Taxonomy (NCBI): domain Eukaryota; kingdom Metazoa; phylum Chordata; class Amphibia; order Anura; family Ranidae; genus Lithobates; species Lithobates clamitans. Next base: position 3,220,495 of record JBBGZY010000285.1, read on the forward strand.
ATACATTTATTTTCTTTGCTCAGCATTGTGCCCATCCGGGTGTGTTTGGCGAGTTATTTCCCACATGTATGCTGCCATGGAGCCTGTCAGGAAAATGGAAAATTTATATCAAATACTTACCGTAATTTTCCTTTCCTGATAGGCTCGATGGCAGCAGGAGTCCCTCCCAATGCTTGGAGTAGGCTAGTTACGAAACACCGCTAGGAGCTCACAGCTGAAATTTATAGGGAGGGGTCCTATTGGGTAGTTATGGAGGCGGGGTCAACCCACACGTAAGCTGCCATGGAGCCTATCAGGAAAGGGAAATTACGGTAAGTATTTGATATAAATTTTCAGTTTTTTCTTTGGTTTATTTGTTCTTTTTATATTATCACTGGTAGTTAGGCACTAAGAGATACCCTTTGACTATTTTTAAACAATCGCACTGCAATCATGATTTAAATTTTTTTGTGTTCCCTGAATGCTTGTGGAAATGTGGGTTTCTACGCATGTTCCCGCAATGTGCAGATGTACATGGAGCCTCCATGTAAAACTTGGTGTTTAAAAATTCCACTTTAAGGCCCTCCCACATTTGGTTAAATTTTTCCACCCTCACCATTTGATGTGGCCAACTCAGAGCTGCATGGAGGCAGCCCATAAAAGTGTATGCAGATGCAGCAGCTGCACAGACACAGTTGCGTGTCAAAATTTGACATGTGACTGTGTCTGTGCAGCTGCTGCATCTGCATACAGTGGCTCAGCACAGAGGATGGGTCTCAGCTTCTGTCTGAATGAACATAAAATTTGCAATTCAATGCACATGTGCTAAATGCCTACATGAAAGGGGTCCTAAAGCTGGTCATTGCAGCAGAAACTGTAATGTGGAACACCTAATTCCAGGGGAAAGTGATCAGGGAATCACTTTTTCTCTCTCTGTTCTCTCTGTTGCCAGCCTCCCTTTCATGGGCACATGTAAATATAAACTAGTTAATTTCTGGTGTATTACAGACTTCTAGGGACACACTTCTCCTGTTTTCTATTATATGTCCCTGCTCTACATAGGCCTTCCTCTCCTTAATGTGCATATTCTGTCAAATGAACAATCTATGCAGGGAGAAGGAGAGGTAAAAAATGATCCATCAGCAGAGGAGGACACTGGCTGTGTATTCAGGGAGAATAATGTCCACTGACAATGACTGCTTGGAGAACCATGTAACTACAGAAGTGAGCGGGACATATATCATGAAGTAATTTAATAGAGCTGTGGATAGGGGTTTATGCACTTGAGCTGTGAGTGGGTTTTAGAAAGCACTGCAGCATTGGACAGAACTAAAGTAGTGGAGAAGAGGGTAGGAACAATCTCCTGGAGGACTGGGGCAGAAGCAGGGTGTAGTTCAACTATAATAATAAACCAAATAACTGAGGCCATAAGAGGTCTTGACAGACCATATAAAAAGTCAGAAAAATTTCTAGATCTAGCTGAGAGGGCAGTTGAAAGCAGAAAACACTGGCAATAAATTAAGGTTAGGGTTAGGATTAGTGTTGCGTTTAGGATTAGGGTTGGGTTTAAGATAAGGATTGAGATTAGGTTTAGGGTTAGGGTTGGGATTGGGTTTATGGTTAGGGTTGATATTAGAGTTAGGCCTAGGATTAGGTTTGGGATTAGGGTTAGGGTTGGGATTAGGGTTTGCCCTATTAACCTTAATCCTAACCCTAATTCCAAACCTAATCTCAACCCTAATCTGAATCTTAATCTCAATCCTTGCCCTAATCCTAACCCTAATCCAAGTTGCAAAATTAAAATAATTGTCCACACCTGTATCAATCAGTCAAATGCCCTGTACACACGGTCAGATTTTTCAATGGAAAAAGTGCGATCGGATTGTGTTGTCGGAAATTCTGATCGTGTGTGGGCTCCATCGGACTTTTTCTGTCGGAAATTCCGACACACAAAGTTTGAGAGCAGGATATAAAATTTTCCGACAACAAAATCTGATCATTTAAATTCCGATCTTGTGCACACAACTCTGACGCACAAAGTGCCACGCATGCTCAGAATAAATTAAGAGACGAAAGCTATTGGCTACTGCCCCGTTTATAGTCCCGATGTATGTGTTTTACTTCACCACATTCAGAAGGATTGGATTTTCCGACAACTTTGTGCGACAGTGCATATGCAAGACAAGTTTGGCCCAAAATCCGTTGATAAAAATCTGATGGATTTTGTTGTCGGAATGTCCGATCAATGTCCGATCGTGTGTACAGAGCATTAGAAATCAGGCTGCTAGCAACAAAGACAGAGTTTTGTGAAATCCTTCACAAAATCATAAAACACAGTTGCAGCATCAAAAGTGAGACTTCTTTTTGCTATCTTGTGGTTATAGCATCAGAAGTGTCTTTTTCTTTCTAAGGTCAAGATATTTAGTGAGTGTTTGTAGGATTTAGAATAGATGAATGCTTATATAAGTAAATAAGAGTATGCATGGAATCTTCCTTCTGATACTGTAACCACAGATAGTCTAAATTTAGACTAGCTGAGTAGTCTAAAGTCTTAGTCTAGACAGAGTAGTCTTATGCCGCGTACACATGATCGGACTTTCCGGCATACTTGGTCCGGCGTACCGGAGTCCGTCGGACAATTCGATCGTGTGTGGGCTCCAGCGGACTTTGTTTTCTCAAAAGTTTGACGGACTTAGATTTGAAACATGTTTCAAATCTGTCCGACGAACTCGAGTCCGGTCGAAAAGTCCGCTCGTCTGTATGCTAGTTCGACGGACAAAAACCGACGCTAGGGCAGCTATTGGCTACTGGCTATGAACTTCCTTGTTTTAGTCCGGTCGTACGTCATCACCTACGAATCCGTCTGACTTTGGTTGATCGTGTGTAGGCAAGTCCGTTCATTTGGAAAGTCCGTCGTAAAGTCTGTTGAAAAGTCCGCCGGACAAAGTCTGCCGTAAAGTCCGGTCGGGTGTACGCGGCATATTTTTTGGTGCTGCATTTTACTAAATTGCAAAATTAAGAGGAAAATTATAGAGGGTGAATCTCCCTAACGGGGGTGCAGACAGCAATACAAAAATACAGGTCTTCTAATCCTTTTGCACTGTATCCAAAATTAGAAAAAAAAAAAGTTTTGACTTTAATTATACTTTAAATACCACAAAAAAAACTCTATTTGTGTGAACAAAAATGGTAAAAATGTCAGTGTTGCATGACTGCACAATTGTCATTCAAAGTGTGACAACTAAAAATTTGTCTGGTTAGGAAGGGGGAAAAGTGTCTGGCATTGAAGCGGTTTAAGTTAGTACCTCAAAATAAAAAATCTTACAATGCAAACACGAACTAACAGTAATATTTCAAGGAGGCTGTCCTATAACTTTTTTTTACATAACAGTGCTTTCAGCAGCCAAACACACAAGTTCCTGCATGTGGGCTCCTGTGAAGAGGGTGGTTAGACAGGTGGAAAATGATCACGAAGCAGGGGCTCACCTGCACTGGCCCCTATGGATGCCATGTCTGTGGTGTATGTGCAGTGTTGTGTTGATGTAGAGAATGTGTTGTATGCTGAATATATTTGTGAGCAGGGCTTTTTTTCAGTGGGAACGCGAGGGAACGCAGTTTCAGCACCTCCTGGACTGGCTGTATGTAATGGCAAGGGGTTCTGGGGTGTGTTGCAGGGTATTGATGCTCACTGCTGGGGGATCTATTGTAGCTGGAGGGGATCTATTTTTGCAGGGGGTCTATTGTTGCTGAGGAGGTCTATTGTTGCTGGTGGGGGACATATTGTTGCTAGGGGTGGGTCTTATGTTACTGGGGGGTCAGTTGTTGCTGAAGGAGATCTACTGTTGGGGGAGGGGTCTATTGTTGATGGCTGCCAGAGAGTCTATTAATGCTGGCTGTGCGGAGATCTGTTGATGCTGCCGGGAGTCTATTGTTGCTGGGGGGGGGATTTTGTTGTGGGTGGTACATTGTTGGGTCTATTGTTGCTGGCTGAAGGGGATCTATTTTACTGATTTTCTGTATTGTCTAAAAGGGACGGTACTGGGAGGTGGGTAGGGGATGGAACCAAGGGATGGTGCTCGGAGGTGGGTAGGGGCAGGGAAAAGAGGTGACTTGGAAAAGGAGAGTTTCTGTACCTATTGTCTGAGAAAAAATGCCCTGTTTGTGAGTGTTCTTTCTGTGGCCTTAGCTGCATTTTGGTTTGTGAAGTTTGCTGTGAGTAGTAGTATGGCTGCTGTCAGTATGCAGATGAGGTGTGTGCGTAGGGATCGTATATGGTTGGTGCAGATGGCGTACAGATATAAAGTTCCACAGTGCGCAGTATGTCAAATTTTAGGCCTTGAAACCTGTGAAGTGAAATTTCCCTGAAGTCATATTCTAACAACCGGAAAAAGGCTGAGTCTTTGTCTCTGACTTCTAGTTTCTCTCTCCGGGTAACCTGATCCTTCATTATTTCCAGCATTTTTATGATTTGTTATTGCTCTGGGTCACATGTTGACTTCTTTTTCTTTTAAAGAGTGGTTGGTTGTGAAGCGGGTTGTTTCCCCTTGGGGAGCATGACAGGTGGGTTGTAGTGAGTGCGGCTGGCAGGGATATAAAGAATAAGTTCAGGTTTGGAACATGTTACATGGTCCACTACTTTTTAGGGTGGAACATTTAACAAGTTCCAGCATCTGCACCCTATACACCGGATCCCCCTTTCCCTGCTGATTGCGGGTGCAATCCTCTGCACAGGCTCCTTAGAAAAAAAAATGCTAATTTTTTACCTGCAAAAAAATGTGTTTTTATTATTTTTTTTGCAAACTTACTTTTGCAAACTTAGCCTTTAACTAGAAAGCAGTTTTTCAAAAATCTATGAAAACCCATAAATAGGGCACAAATTCCTGAAAAGATCTTAGTTTTTGTAGGCGCATAGTGCATTTCTTTCTATAGATTTCTATGTCAAAACTACAACATAGGAAGAGATAACTTGTAGAATCTGTAATATCTCATAATGAATGTTAATTAACTATGTCAGTGATACAGAACATTATGCAATTAAACAAGAAATATTTAATCAGTAGTCGCTTTGCTTTAATTTCTCTTTAGCAGAGTTAAGCCTCGTACACACGATCAGATTGTTGGCCAACAAACACGAATGTAGTGACGTACTACAAGGAATTTCAGCTCTTTAGCGCCACCCTTTGGGCTCCTTCTGCTAATGTCGTGTTTGGTGAGCATTGATTTCGAGCGTGTTTGTACTTTCAACTTTTGTGTGACGGACTTGTGTACAGACGATAGGAAAATCTGACAACAGACCATTGTCCGCCGAAAATTTACTAGCCTACCATCCAACATTTGTTGGCAGAAAGTTGGACAACAATTGTCTGAAGGAGCGTACTAACGGTCGGATTTTAGGCAGTCTGTCATCACACAATTCCCTGCCGAAAATCTGATCATGTGAATGAGGCTTAACTCTCATAATCCCCTGCACATATGCATTTGGTTATTTCTTCCCAAGCTTTGTTTTTTTCTGTAAGCATCACTGAATGTAGGCAAAGACAAGGAATAGGGGCGCCTCTGAGAAATTATCATAAACACTTTATTTTAAATAAAATAACCACTCACATGAAAGTAGGAGAAGGCATGTGCAGGAGCGTAGTGAAGGCTGGAAGGCTGAAAAACACAGGGCTGTAGGTAGAAGCTGTATCAGTGTAGCTGGAGCACAATCCAATCCAGGCAAGCAGGGGTGCAGACGACTGAGCACATACACACATAGGTGAAATGCAATGTCCCTGGAGGATGGTATTGGTAGTCCAGTGGAAAAGGAAGGAATCAGTCCAATAATAGCATGAATATCTGTGGAAAGGAGGAGGGAGACGTCTGGCTGGATGGCAGGGCTGCACTGTATCTCCAGCGATCGTACTGTCCCTGTGTGGTGAGGGAAGAGACACGGCCGTGTATGTGAGATGGAAACGAGGCTTGGAAAGCAGACACAGGCCGGCGCCGAGCCGTGACGTCATTAACATGCGACGCGTTTCTGAAATTGCTAGCTATAGATGGATGGAATAGCCGCATTCCTTTTTCAAGCATGGATACACAATACGTGGAGGGGTTTAATATAGGTGGACTGAGGGGCGGAACCAAAAACATGAATGGAGACACAGGCTAATGAAGAGGGGAAGGAGAGGAACTAAGGAAGACAGGAAATGGGGCAGAAAACAGGAAATAGGGCAGAAAACAGGAAATGGGGCAGAAAACAGGAAATGGGGCAGAAAATGGGACAGAAAACTGTGAAAACAGGAAATGGGGCAGAAAACAGGAAATGGGGCAGAAAACAGGAAATGAAAAACAGGAAATGGGGTAGAAAATGGGACAGAAAACTGTGAAAACAGGAAATGGGGCAGAAAATGGGACAGAAAACTGTGTGTATAATTTAAAACTGGTAAAGAATAATGGAGAAAATATTTTTTGAAAAATAAATAAATAAAAAATGATGATGAAAGTATGACAATCTAAATATAGATATAAATATATGAATATTGTAAATAATATAAATAAATATGTAAATAATAAAAATAGATATATGGTCAGGGAATAAAAAAAAAAAAAAAAAAAGTATGCTAGAAAATAAAAAACTATAGAAATAAATATACATGTATAAATATAATAAATGGATATAAATGGATGTAAATATAATGGATAGATATAAATGAATGTATGATTGGAGAATGTGGAAAAAAAAAAAAATTATAAAAAATCATGTAACGGAAGAGTTATATAATATATGAAATTAAGGATATAAGCTGGATGCCATATTGGAGAAAAAGAGACGGAGTATATGTGCACATATACATACGATTGATAGCGAGAGGGAAAAAAAGGGAGGGAAAGAAGAGGAAAATAAAGGGGGGGGAAAGAGGAAGGGAAAGGGGGGGCAAAGGGAAAAGAAGAAAAAGGGGGGGGGGAGGGGGGGGTTTAGGAGGGGGGGTGTTTGAAGGGAGGCAAGCATATACTCGTATATACACATACACACACGCATATACACAAGTATGCACATACACACCCATACACAAGAGGCATCACTTCACCTCCTGGGTTACCAATACTTACTGGAACGAACCCGCCACCCCCAATAAAATATATTATATAAAACAGGTGGGAAGATAAAACCTGTGATAAAATGACAGAAATATATATATACCTATAAATATAGGCATAAAACATATCCAAAATACAGTATCAGAGTAATCAGTAAAGGAAATGTAAGGCAAGAAAGACTATAGTACTGCTATTTCTATACCTTCATTGAGGCCACCGGGCGAGAGGACGTCAAGGCAATATATCCAAAACGTCTCTCTCGCACACTGTTTTTTAAAACGTTCAGCTTGACTCATAGATTTAGAGATTTGCTCGATAACCCACACTTCGAGACCAACAGTGGATTTTTTGTGATGTTCAGCAAAGTGATGAGGAACACTATGTAGGTCTTTGCCACCCTCAATGAGTCGTCAATGTTGTCCAAACCGTTGCCTCAGAGGGCAGATGGTGCGTCCAACATAGATCAACCCACAAGGGCACTTTAGGCCATATACAATGAACTCAGATGAGCAGTTGTAAAATTGATCCAATAAGTATGTTTTACCTTTAGAAACAAAAGATTTTTTACCATGCTGGACAAATGAGCAAGTTTTACAGCAAATCTTTTTACACTGAAACATGCCCACTAGGGGTATAAGCTGGGTGGGGTTAGTAATGATATGATCTGACGGAAATTTACTCGGAGCAATTTTATTTTTCAAAGATGGGGCCTTCCGGTAAGTAATCCTAGGTATGTTTGGGAGAATAGTTTTGAGGAGGGGGTCTTGTTGAAGTATGTTCCAATGTTTTTGCAAAATATTTTCCATTTTTTTATATTGAAAATTAAAAGTAGTCAAAAATCTCATCGAGTGGTCTGATGTGCCTTCCCTTGCTTTTTTGGTGGGTTTTCCTTTTGAATAGTAATTACAAGCTTGGTCCACTAACTCTTGGGGATATTCTTTATCAGCAAACTTCTTTTTTAGTAGGAGACTCTGGGTGTCATAGTCAGTATCTCAAGTACAATTTTGTCTAAGGTGGCAAAACTGGCCTCTGGGTATGTTATTGATCCATTTTGGGTAGTGGCAACTCTTATAATGTAAAAAAGAGTTGCCAGCTGTGGGTTTTATGTAATTCTTTGCAATTGCTTGGCCTTTTTGGACCTCGAATTGAGTCATGTAGATGAAAGTATCATTGCAAAGAATTACATCAAACCCACAGCTGGCAGGTATATATGGTAGGTTAGTTGGATCCTGTCTAAATCGGCCCTGGTATGTATGAATGTGAGTTAGGGACCTTAGATTGTAAGCTCCTTGAGGGTATAGGGACTGATGTGAATGTATAATATATATATATGTAAAGCGCTGCGTAAATTGACGGCGCTATATAAGTACCTGAAATAAATAAATAAATAAATAATATATATATATATATATATATATATATATATATATATACAGTGGGGCAAAAAAGTATTTAGTCAGCCACCAATTGTGCAAGTTCTCCCACTTAAAAAGATGAGAGAGGCCTGTAATTGTCATCATAGGTATACCTCAACTATGAGAGACAAAATGTGGAAACAAATCTAGACAATCACATTGTCTGATTTTTTAAATAATTTATTTGCAAATTATGGTGAAAAATAAGTATCAATGTCAAAATTCATATCAATACTTTGTTATATATCCTTCGTTGACAATGACAGAGGTCAAACGTTTTCTGTAAGTCTTCACAAGGTTGTCACACACTGTTGCTGGTATGTTGGCCCATTCCTCCATGCAGATCTCCTCTAGAGCAGTGATGTTTTGGGGCTGTTGCTGGGCAGCACAGACTTTAAACTCCCTCCAAAGGTTTTCTATGGGGTTGAGATCTGGAGACTGGCTAGGCCACTCCAGGACCTTGAAATGCTTCTTACAAAGCCACTCCTTCGTTGCCCGGGCGGTGTGTTTGGGATCATGGTCATGCTGAAAGACCCAGCCACGTTTCATCTTCAATGCCCTTGCTGATGGGAGGAGGTTTGCACTCAAAATCTCATGATACATGGCTCCATTCATTCTTTCATGTACACGGATCAGTCGTCCTGTTCCCTTTGCAGAGAAACAGCCCCAAAGCATGATGTTGCCACCCCCATGCTTCACAGTAGGTATGGTGTTCTTTGGTTGCAACTCAGCATTCTCTCTCCTCCAAGCACGACGAGTTGTGTTTCTACCAAACAGTTTTACTTTGGTTTCATCTGACCATATGACATTCTCCCAATCCTCTTCTGGATCATCCAAATGCTCTCTAGCAAACCTCAGACGGGCCCGGACATGTACTGGCTTAATCAGGGGGACAAGTCTGGCACTGCAGGATCTGAGTCCCTGACGGCGTAATGTGTTACTGATGGTAGCCTTTGTTACCTTGGTCCCAGCTCTCTGCAGGTCATTCACTAGGTCCCCCCATGTGGTTCTGGGATTTTTGCTCACCGTTCTTGTGGTCATTTTGACCCCACGGGGTGAGATCTTGCGTGGACACCCAGATCGAGGGAGATTATCAGTGGTCTTGTATGTCTTCAATTTTCTAATTATTGCTCCCACAGTTGATTTCTTCACACCAAGCTGCTTGCCTATTGCAGATTCAGTCTTCCCAGCCTGGTGCAGGTCTACAATTTTGTTCCAGATGTCCTTGGACAGCTCTTTGGTCTTCACCATAGTGGAGTTTGGAGTGTGCCTGTTTGAGGTTGTAGACAGGTGTCTTTTATACTGATAATAAGTTCAAACAGGTGCCATTAATACAGGTAATGAGTGGAGGACAGAGGAGCCTCTTAAAGAAGAAGATACAGGTCTGTGAGAGCCAGAAATCTTGCTTATTTGTAGGTGACCAAACACTTATTTTCCACCATAATTTGCAAATAAATTCTTTAAAAAATCAGACAATGTGATTGTCTGGATTTGTTTCCACATTTTGTCTCTCATAGTTGAGGTATACCTATGATGACAATTACAGGCCTCTCTCATCTTTTTAAGTGGGAGAACTTGCACAATTGGTGGCTGACTAAATACTTGTTTGCCCCACTGCATATATACTGTTGAAATCTGTTTGATACATGTGAAAAAAACAAAAAAAAACGTTGATTCTGCCAGAAATCTTGTGGAATGATTTCTTCCTGAGCTCTCTCCTTCTGCTGACTGTTATTAGTTAGCAAATAATGCAAAAAAGATGCGGCGCTATAACATAATTATAAGCTATTAAAATTAATTAATATGAAATAACCATATAAATAAATGATAATAACAGTGCAAGATGAGTATAAACAATATCATACACTAATATCCAAAAAATTATTGTGCATAAATTAAATACATATACGTGGATAAGTAAATAAATAAAGTCCAAAACCAAAAAAGAAAATCCGTGATAAAATAAAAAAAGGGGTGCCAGAAAGTGCCACAAAAGAGATGAGGATGCAGTAGGGGAAATCCTAAAAAAATCATTTATTTATATGGTTATTTCATATTAATTCATTTTAATAGCTTATAATTATGTTATAGCGCCGCATCTTTTTTGCATTATTTTCTATGATGGGATTTGGAGACTAGATCTTGGTGCAGGCTGCTTTGATTTCACTACACTTTTTATTTTTTAACCTTGAGCGCAGCTTTTAATTTTTGTTTTTACCAGCACTGTTATTAGTTAGCATTGTTCTAAGCACTCTCTGTAGACTAGAGAACACCTCCCCCATGTTATAGATTAGATGAGAGGTTTAGGTATTCTGTAGTCCAAAAACAATTCTTATACTAGGGAACATTACAGTATGGTGAGTAAGCCTAATCATCCTACAGTAGGGCAGGACGTGTGTTACTGGTAGAAACACTGAGGAAAAAATACTGAAGAAGAAAATTAATGCAGCCAGCACATCTGCGGACAGGTAAGCTGCAATATATAATATTTTTGCTTGGGTTTAGGTATGCTTTGATGTTTTATACTGTATGGTTTGCTCTACAGCTTAATGCATTCATCATTCATATGTTTTTCTATTTGTTTGTATTTTTTGCATTAAGGGAGCATGTAATAAGCCCAAGGTGAATTACAGACATTGAATCTGCTGATTGGTACTCAAGTCACTGGTCTACCAGGCTCCACCAGCATGCTCTACCATATTCCAGCCAGGCAAAGAATTTGATGCATGTATGACATAGGGTATCTTTTCCAAAGAACAATAACAGATAGGTGGTTGGTCATGCAGAGACCTCCAAAACGTGAGAATTTGTGAGGGTTTTTTCAGTGGGCACATGTTTTGAGTCAGTATTGCAGTATTACCTGAAAGTCATCTTGATTTCAGTTTCATATTTTTATAATTAAAAAATGTACACACAAACTACTGTGCAAAAAACAGCGCTTGCCATTCTCCCAATGAGTAATTAATATGGGTAGATATAAGTAAAGAAAAAAGTGAAAATAATATATAGATGAAGAATACAAGAACTGACTTGGGTGCGTTTATAAATGTGATTGGTAAATTAAATTAATTAAACATGAAATGAAAACAAATACAATCTCATTAATGTAACAGGCGAGTGAATGGTTAAAAATTTGAGTGAAGTATTACTGGATTGAATAGAATGGTAGATTAAATAAAGGTCACAAAAAATTAATAATTGATAAGATGGCATATATAGATCATTCAATGTTCTAAAAAAAACACACAATTGAGAAAAGTCTAAAACAGAAATCCTGTGTGGTTCAGATGAAAGCTTCCCCCGTGGGTCATACAAACAAATATAGTATAGATCCACTCACCAGATGATGTGGATCCTCCTACCTTATGGCAGGATGGATCATGAAGGCTTGTGGGGTCTACCTGACCTCCTGGGGTCTTTAAACAAATGCTCCAGTGCCCTCCACCTCAGGATGGGATGTGGCTTGGATCAGGGTGTCACCAAAGGTGCAGGAAAAAGAAATGAGAGAGAACAGACTCCTCGTGGTGTAATACCGTAGGGTAGTTTATTTAAAAAACTCGGTGGCTACAAACTTTGCCAATAAAAACAAAATTAAAACAATGTATCCTCCTGATTGTGAACAACCGCAATGATACAGCGTGGAGGAGATGGAAGCCGCAAGGCCCACAGCAGAGTCAGCGTGCCTTGCACCAAAACTTGATGTTGCACAACATGCGTTCCAGCTTTACGCGTATCGTCATCTATTGTGACGTCATTTTTTTTATAACCCTGTCCTTCCATTGGTAATTATTACATTTCAGTGTGCAATCACTCAACATTACAAATGCTGAAGTAAGATTTCATCCACAAAGAGAGTGCATTGTTTTCAAGTCGGTCCGCTGGCTCATGTTTCACATACGTAGAGCAGTATAGAGGGATTGCAGAGCACCATCAGAGTCCCCCTTTACATTAGATGTCACCATCAGAGTCCTTCTTTACATTAGATGGCACCATCAGAGTTCCCCTTTACATTAGGTGTCCCCATCAGAGTCCTCCTTTACATCAGATGTCCCCATCAGAGTCATATTATACATTAGATGTCCCCATCAGAGCCCTCCTTTACATTAGATGTCATCATCAGAGTCTCCCCTTACATTGGATGTCCTCATCAGAGTCCTACTTTACAGCAGATGTCTCCATCAGAGTCCTCCTTTACATCAGATGTCACTATCAGAGTCCTCCTTTACATCAGATACTTTACATGAGATGTCCCCATCAGAGTTCTCCTTTACATCAGATGTCCCCATCAGAGTCATCCTATACATTAGATGTCCCCATCAGAGTCCTCCTTTACATTAAATGTCCCGATCAGAGTCCCCCTTTACAGCAGATGTCCCCATCAGAGTCTTCCTTTACAGCAGATGTCACCATCAGAGCCCCCCTTTACAGCAGATGTCCCCTTCAAAATCCCCCTTTACATCAGATGTCACCATTAGAGTTCTCCTTTACAGCAGATGTTCCCATCAGAGTCCTCCTTTACAGCAGATATCCCCATCAGAGCCCTCCATTACATTATATGTCACCATCAGAGCCCCTCCCCTTACATTAGATGTCCCCATCAGAGTCCTCCTTTACAATAGATGTCAACATGAGAGACCCCCTTTACATTAGATGTCACCATCAGAGTCCTCCTTTACATCAGATGTCCCCCCTTTCACCCCCTCATACTCACAGCTCTCACAGCAAGTCGCCTGTCATCCACCTTCAGACCAGCTGGGATAAGTCAGAGAAACCAGAAGTGAAGGCAAAGGACCCGCCAATCACACAACACAGCAGGGAACAATGATTGAAGCAGCGTTCAGGGCGAAGAGCTCAGCGCTCCGAGGGCTTTCTAAAGGAAGCCAATAGAGCTTCTTGTTTGCAACCATGTGATTGAAAACACAACATGCTTCACATAGCAGCTGTGTGTCCAGTGCCCTGCACACACTTAAAGGGCCATTAAAAATGTATTTATTTATTTATTTTTGGTGATTACAGCACGTCATGCTTCCCATACACCTGTCTGTCCGGCATCCCATACACACTTAAAGGGCCAGTATTTTTTTTTTATCTTGAGTAGCTTTGGGGGGGTGGCGCCCCTGCACCCCCTATGGGCGGGCCGCCACTGCTATCTATCCATCAACTAAAATCCATAGTTATACAACAAATAAAGAAATAATAACTACTATTTTTTGTCCAATAATTATATATTTTTTGAACACATACAATGAATCTTGTATTTCATAAAAAAAGGGTATTTAAAAAAAAATAAAAATAGAGAGCTCACATGTAGTGCTTTTAATTCCTATACATAACATTACCACTTTTAATACTACTCTATCTTTTTATTTAGATGCCCCTAGCAGACTTAGGTGAATACCAATCTGTTGTGGCCTCTTTACAAATAAACAAGAGGAATAATACAGGACATTGTAGCTAGGTCGTCTTTCTAACCCCAGCGGTCCTTGATAAAGATAAGCTCTTTTCTTTCTGCATTATACAAACACAGTTTGGGGCCTATTTCTAACCTCTCAAAAATCAATTGACTTAAATAAGTATCTGTTAAGGAAACACACAAAAAAAACATTATATTCAGCTAGGCTGCAAACTAAGTCATTTTACCAGACACTGAAAACGTAATTAACTGTTCTAAAAAGAGAGGGTGCTATCGTTATGCACTTCAGCCCAGCCATAGACAGATCGAAATTCGACCGGCTCAACATGAACTGGATGAATTTTTATCCGTCTATGGGCAGGCTAGCTGTACTGAAGTGGATCCATCAGCCCGTCTTGCTTTTTTCTTGTGATCACCGGGGCCTCTAGCAGTTATCATTGTATTCTGATGGCTAGGAAACCTACCGCTGTCAGAATACAATAGCACAGCAGAAGGGATTTTCCCATCAACACTGGCTGTGTTAATGGGGGAATCAAAAAAGTTTTAAATTGCAATTCAAACTCAATTTAAAGTTCATCAAACTTTCACCACAGATACATTTTACAATTTATGTATTTTTAAATGGCAATGATTAAATCGCCACCAGTGAATGTTTGATGAAAGTCAAATTCATTGTATTATAAATTTGTTTTCAGGATATCCAAGAAAGCCTTTAATTATGAAATATGTAATAAAACTTCTAAAATCATTAATAGGGGTTAATGTAAAGTTAAACTTTAGTTTAGTTTGATACAAAAAAAACAAAAAACAGTCCTCAATAAACCATATACTGTAAATTGTAAGGATATCTAGAAAACCCTCATTTTTGTACCTTTCTTTAAGTATCATGGCATGTTCCTTGCTGTGTTTTTTTCTCTAATAGGGCGTACACACGGTCAGACTTTGTTCGGACATTCCGACAACAAAATCCTAGGATTTTTTCCAATGGATGTTGGCTCAAACTTGATTTGTCTACACACGGTCGCATAAAATTGTCGTAATTTCCAATCGCCAACCACGCGGTCACGTACACCACGTACGACGAGACTAGAAAAGGCCGGTTCAGAACCAAGCGCGGCACCCTTTGAAGTCCTTTTGCTAATCTCGTGTTAGTAAAAGTTTGGTGAGAGACGATTCGCGCTTTTTCAGACTCGTGGTTTTCAGATCGTTTTCTGCCGTTCAGTTTGTGCTTGTGGGTTTATATCTGCTCTTAAGTGCGTGCAAGCAAGTTCCGCATGACTTAGTCATTGTATTCTTGTTCGTTCGTTACTGTTTTTCAGGTCGCTCTTCACAGGCCTTGCTGTTCTTCAGTGCGTTCTGTTACTTCGTTCTGAGCAGCCGACCGTTTTCTAGCCATGTTGCGTATGCGTACTCCTCGTAGAGTTCGTGCTGTGCGGGGGCTTGGTGTTGGGTTCCTGACCTTGACACAAGTCCAGTCCATGAACAGGGTGGGGAGGAGTTCATGGACCAAGAATTGGTTGCTTCAGCGTGACCAGTTCTCTCATATGCCTTTGCTCCGTGAGATCCGTGAGAATAATCCTGATGATTTCAGGAACTTTCTCAGGATGACGGACCCCGTGTTTCACCGTCTGCTGGCTTCGCTGACCCCTTATATTAGCAGGCAGGATACCTGCATGAGGCAAGCCATCACTCCGGAGCAGAGGTTGGTCGCTACCCTGCGGTATTTGGCGACAGGGAGAAGCCTGCAGGACTTAAAGTTCTCGACAGGCATCTCCCCCCAGGCTCTGGGGATCATTATCCCGGAGACCTGTTCTGCCATCATCCAGGTCCTGCAGAAGGAGTATATGAAGGTAAGATTTTTTTCTTTTAATATCACATTTTATTGTATTGAATGTTTGCTAATATATTGTATTTCTTTCCACATTCCCTAATTACCATGATTGTAATATGCTGTGAATGTCCCCATTGTTCTCATGCATGCTGGATTTTTATGTAATTATTATTTTAGGTCCTTCATACATATTTGCCCTTCAATAACTTCACCTGCATGGTGTCTCCTGGCCCTATATTCACCTCATGTAGTCACATAACAATGTATTTTTTCTGCTCCATAGTAGTGCTTTACCCCAAACACCCCCTAAAATGTTTAGAAATGTTATTTTTGCTTTAAATTCAGGCAGAGTGCCAGAGGCTTTTTTTTTTGGTGGTGTCCCCAAATAATTTTTAGTAACCCTCCCAACCCCCAACTGCTAAGTCAGCTGATCCCAATTCTCTATCCTTAATTGTCTATCTGCTGACTTTGACAAACCCATACACACTAAACCCATCTCTTTAGTGCTCAGATTTATGGATGAATTCCCCAAAGCATGTAGTGCAAGGGCCTGCCTGTATACTTTCAAATGGTACTGTTTCAATTTTTTCTATCCTATTATTATCTTGATAGGTAATAGCAGAATGTCCAAATGTCCTCAAATGTTTACAGTTTGTATTTATATCTTTGTATTATGACACTTCTTACCTGTCCAGTGGTCTGCCAATAGTGTAACTAAGGAGGGGCTGTTCCAAGTAATACCCTGTATTTAGGCATTCATCTCTCAATGAAGTGAAGAGGGTTACCTGTCCAAGATTTCCACACACCCCCTATAATGTTAGAAATGGCCCATGGGGGGGGGGGGGATATGATAGGTGTACCTTATACTTTGGTGTTGTTAAATTCCCCTTAATAAATGCTATCTGGAGGTTGAGAAAAAATAGTAATGTTTATTGTTTTTTCCTCAACAGTTTCCTTCCACGCCACAGGAATGGCAGACTGTGGCCTCCCACTTTGCCCAGCGGTGGGACTTTCCTAACTGCGGAGGGGCAATTGATGGGAAACACGTCCACATCGTCCCACCACCCAACTCGGGGTCGTACTATTATAATTACAAGGGGTTCAATAGTATAGTGATGTTGGCGGTGGTGTCGGCTAATTACGACTTCCTGTATGTGGACGTGGGGAAGAATGGCCGGATGTCCGATGGTGGAGTCATCGCCCAGACTGAGTTTTACAGGCGTCTCCAGAATGGCAGCTTGGACTTGCCAGCTCCAGAGGACAATGTTGAAGGACTCCCATTTGTGTTCGTTGCTGATGAAGCGTTTGCGTTGGGGACCACCTGATGCGGCAATTCCCAATGAGGACCCTCACCCCGGAACAGAGGGTTTTTAATTACCGGCTGGCCAGAGCCCGAAGAGTGGTGGAGAACCCATTTGGAATCCTGGCCAGCCGGTTCCGCCTATTTCTGACACCCATCCATATGGCGGAGTATAAACTGAACCATATTATACTTGCGTGCTGTGTTCTCCATAACTTTTTAAGGAAACATTCGGCCAACTATGCTGGCTCAGTTGGGCCTGAGGCCGGAATGATACATCAAACCACACTGACGGCGCTTGAAAGTGGCCGTCCTGGCTTGCCCTCCCTGAGTGCCCGTGATGTCCGGTTACGCTACCTGGAGTTCTTTGCGGGTAGGGGGGCTATCAATATGCCAGCAAATCTGTGAAGCCTTTTTATAATAAAACAAAAAAAGAAATTCTTTGTGGACATTTACTGCTTGTGTTTGTTTTAGCTGACCCTGACAGAAATGTGTTGAGTCCAGAAAATGTCGTGATTGTGTAACCTTATTATACAAAGCACTGTTGGCTGTTATTTACTAAATGCAAAAACACATTTCACTACAAGTGCACTTGCAACTGCACTGAACCTGCACTTGTAGTGCAAAGTGGATTTGCCCTTAGGAAATAACCCCCATTTTCGCAGAAAACAGCAATTACATCACCCCAAAAGTGTTGTAGTGTTGAGACAATAATCCACACATTCTTGATTAACCAAATGTTTTATACCTGCACAATCATATGTGCATTTACCAAAGGTTTTTAAAACAAACCAACATGTTTGTTGTATAACAATTATTGGAGTAGCATTATCAAAAATCGAAATGTCCATTTAAGATAAAACGGGCCTGTGTAAAACCAACAAGAAAGCCAAAAAACTTGAACTTACAAAGTTCACATTATGTAAAACCTGAAGGCTATATCAGACATCAGTATTTAGGAACTGGGTTTGATATAGCGTTCAGATGGGGGGAAATCACCCCTGGAAAAGCCAAATTTGGAAGATGCATACCAATTTACGAATGTCAACATGTGCTAGCTGCCATCATGGGGGATCAAGGGACGTGTTTTGGGGGAGCAAGCCCTTCCTCACCGCTACTTAATAATTGAGGAAGGGGTTGCACCCCCAAAACGCGTCCATTGATCTCCCGTGATGGCAGATAGCACATGTTGGCACACTGTGTGCATCCTCCAAATTTGGCTTTTCAAAACATTGCAAAAAGATTTAAAAGATTAGACCACAATCCAAAAAGTGATTTTGTGGGGTTTTAAATTCGCCCCAAAACATCAATGATGTTATTATTTTTTTTAATCACATAATTTATTTTTTTCTGGATGTTTTGCAATTCGACATTACACCCCATGATCTCCCCGATCAGGATCTGGGCACTTTCTGATGTGAAAGGATCTGGATCACGATCACCTAAAAAGAGAGAAACAAAACAAAAACAGGTTTCAAAAATCTGCCACCATCCATCTCTTACCTGAATCTGTGGTCGCAGACACTCACCTGTTGTGGTGCCAATTTCCACCACATCTTCTTCTTCCTCCTGCTCTTCTTGGGTTGGTGGTATTTCCCCTTCTTCCATAGGTGGGGGGTCTGTGGTCTCCTCGGATGAGGGGTGTCCTCCGAGTCTTTTCTCCCCTATGTAAAACAAAAATGGTATAATTAGCACACAGATATTTGATGGCAGAACTAGAAATAGGAAACATTGCTTGGAAGTGGGGTACAATTGTCTATTTTAGCCGAGTTCCAAGATGTCATTTTTTTATTGCCCTTTTTCAAGCTGCAATTCTTTACCTGTTTGGTACAAGCTTCACAGATGGAGACCCCCCTATAGTATACACTGGAGCACCTGTGTGGCCCCCCTAATAAAAATGGTGTTCTGGGGTCCCACACTAGTGCTCCAGTGTTCAGATGTGAAAACAGCTGCTCAGTGTCCTCTCCTTACACACAATCTAGTTTGCATTTCATTCGAGTAACAAACCCATCTACACAAACAAATATTTGGCATCCAAGTAGGCCCAAAAAAATGTGGGAAAATGCATATGGCCTAAACAATGGTGTTTTAGAGGCCGAAAGAAAAATGTTTGATATGAACGAATAATGGGCCCATGAACATTAAAGTTGCCCTTTTAAACGTTACAATTAATAAGAAAAGCATATGGAGCAGCACGAACGGAATAAAGACAGAAACAATAGGAACACAGCACAAATACTTACTTTTTTGCAGCACTCTCCGGATCTTTCGTTACTGCTCTGGCTCTCTTAATTTCAGGTCCGACCACCGCTTCCTGAGCTGATCTTTCGATCTTCGTACCCCGAAATTCTTGTGAAGACTTTTGACCACTTTCGCCATGATCTTGGCCTTTCTGATATTGGGGTTGGGGTAAGGCTCATACTTTCCGTCATAGTCGGACTTCTTCATGATGTCTACCATCTCCAACATCTCCCCAAAGGACATATTTGTGGCCTTAAAACGTCTCCTTCTGGATCGGGACGTGTCCGGATCCGGGATTTCCTCCTCCTCCTCCTCGTTCCTGTAATTAGCACGCACCTGCTGTAACTCCGCCATGTGCTCTTTCCCCACTGCGCAGAACGAAAAGGGGCGGGAAATAGAATAGAAAGAACGTCAGGGGCGGGCGGAGTTACACGCATGCGCAGTGTATATAAAGCGTAACACACATCGTAAGAACGAAGGTAAGAGACAAACTTGTGCCTATACTGCTTCTAGATTGAGGCCTATATTGTAACAAGATTAGGAGAGTTTTGTCTGACATTAGACTTGGATAGACATGGATATGCTACTGAAAGATAATGACTTCATGTCAGTATTCCTAGATATGTTAAGGGAGCTGCCATGTTTGTGGGAGATTAACCACCCCCATTTCAAGAACCAAGCAAAGAGGAAGGCAGCACTGGCGCAATTGTGTGAAATTGTGAAGCAGGTGATCCCCACGGCAGACATCACCTATTTAAAGATATTAATTGGTGGCCTGAGGAGTACATATCTAAGGGAGCGCAAGAAGGTCCTGGATTCACAGAGATCGAGAGCAGCAGATGACATCTATGTCCCCAGGATGTTGTACTACGACAGACTGCATTTTCTAGCAGGCCAGACTGAACCCAGGCCATCCCTCTCCAGTCTTCCTTCCACGCTTCCTTCCCCCCCGGCTGAGGCTTCTGACACCCAACCTGGGCCTTCCAGGCCAAATGTGGAGGAGCCCAGATTGAGCCAGGTATAGCATTCCTCTAAATATTTCTGCTTGTCCAATCAATGATGTTAACTAGATGTTAGTTTGGAGTACTAATTTAGGATTGTGATTGATGATGCAAAACATTACAACCATATCCCTTTTTCATACACAGGGAAGTCTCAGCCAGGAGGTGGCCGGGCCGAGCCGGCTGACTGATCTGCAGGTCACTCCACCCCCCCTGAAAAGAGAAAGTGGCAGTAGGAGGAGTGCCCTAGAGGAGGCTGGCAGAGGACTCTTTTGGAGGGCTATAGAGGTCCTGGGAGCACGACAGACCGTGGAGGAGGACATTGCTGCCATCATTGCATATAAAATGCAGAGGATGGAGGAGGGCCAACAAGTCATGTGTGAGTCCCTCATATTGGAGGCTCTTAACAAAGGTATGAGGGGCCAAATTACAGCTCAGACACACCTTTGCGATGGTCCTCCTCCTCCTGCAGGTCCTCCTCCTCCTCCTCCTTCTCCTCCAGGTCCTCCCAGTCCTCCTCCTCCTCCAGGTCCTACTCCTCCTCCTGCCACATCTCCAACTGCACAGCCACAGCCCGGAAGGAAGTGTGGAAGGAAGACTAGAAAGTGAGGGCCCTGGATCCAGTCTGGTCGGCCAAAAGATGCAGCCTCTTGTGGTACCACAGCCTGGGGACACAGATGTCATCTGCTGCTATCCGGATCTCTGCGAATTCTGGACCAGACTGCCCTCCCTTACATATGGACTCCTCAGGCCACCAATTTTGATGTTCAAGAATTGATGTCTGCCGTGGGGGTCCCAGGCTTTGTTAATTTCTCCTGTTGATCCAGTGTTGCCTTCCTCTTTGTTTGGTTCTGATCCCTTAATCTAGGATTTTTGTTTTGAATTATACTCTCCTATGTGTTTTACTTCAAAAAGGACAGTTTGTTTGTGAGGATTCAGGTACATTTCAAATATACAATGTGAAATGAACAAGGGACACCAACAACAAACAATCTCCTTGAGATTAAATAATAAAAGATATCAATGGTGTTGGGGTAACTTGACACACAAAACACACACAAAAATATTCTGGAGTAAAAATAAAAATAACATTGAACAAAGATCAGCCTTTGAAAAAATACAAACATTAAATAAAAAAAAAAGGCTTAAAATCCCCAAAAAAATTAAATAAAAAAAAATAATATGTCAGATGTGACAACTAATAACAATATATTCAGGGAATACCAATAAAAAAACAAAAATAAAACTTTGGGAGAAGTGTGTGTGAATATGAGCAGCAAAACTACTTAATTCACATTATAAAGAAGAAGAGAGTGCGCTGTATTAAACCATTTTTAACATTGCAGCGTGACAAAAGTGCTGTATCCATTGCGAACGCTAAGTTTACCAGAACGAGCTGTTCTGTGCCGGAATTTCTTCTGAGCATGCGTGGCACTTTGTGCGTCAGACAGGCCACATAAGGTCGGAATTGATGCGATCGGATTTTGTTGTTGGAAAATTTTATCTCCTGCTCTCCAACTTTGTGTGTCGGAAAATCCGATGGAAAATGTCCGATGGAGCCCACACACGGTCGGAATTTCCGACAACACGCTCCGATCGGACATTTTCCATCGGAAAATCTGACCGTGTGTACGGGGCATTACTCTCTCAAAGTTGTAGTTATCCACGAAAAGTCTTTACAAACCATTTTTTGTGTTTTAATATTTTGATTGTTCCTGCAAATGATTTTATCACATAGAGCAAGGGGAAGTGGAAATGATCCACCATAGGTGTCAAATACTCTAGGCACACCACACTCTATATTTTTTTAAATATTATATCTAAAACTTTCTGACACTGCTTATGTAGCATGAGCTGTACATATAATAATTTTAGCAAGGTTTATCTGAGATCTGAAAATTACTTCAAGGGTTCCAGTGGGTTAAAAAGGTTCAGAAGAGTGTTCTAGGGAAAATGCAGGAGGTTTGCAGCTAAATATGGGTAACGCCTGGACATAACCTTTAAGATAATTTCAGGGAAGTCCTCTTTTTCTCTTTTCTATTACAATTCCATGCAGATAGAAATTCTATCTAGACTTAAATTTAGGTGCATAGAACTCCTTCATACCTTTGATCTGTGGTTTTTAGCTGTTAGATTACCAAGACCTAATCCAGTTCTTAGGTCA
Source organism: Lithobates clamitans (assembly GCA_037952925.1). Taxonomy (NCBI): domain Eukaryota; kingdom Metazoa; phylum Chordata; class Amphibia; order Anura; family Ranidae; genus Lithobates; species Lithobates clamitans. Next base: position 3,242,916 of record JBBGZY010000285.1, read on the forward strand.
GCAACTCACTACACTTGGGCCAGATATAATTTTTGTAGCTAGACTTTGCATTTTTCTTATCAATATATTTACAGTGATAAAATTTCCTTTCAATTGACCCCTTGCTAACATTTATCCTTTGTTCGCTTGTCCTTATCATGATCATTCTGCTGCATTACTTTATTACATTAGGAACACTTAGAAATACAAAGTCTGAATACATTTTGTCTTAGTTGAAACTATTCAAAATAAGTGGCAAAAAGTTTAAGAGAAAGAAAAAAATAAAATAAATTAGGAATGTTTGAAACCATTTTGCAGACTTTTTAATGTTACCATGGTGATGCAAAGCTTTGAGTTTTGTTTTCATCAATTCTGCCTAATCTATTATATGATTTATGACCTTGGATCTGAATGTTCTTTTTGTAAAGTAATTATGAAACCATCACGCGCTATACCACGCATTAGAAAAAATGTGGTGGAGGGCAATGATTACCTTATTCAATAACAACAGGGTACATTTAAAGTATATTCATATTGCTTTGTCATGCAGGAAAATGTGTCTGTGTTACATTTATTAAAGTCTGTAAAGGTTTGTGAACAAAAAGAGCATATTTAAAGTACCCCTTCTATAGCTAACTGCCCTGCTTGGTAAATGTCTATGATTACTAGCATCCTAATTTCCTGACTTGATACATTTGTTCTTTGCAGGCTTTGCTGTGATACTCTTGGTGCTGAGAACGATTATTGTGGCTGGCCAATGTCTTCTCCTCTACACTAAATGGCCACCTTAATACTTACAGGTTAGTTTTCCCCTAAACCAAGGCTTTACAGTTAACTCACCAACACAAAAGCTGTCCATAGATGGTTCAGTTTTTTTTTTGTTCAAGCAGTGGGTGGAATGAAAAAAACAGACCCGATCCCCCCATCCCCACATTCAAAGTGGATAGGGGAATCAGTCCCACTAAGCTATTGTGTTCTGATGGCCGAAGCTCCCCACTGTCAGAATACAATGATCATAGCTGCCTACTATAGCTGGCAGCGCTGATTCATCAGCATTTATCCTATAGGCTGATATTTTTTTGATGCTGCTCTAGGCACTAGACCAGACCACGCCCCATACTAGCCACTGCTTTGTAACACAACAGCTGGTGTAAGAATACCCTTAAAGTGTCTCTGAAGCAATATATTAAAAATTCAGGTGCTTCCCTGAATCTGGTGACTGTGTTTTTTTGGGCTCGTATTGCCCTAGTAGTTATGTAATTCTTTTTTTTTTTTACTTCTTTTATCTTTATTTAAATTTTTTTAACATGAAATGGCAGAGAGTGCAGAGCAATCATCAAATTACAGATACAGAGACCTAAAGGAGGCCAGGGTACATGTACAAACAATTTTGTAGACAATACATCTCAAGTATACAAGATACCCATCCTGCCTTTCCGAGACAATCAACATGAGTTGATTAGTTGGCGATCAAATTCCCGTCCAGCTCAAAAGTAGAACAGAAAAAGAAACTAAAGAGGAAGAGAAAACAGGCATGTAAGGAAGAAAGAAGAGGGGTAGACAAGAAATAGAAGAAGGAGGGAGAGAAGGAAGGGGGGAGAGGAGGACGGTCCTGGAACCATGATGAACCATGATGCTCAATCCTCAGCAGTGCTCGTACAAAGGTAGGTCCACTGATTCTGGTCATCACCAGCACATACTATTTCATGTTCATGAGAGCACGTGAACATGGTTTAACCTAAATGTTTCTTCTTTTCCTTTAAGTGTAGCAGGGAGGTTTTCCATCTGGTGAATTTCAGTAATCTTGGAGAACCACAGTGTGAGAGATGGGGAGGACTCCAGTTTCCAAAGGGCGGGAATGCACACCTGCATTAACAAGATGAATTAGCATTGTCTTGTCTATGTAAATGTGAGGAATGTAATAAGTATTTTGCCAGGTCAGTCCCCAGGTTAAAGCCCATCAATTATTTAAAGATGGTCCTCACCTGGGACCAAAAGCTCTGAAGTGTGTCGCATGACCAGAAAACATGAAGAAGTGTACCTACATATTTTCCTCCAGTAACTGTTAGATGACTGGGAGTACATTTTGTGGAGGACTGAGGGGGCTTTGTACCATTTGGTCAGGTCCTTATACCCCAGTTCCTGATATTTGTTTGCTATGGAGAAGTATTGTGCAAAGTGTAGTATATCCTTCCTTTGGTCTGGAGGGAATGTAGTCTCAAGATCGGTCTCCTGTTTAAGCAGAAATTGGGGATTGAAATTGTCTGATGGCTGGATAAGGAGTTTGTATGTGATTGAGACCACATGAGAGGACGGTCCAGAATCGGAACAGAGATGCTCAAAAGACTAACTTGAGTTTAAGGAGATATCCATTCTTTGGACTGAAGACAGATAGTAGCACAATTGTAGAAGGCACCGTAGGTCCAGAGGGCTAAACACCTGTTGGATGGATCAGATGGTTTTCGGACCTGATTCACAAAAAAGTCACAAATCCTATGCATCAGGAGTTGCCTGCAGCATCTGTTGGACACCACCTTGTGGGAACACCAGATTTCCCAACACCAGAGTAAGACGTGAAAAGTCAGAAAGGAGGATAGAGGACCCACTGGCTGTTGTGACAGCATGGAGTGGTGAGCTGCTGAATGGTGTCCATATCTTATCTAAATACAGTTGCAATAAAAAGTATGTGAACCCTTTTGTAATGATATGGATTTCTGCACAAATTGGTCATAAAATGTGATCTGATCTTTATCTAAGTCACAACAATAGACAATCACAGTCTGCTTAAACTAATAACACAAAGAATTAAATGTTACCATGTTTTTATTGAACACACCATGTAAATATTCACAGTGCAGGTGGAAAAAGTATGTGAACCCCCAGACTAATGAGATCTCCAAGAGCTAATTGGAGTGAAGTGTCAGCCAACTGGAGTCCAATCAATGAGATGAGATTGGAGGTGTTGGTTACAGCTGCCCTGCCCTATAAAAAACACACACCAGTTCTGGGTTTGCTTTTCACAATTGCCTGATGTGAATGATGCCTCGCACAAAAGAGCTCTCAGAAGACCTACGATTAAGATTGTTGACTTGCATAAAGCTGGAAAAGGTTATAAAAGTATCTCCAAAAGCCTTGCTGTTCATCAGTCCACGGTAAGACAATATAAATGGAGAAAGTTCAGCACTGCTGCTACTCTCCCTAGGAGTGGGCGTCCTGTAAAGATGACTGCAAGAGCACAGCGCAGACTCCTCAATGAGGTGAAGAAGAATCTTAGAGTGTCAGCTAAAGGCTTACAAAAGTCTCTGGCATATGCTAACATCCCTGTTAACGAATCTATGATACGTAAAACACTAAACAAGAATAGATTTCATGGGAGGATACCACAGAGGACGCCACTGCTGTCCAAAAAAAACATTGCTGCACGTTTACAGTTTGCACAAGAGCACCTGGATGTTCCACAGCAGTACTGGCAACATATTCTGTGGACAGATATAACCAAAGTTGAGTTGTTTGGAAGAAACACACAACACTATGTGTGGAGAAAAAGAGGCACAGCACACCAACATCAAAACCTCATCCCAACTGTGAAGTATGGTGGTGGGGCATCATGGTTTGCGGCTGCTTTGCTGCTTCAGGGCCTGGAGGGATTGCTATCATTGAAGCAAAAATTAATTCCCAAGTTTATCAAGACATTTTGCAGGAGAACTTAAGGCCATCTATCCACCAGCTGAAGCTCAACAGAAGATGGGTGTTGCAACAGGACAACCACCCAAAGCATAGAAGTAAATCAACAACAGAATGACTTAAACAGAAGAAAATATGCCTTCTGGAGTGGCCCAGTCAGAGTCCTGACCTCAACCCGATTGAGATGCTGTGGCATGACCTCAAGAAAGTGATTCACACCAGACATCCCAAGAATATTGCTGAAATGAAACAGTTCTGTAAAGAGGAATGGTCAATAATTACTCCTGACCATTGTGCACGTCTGATCTGCAACTACAGGAAACATTTGGTTGAAGTTATTGCTGCCAAAGGAGGTTCAACCAGTTATTAAATCCAAGGGTTCACATACTTTTTTCCACCTGCACTGTGAATGTTTACATGGTGTGTTCAATAAAAAACATGGTAACATTTAATTCCTTGTGTGTTATTAGTTTAAGCAGACTGTGATTGTCTATTGTTGTGACTTAGATGAAGATCAGATCACATTTTATGACCAATTTGTGCAGAAATCCATATCATTACAAAAGGGTTCACATACTTTTTATTGCAACTGTACATCTTTGATTACCCGCTGCATCATGGGTGCAAAGGCTTGAAGGTCTTTCTTAGTGGCAAGTGATATGATGCTGTGGTATGACTAGAAGGAAAAATGTCCTTGCATCAGTGTTTTGCCTGTAAGGAGAAAAGAAAATCCCTGCACTAGTAGCGTGAAAGGGAAAAAAAATGCTCCTGCAGCTATGGTATGACTGGATAGAAAAATGTCCCTGCATTGATAGTGTCAGTGAAAGGAAAAAAATTCTCTGTCATGGTGTCACAGGGCTCAGGAATGGGTAAGCTGGCAGAGGAAGCCAGCTTCTGTATTTATAACATCACAGAGGTGAACACAGAGCCAATACAGGAGATGGTGGTATGGGGAGCATCCAAATACTGGTTGGAAAAAAATCCTGCTGACAGGAGTGACACTGCAGTCACTCTTGTCAGTGAGGCGCAGGACATGTCCCTTCTGCTCACCCCCCCCCCCAATCCTGACCCTGTGTCTATGGGTAAGATAGCAAAAAAACAACCTGCACACCTGCGCCAACCTTAAAAATAATATTAAATAAAAGTAAAATGTCCGATAAGACAGACTCTAGGAGTCACAGGGACTGGGATGCTCATTACCTCTGTCAAACAACCTGCAACCTCAATCCAAAAATTTTGTATCTGCGGGCATGTCCAAAAAATATGCTCTGCATCCGCTGGAGAGTGATTGCATCTCCAGCAATGGCTATTAGCAGATGGATATATACGGGCCAACCTTGCTGGTGTAAAGTAAATGCGATGTATCGGACTGGTGGAGGAAGTGGTACCAACGCTGGCTCATCGCACATTGCTAAATATAGGGTTATTCTATGGCAGGAAAGCTATTCTTTTAAAATGGAAAAACACCATGGCACCAACATTGTCATTTTGGAAAGGTTTAATTAACTCAGTGGTACCCTTGTATAAAGCCACGTATAGGGCTAGAGGTTGTCCTAAGAAGTTTACTAAGGTTTGGCAGGCATGGCTGGACTCCTCGGCAACAGTGGGTTAGATTGATAGGGACTAAGCATTTATAATTATGGGGACTGCTTGAGGTATAATATAATATAATATAATATAATATAATATAATATAATATAATATAATACAATATTATATTAATATATAATACAGAATGTATATTGTATATATTATTTATATAATTTAACGCTCGGAGGAATGAGTAAATATGACTTACAGAGGACATATTTAAAATCATATAAGGTCTGATGGTGCACACTATGATACATTCGTTCTGTAGCTCTTGGTCGGGGTGAGGGGAGGGGGGAGGGGGGGGTTGGGTTCTGTTAATCTGTATGTTAGTGTTATTTTAGTAGGCCTTGCATGGCCAGTCTCAGGGGGGTATGTTGCTCAACTGAGGAATGTTTTTTTTCTTTTTTGTTATGTATGTACCTGTTCTATAAAATCAAAAAAAAATAAAATAAAAGTAAAATGTTATTACTGACAGGCATGGCTGTTTTTTTTCGGCAAGGCATACTTGAAGTTGTAATAGGAGAAGTGACAGTGATATCACCAGCACTCACTATGGCTTTCATCCTGCTCACCTGCTCAGACTCTGCAGACAGGGAAAGATTCATTGTGATCATGAGGCCACTGAAAAAAATGTGTTAAAAAAAGGTCATTATTCTTTTCTAAACTACACTTAAAGCAAACTCTAAACACCTAACCCCCACAATACTTAAAGTTAGCATTGACAGCACTTACTTGCCTTCCCTTACATCAATATACAATAAACTATAACAACAATATATGGGTTTCTGATAACAGCCAGCAATAGATTACTTTTATACATGATCTGTTTCTGTTATGCCACGTACACATGATCGGTATTTACGGCATACTTGGTTCGGCGGACTGGAGTCCGTCGGACAATTTGATCGTGTGGGCTCCAGCGGACTTTTTTTCCCCAAAAGTTTGACGGATCTAGAAATGAAACATGTTTCACATCTTTTCGACGGACTCGAGTCCGGTCGAAAAGTCTGCTCGTCTGTATGCTAGTCTGACGGACAAAAACAGACGCTACGGCAGCTATTGGCTACTGGCTATGAACTTCCTTGTTTTAGTCCGGTCGTACGTCATCACGTACGAATCCGTTGGACTTTGGTTGATCGTGTGTAGGCAAGTCCGTTCATTCGGAAAGTACGTCGTAAAGTCCGTCGAAAAGTCTGCAGGACAAAGTCTGCCGTAAAGTCCGCTCATGTGTACGCGGCATTAGTGTGTGGAAAGCTGGATCAGACTCCTCTGAGTCTCCTCCTCTGAAAAAAGGGGTAAAAAAATTAATTATATGGTACCTTATAATAAACCAATAAAACTTAAAGAAAGTATTCTCTCTCAATAATGCTAGGTCCCATCACATATGCAAGATATTCTGAATTGCTTTTTCGTTAACTGTGTAAGCCCCTTTTCTGTCTGTCTTTTCATCCATCCATTTCATCCGCCTCTTTATCTTTTTGTACATCCCAAGTTTCATCCATATCCATAATCCTCCCTCCATATCTCTATCAACACATCCTCCCTCACTCCTACTGGACCTTCATGCCTCCATAATCAACTTTTTTTTTCCAAAAAATGTTTTCATGGAGTTTTGCACATACTCCAACCAATATACTGCAGGGTATACAATATGTGACAGTATGTCATAATGCAAATACATAAAAGTAGACAAAGATAAGATTTAGAGAACATAAAACACATAACTGGTATGTCACACTATTGGACATCAGATCATTATAACCGTAGCATAATTCTGGCTATCAGCTGTTTACAGGCTTTCTAAGGTAATTTTGGCCAGGAAGATCACTAACACCCTGCTCACATGGGCTTCTGGGGGCTTGGTAAAAACAGGTAGTCAATCCATGTGTTTACTGCCCCCCAACTGCTACCTAATTGTGCAATGGTAGTCAGAAGGGAAAGTACATATTCCTGCACTTGTGAAGCAGTATTTCAATAGAAATCCCTATGCAACTTAAGAAAAAACAAATGGGCATTCAGGGGATGGCAGTATTGACTCCTGAATCCCTGTAAACCACTTCTCTATGTCTCTCTGAAAAGCAATGCATCGCAGATCACTTTTCAGAGGGGTAGTAGAGAGTTCAGAATGAAAAAGGCCTAAATGTTGATGGTGCTGGGCTTTGCTCCACTGTGTAATATAATTGTCAGAGAATAGAATAAGCTTTAAGTAGGTAAGTCTTCCCTAGAGATTAAAACAAAATTAAGATGCCCCGGGTAGACCAAATGTCATATTGTGTCCTTGAGATTCTCTTCTGCATACCAGGATGTGAACTCAAATAGATAGACAGTTGTAACTGTCTTGCTCATCCAATATGGCCAATATAAAGGGGTTCCATGTGGTAAAAAACATTTTAAGGGTAGTGACTTGGCCTGCAGGGAAGATCACTGCTTAACCCAGGAGCTCCGTGTCTGCAGGGAAATTTTTTTTAGCATTTAAAGAGGAAGTAAACCCTGATGGGTTTTACTTCCTCTTTTGTTTCCAGCAAACCATGCAAAGTAAAAGCATAATGGGCTAATATGCATCGCATACTAGCCCATTATGTGGCACTTACCTGCAATGGAAGCCCCTGCTGTCCCCACTGCAAGAAGCATCCATCTTCTCCACTCTTCCTTCCGGGGCTGTGTGACTGTCCAGAGCCGTGACGTCACTCCCGATGGGTTTTACTTCCTCTTTTGTTTCCAGCAAACCATGCAAAGTAAAAGCATAATGGGCTAATATGCATCGCATACTAGCCCATTATGTGGCACTTACCTGCAATCGAAGCCCCTGCTGTCCCCACTGCAAGAAGCATCCATCTTCTCCCCTCTTCCTTCCGGGGCTGTGTGACTGTCCAGAGCTGTAACGTCATTCCCGAGCATGCGTGCAGGAGCTGCCAGTCACGGTACACGCTCGGAAAAAATGACACAGAGGTACGTTTCTTCACAGCACATGCGCCGATGAAATCATTGGCGCACTACAAGGTAAATATCTTTTAAACGGTGCACGTTTAGGAGATATTTCCACTACCTATAGGTAAGCCTTATTCTAGTCCAGACTCAGAGAAAGACTCTCTTTTAAGGAGCGCTTGCGGAGCCTCCTGTACATTTGTCTCTGAGCTTTTCAGTCCCACCCATGCCTCCCTCACCTCTCATGCCTCCTGGTACCGAGTCAGGCAGTGAAGGTGCACTTGGATTTCACGCGTCTCTTCGGATAAGTGAACCTTTAGGAGGAGGGAGAGATTGTGCCTTTATTGTGGCCAGGCAGGTCACTTTTTGAAGTCTTGTCCTACCCGACCAGGGGACGCCCGAACCTTGGGGTCCTGTGACGGACAGACCTTAGGTGGCGTTGTTTCATCCCCAGTTAACCAGAAGGATAAGCCCCTGGTTTCGGTCACCCTTTGTTGGGCTGAGTCGTCCGTCAAGATACAGGCTCTAATCGTCTCTGGGGCTGCAGGCCTGTTCATTGATGCTGCCTTTGTATCGAAGCACTCAATTCCGCTGCAGCTGCATGACAGTCTTGTCATTGAGGATCTTGATGGGAGACCTCTACAGCCTGCCCATGTGACTCATGAGACGGTTCCATGAGTCACATGGGCAGGCTGTAGAGGTCTCTTCACCATGAGATAATCCAATTCTAAGTTATTTCCTCACCTAAGTTTCTGCTGGTTATTGGTTATCCTTGGTTACAGAGGCACAACCCCTCTTTTGATTGGCTCCATGCTGAGGTTCTCTCCTGGTCACCACAATGCAGTGAGACATGCTTCCAGAAGGTAGCCAAGGTCCTGTGCACCTTTTCACTCTCCTCCCTGCCGGAGGAGTACTGCGGTTTTAGCAATGTCTTTGACAAAGGTCAAGCCGGTAGTTTGTCTCCACACCGCCTGTATTATTGCGCAATTGACCTTCAACCTGATGCCATACCCCCTCGTGGCCGGGTTTACCCTTTGTCGGTCTTGGAAGATAAGGCCATGGAGTATGTTGCAGATGCACTTTCTCAAGGTTTCATCCGCAAATCCTCGTCTCCTGCTGGTGCTGGTTTCTTCTTTGTGAAGAAAAAGAGTGGTGAACTGAGGCCTTCATTTGATTATAGGGGTCTCAATCATTTCACGATTAAGAATGCCTATCCGATTCCATTGATTATGGAGTTATTTGACCCCCTCAAGGGAGCAACGGTTTTCATAAAGCTTGATTTGAGAGAAGCATACAATCATGTGAGGATTAAGGAGGGTGACGAGTGGAAAACTGCGTTTAATACCAGAACAGGAAATTATGAGTACCTCGTAATGCCTTTTGGCCTTTGTAATGCCCCGGCAGTTTTCCAGGAATTTATTAACAATGTCTTCCAAGACATTGCAGTTATGTGTGGTGGTTTATCTCCATGATATCTTAATATTTTCTAAGTCCCTGGAGAGCTACCACACAGATGTCTGTCGTGTACTTCAGAAACTAAGAGAGAACAATTTTTATTGTAAACTGGAGAAGTACATGTTCCATCGTGAACAGGGTAAATTCCTGGGCTTTTCCACTACTGGTTTTTCGATGGACCCAGAGAAACTTTCGGCAGTCCTACAGTGGCCCTGACCTGTGGGTTTACGTCCTCTGCAGTGTTTCCTGGGCTTTGCCAACTATTATAGGAAGTTTATTCGAAACTTCTCATCTCTGGTCAAGCCCCTGACTGATATGACCAGAAAGGACGGTAACCCACAGAGTTGGTCTCCGGAGTCCATTAATGCCTTTGAGAGTCTCAAGGATGCCTTTGTTTCTGCTCCTGTGTTGGCACATCCTGATCCTATGTTACCGTTTATCCTTGAGGTTGATGCTTCTGAGACTGGTGTCAGGGCGCCCTTCTGTCTCAACGTCCTACCTCGGAGAGAGCTATGCATCCTTGTGGCTACTTTTCCAAGAAATTGTCACCTGCAGAATGCAATTACGAGATTGGTGACAGAGAACTGTTGGCAATAATTTTAGCCCTGAAAGATTGGAGACATCTCCTTGAAGGTACTGTCCTGGTTCTCATTCTTACTGACCATAAGAATCTCACATTCTTGTCTGAGGCTAAACACCTCTCTCCCAGAAGGGCGTGATGGGCTCTATTCTTGTCAAGTTTCAATTACATTGTCTCATTCTTACCCGGTACTAAGAATGTAAGGGCTGACGCCTTGTCACAACAATTTTCCTCTACTTCTAAGTTGGAGTTCCGGTTCCTGTGATTCCTTCTGATTGTATTCTGGCTACGGTTCGCACCAGTCTCACTTCTCCTTTGGGTGCCAAAATTCTTGCTGCTCAGGTCCATGCTCCTCCTGAGAAACCTTGTGACCCCTGCTTTGTCCCAAAGAGTCTTCGTACTGCCGTACTCCAGACTTACCATTGTCCCAAGGCAGCTGGCCATCCTGGGAAGAATAAACTCGTTTGGACCATTTCCCAAAAATTCTGGTGGCCTAGTCTATGTGCTGATGTAACTGCCTTCGTAGCTGCCTCTTCCATATGTGCTCAGAGTTAGACTCCACAACCCCTTTCAGTGGGCCTCCTACAACCCATACCCAATGGAGAGAGGCCCTGGACCCACCTGTCTATGGATTTCATTGTGGAGTTACCCAACTCCCAGGGCAACATAGTTATCCTTATGGTGGTTGACCGGTTCTCAAAGATGTGTTATTGTATTCCACTTAAGAAGTTTCCCACTTCTAAGGAACTGGCTTCCATTTTTGCTTGGGAGATCTTGCGCTTACATGGGCTACCCAAGGTGATTGTCTTGGACAGGGGTAGTCCATTTGTGTCCCGGTTCTGGCGAGCCTTTTGTGCACAGTTGGGAATTCAGCTTGCTTTTTCCTCTGCATATCACCCACAGTCTAATAGGGCCGCAGAACGAGCCAATCAGTCCTTATAGCAATTTCTACATTGCTATATTTCTGACCATCATAACAACTGGTCAGACCTATTACCGTGGGCAGAGTTTGCTCACAACAGTGCCTTGAATTCTGCTTCCCGATTGTCCCCGTTTATGGCAAATTATGGTTTCCAACCGTCCATGTTGTCTGACTTGTTTGTTCCGCAGAGTATTCCTGCATTAGAGGAGCATCTCTGTGGTCTTTGTTCCTGTCATGAACAGGTGTGACCAGAACCGTGTGATCTGTGACAGAGGACACTAAAACGTATATCAGTGAAAATATTTATTGATTTATTAAAGTAAGTGAATAATAGAGTACAACCACCTCCGAAATGACAATGCAATAACCAACCAACAGACAGAGACCCACAAATAACAACAGACAGATAAGTATAATAAATGGGAAATACCAGGATCATAAACAATAGCCAGGCCAGGGTCATACACAGCAGATCAGCAGATGGACAGGGGATGTTCCAGAAACATAAACGTAAGCCAGGCCAAGGTCATACACAGGGAGATCAGCAGATGGGGTAGGGAACACAGGACAGGGAGAGGATGGATGGATCAGACTGCAGGCAGGGATGCAAGGTAACAGATGGAACAGGATAGGGATCAGGACAGGGGGACAGGATGGGATACACGGGTCACAGGTTCAGGGCACAGGAACAGGTTCAGAATCAGGATCAGGTCACAAGCTAGCAGTTCAGGGCACAAGGACGAAACCAAGGCAAACATGTGAGTGCTTGCCGAGTATTTATAGGCCTGTGATTGGCCTCAAGTGACACCTGATTGTAGGAGGTACTGTCTGCTCCACACTGCCAGGATCCATCCGCTGGTGGACGCCAGTACTGCGACCCAAAGATGACATAACATCAGCAGGGAAAAGCTCTCCTGACAGTTCCAAACTGCCAGGAGACACCTGTTGGTGGACCTCAGTACTGCATGCCAAATGACAGATATTACCAGCGGATGGAACATTTCCTGACAGTTCCCCTTGGGCACAAGCCCAGGAGGCTTTGCATCATGCTAATGATCGGTACAGACTCCATGCTGACCACAGATGCCTGCCTGTGCATTCCAACCAGGTTGGGGACAGGGTCTGGCTGTCATCTCTCAATCTCTGACTTTATGTTCCCTCACTGAAGTCCCTCAACATCAGTTTATTGGGCCTTTTCGTATTTTTCGCAGGATTAACCCAGTGGCTTACGCATTAGACCTTCCTTCTAATATGCGTATTGAATGTATTTCATGTCTTCTTACTAAAACCTTTGGTCTGCAACCGCTTTACCACCTCGGTGCCACATCCTCACCCTGTACAGTTTGAGAACCATGAGGAGTATGAAGTACAGTCCATTATTGACTCCCGTAGGTTCCATGGGCGCATACAGTACCTGGTGCATTGGAACGGGTATGGTTCAGAAGAACGCTCTTGAGTCTCATCCTCGGATATACATGCCCCTGTCCTCCTCCATGATTTCCATAGACGTTTTCCCCTCAAGCCTGGTGGTCCTCCTAGGGGGAGTAGTCGTTGAGGAGGGGGTACTGTCAGGGCTGGGCTCAGCCCTTCCTTCTCTGAGCTAGCCACTCAGCTGTCGGCTAATTGCCAGCTCCCATCTCTCTCCACACTTACTCAGCTGTTGTTGATCTCCTGCTCGTCAGTTCTGCCTACTTAAGGAGTTCAGTCCAGAGGAGCTCTGCCTTTGCCTTGGTCAACATCACAAGAAACATCCCCTGCTTTCCTGTTTAAAGACTGGCTTTGCTGACATCCCTTCTGGTTCCGGATCCTGCTTGCTGTTCCACTACTTTGATACCTGACTTCTGGCTTGGCTGACTATCCGTTCCAGATACTAAACTTTGGCTATGTTTTGACTACGTTTGTTCTTTTCACTTTTATTATTAAACAAGTGTGATTTAACTGTACTTCTGTCTCGGTCTGATTTCATGGTTTCTGACAGAATGATACTCTCCCTCGACTTACACAAAACTTTAGACTCTGTGGAGTTGCCATATATCTTCTCTCTATTTGAACACTGGGGTTTCGGCCAATGATTTACTGGCATACTTCATGCTCTTTATTCCTCCCCAAAAGCGTTGATCCTTATCCAGGGCCACTGCTCAACACCTTTAACTATTTCCAGGGGAACTAGACAAGGTTGTCCACTTTCCCCCCTGATTTTTGCAATTGCAATTGAATCCCTAGCGGTGGCTATTCAACACAACCCAAAAATACAATGGGTCTCATGCGGTCTCCAGACCCACACATGTGCCCTTTACGCAGATGACATCCTCTTATTCCTCACGTCCCCCCTGACATCTCTCCCTAACCTAGGCAAAGTACTAAAAGATTTCTCTGAGTTCTCTGGCCTTTAAGTTAACTATTCTAAATCTCAGGCCCTTAATATATCACTCCCTCCAGAAGAGGTCTATCCTATGCAAAATTCGTTTGACTTTGCTTGGAGTAACTCATCCATCAGATATTTGGGAATAACCCTCACAGATAAAATAGAAAACTTATACTTAGCCAACTTTCCCCCCTATGTACAAGAAACTCGAACCATACTTGAAAAACTGGTCTAGAGGGGAACTATCCTGGCTAGGCAGAATTAATTCAATTAAGATGACACTTCTACCTAGACTGCTATACTTGTTTCAAGTCCTCCCTACTTTGGTCAGGTAGGACCACTTAAGATCCTTCCAAAGCAAAATAATTAAATTTGTCTGGGGTGGCTCGGGCAGCAGGATTCCATGAAGAAACTCTATTCCAGCCTAAACTTAAAGGAGGACTGGGTCTACCCAACCTACTATGGTATTTCCAATCAGCTAGACTGGCTCGACTGTCTACAGTTTATTCTAAACTTGAAAAACCAGACTGGATCCAACTAGAAAAACAGGCAGTTCCAACCTTCTCTCTGGACTTACTCCTCTGGGTTCCCCCTAAAGATCGTCCGCCCATTTTTTTTTCGGCGGAACCATTTCCTATCGGGAAAACCGCTCGTCTGTATGCTGATCCGACTTACCAAAAACGACGCATGCTCTGAAGCAAGTACAAGACGGAAGCTATTGGCTACTGGCTATTGAACTTCCTTTTTCTAGTCCCCTTGTATGTGTTGTACGTCACCGCATTCTGGACGGTCACAATTTGGTGTGATCGTGTGTACGCAAGACAGCTTCAGTGGAATTCCGTTGGAAAAACCTTCAGAGTTTATTCCGACGGGAAAACCGGTCATGTGTACAGTGCATGAGTCCTCTTCATGACATTGTAGGACTTAAGCCCAGATACCTATTACCAACCTTACCACACATACCCTCCCTCCAAAAACATCATGGATGACTCAGACTAGTTCTTGGAGTAAAATGGCCTTACGGCCTATTTATTAAAACTTTATAAAATAACATAAATATCATAAATAACTGTAAACTTTCTTAAATAACTTATGAGGGTAAATTACTGTAATAACAACCACTATAACCCTGGTAACTGGGATAAACTTCTTCACTTCAACCTCAGTCGGCAACCCCTGACTCGGAGGCATATCACAACCTACCCAGTGACCTAACCTTTTAAACTCCTCCAGGTTAACCCTTAAGGCCTGAAGGTACCAACTTCAATCCCCATCCTTCCATGTATGGGTACCAGCAAAAAACCCCCATCATATGCATGGGTACCATCAAATAACCCCCCATCCCCTGGATGGGTAACACATGTTACAACTTGTAACATACTTAACCTATTAAAGGAAACCTAAAACTGCCACAGCACGAAAGGGGTAACCCCTTACCCTTGCGAGCACCTCCACACCCTCAAACCTCTCTGTATACCCTCTTGTAGACCTAATGACCATAAGTCCGTCTCCACCTCATTCAAATACACGCCATCGCTGCGTAGATACTGCCAGGTGTCAATCTCTAGCTCCCTATGCCGAATAGCTAAACCACCATTCTTTATAAAAAACCTGCTCACCTCTTTATTGACCTTTATCCTGGCCCTGTCCACTTTTCTATCAGACCAAGCCCAACGCCAAGACAACCTCCTTATCATATCAGACCACACCAAAACCATATTAGGATAAGCCGCTCTAAGGCACAAAAAATCACATTTGATATCCCTGATAAGGTCCCTCATAGATCTGGGTCCCATATCATTTCCCCCAACATGTAATAACAATACATCAGGGGACCTGTCCAGGCGAGAGAATCTATATACTTCCCGCAGCACCCTGTTCCACTGCATGCCCGGGACCCCAATCCACCTTATGAGCGCCTCTTGTCTGGGAATCATTAGCTGCCTGCCATTCTGACGAACGTCAGCTCTCTTAGCCCCTCAGAACACATAGGAGTGCCCGAGAATCCATACCAGACCCACTTCACGACCTGTCAATGAAAGAACAATACAAAAAACCCAACATAAAACACTTAAATACCTAACACACAGTTTTAAAACAAAACCCAAACCTGACCTTACAATTGAATCATATTCGGGCGGACATACAGTTTAAATCTGTCTGAGTCCCATCTACCAACACGTCTAATTACATCCTGACTAAGACCTGCCCTGGCAGCCTCTGTGGCCGCTCCAATCCTGAATGAATGAAAAGAAAACTGTAACGGGTCACATCCCACCATAACTACACATTTTTTAAAAACCGTTGTAAACTGGTATTTGGAAAGACACGCACCATCCTCATGTATTAAAAAGGGGCCTGTACGTGCAGGTCTAACCTCTTTGAAGGATACCACCATCCTAACCGGGCATATTTTACACTCAACAATCTTACCCAAATCCAAATACCTTCCTCTCCCTGCTTGATCCGTCTTGGACCTACTGATCCATATCCTCACCCTATCTATCCATATTTCCACCTCGCCGTGCATAAGCCCACCCGGAACTGCTTTTGAAGGGCTGACCAGCTCGCTCACCCTCAGTGCCCCAAAGAAGGCCAGTGCGAACGCTGCTTTAAATAGTCTACATTCGTAATCTACAGACCGATTCCAAACTCAGCATCAATCGTGTTAACATCTCAAATGAGACTGGGCGCCTACCATCCTTCTGCTTGTACGCCTTCCTGTACCCTTTAACTGCCTGTTGTAACCAGAAATCCTTCGTGTGGTCCCGACACCCCTGCCATTTAAAGAGGAAGGCCAAACCTGCCAATTCACGATTGTTGGCAGCTGACGAGATACCCCTTTCAAAATCCCTAATAATAAAATAAAGTACTGCCTTGTCCACTTTCGGATCATCCGATCCCATGTTCAAGTCATTTAAAAAGGCGAACCAGTCCTTCCATACCTTAGAGTAGGCATTCCATGTAGCCATACTCACGGATTGCTGAATCCATTTTGCTGCAGTTCCAAAGCAATGTTCCATATCCAGCTGGGACAGGTGACCCCTTGTTGATCCGCATCTGGTGCCAACCTCCTGAACCTGTCCCACTGAAAACGAGACAAAGCGTCAGCCAAGGTGTTCTCAGTCCCTGGTAGATGCACAGCATATATGAATGCATTCACTTGTAGACAGCGAAGTACTAGATGGCGCAAAAGCCTGACCACCGGCAAGGATTCCGCGGTCAGCCGATTAACCACTTGCACCACCCCCATGCTGTCACAATTGAAGCGAACCTTCAGGTTCTTAAATGACTTACCCCACAGTTCCATGGCCATGACAATGGGGAATAGTTCTAATAGTACCAGGTTCTTCAAGAACCCTGCCTCCTGCCATGCCACAGGCCACCTGGCAGCGCACCACTGACCCTTAAAGAAGGCGCCAAAACCGGTCGAACCAGCCGCATCCGTGAATAGTTCCAAATCACAGTTGCTGATGGGCCCGGACATCCACAGAGCCCTTCCATTGAATGACTCCAAGAATACCTGCCACACCCGTAAGTCTTCCCTATGCTCTCTAGTAAGACAAACGAAATGCGTTGTTGCACTTACACCTGCGGTAGCGGCTGAAAGCTGCCTGCAAAAGATCCGGCCCATCGGGATAATTCGGCAGGCGAAGTTTAACTTACCCAGCAGAGATTGGAGTTGGCGAAGCTGCAATTTCCTAACTCCAATAGTCCCGGGGACTTCCTCTTTCAACTTCATCAATTTGTCCTGCGGAATCCTACATTCCAGCCTCATCGAATCTATTTCAATCCCGAGAAATGTGATAGTCACTGTCGGACCCTCCATTTTTTCTGGGTCCAGCGGCACCCCAAATCTCTACGCTAGATATTGCAAAGTCCCCAACAGTACTGCACATAAGTTGGAACCCACCGGGCCAACCCATAAAAAGTCATCCAAATAATGGATGACTGAATTGATCCCTGCCACATCCCGTACCGCCCATTCCAAGAACGAGCTGAACGTCTCAAAAAGAGCACAGGATATAGAACATCCCATTGGAAGACACCGCTCCACATAATAGGCCCTCCATAGTTTTTCTTTAATCTCCGCTTTCAAATGAGCCCCCAGTGGTCCCTCGAAGCAGACATAAACCTCACTCCTAGCCGCGTCTGCCAGTCTAACTGAATCCGCCTTTTTGTCTGTTGTCTTCGCCTGATCCCCCGAAGTCGTAGCCACTGCTGACATACTGGGGGACCCCCCAACCGCCGCAGTAGGCGCCAAAGGCGGAACTGCTAAGTCGCCCGTACTTGGTGGGGCAGCCCCCATCTGCGGGGAAGTCCTTTCATATCATCCTTTCTGTTGATGATATGATTCAGTTTGTAATCCGCCATGTGTATGGGTGTAAGAAATAGGCGGAACCGGCTGGCCATGATTCCAAATTGTTACATAGTTACATATAGTTACATAGTGGGTGAGGTTGAAAAAAAACACAAGTCCATCAAGTCCAACCTATGTGTGTGATTATGTGTCAGTATTACATTATATATCCCTGTATGTTGCGGTCATTCAGGTGCTTATCTAATAGTTTCTTGAAGCTATCAATTCTCCCCGCTGAGACCACTGCCTGTGGCAGGGAATTCCACATCCTTGCTGCTCTTACAGTGAAGAACCCTCTACGCAGTTTAAAGTTAAACCTCTTTTCTTGTAATTTTAATGAGTGGCCACGAGTCTTGTTAAACTCTCTTCTGCGAAAAAGTTTTATCCCTATTGTGGGGTCACCAGTACGGTATTTGTATATTGAAATCATATCCCCTCTCAAGCGTCTCTTCTCCAGAGAGAATAAGTTTAGTGCTTGCAACCTTTCCTCATAACTAAGATCCTCCAGACCCTTTATTAGCTTTGTTGCCCTTCTTTGTACTCGCTCCATTTCCAGTACATCCTTCCTGAGGACTGGTGCCCAGAACTGGACAGCATACTCCAGGTGCGGCCGGACCAGAACCATGTAGAGTGGGAGAATTATCATTTTATCTCTGGAGTTGATCCCCTTTTTAATGCATGGCAATATTCTGTTTGCTTTGTTAGCAGCAGCTTGACATTGCATGCCATTGCTGAGCCTATCATCTACTAGGACCCCCAGGTCCTTTTCCATCCTAGATTCCCCCAGAGGTTCTCCCCCCAGTGTATAGATTGCATTCATATTTTTGCCACCCAAATGCATTATTTTACTTTTTTCTACATTGAACCTCATTTGCCATGTAGTCGCCCACCCCATTAATTTGTTTAGGTCTTTTTGCAAGGTTTCTACATCCTGCGGAGAAGTTATTGCCCTGCTTAGCTTAGTATCATCTGCAAATACAGGGATTGAACTGTTTATCCCATCCTCCAGATTGTTTATGAACAAATTAAATAGAATTGGTCCCAGCACAGAACCCTGGGGAACCCCACCACCCACCCCTGACCATTCTGAGAACTCCCCATTTATCACCACCCTCTGAACTTGCCCTTTTAGCCAGTTTTCAATCCATGTACTCACCCTATGGTCCATGCCAACGGACCTGTTCTCCACCACTCTTCTGGCTCTGGCCAGCCGGTAATTAAAAACCCTCTGGTCCGGGGTGAGGGTCCTCATCGGGAATGGCCGCATAAGATGGTCCCCCAGCGCAAATACTTCATCAACGAAGACGAATGGGAGTCCTTCCACATTGTCTTCTGGAGGTGGCAAGTCCAAGCTGCCATTCTGGAGGCGCCTGTAGATTCTTCCCCACGTCCACATACAGGAACTGGTAAGTAGCCCACACCACTGCCAACATCACAATACTATTGAACCCCTTATAATTATAATAGTATGAACCCGAGTTGGGTGGTGGGACGATGTGGACGTGTTTCCCATCAATTGCCCCTCCGCAGTTAGGAAAGTCCCACCGCTGGGCAAAGTGGGAGGCCACAGTCTGCCATTCCTGTGGGTTGGAAGGAAACTGTGGAGTAAAACAAGAAAAAAAAATTAATCATTTTGCACCTAAACAGGGAAAGCAGATTAGACACAAACATTCTTGCCCAACATCAGTATAACATTTATTTTAAGGAGTTTTGAAAGACCAAGGTATAAGGTCCACCTATCAGATTTCCCCTCCCCTCCCCCCTCTCATGGGCCATTTCTAACATTTTAGGGGGGGGGGATCTTTTGGACAGGTAACCCTCTCCAATTCATTGAGAGATGAATGCCTAAATAATGTGTATTACTTTGGCCAGCCCCTCCTTACTTACACTATTGACAGCCCACTAGACAGGTAAGAAGTGTCATAATACAAAGATATAAATACATATTGTACACATATTAGCACATTCGGACATTCTGCTATTACCTATCAAGATAATAATAGTATACAAAAACTTTAAATAGTATCACTTGAAAGTATACAGGCAGGCCCTTGCACTACATGCTTTGGGGAATTCATCCATACATCTGACCACAAAAGAGATGGGTATAGGTGTATGGGTTTGGCAAAGTCAGCAGATAGAGGATTGAGGATAGATAGAGAATTGGTATCAGCTAACTTAGCAGTTGGGGGGGAGGGAGGGTTCCAAATGATTTGGGGACCCAAAAAAAAAGCCTCTGGCACACTGCCTGAATTTAAATCACAAATCACATTTTTAAACATTTTAGGGGGTATTTAGGGTAAAGCACTACTATGGAGCTGACAAAATACACTGTTAAGTGACTACATGAGGTGAATATAGGGCCAGGAGACCATGCTGGGGAGGTAAGTGAAGGCAAATATGTATGAAGGACAAAAAAAATAATTACATAAAAAACAAGCATGCATGAGAACAAAGGGGACATTCACAGCATATTCCAATCATGGTAATTAGGGAATGAGGAAATAAATACAATATATTATCAAACAGTAAATACAATAAAATGTGATTTTAAAGGATAAAAATCTTACCTTATTATACTCCTTCTGCAGGACCTGGATGATGGCAGAACAGGTCTCTGGGATAATGATCCCCAGAGCCTGGGGGAGATGCCTTTCGAGAACTTCAAGTCCTGCAGGCTTCTCCTCATCGCCAAGTACCGCAGTTTGGCGACTAGCCTCTGCTCCGGAGTGATGGCTTGCCTCATGCAGGTATCCTGCCTGCTAATATATAAGGGGTCATCAAAGCCAACAAACGGTGATATACGGGGTCCGTAATCCTGAGAAAGTTCCTGAAATCATCAGGATTATTCTCACGGATCTCACGGAACAAAGGCATATGACAGAACTGGTCACGCTGGAGCAACCAATTCTTGGTCCATGAACTCCTCCCCACCCTGTTCATGGACTGGGCTTGTGTCAAGGTAAAGACCCCAACACCAAGCCCCCGCACAGCACAAACTCTACGAGGAGTAGGTATGGCTAGACATGGCTAGAAAACGGTCGGCTGCTCAGAACGAAGTAACAGAACGCACTGAAGAACAGCAAGGCCTGTGAAGAGCGACCTGAAAAACAGCAACGAGCGGATAAGATTGCACTGAATAATCCAATACGAACTGACTGCATGCACTGAAGAGCAGATACAAACCCACAAGCACAAACTGAACAGCAGAAAATGATCTGAAAACCACAAGTCTGAAAAAGCGCGAATCGTCTCTCACCAAACTTTTACTAACACGAGATTACCAAAAGGAGCCCAAAGGGTGCTGCGCTTGGTTCAGAACTGCCCTTTTTTAGCCTTGTCGTACATTGTGTACGTCAACGCGTTCTTGGCCATCAGAAATTCCGACAACTTTGTGCGACCGTGTGTATGCAAGACAAGTTTGAGCCAACATCCGTCTGAAAAAATCCATGGATTTTGTTGTTGGAATGTCCGATCAATGTCCGATCGTGTGTACGGGGCATAACTCTACCCGAATTAAAAGGAGGCATGGGTCTCCTAGACATTACCAAATACCACTTGGCTTGCCAAATGACGAGAATAGTCGACTGGAATGTTCACACCCACACGAAAGCCTGGCCGAAAATTGAAAGCGAATTCTCCCCCATACCAGTACGACAGTTACCCTGGATCACCCCAATAAATATCCCTCCAGCCTGCAAACACCATCCCTTAATCTATAACACTTTACAAACCTTCCAGAAAACGTGCCGTAAATACCACATCTCCTCCACACCGGGCCCACTGACGCCCATCAGAAACAATCCAGACTTCCCTACAGGCCTGTCGGACTCGTCCCTCGCAGACATCTGGCCCCACACCGATGTACGTGCAGAACACTTCTTCTCCGGAAATACCTTTCTAACCCTTTTCAATTTATCCGCACAAACATCTGGACGACCCTTCCCAATGTGGACATATTTCCAAATTCGACAGTTTCTCAACCATCCCCACAAATGCTCCGAACACTCCAGACAACTCACGCCTTTCGAATTACTGTGCACCAAGAAAGAACCACAAAGACATGTGATCTCAGACATATACTCTCTTCTATTCTCTAACCACAACCCTAAATCTAACATAGCAACCCGTACTTGGGAGAGGGAACTTTCAATCGACCTATTTCCCATTCTTCCTATCAGAGGAAGAATGGGAAAACATCTACTCCTATATCCATAAGGGATCAATTAACGTATGAGCACATGAAAATGGCTTTAAAGTTTTCTCTAGGTGGTACAAGACCCCCCTCAAACTACACAAAAACTACTCAAAATCTCCCCCACTACACCCTCCAACTGTTGGAGATACTCTGATGGAGAAGGTTCACTCGTTCACATATGGTGGTCATGTCCGTCCATCCAAACCTTCTGGAAAGATGTCCAACGCATTACCACTGACATTACAACCTATCATATAGAATTTAAGCCAGCCCAAATGCTTTTACACCACTCAACCCATCCCAAAAAGGATTACCACCGCTCTCTTGCTCTACAACTATTAAATGCTGCAAAAATGTGCATCCCAACTCGCTGGAAGTCCTCCAATCCCCGAAATATAATAGATTGGTTCCAACGCATAACTAAAGTGGCAGAAATGCAGGAATTATTACACCAAGCCAAAGACACGCCCTCCAAATTCCAGAAAATTTGGTCGTGCTGGCAGCACTTCCAGACAACGGATGAATATACCCATCTACTATCATAAAGATATATGAAAGATCTCGGGGCCTAGTCGGAGGAGATAAAGTCCATTCTAAACACATGCCGTTCTCTCATTTCCAAACCCCTCTCTCCTATCCCTCTTTGTTCTCACCTCAAAACAAGTAGGATCACTGTATACATCTAGAGACCGAACTACCACCTACCCATTCACCACCCCTTCTCTAGACCTTCTCTTTCCCCAGTCCACTATCTCCATGACTACTCTCCTCTCCTCCTACTCTCCTCAAAAAGTCTCTCTCTTACACCCCCCACCTCCTCTCTTTTCCCATCCTACCGACTAAAAAAAAAAAAAAATTCCTCCACCAACTACCCATTCTAAATAAAATACATGCCTACCAGACTAGCCCTTTCCTGTGGATTGCTAGCAGTCCAGTGACCACAATCCAACCGGAAATTGACCCTTCTGGAGATAACAGGAAACTAACAGTAGAAAACTCCACTTTTCCATACACTGACCCCAAATAAATAACCCCCAATTGAGCTTACAAACTAATGAGTCTAGACATACCCATTATCACTGCCAAACTGCCTCAAGACTTATAACCCCGACATACACTGATGTACCGGAAAAGCCTAAAGAGGTAATGGCGGCTCACAGATACCCAGATAGGCTCATTAAAATGCTGCATTGTGTTATGGTAAAGACAACTCACAATTTAATAAACAGGGTATCAGTGATGAGTATTTAAACACTTGGTTGATTAAGGGCTAGACGCCCCTGTTGCTTTTCGAATGTTTGTTACTTGTTTATGCTCTCTTCTGATTACAACATTCTTATGTACAAAAATATAATGTATAATGCGCAACTCAATACATTTTATCTCATATTCTGTACCAAAGCGCTGTATTACACCTTATACATTTTCATTCTGTATCCTTATTTTGTATTACATATTTTCTATACAAAAAACTTTGATTTGGAAAAAAAAAAAAATTCTGCAGAGGATCGTCCTGGGGTCCTTTGCTATTGACCAGTGGGCGTTCATTGGTCAGGACAGGCTACCACAATGTGATCTCTTCCTTGTTGTAGCTATTTCCCTCAAAAGGGCCCATCTCCAGGGACTCAGGAAAATATGGACTTTGTTGCTATGAATATTAACCATCACAGGTATCGACTGCACTATGTTGCTACGCAGCTTATATTTTGGGGAAAACCACTAGGGACAGTGTCATGTTCAGCAGCAGTCAGCTCTACCTTTGTTAAATTATGTGAACTGATCACACATGTACTTGTACAGTATGTGAGGATTGGTGAGAGATGTATCTGTACTTCTCAAGTGTCTCAGTAATGGAACTTTAATTGATCAAAGAAGTTGTCATTGTCTCTGGCTAAACAAATGTGTCTACTATGGGATAAGTGTAACCTTGGTGTATTTAAATAATATAATATTGTGAGTTAAAGCCATGTCACCCTTTAGGTTATGCAGCCTTGAGCGGCAATGTGTTAATCCTTGTGATAAAATTCATTTTCATAGAATTTTACTCTTCAAGGTTTGGACACAACTCAAATGATGGTGCCCAGTCTGAAGAGGGAGCAGTTGACTGTGGCGGTTGACGGCGATCTTGTTTGGTGGGGGGACTGGTGTGCTTATTCACCCTCACCCTGTGGCATGGTACCCCTCTGGGACACGTTGTGGCACAGGGTTAACCTGGAGAGCAGGTCTGGGTAGTCACGGGAGCAAGGATTTTGTATCAGAATTAAGCAATGAGTTCCTGTAGTAAGTGTTTAAACAGCAAACTGAATTCTGAATAAATGGGTAACTAAGTGTTATGCTGTGTACACACGACCGGACTTTTCGAGCAGAAAAGGTCCGACTGAGTTATTTCATCAGATATTCCGATCGTGTGTGGGCTTCATCAGACTTTTTCTTTCGAAAATTCTGATGGACCTTGGAATAGAACATGTTTTAAATCTTTCCAACGGGAATCAATTCCTATCGGGAAAACCATTCACCTGTATGCTATTTCGACGGACCAAAAACGACGCAAGGGCAGCTATTGGCTACTGGCTATTGAACTTCCTTTTTCTAGTCCCATCATACGTCATCATGTTCTATCGTGTTCTAAACAATCAGACTTTGGTGTGATCGTGTGTAGGCAAGTCCATTTCAGCCGAACTCCGTCGGAAAAACCGTCAGAGTTTATTCTGATGGAAAAAAATGGTCGTATGTATGCGGAATTAGGTGTCCTGAGGAGGCACAAGAGACTGTTGAGACATGGGGACTATTCTGCACCCCTATCAGGTAACAGTTACTTGAGAAGGAGAGAGAAGAGAACACTGTCTGTATGTTCCAGGCATGAATTGGTCAAACACAAGGGAACCAAAGTGTGAAGAATTACTTAACAGGTTGTACTTTGCATCCTGCCCTCTAGGGGTGAACTCCCACTCCCTATTATCACCGTGCTTACAAAGTGGCAATAAGGAAGATGGACACCAGGGCAATGAGTTCATTTTTAAGACTGGCAGGGGAAAACCCATATATTGAAGAGGATGTGTATTGCAAAAGCTGTGCCCAAAGAAAAAAAAAAAAAAAAAACACCTAACGACGGGTGAAGGATGAAGACCTGATGATCATGCTTTTTCTTTGGTAAAAAAATATATATTTGATTTTAAAAATGTGATTGCTGCTTCTAGTTAAATCTGACAAGTGTCATGGTGTCTGTCACAGCACTTGATGACCCTTGCTTATCTTCTAAATGTTGGCTCTTCAGCTGAATCCAAGTTGTCAGCTTGATGCATTTTTGGACTGTTATCAGTCCCAGCTATTAAAGAGAAAGGATTAGATTGGCTACCAATATTTCTGTATGAATGCGTGCTAACCTTTCTCTCTCTCTCAGTATAATATCTAATCATTAGGAGGCAGGAGGGATGGACCTTTTAAGCTAGGTGATAATTTTTCTGGCTAGTGTGTAATTTGATATAACAATATAAAAGTCAGCAGCTACAAATACTACAGCTGCTGACTTTTAAAATAAGGACACCTACCTGTCCAGGGCGCCCGCGATGTCCTCACCCGAAACTGACCCGTCCCTCGGTTCTGGGTGTTGACGCCGCCATCTTCAGTAAGGGAAACAGGAAGTGAAGCCTTGCAGCTTCATAGCCTGTTTCCTACTGCGGATGCACGATTCGCACTATGTGTTCTGAATGGTCCCTGCTGTCTTCTGGGACCTGTGTGTCTCCCGGAAGACAGCAGGGGGTGTGATGGGAAGGAGGAGGGGCCAGACATAGTGTAGTTCACTACAGAATCTGCGGCACTCTTTCGCCGGAAGTGGGAGCAAATACCTGGATTTGACAGGTATCTGCAACCCCCTCCCCCCTGAAAGGTGCCAAATGTGACACCGGAGGGGGGAAGGAACTGGATCAGCGAAAGTTCCATTTCTGGGTGGAACTCTATATGCTTTATATAAGGTGAAATAAGGGGGAAAAAAAACTTAACTGTTTCTAAGAAACAACACTTTACCAACCTTTAAAATCATGCCCATCTTACCATCTGCTATCTTCCAAACCTTTCTCAATTTAGGCAGAGGATAACAGGGCCAGAAAACCATATTCTCAGGCTCCAGTCTACTGTTAAGCCCATGTACATGCATGGGCATCATACGTATCAATATGCCCATTTTTCTAAGGCAGAACAACATTAAGCTATTAACATCACGTTTGGATTAATATAATGCTGCCCTACTGCCTAAGGCCTCATTCTCATGAGGCGGACTCTTCCACGGAGTCTGCCTCAGTCCGCCGGCTCAGCGGGAGATCTCTCCGTTGAGCGGGGAGGGGCTTGTCAGGTGCCGCATCTGCCTATGGAGGGATCGGATGAAAACGGACAGCATGTCCGTTTTCATCAGATCTCACCCAATCTGATCCGCCAGCAACGGATCCGGACGTAGGGCCATCCGTCTGCTTTTTACGGATTGGACCAGGTCGGATGTCAGCGGACATGTCTCCGCTGACATCCGTCGCTCCATAGGCTAACATGGAGCGCCCGTTCAGGTCCGCCGTCAAAACTGACAGGCGGACCTGAACGGTCCGATCGTGTGAAAGTTGCCTAAGACCCCAATTAATTGCTCCTTTTTTGCTACTACCTGAAGAATGCTGCTGCTGTCCAGGCGGCAGTGTACATAGTGGAG
The DNA here is from genome assembly GCA_037952925.1 of Lithobates clamitans. Taxonomy (NCBI): domain Eukaryota; kingdom Metazoa; phylum Chordata; class Amphibia; order Anura; family Ranidae; genus Lithobates; species Lithobates clamitans. The sequence continues at coordinate 3,269,667 of JBBGZY010000285.1, forward strand.
TAGCTGCAAAGAACTTGAAGCTTTTAATTGGGGTTTCTGAGCATTGGCTTCTCTGCCAAGAAAGTTGTCTGCAATTTTCCAGGCTGCAGTGTAGTGGTCTCATTGTGCTATCAGTAGAAAGTGGTTTTAGCCCTGTTAGGCCTTGTTGTTGCTTAACCACTTCAGCCCAGGAAGGATTTACCCCCTTCCTGACCAGAGCACTTTTTACAATTTGGCACTGCATCGCTTTAACTGCTAATTGCGCGGTCATGCAATGCTGTACCCAAACGAAATTTGCGTCCTTTTCTTCCCACAAATAGAGCTTTCTTTTGATGGTATTTGATCACCTCTGCCGTTTTTATTCTTTGCAATATAAACGGAAAAAGAGCGAAAATTTTGAAAAAAAATGATATTTTCTACTTTTTGTTATAAAAAAAATCCAATAAACTCAATTATAGTCATACATTTAGGCCAAAATGTATTCGGCCACATGTCTTTGGTAAAAAAAATGTCAATAAGTGTATATTTATTGGTTTGCGCAAAAGTTATAGCGCCTACAAACTAGGGTACATTTTCTGTAATTTACACAGCCTTTAATTTATGACTGCCTATGTCATTTCTTGAGGTGCTAAAATGGCAGGGCAGTACAAACCCCCCCCAAATGATCCCATTTTGGAAAGTAGACACCCCAAGGAAATTGCTGAGAGGCATGTTAAGCCCATTGAATATTAATTTTTTTTGTTCCAAGTGTCACTAGAGTTGTCACTAAATGATATATTGCTCACACAGGCCATGGGCATATGTGGAATTGCACCCCAAAATACATTCAGCTGCTTTTCCTGAGTATGTGGATACCACATGTGTGGGACTTTTTGGGAGCCTAGCCGCGTACGGGGCCCCGAAAACCAATCACCGCTTTCAGGATTTCTAAGGGCGTAAATTTTTGATTTCACTCCTCACTACCTATCACAGTTTAGAAGGCCATAAAATGCCCAGATGGCACAAACCCCCCCAAATGACCTCATTTTGGAAAGTAGACATCCCAAGCTATTTGCTGAGAGGCATGGTGAGTATTTTGCAGCTCTCATTTGTTTTTGAAAATGAAGAAAGACAAGAAAAAAATTTTTTTTTTTCAATTTTCAAAACTTTGTGGCAAAAAGTGAGGTCTGCAAAATACTCACTATACCTCTCAGCAAATAGCTTGGGGTGTCTACTTTCAAAAATAGGGTCATTTGGGGGGGGGGGGGGTTGTGCCACCTGGACATTCCATGGCCTCCGAAACTGTGATAGGCAGTGAAGAATGAAATAAAAAATTTATGCCCTTAGAAAACCTGAAGGCGGTGCTTGGTTTTCGGGGTCCCGTACGCGGCTAGGCTCCCAAAAAGTCTCACATATGTGGTATCCCCATACTCAGGAGAAGCAACAGAATGTATTTTGGGGTGTAATGTCACATATTCCCATGGCATGTTTGAGCAATATATCATTTAGTGACAACTTTGTGCAAAAAAAAAAAAAAAAAATTTGTCTCTTTCTCGCAACTTGTGTCACAATATAAAATATTCCATGGACTCGACATGCCTCTCAGCAAATATCTTGGGGTGTCTACTTTCCAAAATGGGGTCATTTGGGGGGGTTTTGAACTGTCCTGGCATTGTATGCACAACATTTAGAAGCTTATGTCACATATCACCCACTCTTCTAACCACTTGAAGACAAAGCCCTTTCTGACACTTTTTGTTTACATGAAAAAATTATTTTTTTTTTGCAAGAAAATTACTGTGAACCCCCAAACATTATATATTTCTTTAAAGCAAATGCCCTACAGAATAAAATGGTGGGTGTTTCATTTTTTTTTTTCACACAGTATTTGCGCAGCGATTTTTCAAACGCATTTTTTTGGGAAAAAACACACTTTTTTAAATTTTAATGCACTAAAACACACTATATTGCCCAAATGTTTGATGAAATAAAAAAGATAATCTTGGGCCGAGTACATGGATACCAAACATGACATGCTTTAAAATTGCACACAAACGTGCAGTGGCGACAAACTAAATACATTTTTAAAAGCATTTAAAAGCCCTTACAGGTTACCACTTTAGATTTACAGAGGAGGTCTACTGCTAAAATTACCGCCCTCGATCTGACCTTCGTGGTAATACCTCACATGCATAGTGCAATTGCTGTTTACATTTGACGCCAGACCGGGGTGCTTTTTTTTTTTTTTCTTTATTATTTTTTCGCTTTTTTATCTTATTTTTAAACTATTCCTTTCATTTTTTTTAACCATTTTTATTGTTATCTCAGGGAATGTAAATATCCCTTATGATAGCAATAGGTAGTGACAGGTACTCTTTTTTGAAAAAATTGGGGTCTATTAGACCCTAGATCTCTCCTCTGCCCTCAAAGCATCTGACCACACCAAGATCGGTGTGATAAAATGCTTTCCCAATTTCCCAATGGCGCTGTTTACATCCGGCGAAATATAAGAAAATGAAATGCTCGTAGCTTCCGGTTTCTTAGGCCATAGAGATGTTTGGAGCCACTCTGGTCTCTGATCAGCTCTATGGTCAGCTGGCTGAATCACTGGCTGCATTCTCAGGTTCCCTGTTGGGACAGGAGAGCCAGAGAAAAATATGGAAGACGGTGGGGGGCATTCCATCCCACTGCCTGTAAAAGCAGTCTAGAGGCTAATTAGCTGCTAGGATTGCTTTTACATGAAAAGCCGTCAGTCCGGGTTCAGACAATGGAGGAACGGCCTCAGAATGAGGCTCGAGACACACGAGACAGCTGGCTGCAGGGGGGTGACGTCATCAGTAGTGGACGCGTTTCCTGGGCAAGCGCGCTTGGGTGGTAAGCAAGCCGTGCCCCTTTCTCAACAGACTAATCTACTAGACATGATGGAAGGGATAAGTACAGCGCTGCGCTAAAGAAAGGAGAGCACCAGAGCAGCAGCCAACACACCCGTAGACTCAGGGTGAAAAAAACAACAAAAATTAAGAGTGTAGCGCTATTAGCTCAATAAATGTGTACAGTAAATCAGTATATAAAAATGGTGTAAGAAATGAATAACCTAATACAGTTATTACAACTGCTAAGTGAGACTGTAGTGCACCAAATAAACAAATATAACAGTGACTGGTATATATATAAAAAGCCAAAAATGTCATTATCCCTGTGTGTGAGTGGGTGTGAGCGCAGCGACGTCGCCGCGCTTCACACACGAATCCAAGCCCCGCCTCCTTAAAACGCAGTGACGTCAATGACGTGTCTCAGGGGCGGCGGCGATGCGCTCCAAATCTTAAGACAAGCCTCACTCACAGCCAGCTGCCCAGAATGTCCTATAGGGACACCGCTGCACCTCAGGAAGTAGAAGCAATCCTCAGTAAGGGGCCGGCCACAAAACCTGAAGTGTCAGCAGAGGTGGACAGCAGCAAGAGCGGAGATGGCAAGATATATGGGGACTAGGATTACTCACAATATTAAAATTACATTAGTGAAGGGAATATAGAGTATAAACTCTTAGGAATAGAAGGTTGCATTAATAAAAAAATGGAATATGGAGTAGAATTAAAAAGGATAAAAGGGATAAAGGAATATGGAATACAAGAGATACTCCAAAGTGATGAGCTTATATGGGGGAACGTTCTCCCAAAATACCCTGGTATAAATTATAAACTTAATACCGGACACTGCCAGTGGAGGGCATCCATACATTTATAGAGAATCAGCAACCAAGGCGGCCCAAATCGCATATATATTGCATGTAATTGTTCGAAAAACCATAAAGATGACCAATCATATATAGTAGCGTTTACAGAAAATCAATATTTGGGCTAGGTTATATTACATATAACTATGCTTAATTTAAGAACGAGAGATCACATCCATACCTAAGCCTGATTAATAAAAGAGTTGATGTCCCATTCAACATTGATACCCTGTGGAAAATGGGACCCCAACTCATATATCCAGTATGTCTCCAGACGGGAGACACCCCTAAGAGACGACCCCCCCCCCGCCAAGGGGCCACATATCTATCTATGACAAGAAACTGAGTGCCTGCAGGGTTTCGATCGTGAAATTCCCTATAATGTCTAGGGACAGTATGCTTGGTACTGCCTGCTTTGATGAGATTGATGTGCTCCGAAACTCGTACCGTAAATGATCTAATAGTACGGCCCACATATTGTTTGCCGCAGGGGCAAGTTAGAAGGTACACTATCCCCGTGGTGGCACAAGTACAAAATTGTTTAATCTTATATGTTCGGCCAGTGACAGTGGAGGAAAAACTGTGACTTGCCCTTCTGCCACAGGTGTTAAACTGGCAAACCAAACATTTTTTGCAGGGATAGAAACCAGTCCAGTCATGAAAAAAGGAAGGTTTTCTTGGTGGATCAATGACATTAGGTGCCAACTTATTCCTGAGGGATGGAACACCCACACATATCTTCTGAAAATGTGAGTCTGTTTTTTAAATTATTTTTTAATAAATCCAAGTTAAAACGTTATCACGCTATGTGAGTATTTCTCTTCTCATATGCAATACGAATTTGGTCTATGGTGGTGTATCTATTGATGTGGAAGCCGTGCTGATTTTCCTTCCTATCGAGAGGAGATGACATCTGTCCAGACAAGCTACCTAAACCTGTTGGTCATTAAGCTTTTTTGACCTGTATGGCGTATACCATTTCAGGCCATTAAACTCTGGTAAGCCTCCATACTCTTCTGGTGATGGTCCTGGCACCGATTTCAACTTTCCGTGCACTTTCGGTTATCCCACGGTCTACTTACTTGCCAGATTGGGCTTAATCATCCCCCTGTGCGTTTGGGAGGCATTCGCCTATCATCATTTATGCACTATCATCACAGACTTTTTTTGATCCTTTTCACCTAATTGATATGGACTATTATATCTTTTGAAATTGTTTGAGGTGTTATATGCACATAAGTGTTATTGCTTTTTATATATATACCAGTCACTGTTATATTTGTTTATTTGGTGCACTACAGTCTCACTTAGCAGTTGTAATAACTGTATTAGGTTATTCATTTCTTACACCATTTTTATATACTGATTTACTGTACACATTTATTGAGCTAATAGCGCTACACTCTTAATTTTTGTAATCTACTAGACATGCTAGAGAGTTAAGTAAGGATGGGGAGGGGGAGCGGGGCGGAGAAAGAGGAGGGGATGGGGCGGGAGAGCAAAAGGAATATACAGAGCCCAATGCTGTTTAAAGTGATTAATGACGTGAATAGAAGAGAAAAAATACAGGATAAAACCGGAGACAAAAAATAAGGAGGAGGGAGATATTAACCAAGGAATACGGGAGAACAGAGAAGGGGGAAGGAGAAGGGAAAGGAGGGGGAGGGGATAGGGGGGGGAAGAGGCTGAAGTGGTGAAAAAAAAAAAAAAAGGCTGAAGTGGTGAAGACGACTAGGAGCAAAAAAAAAAAAGGCTGAAGTGGTGAAGACGACTAGGAGCAAAAAAATCGATCATTTCCTCCAGCCCATCGTCCAAAAATTACAGTCCTATATCAGAGATGGGACTCACCTGATGGAGCTTCTCTCAGCATACAGGTGGGAGCCTACTTAAACATGGCTCTCCCTGGATGTGAACTCTTTGTACACATCGATCCCCCATGCGTTCGGCCTAAGAGCACTCGAGCACTTTCTAGCAAAAGATCCCCTTATCAATCCTCGGCAGCATTTATCTTGGAAGCGACTTCATACTGTCTCACACACAACTATTTCCAATTCGATGAAGAATTATATGTCCAAATACAGGGAACAGCGATGGAAGCCAATTTTGCGCCCTCATATGCCAACTTGGCTATGGGCTATTGGGAGAATCTACACATTCTCCACAATAACCCATATGCCCGTCACATTGTATTCTTCGGTCGTTATATCGACGATATCGTCATCATCTGGGATGACGACGTCAATGTGATTACAGACTTTGTAAAATATTGCAATGAGAACCAATATGGTTTATCTTTTACCTTTGTTGCCAGCCCTGATACGTTGCCCTTTCTCGATCTGGAGTTAGGGGCTGACGTAGCCATTTCCACTATCATCTCCAAAAATTATGTCAAACCGACTGCGGGCAATTCATTTTTGCACTATAAAAGTTGCCATCTTCCGCAATGGATCAATAACATCCCAAAGGGGCAGTTCTGCCGAATAAGACAGAACTGCACCAGAGAAAATGACTACGTCCACCAGAGTACTTTGCTCAAAAACAAATTTACAGACAAAGGCTATCCTGTAGATTTCACGGACCGAGCCTTTAAGCACTATCTTAAAGGCAAACCTCCGAAACTATCTCGAGACCCTGACCAACATACAGTACGGTTTACCACCACCTTCCACTGTCAATTCAAGAAAATGGAAAGAATTCTAGCGGATCATTGGGACATACTACTACAAGATCCACTACTAAAACCCTACATTTCTGAAAAGCGCTCCCAACATCAAAACAAAAATAACTCCTAGTAGAATCCGATCAAAACACTGTCCCCCCAGCCAGCCCGCACTCATCCCACTGGTTGGGATGTTCCTGTGTAAAAAACCGCTGTGCAAAACCTGCAGATTTGTTCACCATGGCCAGAAGTCCTTCACCACCAAGGGTGTTACTCATGCGCTAAAAGATTTTTACAACTGCTCTTCAGATTTTGTGATCTACGGACTATCCTGCCCTTGCGGCCTACTTTATGTGGGCCGTACGATACGAGCACTCGGTTCGGTGAACACCGAAGAGCTATTGAGGGTGGAATTGATCCCCTAAAGGTGGCACATAGTGTGCCCAAACACTTTGCCCAAGTCCATAAAAAATCCACCGTAGGGTTACAGGTGTGGGTCATAGAACAAATCCCTAGATCTCTACCAGCTGCAGAACGTTTCAAAAAACTATGCGCCCGTGAAACGTTCTGGATTTACCAGTTAGACGTTCTCTCACCTGGGGGTATGAACGAAGGAATAGAAATCTCTACCATACTGTAATACTGTAATACTGTAATTCCGGTACCTTCGTCTTTCTGCCCATAATGTAGAGAGTTCACAACTATATAGGCTTACAATTAAAATAACTATATTATTCTTCATTATCCCCTAGACCTGTGGCCCCATTCAGTATTGCAGACACTGGTTTCCCCTTTTTATAGTCCTATTGAAATTTTTATACAACTTCGTACTATGTCAGATATCTTCTATATATATTTCTATATGTGCATTTATTCTATATGTGCGTATATGCATTTACACGTGTACATATACGTGTATATATCCTATTGTTATACATCTTATATATATATTTTACAATTCCTTCCAATTTCTTTTAATTTTTTCTAATTTTTTCCAATTTTACTACTATGCAGGGCATAGCCAGTAGTATGTCATATTTTTATATTTTTATTGTTGATTCTTCTAATTCCTTGCTTTATCTCCCAGTGCTATCCATGCATATGTTGTGCGTGTATATACATCTATCTTGAACATTTAGTGTTTTACCATTTTTATATATATGCTCTATGACTAATGTGTTGTATTAATAAGATGCATTTTACATGTCCGATTATTGTTTTGTGCTTTTAGAGACCAATCATCTGTCCCTCTCCCCCTCTCTCTCTACTCCCATCCTCCCTCCCCCCCCCCCCCCCCCTTCACATTCAGTTTTTTGCTGCAAGTCGTCTTCACCACCTCAGCCTCCTTTTTTTTTTTTTTTTTTGCTCCTAGCTGTCTTCACAACTTCAGCCTTTTTTTTTTTTTGCTCCTAGTCGTCTTCACCACTTCAGCCTTTTTTTTTTTTTTCACCACTTCAGCCTCTCCCCCCCCCCCTCCCCCTCCTTTCCCTTCTCCTTCCCCCTTCTCTGTTCTCCCCTATTCCTTGGTTACATATCTCCCTCCTCCTTATTTTTTGTCTCCGGTTTTATCCTGTATTTTTTCTCTTCTATTCACGTCATTAATCACTTTAAACAGCACTGGGCTCTGTATATTCCTTTTGCTCTCCCGCCCCATCCCCTCCCCTTTCTCCGCCCCGCTCCCCCTCCCCATCCTTACTTAACTCTCTAGCATATCTAGTAGATTAGTCTGTTGAGAAAGGGGCGCGGCTTGCTTACCACCCAAGTGCGCTTACCCAGGAAACGCGTCCACTACTGATGACGTCATCCCCCTGCAGCCAGCTGTCTCGTGTGTCTCGAGCCTCATTCTGAGGCCGCTCCTCCATTGTCTGAAGCCGGCTCATTACAACCAGGAAGAGCTGTCACTACATCCACCACAGAGACTGTTCACAGGCACAGGACTGGGAGCGCCATCCATGACTCTTACTATCATGCTTGTTTTTATCACCACAATGTGAGTTTATCTCTATATATCTTATTAAAGCATTTTAAATCTATAAAAATGTCTGCACCCAGAGGCGCCTCTTTACTTGTTGTACTTCAGCCTCAGGACCATGGTTTCGTTCTACTATGTTGGCAGCCCTGCTTGCTTCTCTGGGCGTTTTTTTCCCCTCATCCTGATCACAACAATATATGGACTATTGGCCTATTGTATGGATTGTTATTGTTCACATTTTATATTTATTTTTTTGACTGTCCTTTGATTGCTGTATTGTATAGCTTTATTGTATATATTTGATTATGTGGGAACTCTAGGTGATTGCGCCTAGACTTGTTATTTTATATCATTCTGGTATAACCAGTATGTTGCTGGTCCTTGTTGGGCATATATTGTAATCTTTTTTTTTTCATGCAGCCTGTGGGGTGAACGAAAAAAAGAGATTGATCGGTGGGTATGCCCACCATTAGAATACCTCCCTTCATCCACCCACTTCTAATGGTGGGCATACATGCACCCTTTATATATGCCGAAGCATGGGGGCATCCCCCGCAAAAGTTAGGAGCAAATCGCTCCTCCGCCCCTGCTGCCCCCATGCTTCGGCATACATCACCTCCGTTGGAGTCACGGCTTTATATATCGTGGGAGCAAACGCTGTTGCTGTCAAGATAAATAAATCCGCGCTGCAGCTGAATGGCATACCTGAAGACAAAAAAATGGTTAACAATAAAACACAGTAAACGGTAAAGTATAAAAAATTGCATACCTGAAAAGCAAACATGATAAAACATAATAACAATAAAACATTGCAGAATAGAATACAGTAAAAAAAAGAGCAGAACAATAGAGAGAGAATAGAGAGAGAGAGAACAATAAAACGACAACTATTTTTTAAATTTTTTTTGTGTTTTTTTTTTTTTACACCTTTTTTTGTAACTGTAACTTTTGTAACTGTAACCGGTTCCAGGTTCGGGTCTCTCAAAATGCGATGGCATCTTGGGAGAACCTGTGAAAGTGTGCCTAGTCTGTGCAATGCGGTATGCTACGCTAATACTCAACTAGTGTATGTAAACATTCACCAATGCAAAGACCAGGATTGTCAGGACAGGAGGGACAATAATAGCGGGTGTCATGCCTATATCCGCGCTTGCTGCAGACACAACATCTTTTTTGGGGGGTTCGTTGGGTAGGGGTACTCGGGAGGACATAAAGAAAATGCCTCTCATGCAGCTGACTGCATTTGGTTGGGGATGTAAATGGGGGAAGTACGGGTGCTGCAGAAGTGGTGGGTTCCCAATTAGGATTGGCGAATGCAGCAGGAAGGGCATTATGGGCATGACAGGCCTGTGTTTGTCTTCTTCTTGGTGGAAGCGGGACACTACTTGTGCTTGCCACCTCACCAGCTTGAACTGCACTTATGGGACTCGCCACGTCACCAAGTGTTACTGCAGTGCTGGTTTGACTACGACCGGGGTGTACTAGGCCGCTGGTGCTTGCTAGTTCCCCAAAACGCTACCAAAAAAACTGTTAGCGATGGCAGGGATCAGGCCTGACTCTGCGAATGCTGCAGTTATGCGTTTAGTGTTTTGTAAGAGACAGTGATCGATCGATACTGCACTTGGGTGGGCTGGGCTGGGCCGGGCGGAGGGGCAAAACGCAGGTGCTAGCAGGTATCTGGGCTGATCCTGCTAACACTGCGTTTTTGGGAACCCTAAACTGCTGGGGACGCTAGTATAAATCTGAGCGGATCAGATATTGATCCGTTCAGATACTATACCACTAAGGGAGGCGTATGGTGCGTGCGTGGGTGTTAGCGGTACTGGCGCTAACCTGACACTGCCTGGGGTGACACAGACCTTATCTGACCCTAAAACCTAAGTTATATCAGCGCCGGGCGATTAGGGGGCTAAACCTTTATTCTGTAATAAATGGCGGGTGCCCTGATACTATAAAAAATAAACAAACTAACCAGCGTCACCCGTAACAGTTATACGGTAATCACTGGTGAAAGGGTTAACTAGAGGGCAATCAAGGGGCTAAAACCTTTATTAGGTAGTATATGGGGGTCCCTGACGCTATAAAATGCTGACGGCGAACCTAAATATTTACCTCCCTAACTAGCGTCACCAGTGACACTAATACAGCGATCAGAAAAATGATCGCTTAGTGACACTGGCGACGGGGGGTGATCAAGGGGTTAAAACTTTTTATTGGGGGGGTTAGGGGGGTACCCTAGACCTAAAGGGGGCTAACACTAATTGCCCTACCACACTAATGCCCCGTACACACGGTCGGATTTTCCGATGGAAAATGTCCGATCGGAGTGTGTTGTCGGAAATTCCAACCATGTGTGGGCTCCATCGGACATTTTCCATCGGATTTTCCGACACACAAAGTTGGAGAGCAGGAGATAAAATTTTCCGACAACAAAATCCGTTGTCGGAAATTCCGATCGTGTGTACACAAATCCGACGGACAAAGTGCCACGCATGCTCAGAATAAATAAAGAGATGAAAGCTATTGGCCACTGCCCCGTTTATAGTCCCGACGTACGTGTTTTACGTCACCGCGTTTAGAACGATCAGATTTTCCGACAACTTTGTGCGACCATGTGTAGACAAAACAAGTTTGAGCCAACATCCGTCGGAAAAAATCCTAGGATTTTGTTGTCGGAATGTCCGAACAAAGTCCGACCGTGTGTACGCCCTATAACTGTCACAAACTGACACCAATGCAGTAATCAGAAAAAAAAACTGCTTGGTGTCAGTGTGACGGGGGGTGATTAGAGGGTGATCGGGGGTAAAGGGGGGTGTACAGTATGCCTTGCATGTTCTACTGTGTGTGTAGTGTTTGTGCACACATATCGATGTCTTCTCTCCTCGGCACCGGAACGGAAAATACCGAGCCGAGGAAAGATGACATCACTTCCTCCGCTTCTGTTTACTATGCAGAAGCCGAGGAAGCCTGTCATTCGCCAGGAGCGATCGCGAGGGGGGAGCCACGAATGACCCGCGGGAAGGCAAGGACATACCTGTAAGTCCTTTTGCCTGCCTGGGCCATTCTGCCGATGTACATCGTCGTGCAGGGGTCGGCAAGTGGTTAAAATACTGATGCGTTAAAGGGGTCGTAAAGGCACAAGGTTTTTTATCTTAATGCATTCTATGCATTAAGATAAGAAGCCTTCTGTGTGCAGCAGCCCACCTCAGCCCCCCTAATAGTTACCTGAGGTCCCTCTCTGTCCAGCGATGTCCACGAATGTCTCAGCTGTCTGAGATTCTCATTTGCTAATTGGCTGAGACAGAGCAGCAGCAATTAAGGTCAGCTAGCCAATCAGGGGAGAGAGGGCCAGCGCTGGGTCAGGCTCCGTGTCTGAATGTATACATGGAGATGTGACTCGGCTCACAAGCAATCTGCTTGCTGTGGGGGCACTAAACTGGAGGGAGGGGCCAGGAGCAGCAAAGAGGCACCAGAGAAGAGGAGGATCCAGGCTGCTCTGTGCAAATCCACTGCAACAGAGCAGGTAAGTATAACATGTTTGTTATTTTTATAGGAAAAAAAATGAGCCTTTACAATCACTTTAAGCATGTTTGTTGCATTAACCACCTGAGGACCAGCTGCCGCAGTTATACTGCGGCAGGTTGGCTCCCCTGGGCAAATCGCTGTAGCGGCACATCGGCCGCTTTGAGACCACTAGGGGGCGCACACCGGCAGCTCAACAACGGAACAGATGCGAGTGCCCAGCAGCCGCCATTTCCGCCAGGCACCCGCGATTGCTGCTGGGAGAGACAGAATGGAGATCTGTCAATGTAAACAGACAGATCTCCGTTTTGTCAGGAGAGAGAAGGAGAGAGAAGACAGATCTGCTGTTCATACTAAGTATGAACATCGATCGCTCTCCTCCTGTGGGCAGTTCCACCCCCCCACAGTTAGAATCACTCCCTAGGACACACATTTAACCCCTTGATCGCCCCCTAGTGTTAACCCATTGCCTGCCAATGACATTTGTACAGTAATCAGTGGTTATTTTTAGTTCTGATTGCTGTATAAATGTCAATGGTCCCAAAAAAGTCAATAGTGTCGGCTCTGTCCGCCTCAATATTGCAGTCCCGCTAAAAATCACAAATCACCGCCATTACTAGTAAAAAAAATAAAAATAATAAAAATGCCATAAATATATCCCCTATTTTGTAGACGCTATAACTTTTGCGCAAACCAATCAATATACGTGTATTGTGTTTTTTTTTTTACCAAAAATATGTAGAAGAATACATATCGGCCTAAACTGAGAAAGAAATACATATTTTTTTACATTTTTTGGGGGGATATTTATTATAGCAAAAAGTAAAAAATATTGCTTTTTTTTCCAAAATTGACGCTTTTTTTTGTTTGTTTATAGTGCAAAAATTAAAAACCGCAGAGGTGATCAAATACCACCAAAAGAAAGCTCTATTTGTGGGAAAACAAGGACATCAATTTTGTTTGGGTACAATGTCGCACGACTGCCCAATTGTCAGTTAAAGCGACACAGTGCCGTATAGCAAAAAATGGCCTGGTCATTAAGGGGGCAAACCTTCCTAGGCTTAAGTAGTTATTGTGAGTTGTTAGTTGCGTTTGACGTGCATTTAATGTGCATAATAGGCGTGTTAAAAATGCTCCCCAAACACCCTGTGTGTTTGACGCGTGTTTGATTCATGTTTAATGTGTTAAAACACACCTCAAATGCCTCTTTTTTTTTTACTGTTGTGAACAAGGCCTAACCCGCCACAAACGCAACGCAATTATGCTGAAAATGCATGGCGGCATGTTTATGGTGCGTTGCCATAGACTTGAACAGAAGAAGTTGAGATTCAGGCTTCAACTCCTTCTAAAGTCCACATGACGATTCATTTTTGAAGCACAGAAATACGATGCAATGCAAACAATTCCTGTTTTGATAATGTAAACAGTATTGTGTGCTGCCCATATTATCAATTGCAGACTGCCTTACTAGGATTTTCAGGAGTGTTAAAAATGTACCTCAAACTCCTGCTTTTAATGCCAGTGTGAACAGAGCCTTATGCCGCGTACACACGGTCTGACTTTTCAGCTACAAAAGTCCAACAGCCCGTCCGACAGACTTTCGACAGACTTTTGGCGGACTGGGGTGCAGCGGGCCTCATGCATGTGCAGTGAGAAGCTGGCTGTGAAGGCGCAAGGAGTCACACCCTGCCTCCCACAGTTAACATGCCAGTGCCAGGGACTCAAAGATCGGTGAAGAATTGGCACAGGTGAGGCCGGAGCTGGATCCCTGGACAGGTGAGTATCAGTTTTTATAGATGCTTTGAATTTTGAAAACCTGGCTGAAGGACCTCTTTAGTATATATTTTGACATCAGGCTTTCTGCAGAAAACATACTTTAAGAGTCGGCAGTGGGTATGTTTAGGAATTCTTCTCACATGTATCACATCCAGGGGCAGTGGTGGCCTGTACATTGTGGGTGCACAGGCGCTGCCCCCCTGACACCTCCGCCGCCCTCCCTATTCATGTGCTCGGCTCCTTTCAGGACACCAAACACATGAAATACTATGGCGGGGATAGGCGGGGGGTGTGTATTATGAAGCACGTAATTAGAGCCAGAGGCTCTAATAGGCTTAAAAAAAGGGTGGGCTCGGGGCGCACAGCACTGCGTCCCAATCTTATTCTGTTGTGTGTCATAGCAAATACATTTTTGCTATTTTCACATTAACGATCCTCCCTGCCAATCAGGAGGCAGGTCAGTGAGACCTGTCTCCAGATTGGCCAAAGCATTAGGCAATCCTATTGGATGCCTAACGCTTTTGCGGAAGAGAAGACACGGCGGAGGAAGCCTGAGGAGCTGAGTGGACACAGGAGCCGCCACTTCCTGCCACTGCAGAAGAAGTGGAGGAGAGCCCCGTCACTCCAGGAGAGGAGCAGAGCCCCGCCACATGAGTGGTAAGTTCTGCCGGACTGACCGTGGGGGGGTTGGTTAAAGTGACAGCCGGGGGGGACGCGCCTGGCTGCATATGATGGGCACAGTGGCTGTATTTGGTGGGCACATTGGCTGTATATGATGGGCACAGTGTCTGTATTTGGTGGACACAAGTGGCTGTATATGATGAGCACAGTGGCTGCATATGACGGGCACAGTGGCTGTATTTGCTGGAAACAGTGGCTGCATATGATGGCAAAGTGGCTGTATTTGATGGGCACAGTGGCTGCATATGATGGACACAGTGGCTGCATATGATGGGCACAGTGGCTGTATTTGCTGGGCCCAGTGGCTGCATATGATGGGCACAGTAACTACATTTGATGGCACAGTGGCTGTATTTGATGGGCCCAGTGGCTGCATATGATGAGCACAGTGGCTGCATTTGATGGCACAGTGGCTGTATTTGATGGCACAGTGGCTGTATTTGATGGCACAGTGGCTGTATTTGATGGGCACAGTGGCTGTATTTGATGGGCACAGTGGCTGCATATGATGGGCACAGTGGCTGCATTTGATGGGCACAGTGGCTGCATTTGATGGGCACAGTGACTGTATTTGATGGGTACAGTGGCTGCATATGATGGGCGCAGTGGCTGCATATGATGGGCGCAGTGGCTGCATATGATGGGCGCAGTGGCTGCATATGATGGGCACAGTGGCTGCATTTGATGGGCACAGTGGCTGCATTTGATGGGCACAGTGGCTGCATTTGATGGGCACAGTGGCTGCATTTGATGGCACAGTGGCTGCATTTAATGGGCACAGTGGCTGTATTTGATGGGCAAAGTGGCTGAATTTGATAGGCACAGTGAGGCTGCAATTGATGTTTTTTTTTTATGTATCTTTCAGAATTTTTCAGTTTGTTTGCACCCCACCTAAATTTCGAGCACCAGCCGCCACTGTCCAGGGGTATTAGATTACCAGAATATAAAGGGATTGGGGTAAAAAAGGGAACTGCAGCAAAGCCTGAATAAGAACTGAAGATGATTGCTTTGTTTCCTGTATACATTTTAAGGTTTAATTTTACATTTTGATATGAATTTGCCTTTATGTCAAACTGTAATATTGACGTTGGAACTTTCGGAGCCTTCATGACAGGTATACTTTAGTACTTCTTAGTAAACACCATGCTAATAAGGTTCATTAGAGCCTCTTATTGTCATTTTATAATTGTCTGGCCATTTAATGCCAAGTTCTGCAAAACAGTAGTTTGTGTTGTCTACCTTGCATGGTATATTTCTTCACCATAAAAAAATATGCTTACACTCACTATGTTCTTTGCAGTGCATGAGTGTAGCATCAGCAGTTTAAGTGAAGCAGCAGTAAACAGCTGGCTTTGAGTAGGGTCACTGAATTTGTACATTTCTCTGTTTCGGGACTCTCCATGCAAGCTGTATAAAACATAATGAAAAACTCTCTTGGGAGTCTGGAAAATATGTGCGGAGAACTTCAATGAGCATCATTTCTTTCAGGTAAGCATATTACTAAAATAATCATTTCATAGACACAGTTTAAAGGAAGTTCCACATTTAACCATTTCCACAATCCATTCCTGTACTTTCTAAAATCAAAAAATTGAAAGGATTGAACAGAATCTAGTACCTTTTCTCACATGGCATACCCTGTAAGAATAACACAATCAGTTTTTTTTCAGCAGAGAGTACTTAAAGAGTAACTCCACTTTTGATAAGAAAATCTATGTACATTGCAAGGATTTTAACAAACCTTGTAACAGAGTCCTACCTGTTTATGTTCTTAAGAAAAAACTATGCTCAATTACATCCTGAAAGGGAGTGTCTGTATTCAATCTAGACTTGCTGGTACAGAGTTTCTATTACATAAGATTGTTCCAGCGGTTTTGCTGCTTTACTGAAGAGGTCAGCAAGACAATGGCATCCTGCTGCACATTTTATGGACCTGGCTTCTTATATGTCCTTTCTGGTGAGAAGTCCAACGTCCCATTTTTAAGCTAACCAACATCCCAGAAGACCAATGTCTTCTACATCTGACCCCACTTTCCAGAAGGAGATACAAGACATCTCTCCTGATCCAACTCCCTAATGCAACACAGGTATGTATTCCAGAAAGGATGTATTCTAGAAAGGTTGAGATGTCCTGATCCCCCAACGGTGTATGAAACAACAAATTTTTTCCTCTTGGGGGATTTTAAATTGGGGGAGGGTCTCCAAGAATTATAGCAAAGAAAGTATAAAAAATATATCCAATTTTATTATATCAAAAAAATTTTAAAAAAAACATAGCACATACTAAAGGGGATCACAGATACCAACAAATATTATGGATGCCAGAATGTACAATTGACAATAATACAACCAGAAATATACATAACGAATTGGCGGAACTACACTTGACCCTTGGAGGCTGCTTGAGCAAAAAGCTCTTGACAGTGCAGGCCCAACGCGTTTCAAGGTGTTTGCTAATGATTATAACCTCTTCTTCAGGGGCTGAGGGTGAGGTGTATATCCGTCTGAGGAACATTTTTGGAAAAAGAAAAAACAAAAAGAGAGAGAGACACACGACAAAATATATTATATATCAAAAATAATGCGAATACAGCTATTGACATACGCAAAGTATTGTAAAATAATAACAAAAATGATAATGCTTCCTAACCGTAGTATTATCGGGTCAACATCACATGACATCCAATCCAAGGAAGGGGGAGGATAAAATGGTTAATCACCGGGGTCCAGAATCGAATAGCGGCGCCACCACCACGAGACCGAGATCATAAGCAGATCAAGACCGAACACAAAGGGCGTCACGTCTGTCTGCTAGATATTAAATCATATTATTAGCTAGGACTTGGGCAAAATGTATGTGAGGAGGAAGATATATCCTCGTAAATAATGAGGCAACCCCTCTTATGGTAAAATTCAGTATTAACTAAAAATTAATCAATAACATTGTACCTAAATAGGGGAGCTCCAATGGGTATTTATTAGTACATACCTATTGTTGTGTAGAGAGTAAAAATCTCAACTCTCGCTCCAACATATGGATAACCATATGGCTGATAGCCACCCAGCTGTTTACAGTTATAGTGATGTTAATGGACTGAAGATAGAAAGAAAGACAAAAAAGAAAAGACATAATGAAGAGTCTTACTAAGTTAGGTGTTTGTCACTTATTATGCAGCTATCTACAAAAGTCTAATTGACATACCTATAATGCTGTTTATGGTGGCTAATTGAGCTTTAGTCCAAAAAGAAAAAGCATTGGAGTTCCTCACTTGATGACTACAAAGAAGAGAGGGGAATAATAATTATGCTCAGGATGTATAAACATCCACCAGCTCCTCTTAACATTCGAGTTCTATCTTCCATACACATACAAGGAACAAAGTTCATTTACCTTACACGATCAGCAGCAACTGCACATTCAGTTCAGTGTCTCCCCAGCGAGTAAGCTGGCGGCTTCATGTGCAGTTTAAATAGTGCTGTTCGTGATTAGTATATTAATGACAGCTGACTCCTCAGGGAGCAGCGTCATTACTGACAGGAGAGGCCGCCCTCCGAGTCCCCGGCGCGCAGACCCGCCCCCCCACCCCACACACGGGTCCAATCCAGGAGCGGAGTACATCGCATCCTGGAGGGGAAGGAGGACCAGTGCTGGGAGGGGACCGGCGTCCGCGTCGGGCACCCGCGGCGCGCTGATCGCCATGACAACAGGATAAACATATCCCTGTCATAGGCGGTCATGTGGGAGTGGTCAGGCGTTGCCAGACAGAAGAGTGGCAGCCTGACCCCCGTGCGCCGAGTGTTGGATCCGAATGCCTACTGAACACGGCTGGCCGGACCATAGCGCCGCCAATCCTGAGCCCCGGCGGTACACTCGACCCCTGGATGAGACGGATGCATGTGATATCTCGCCCACAAATAGTCATATGAAAAACATAAAGAAAAAAAGAGGACAAAAAGAAAAAAATGTGGTGATTAAAACTATTGCTGCAGAAAGGGGAAAGAATAAAAACATATTGGAGAAGTAAATACACATACCAAGGCACCTGTCAGAAAACAGTCAACATGAACAGTATATTCCCATAGAGCTATAGGTGGGGGAGGGGACAGAGGCAAATTCATTCCTCATAATGCGTGCCCCTTCCTCATATAGTCGCAGATAACTGATGGCAAGTTCCATCGGTTTAGCTGCTTAGATGCTACAAAAAGAGAGGAGTGTTGGCATCAAGATGTTCCCATTCTGACCCTCCTGAGGTGAAACCCTCAAGGAAGGGTCTAAAGGAGGTAGTCTCATTTAGGCCTGGTGCCTTAGTGGCCTGGAGACGAAAAATCCACTTTTGTTCTTTTTGTAGAAGGATTTTGTTCCAGTCCCCCCCACGTAGACCTGGGTGGACGCGATCCAAGATCAGAAATGACAATTTGGGGAATATCCCCGAATGGAACATGGAGACGTGTCTACCCAGTGGTAAACTGGGATTGCACGTTTTCATGGAAATAATGTGGCGGTAGGCTCTCCGCCAGAACTCCTGATTCGTTTTACCAACATAATAGCATGCGCAGTCGCACATGAGTAAATACACAACACCTATTGTTTTGCAGTTAGCAAAATGTTTCGGTGTGTATTTACTACCATCCGGAAGTTTCCCATCCGGAAGATCCCCCAACGGTGAGCCAGCGGATTTCTGTGGTAAATGGATTAAACAATGTGGAAACACTGACCGCTGCTCTGCAACATAAGGAGAAATGTTTCCGGAAGACCCAGTATTAGTGGCAGGATTTCCAGTTGTGTCAGGAATACAGCCCCCTGGTCACAACTGATGACCCAATATCCTCTGTAATAGGCATCTTATGGACCCTTAGGTATGCTTTGCTGGTAAGGGTATTAGTTATATTTTCCCTTACCCCCCCACCCTACTTTTTTTTTCCACCCCCACATCTTTGTATTGAGGATTCAATCTCTATCTAAGTCCCATATACTGTTTCTTTATACTTGCCTTCCAACATAATTTCCTACTTAAGAAAAAAAAAAAGAAAGCTCTATAGTGAACTCTCCTACCTAAAACTATGCTCAATTACATCCTGAAAGGGAGTGTCCGTATTCAATCTAGACTTGCTGGTACAGAGTGTCTATTACATAGGATCCTTCCAGCGGTTTTGCTGCTTTACTGAAGAGGTCAGCAAGACAATGGCACCCTGCTGCCCATTTTATGGACCTGCCACCTTATATGTCCTTTCTGGGGAGAAGTCCAACGTCCCATTTTTAAGCTAACCAACATCCAAGAAGACCGATGCCTTCTACATCTGACCCCACTTTCCAGAAGGAGATACAAGACATCTCTCCTGATCCACCTCCTTAATGCAGCACGGGTATGTTATTTCAGAAAGGTGGAGATGTCCTGATCCCCTAAAGGCGAACCAGTGGATTTCTGTGGTAAATGGACTCAACAATGTGGGAACATGGACAGCTGCTCTGCAACACAAGGAGGAATGTTTCCGGAAGACTCAGTATTAGTGGCAGGATTTCCAGTTGTGTCAGGAACACAGCCCCCTGGTCACAACTTTGGTAATAGGCAACTCTGTAATAGGCATCTTATGGACCCTTAGGTATGCTTTGCTGGTAAGGGTATTAGTTATTTCTTCCCTTACCCCCACACCCCACTTTTTTTTTCCACCCCCATGTCTCTGTATTGAGGACTCTATCTATATCTAAGTCCCACATACTGCTTCTTTATACTTGCCTCCCAACATAATTTCCTACTTAAAAAAAAAAAAAGAAAGCTCTATAGTGAACTCTCCTAACATGGAATGTTGATTGACCCTATAATTGGCACATAGCCTCCCAGCATCCCTGTATCTTAGCCTGATATCAGTCTGCAGTTCTCTTTTTCCATTTGTTGTTGTGATTGTATTTAATGTTGAGATAAAATGTTGGGAATGGAAGGAGGGGCAAGAGACAGTGCCTTTGGGAATTGACTTGGAGTATTGTTATTTTGTCTTCGTGACCCTTACTTGTCAGTTTCCTAACACTTGATGTAAATTGTTGGCTCGCTGTCATGGTGTCTGTATATTGCTAAAGGGCTTAATAAAACATTTAAAATAAAAAAAAAAATATTAAAACAAACTTTTCCTGCAATGTTTACCCTAAATTAAAATATTTCACCCACAATACTTTGCTTTTGCTGCTAAGTGTTCTCAGGCTAATGGCCAGCATAATTTAATTCACTTTATCTGAGCCCAGTTTGACCTGGACCTGCCCCTACTACTTATTGGACAGTGAAATAAGATGCAGCACAGTGATACACTGATTTCTCTGTTATTCTGCTTTCTCCTCTTATCAACATACTTCTAGTCTAAAGCCCACACTTATTTTTTATTTAAGTTTTGGGAAGATTTGTGAGGAGTTACAGTCTCAGTCAGGTTTCCATTACTGTCTTTGTCCTTATTAGGGCGTTTCACTTCCTCTGCTTTTCTAGGTGACCTCTGTCATTGGGACTAAAAGTGAGGGAAAACCAAAAAAAAAAAAAGTTTAAGCGCATTAATTGAAGTAAATGATCTGAATCTATCTAATACTGCCAAGAATTTTGTAAAATAAAATCTATTTTCTTCTGCATAAATAATTAAAAGCTCTTCATTAAATAAGGCGGGGTGTATTGCTTCAGTTACATAATGCACTGATTCAAAGAAATCTTTTAGGTTAGATGGAATTTGTCTCAGACAAGACATTCAGTGATGGAAAATGCCATTACTTGACTATCATAAGCTATCCTAGGAGAAATAAGGAGAAATTCAGCCCTCTGGAATATTATATACAGTACTGTTCTTTGATAATAATAAATGCCCTGGTGTTTTTGAGAGTAATACATGCCCCAGTGTTAGTGGAAGTAATGAATGGCTTGGAGTTATTGGTTAGTTATTGGTGATCTATAATTTGAGTATAGAGGCAATTTAACCCCCCCCCAATATTAGGGTTCATGGGATCTTGAACAAGGGAACCAGCACGCAGGGTTTTCCCATTGCGGGAGCTGGATTTTGGCTACCAGCTGTAGAAGCCGAATCTTGGCAATTTTGCAACTGGCCCTTAAAGTCAGATTATGGGGCTTAGCAAAGTGAATGTTGCAAAAAAAAGGTAGAACTGTGTTCATTTTTAATACCCAATCATGTGAAAGGGAAACTAAAATAACAATATTTTGTCTCACAATTGGGTATTCAGGTATACAGCTTTATATGATTTTACACCATACATGTACAGTCCTGTCACTTTAGGTGGAACACTAACGTGCAATAATAATAACTATTGTCGGGGGGCGTGGCCTGACCTGGCATGAAGATGGCTGCTTAGTTCTTCAGCTCCTGCTCTCACACGACCTGAACTCAGCCTACCGGAGGATCAAACGACCTAACACCGAGCCAAAATATGGGGACTGCTTCACAGAACACCTCCACCTCGCGTTCCCGCTCTCCGAGGGAGCACCCTGATAATACTGGGCATAATATCCCAGAAATGTTCAGAGCGGGCAGGGGAAACATGGCGTCCTTCCGCCCAAGGAGCTCACAGGCCGCAACTTCCTCACAAATGGGAGCGCCGTCTCTCACTCTCCCTGTCAGCCTGACGAACGAGAATGCCGCGGAGGAACAACCTCACCTCCCTCATTTAAACATCAATGACCTGCGGATGATTGCAGCGGATATAAAGGACACCCTTTCAGCTGCCATCTCGGAATTGCGCCTCGACCTCCGCGCCTTGTCTGACAGAGTTACGGCAACAGAACAAACGGCCGAACAACAGGACTTACAACTACGCAAAACTACCCGTCATGTGGATACTCATACACTTCAGATGAGAGATATGCAGAGACATATCGAGGACCTCGATAATAGGGGTAGAAGACGTAATCTAAGGATCAGGGGGCTCCCTGAGTCCATTGAGGGGGAACATCTGACACCCTCTGTGACCAGCCTATTTAATGGTATCCTGCACAGACCTCTCCAGACACCAGTCGATTTTGAAAGGATTCACCGCGCACTGAGACCCAAAGGAAGGGACACGGACCCACCCAGGGATATAATATGCTGTCTGACTGACTACAAGATTAAAGAAGATATCCATAGACAGGCCAGAAGCATCCCACAAATAGTGCATGAAGGGAAGTCTGTCCAAATATTCCAGGATTTATCAGGCATAACTCTCCAACACCGCAGAGATCTAAAACTCCTACTGGACATGCTTCGCACCAAAGGAATCACATATAAATGGAAGTTTGCTTTTTGTCTGGCAGCTACCCCGCAAGGTCGCAATGCATTCCTCAAAGTGCCTGAGGATCTTCCCTACTTTTGTGAGGTGCTAAACATCCCCATAGTGAAGGTACCTAATTGGTATGCGGACTTTCGCCGCTCAGCCGTACGCAGAGACCACCTCCCAGCAGAACCTATGGAAGCTGTGAGCTCGGGACACAGGAGGAGAAGATCACCGTCTGCCTCAGCGCACCACGGCGCACACCGCACCAATCATCGCAACT
Organism: Lithobates clamitans; assembly: GCA_037952925.1. Taxonomy (NCBI): domain Eukaryota; kingdom Metazoa; phylum Chordata; class Amphibia; order Anura; family Ranidae; genus Lithobates; species Lithobates clamitans. The sequence goes on from JBBGZY010000285.1 coordinate 3,292,481, forward strand.
TTAGTGCAACCAAATCCCCCACTTCAAGGAGAGCCAGACGGGATCGCTGACACCCTTGGAGGATTTTGTGGTAGCCTAATAGTTATGCTACGGCATGTTCTACTTATTCTGTTGCCTACTGCGGTTCCCCCGTTCTGGTCCCCCCTTCCACCACCAGTACCTAACTCTCTGAAAGGGGACTATTTGAACTGTATGCACTTCGTTTAATGACACTGATAAAAAAAAGGGATCAATTCCTGGCTACCCCGCCACTGCCATCGAACTCTGAGCACCTGAGAGACAAACTACAATCCCCAGGATGCTTCACTCGCGCACTCCGGATATACACTCCCACTCCTGTACACGAAGCGGAAGCCCTACAACCTACAGTCTGTCACCGTAGAAACTTCCGCCTCATCAGCTAGGAGCGGTAAACCCACCACATGCACCAACGCTGCCCAGCCTACGTACCCGACGCCCGAGAGCACATCCACGGATCAAGATCATTGGCCAGAGGCTGCTGCACGGACTCACCACAACTATCGTCCCGGATCGCTAATGTAACTTAAACCTGTCAACTCCATCACGCTGCGATGATCCGCACGTCCTCCGAAACTCCAGGGCTGGTCCTACAAGGGACAACCATCCGCTGCCTACAGGACGACCCTACTACCCTGACATGGATCCTCCAGGCATACCTGCTTCTCGCCACCGGTACACTCGGCTGACTTTCTGAAGATCATCCCACAATAGATCCTTGAACTGCCGGAAATCCCGGATTTGACATCGGTACGGGCGCGTACTCCTCAAGGTACTCACTACCACACGCAGATATCTGTGGCTAGAAGCTGTCATCCCACGCGTACTCTACGATAATCATACACTACCACTGTTCGTCTTAATCTGCTACTCGGACTATAGGTATGCCAGTGGACGGGGAAAGCATCGCTCATTGGAGTGAACTTTATTACTGTCATTAATCCTATGCAGTATTTTGCAACAGTTCTTATAATACATGTACATTCCCAGTTTGTGCCTCAGCATGCACACTTATCTCACAGTTTTTCTGCCCATATGATTATAGTTTACTAAATGTTTCTTAATGTTACTCATATTAAGTTTGAATGATCGAGTCATAAGATCTACAGCCTTAATGGTTACTGACCGATTTGCGTGGCGCTTTGGCATTCGCAGCCTGTGGCCCCCGCCAGGGCCTTACATGGGTGTGGCGACGACCGCAGAGGTGCGAATCTAACGTGCACAGAGTTTGATACTAAGGCTTTCGCTTCTGATGCCCGCACTTAGGTGAGCAATTACTGATGTTATAGTTATGTATCATTCCTGCATATCCATTTTCATACCCGTTCAACCTAGCCTCCCACACTAGGTGTGCAGGTATTTAACACTGGACCCCACGACTGAAGGCATGTCAACACTTACACCCCGCAAATAACATTAAAAGGAAAAACACAAAAAAAAAACAAAAAACAATCAAATGCACTCCTCCCCTCATACGTCTCCAGGGTCGAGAGATAGCAGGAGATTCGCATATCTCACACAACCACCAGCTCTCTTGTGCCTGGTCTACACCAACCCCCACACAGTAACGGTGCGGTGCACCGGCCTGTACATCACCGATCATTTTTCTCGATTTGAGATAACGGGATAGCGAAACATCCCTGTTACCTCATCGGTTACTTCGTGGCGCTCTATATACCACAATACAGACTGCCCTTACCAACAATAGAGCACCTGTAACCCATTCCTACTCCCTCTAACCTGGTTCTCCCAACCCTGACGGAGGACATGGACCCCAACCACGCACCAACAGCCGAGACGCACTCACTCACCTCACTCAACCTCAAATCTATCAATATACGTGGCCTAAACACGCCCGAAAAAAGATCTCTCCTACTTTCCTCGCTGCATAAATCCAAAACCCATATTGCACTTATCCAGGAAACCCACTTTAGATCTGACGCAATCCCCAAATTACAAGACAAACATTTCCCGACAGTGTATCACGCGACTAATGACGAGGCTAAGTCCAAAGGGGTTTGAACCTCATATCTAAGAACTGCCCTCTCAAAGTCTCTACCATCCTGAATGACCCATGCGGAAGATTCCTATTCATAAAAGGTACCCTACACAGAAAACAAATCACTATTGCCAACCTATATGCACCCAATGAACGACAAGTCACCTTTTTTCGCACCACACTTCAATTACTCACGACTTTCAGCTCCGGCACATTAATAATCAGAGGTGATTTTAAGGTTCCCTTAAATCCCTCTCTCGATACATCCAATGGTCACTCCTCTCTCACTTATAGAGCCCTTCGCGCCATCAAAACACTATTTAAAGACCTATTGGTGCACGATACCTGGCGCACAAGTGCATTCCGATGGTAAGGATTTCACCTTTTACTCTCCACCACACTCTAAATATACACGCATTGACTATTTCTTCCTATCCCAAAATGACCTTCCTCTACTTAAGACGACCACTATTGAACCAATGGTCCTATCGGACCACAACCCTGTAACCTTGACCCTACACATGCCCTATGCGATGGTACGCCCTCACATATGGAGATTAGACAACTCCCTACTTACAGATGCAGCAATCTCCAGCACAATCTCCCAACATCTTACCAACTACTTCACTGAAAATGGAGTAGGCGACACCTCACCTGAAGTAGTCTAGGCTGCACATAAGTTTGTCATAAGAGGCACATTCATCTCTATGGCTGAACAATGACACAAACTCAGAAAAGCTAAACTAGACGAACTGACTAACCGCATCACTAAGTTGGAACAAAAACACAAAAAATCCTTAGCATCAGAAGCATTCACAGAACTGACACAAGCCAGGAATGAGCTTTTGGAAGAATTACACAAAAACATTAAACGCAAATACACATTGCAACGAAAATGCTTCTATGAGTTTGGCAATAAGTCCGGGAAACTTCTAGCCAGAGCTCTACAGACTAAGAAAGCTGCTCATACTATACACTCAATCAAAGACTCCACTGGTAAGACCTTTGCCTCCTCGGATGCTATAGCTAAACAATTTGTACACTACTTTACAGATTTATACAACCTACGCTCCCCACAAACGACCACTGCCACAGTTGACAGAAAGGAGGCAATTAGCAAGTTCCTTTCCCAATATGCCCCTACCTCCCTCACAACGGAGGAATCCACATCATTGGACTCCCCACTGACGTCTGACAAACTCATACTAGCCTTGAAACAATTGAAACCAGGTAAAAGTCCCGGTCTGGACGGACTCACAGTAGGGTATTATAAATCCTTTTCTGACATATTAATCCCTCCACTTGTCAAGGCATTTAATAGTTTCTCTCCCTCCAGTATAGCCTCCAAAGACGTCTTAGAAGCACACATTACCCTCATCCCTAAACCGGGTAAAGACACGACCATGGTCTCCAACTACCGTCCAATTTCTCTACTAAATGTAGACATTAAAGTATACGCCAAAGCTATTGCCAACCGATTATTACCACTACTCCCTAAAATAGTCTCTACAGAGCAGGTCGGTTTTGTTCCCAGAAGGGAAGCCCGAGACAACACCACCAAAGCATTAAACATCCACCATTGGTTAACCACAACAAACTCACGCGGCTTCTTCCTGTCCATGGTTGCGGAGAAGGCGTTCGACAGGGTGGCTTGGGAATTTATGGAGGCAACCTTAAATTCTATAGGCCTTCCAATGCATTTAATCCGAATGATTATGGCTCTCTACTCATCACCCACAGCTAAAGTGAGAGTGAATGGTCACCTGTTGGACGCCTTCTCCGTATCCAATGGTACTAGACAGGGATGCCCCCTGTCCCCTTTGATTTTTATTCTTACTATGGAACCTCTACTACGCAAACTTAGAGAGAACCCAGACATTAAAGGAGTGGAGATTAATCACAAACAATTTAAGGTAGCGGCCTATGCGGACGATATCCTACTATTCCTCACAGACCCAATTACGACCATCCCCAATCTCCTAAAAAACTTTGAGACCTTCAAATCCCTCACAAACCTACAAATAAACTTCTCTAAATCAAAAGCCCTTAACATCTCTTTACCAAACGATATCGTCACACAATGCAAACAAAACTTTCCATTTGGCTGGGAACCCAAAGAAATCACATACCTAGGCATTAAAATACCCCCCAAACTGACAGACATCTATAGACTGAATTTCTTACCTATCCTACAAACCCTCCAAATTGACCTACAAAAGTGGATTACGGGGCCTTTTTCTTGGTTTGGTAGGGCAGCTATCCTGAAAATGAATGTGCTACGCAGACTGCTTTACTTATTCCAAACCATCCCCGTACACATTCCCATATCCTTTTTTTCCACACTCAAAAAGCTATGTAGGAATTTTATTTGGTCTTCCAAATAACCTAGACTAAACTGGAATAGAATGACGAATCCTAAATCTCAGGGAGGACTACAAATTCCAGACATACAAAAATATTACTGGGTCTGCCACCTCTCTAGAATTGTCGACTGGCATGTTAACAACACAATCAAAGACTGGGTATATATTGAAAACACATTCTCCCCGATACCGTTAAGACTCTTACCATGGATTAACCAAAAGAAAATACCAAAGGAAGCCTCATTACACCCACTCATAAACTCCACGCTAAGAAACTTCACGGCGGCTCGCACACTGCTCCGATTGAAACCCATTCCTGGTCCCATGACACCCGTGGAAAATAATCCAGACTTTGAACCCGGCGTTCATCTCCGCTACACTACATCAGACCCACATAGACCCAGACTCAAAATACAACAAATGTTCCATCAAAGATCCCTCATGACGTTCCAGGTCCTGACCACCAAATTCCCGGACTATCACATACCTTTTTACAAATACCTGCAGATACGCCACTTCATTCATAGCCTCAAACCCACCGCAGACATACACAGGGAACTTACACCTTTTTAACTCTTATGCACCGCACAAGAACCCCAAAGACATCTCATTTCATCCATATACGCACTCCTATTTTCCACTCATGAACTTAAGAAAGACAACTTAGTTAGACAATGGGAACAAGACCTAAATATAGATCTCACCGCCGAGGAGTGGACACATATCCACAATCATATGCATAAAGTTTTCCTCAACATCTCCACCCAGGAAAACAGATATAAAATCTTTGCGAAATGGTACAGGACCCCTGATAAAATTCATAAATTCCGGCCTACTATTTCTCCACTCTGTTGGCGTTGCAACACAACCAAAGGTACACTATTGCATATATGGTGGGAATGCCCACTCATCCAAAATTACTGGGCTGAAATACACCGCCTGATCACTCAGATAACGACATACTCCCCTGACTTCACTCCTGCTCAATACTTACTTCATCACACCTCTCTCCCACAACATACTTATAAGAAATCCCTGGTTCTCCACCTCATTAATGCGGCAAATTTATGTATTCCAGTACATTGGAAAAGCACCTCTCCCCCCACTGTCCAAGACTGGATCCGGAGGGTAGACGGATTGGCTGAAATCGAAAACCTTATCCATCAATCATCCGACACACCATCCAAATACAAAAACATCTGGGCGTGTTGGTTTCATTTCAAATCATCCCAAGCCGAGAATACCTCAGCTGGTTGCCAGCCCTCTGATCCCGAGGGAAACACGAACGCATAAACACTTGCTTATATACATCAATAAACATGTAACAGGCTGACTAAACCTCCGTCTCACTTTTCACTTTTCACTTTCCCCTCTTCTTCCCCCCTTTCCCCTGCCCTACACTCCCCACAACCCGCAAGGTATACCTGCAAACGCTCCTTGATATTAGGAGTCTCTTCAGAACTATTATCAACTTATTCGGTTAGAACCGACATGTTTCAGAACTAGCTACTTTTACACTCCCCCTACTGGGCACAGATAGTTCCCTATAGGGGTGCCCGGGGGAGGGAGTAGAGCTCGTATGGTCGTTAAACATTAAAAATTAATAATTAACTATTAAAATTCATGAATTAAAAAACCCAACCACAAATATATACAGAGAAAGCCTTACTGTTATAGGAACCAGTGTCTCTCTTCTTACGTTAAACCAGCAATATCATTATATGCCACAGGGTTGGCTCTGCAATTCGCACTCAAGACGTACGAACTGATCTCCTCTTCCTTTAGATACTAACCAGCGAAAAGTATAGCTACAATTGTTGACACTGTATTCCATAAGGTACTACTTTGTCCCTTAGGATTTACCTGTTAAATTCTTCTTGTGTTTTTTTTATGACATATGCCTCTGTATCTCCTGCTGTAATCTTGTGAAAACTCAATAAAATATCTTTAAAAAAAAAAATAATAACTATTGTCCCTTTAAGAAATGTGAACAATTTGAATATTGTGACTTTAAATGCCAATGTCCATAAAAAAAAAAGATTTATATATATTGTATAAACCAAGTCCCATCAAAGTCCACCATGCATTAGTTCAAAAAACACTTCTCTCCTTTTAACAGTGTCAGCACACCAAGTGAAAGCATCTTTCACTGCCACCAATGTATAGCCATACTCCAGTCCTTTCCATGCAATTTGACCCATAATTAATGGAAGTATCTTAGTGTCAGTTTTGCTGTAATATGCTCATGCGAGCGTATTCACACATACAGGCGGTGTAAGACCATTGGCTACGGAAATCTTTCCGTGGTCACGGCAGATCTGTTTGCTCTTTTAAGGATGTTCGTTCATGCCTCGCCAAGTGAGTGGCCACCTCATGGCGACTGCATTAACGCTCCTAGTAAACAGATCTGCGTACATTTGGGAACCATAGCATAACCATACAAAATTATGGCCCACTGAGCCATGATAGAGTATGGCTCGCGTCAGTGGTAGCAGTGGGAATGTGCACAGGATTGTGTTCAGAGCCATGTAAGTAGTGTTCAAATTGTCTCACAAGACGCGTGCCGCATGGCTCTGCACACGACCATCTGCACATGTCACTACTGGAATTCTATTTGAATATATACATGTGTGTGATTGGTTCTTTTGAAATAATATACATGTCTGATTAGCTGATTCTGAAGCCACCACCTTCCTTTGTTATTCATGTTTACAGTATAAATAAAAGGAGCTGCTCATCCTAGGGAGGATGGTCTGCTAAGCTCAACATGTTATCAGCATCTGTGTTACTTGGAGATAATTAAGCGCGCTTTTCCTGGCATTATACAAGAAAGCTATGATTGTGCTTATAAAGAGAAGCTTTAAATAATCCACAACAAATGCAGCGTGAAGTAAAAAGAGGCATACCACACATAGCGGGATACTATTTAAAACTGCATGTAAACATACTCATATAAAATAGATGTCACTCGCACATATCCGGATTAGGAACCCAGCGTGCATGCGTATAACATGATGACGTCAGACCCGTGCATAATTTTTGAAAGCGCCTGTTTGAGGGTGTTTTTGTAGGAAGCAGTTCTTGTTTTTGATAATATTTTTTAATTTTTTATTTATTATTTTGTGGCATAGAACTTACATTTGCGCAGAGTTCATTTGGTTTGGTATTAGCTTAAAACTATTCACTAATATGATTAATGCCCCGTACATACGGTCGGATTTTCCGACGGAAAATGTGCGTTTGGAGCGTGTTGTTGGACATTCCGACCGTGTGTGGGTTCCATCGGACTATTTCCATCGGATTTTCCGACACACAAAGTTTGAGAGCAGGCTATAAAATTTTCCAACAACAAAATCCGATCGCGTCAATTCCGACCGTGTGTGGCCAGTTCCGACGCAAAAAGTGCCACGCATGCTCAGAAGAAATTCCGAGACGGAACAGCTCGGTCTGGTAAAATTAGCGTTCGAAATGGATACAGCTCTTTCGTCACGCTGCAATGTTTTAAATAGTTTAATACAGCGCACTCTGTTCATCTTTATAATGTGAGAAGAATGAAGTAGTTTTGCTGCTCATATTCACACAGACTTCTCACAAACGTATTTCTTTATTATTTATCGGGATTCCCTCAATATATTTTGATTTGTCACATCTGACCAAATTTCTTTTTGGTTGTTTTTAATTTTTTTTTTTTCTCAAGGCTGTTTTTTTTGGGGGGGGGGGGTTGTATTTTTTTCAAGGCTGTTTTTTTATTTTTTTATTTTGTGTTTAACTCCATAATATTTTTGTGCTTGTTTTGTGTGTCAAGTTACCACAACACCATTGTTAACTTGTATTATTTAATCTCAAGGAGATTGTTTGGTGTTGGTGTCTCTTGTTAATTTCACATTGTATTTTTGAACTGTACCTGCCTCCTCACAAACAAACTGTCCTTTCTGAAGGAAAACACACATAGGCAAGTATAATTGAAAAAATAAAATAAAAAATGTATTAAGGGCTCAGAACCAAAGAGGGAGGCAACGCTGGAGAAACAGCAGAAATTGGCGAAGCCTTTGACCCCCAGGGCAGACATCAATTATTTTCCAGCAAAATTGGTGGCCTGAGGAGTCCTTATCTAAGGGAGTGCAGTCTGGTCCAGAAGTCACAGAGATCTGGAAAGCAGCAGATGACATCTGTGTCCCCAGGCTGTGGTACTACAAGAGCCTGCATATTTTGCCAGACCAGACTGAACCTAGGGCCATCACTCTCTGGTCTTCTCTGGGCTCTGGTGTTGGAGATGTGGCAGGAGGAGGAGTAGGACCTGGAGGAGGAGGAGGAGGACCATGTGTGAGGTCACAAATGTGGGTAGCACATGTTTTTTGGCCCCTCAACCCCTTATTGAGAGCTTCCAAAATTAGGAACTCACACAGGAGTCGTTGGCCCTCCTCCATCTGCATCATTTTGCAGGCAGTTATGCCAGCAAAGTCCTCCTCCACAGTGTGGGGGGTTCTTAGGGCCTCTGTAGCCTTCCAAAAGAGGCCTATGGCAGCCTCCTCCAGGTTACTCCTCTTCCTGGCACTTTGTCTTTGAAGGTGTAGAGGAGGGACCTGGATATCAGGCAGCCTGCTTGGCCCGGCCACCTCCTGGCTGAGACTTCCCTGTGTATGAAAAAGGGACATGGTTTTAGTTTTTGCTTCATCAATCACAATCAGAAATTATTAGTACGCCAATCTAACATCTAGTTAACATCATTGATTGGACAACCAGAAATATTTAGAGGAATGCTATACCTGGCTCAATCTGGGCTCCTCCACATGTTGCTGCCTGGAAGGCCCAGGTTGGGTGTCAGAAGCCTCAGCTGGGGGGGAAGGAAGCGTGGAAGGAAGACTGGAGAGTGCTGGCCTGGGTTCAATCTGACCTGCCAGAAAATGCAGTCGTCATAGTACCACAGCCTGGGGACATAAATGTCATCTGCTGCTCCTGATCTCAGGGAATCCTGGACCTTCTTGCGCTCCCTTAGATAAGTGCTCCTTAGGCCACCAATTAGAACCTTCAAATAGATGATGTCTGCTGTGGGGATCACCGACTTCACAAATTGCAGCAAATTATCCAGCGCTGCCTTCCTCTTTGTTTGGTTCTCATATTCTGGGTGGTTTATCTGCCACAGACAAGGCAGCTCCCTGAACATATCAATGAAGATTGGCATAAAGTCCTTATTTTTCAAGATATCCATTTCCACTGCAAGACACAACACAAGACAAACCCTAATGTCAGCCTAAAGTCTACTAAAGTTGTGCAAATACAGGCCTCAATCTAGAAGCAGTATAGGCCCAATGTTAAATCTTACCTTCGCTATCACGATCGGCGCCTCCGTTACTCCTTCCTCCGCTCACAGATCGTACGTACTACGCACACGTGTTACGCTTTATAGACACTGCGCATGCGTGATACTCCGCCCGCCCCTGATGTTCTTTCTAGTCTATTCCCCGCCCCTTCTCGTTCGTCGCAGTAGGGAAGAGCACATGGCGGAGTCAGAGCAGGTGTCTGATAATTACACCAACGAGGAGGAGGAGGAGAAAAGCCCGGAGCCTGAATCATCCCGATCCAGAAGGAGACGATTTAAGGCATCAAATATGTCCTTTGGGGAGATGTTGGAGATGGTCGACATAATGAAGAGGGCCGACTATGACGGGAAGTATGGACCTTACCCCAACCCCAATGTCAGAAAGGCCAAGATCATGGTGAAAGTGATCAAGAGTCTGCACCGGTATTTCAGTTTACGACGATCGAAAGATCAGCTCAGGAAGCGGTGGTCAGACCTCAAATTAAGAGAGCATGAGCAGTACAGAAAGATCCGGAGAGTGCTGCAAAAAAGTAAGTAGTTGTGCTGTGTTCCTATTCTTTATTTTTATTACGTTCGTGCTGCTCCATGTGCTTTTCTTAACTGTTGTTCAGTTTAAAATGGAAACTTTCATGGTCATGGGCACATTTTTATTCGTTCGTATCAAACATTGTTCGTTCGGTCTAGATAACACCATAGCTTTGGCCATATGCATTTGACTAAATTTTTTAGGGCCTACTTGTCTGAAACTAATTTGGTTATGTAGATGGGTTTGTAACTAGAATGAAATGTAAACTAGATTCTGTGTAAGGAGAGGACACTCAGTAGCAATTTTCACATCTGGACGCTGGAGCCCTAGTGTGGGACACAAGAACACCCTTTTTATTAGGGGGCCCACAAAGGTGCTCCAGTGTATACTATAGGGGTGTCTCCATCTGTGAAGCTTGTACAAGACAGATAAAGTATTCAAGCTTGACAAAGGACCAGAAAAATGCTACATCTTGGAACTCTGCCCACAAAAAAAAATTGTACCCCATTTCCAAACAATGTTTCATATTTGTAGTTCTGCCATCAAATATCTGTGTTCTAAGTATACCATTTTTTTTTTACATAGGGGAGAAAAGACTCGGAGGACACCCCTCATGCGAGGAGACCAGAGACCCCCCACCTCTGGAAGAAGGGGAAATCCACCCAAGACAAACAGAGCAGGAGGAGGAAGACGTGGTGGAAATTGGCACCACAACAGGTGAGTGTCTGCAACCACAGGCTCAGGTAAAAAATGGATGCCGGCATATTTATTTCTATCTTTTTAGGTGATCATGATGTTGTGGATCCAGATCCCTTCACCTCGGAAAGTGCACAGATTCTGATCGGGGAGATCATGGGGTGTAATAGGGACTTGGAAAACATCAAGAAATACATCAATGATGTTCTTCAAAAAAATAAGATCATTGATGTTTTAGGGAGAGTTTAAAACCCCTCCAAATCCCTTTGTTTTTTTGTTGTGCTACAATTTTTTTACATTTTTTGACAAATTGGAGAAAAGCCAAATTTTGAAGATGCACACAGTGTGTCAAAATGTGCTATCTGTCATCACGGGAGATCAATGGACGCGTTTTGGGGGTGCAACCCATTCCTCAATAATAAAGTAGCTGAGAGGAAGGGGTTGCACCCCCAAAACACGTCCCTTGATCCCCCATGATGCCAGCTAGCACATGTTGACATTCGGCTATTTGTGTGCATCTTCAAAATTTGGCTTTTCCTGGGGTGACTTCACCCCATCTGAACGCAATATCAAACACAGTTTGTAAATACTCATGTCTGATATTGCCTTCAAGTTCTACCAAATGTGAACTTTGTAAGTTCAAGATTTGTGTCTTTCTTGTTGGTTTTAAACATGCCTGTTTTATCTTAAATGGACATTTCTACTTTTTCTAATGTGCCCCCAAAAATTGTTATACAACAAACATGTTGGTTTGTTTTAAAAACCTTTTCTAAATGCACATGTGATTGTGCTGGTATTAAAAAGATTGTTAATCAAGAATGTGTGGATTATTGTCTCAACGCTACAACACTTTTGTGGTGCTCTAATTGCTGTTTTCTGTGACAATGGGTGTTATTTCCTAAGGGCAAATCCACTTTGCACTACAAGTGCAGTTTCAAGTGCACTTGTAGTGCAAAGTGTCTTTGCCTTTAGTAAATAAAACCCAACAGTGCTTTGTAATGTTACACAATCACGCCATTTTCAGGACTCACCACATTTCTCCCAGGGTCAGCAAAAACAAACACAAGCAGTAAATGTCACCAAAGATTTGATTATTTATTTATTTTTTTATTTGAAAAAAGTTTTAGACATTGTCTGGCATATTGATAGCCCCCCTACCCGCAAAGAATTCAAGGTATCTTAGCCGGACATCACGGGCACTCGGGGGGGGGCAAGCCAGGACGGCCACTTTCAAGCGCCGTCAGGGTTGGTTCATTTTGAATTCTGGCCTCAGGCCCAACTGAGCCAGCATAGTTGGCAGAATGTTGCAGTAAAAAGTTGTGTATAACACAGCATGCTAGGATAATGTGATTCAGTTTGTACTCTGCCATATGTATGGGTGTAAAAAATCGGTGGAACCGGCTGGCCATGATTCCAAACGTGTTCTTCACCAATCTTCTGGCTCTGGCCAGCCGGTAATTAAAAACCCTCTGGTCCGGGGTGAGGGTCCTCATCGGGAATGGCCGCATAAGATGGTCCCCCAGCACAAATGCTTCATCCTTAACGAAGACGAATGGGAGTCCTTCCACATTGTCTTCTGCAGGTGGCAAGTCCAAGCTGCCATTCTGGAGATGCCTGTAGAACTCGGTCTGGGCGATGACTCCACCATCGGACATCCGGCCATTCTTCCCCACGTCCACATACAGGAACTCATAAGTAGCTGACACCACTGCCAACATCACAATACTATTGAACCCCTTGTAGTTGTAATAGTACGACCCCGAGTTGGGTGGTGGGACGATGTGGACGTGTTTCCCATCAATTGCCCCTCTGCAGTTAGGAAAGTCCCACCGCTGGGCAAAGTGGGAGGCCACAGTCTGCCATTCCTGTGGCGTGGAAGGAAACTGTGGAGTCAAAACAAACAAAAAAAATTAGTAATTTTGCACATAAACAGGGAAAGCAGATTACACACAAACATTCAAAAAAATCAAGATAACATTTTTTGGAGGGAGTTTTTAAAGACCAAAGTATAAGGTACAACTATCAGATTCCTCCCCCCCCCCTCATGGACCATTTCTAACATTATAGGGGGGGGGGAGCTCTTGGACAGGTAACCCTCTCCACTTCATTGAGAGATGAATGCCTAAATAATGGGTCTTACTTTGGCCAGCCCCTCCTTAGTTACACTATTGGCAGCCCACTGGACAGGTAAGAAGTGTCATAATACAAAGATATAAATACACACTGTACACATTTTAGCACATTTGGACATTCTGCTATTACCGATCAAGATAATAATAGGATACAAAAACTTTAAACAGTACCATTTGAAAGTATACAGGCAGGCCCCTGCACTACATGCTTTGGGGAATTCATGCATACATCTGAGCACAAAAAAGATGGGTATAGTGTGTATGGGTTTGGCAAAGTCAGCAGATAGATGATTGAGGATAGATAGAGAATTGTTATCAGCTGACTTAGCAGTTGGGGACCCCCCAAAAAAGCCTCTGGCACTCTGCCTGAATTTAAAGCACAAATCACATTTCAAAACATTTTAGGGAGTATTTAGGGTAAAGCACTACTATGGAGCTGACAAAATACATTGTTAAGTGACTACATGAGGTGAATATAGGGCCAGGAGACCATGCTTAGGAGGTAAGTGAAGGCAAATATGTATGAAGGACAACAAAAATAATTACATAAAAATCCAGCATGAATGAGAACAAAGGGGACATTCACAGCATATTCCAATCAGGGTAATTAGGGAATGAAGAAATAAATACAATATATTATCAAACATTAAATACAATAAAATGTGATATTAAAGGATAAAAATCTTACCTTATTATACTCCTTCTGCAGGACCTGAATGATGGCAGATCAGGTCTCTGGGATAATAATTCCCAGAGCCTGGGGGGAGATGCCTGTCGAGAACTTCAAGTCCTGCAGGCTTCTCCCCGTCGCCAAGTACCGCAGGGTGGCGACGAGCCTCTGCTCTGGAGTGATGGCTTGCCTCATACAGGTATCCTGCCTACTGATATAAAGGGTCAGCAAAGCCAACAAACAGTGAAATACGGGATCTGTCATCCGGAGAAAGTTCCTGAAATCATCAGGATTATTCTCACGGATCGCACGGAGCAAAGGCATGTGACAGAACTGGTCATGCTGAAGCAACCAATTCTTGGTCCACGAACTCCTCCCCACCCTGTTCATGGACTGGGCTTGTGTCAAGGTAAGGACCCCAACACCAAGCCCCCGCACCGCACAAACTCTACGAGGAGTACGTATGCGCAACATGGCTAGAAAACGGTCGGCTGCTCAGAAAGAAGTAACAGAAGGCACTGAAGAACAGCAAGGCCTGTGAAGAGCGAACTGAAAAACAGTAACGAACTAACAAGAACACAATGACTGAGTCACGCGTAGCTTGCTGCACGCACTGAAGAGCGGATACAAACCCACAAGCACAAACTGAACAGCAGAAAACGATCTGAAAACCACGAGTCTGAAAAAGCATGAATCGTCTCTCACCAAACTTTTACTAACACGAGATTAGAAAAAGGAGCCCAAAGGGTGCCGCGCTTGGTTCTGAACTGGCCTTTTCTAGTCTCATCGCACGTGGTGTACGTCACCGTGTTCTTAGCGAGCGGAAATTCCGACAACTTTGTGCGACCGTGTGTACGCAAAACAAGTTTAAGCCAACATCCGTCTGAAAAAATCCATGGATTTTGTTGTCGGAATGTCCGATCAATGTCCAACCGTGTGTACGGGGCACAAGGCTGTTGTCATAGCTGGTTGTAACTTTCTGTACATGGTAGACCCTAACTTGAACTGAAATAAGTATGTTTAAGGTCTCTTTCAAACCTGCGGTAAGCTTAACGCCCACTGTCACCTGAATGCCTGTTTTTTTTTTACTTTTTTTTTAATTGAATGGCAATTTTACATTGCGGGACTGCACCGCAACTACATAGAATTCTACACCCAAAAGGGTAAAAATGCAGTGGCATGTGTATAGCTTTGCCCAGCTGTATTTTAACAGTTCAGATGGGCAGCCAGTGGGCAGTAAAATAACCCATTTTTACCACCCCCCCAACTGAAATAGCCCTTAGGATTTATTCATGCTGACTCGGTTAAATTAATGATAGGCAACTCCTATCCTCATATTGATTAGTGGTTCCAAATTAATAATAACTACTGCAGTAGGGAACAGACACAAAAGATACGCTCTACATCTTTCCAAATAACTGTTCTGCTTTATTATGATGCAATTGAAGGTTTTTATGCACATGATTACGTAGGTATCACATTAATATTACAATTGTACATTTATGGTAACAAGGGGCGTTACATAGGCAGGCTAATTCTAATCAGGACTCGAAAGAATGTAAACATTTACTGAAAACATTATTAGTGCTGTGTGCACAGTGAGGGCAGTGTTCAATGCATACAAAATATAATACAATTATATACAGAACTTACAAATTTCCATTACAGTCTCCCCTCTTTTGATCAATATTTTGATCACTAACCATACCTGCTATAACCTTTAACCTGGAACCTCCACACGCTTAGGTGGAGGTAGTTCTGGCCAAAGAGGCAAAAAAACTCTATTGTGGAGAAAATAATAGCTGAGCAACGTTTTTCATTACCAAATGACTTTTCATTGTGAAAAACAAATGATTTATAAGACATATTTACAGAGTACTGGCTGTACACTCCTGTGGCCAGAATGGCCTTCTAGCTGAATTGTTGGCATGCTGACTTATCAGCATATGTAAACACAGACAATTCTACATAAAATGGAAGACGTACAAAAGACAAATATGACTTCAACATGGCTAAACTACTTTTCAAATATATATATCCCTTACAATTAAAGTAATTGAATCAAAAAGTACCCTAGACTGTGATCACAAGAGGGAAACAAATCAAACACAGAGATTTCTTTAATTTGGTCATTTTTGCAGTGTCTGGTGTGGATCCAGGTGACTTTTCCTTCAAGTTTTGCAAAAAGTGTACATGAAATAGATGCTGTATTAAGTCTCCAAATATTTCCTTATATATAAATGTCTCTTAACAATCCACAAGTCACCTGGCTTTAGTTTTAGATCCTTCCAAACTTTTAGGATCTGGAATTGGGGAGAAAACACATACGTGAGTTTGTAAAAAACCTTAAAAGATCATCAACATTCTCCGTGAGATCCGAATGAAGGACTTCAGCTGCTGAGACAAAATATAAGCAAGTGAGTAACACACTCCCAAACCAAATCCCATAGGGAGAGAGTCCAATATTCCCCTTAGGGGCTTGATAAAATATAAGAAAACATTCAGGCAAAAGTTTTCTAGGTTCTTACTCTACTTTGTCCGCTACATTGTAGACAGTAGGGGGTGTAAAAATAAAACCTCAAAACTTCTAGTAAGGACTCTCCTATAAAAATTATTTCCTCTGTTACTCTCTGTACTTTCTGCACTCTGTACTTACAAACTACTTCTGATAACACTTTTTACTGTGACCTTTGCAGTAGCATTTGCCACTGGACATCCAAAAAAACATGTCCATACAGACAAAATGCATACTTGTAAGATCCTGACTTGGGCATCTGGATATATCTTTTTTGTAATCTCTGGAAGGGATGTTCAGCTTTTGGTAACACCTTTGGTAACAGGTAAAACAAGAAGTGGTATGTTATAAAAACAACTGTGGTGAACCCTGGCTCTATCCCAAGCTCATTTACTAAGGCAGCCATAACTTCTTGTGACTGATGACACGGTCCATGTGTCAAGCTCGAGGGAAAAGAGTGGCTGGCAGACATAAATGATCACCTTTTCCAAAGTCCTGTTTCATAAGAAGTTGCCCCCTGGGGACCACTTGTTCTTCTCGTTCTGGGGTCCTTAAAGTTGAATTATTATTCCCAGCTATACTGGGCCAGAACTAGGGTGGAATCTGTGAGTTGCACAGACCCATCAACTGTCCAGGACTGTAATTGCAGCATCCTTAGTGCATCCTGGTCTGCTTCCATGTGTGAAAGTTAATATGGCTACCTCAGCAAGAAGCTGGAAGGCTGAAAACAGCCAATCAAATTAACTTGGCATGCTTTATTGGTTTACCTGCCGAAGTAAAAACAAACTTCTGGCCCTTCAAATGGATCCAAAAGCTCTCTATATCTCGACTATCTATATAAATATACACTCACTCTTTTTATAGCTCACAGGCTTTGCTAAAACATGGAGCTCTGCTTTTTGAGCTGGGGAAAAAGGATCCAATGACTTTGAATACAGAGTATCCTTCTGGGTGATAAACTGCATACTCAAATCTACAAAAAATTTAATATCTGGGTCTTCAGGGAGTGTGTCCCACACTGGGCTCACAGCAGCTGATTCCTACGTCATCAGTTTAACACATGTGTCTTCCTTTGTCTCCAGCCTCCTCCAATAGAGGCAATAAGGTGGCTGGATTCAAATGTACGCATTTTTCATTGTTAGATTTGTACATAAACAAACTCATATTTTAAACCTTTCATTAGACAAACATTTAGTTAGCTGTATATTTGCTGCACAGAATGTCGGACCATTAAAAATTAAATGTTTGACCAAAACAATATTTAACTTTGTCTAATAGCACCTTTGCATAAAGCTACAGCTTTGATATATTGGGGTGAACCCTTCATTACTGGGTCCAGCTTGCATAAATATATTACAATGGCTTGTTTTCTATCACGCTGTTTGTGTAAGAACTTCAGTTTCATGTTTCAAAAGACAACTTTTTCCTGGCAATATTATAATAAATGATAACAATACCCTGCGGTCATGGAGAGATGCCCATAAATGCAAAATATTCTTCTGCTTATACCACTGTACTTACAAGGAAAAGGGGCACATCATTTCACAATCCACACATTCTGCTTTGGATTTCAAAAATAAAAATAAATAAAAACAAAAAGGATCAACAATCTGTATGATGGACCAGAAATCATCAAAAACTATAAAACAACTGGCTGCAGGCGGCATCTATCCTAACAGGGTGTGTGGACTTGATGTGATGGGTCTGTTATATTTAAATTGTATTTATTATTACTCTTACATCATGGACCGCACATCAAGTTTTCATCAAAAACCTTAAAATTTCATTTTTGTAGAAAAACATCTTATGTATCCCACCCATCTTGGCTTTGTTAAATATTATGGCAGCTGTATTCCAAATAACAACCTCATCTTAATCTAAACTAATCCCATTCATTACAAATTTCCCCAATAACCTGGATTTCATTTCCAACCAAAGGTTGTCTAAACCAGTTTCAATATACCGTATCTATAATAATAAAATTGATAAACTCATATTAGAAATGAATACTCATTATTACTTAATTTTACGTAATTTCCCTTTTTTAAATGCACTGTTTCCACTATCAAAGGATATTCAATTTGTGTAATACACGGTTAAATGTAACCTTCATTTTACCATGTCTGGAAAAGATTCAAAAAATAATTGTGATCACATTGTTTACCATTAGATTCATTAACCCGGCACATTTTGTTATACCGTATTTTCCACACTATAAGGCGCACCTAAAAGCCTTATATTTTCCTCCAAATCAGCCGTGCGCCTTATAATCCGGTGCGCCTTATATGTGCACTGAGTTTGCCCACACTCTCTGCAGTCTGCATTCAGTGCTGTTATATACAGGATGTCACCTCCTGTTCTCTGCTCCCCCTCCCCTCCTCTCCCCTTTGCAGTTTGCATTTACCCCTTCTGTACACAAGAACTCACATTCCAATCCAGCCATGTGCTCTTTTTCTCTGCTCCCCCCTCCACAGTGTGCAGTACTGCTACCGTTCAGACAGGATCTCACCTTCTGATCTGCTGCCCGCATCCATTCTCTGCTCTCTTCATGGCTCCCTCTCTGTGCTCCCTGCCTCCTCAGTCTTCTTTTTTGGCTCCCATTCTGTGCTCCTGCCTCCACAGTCTTCAATCTCAGCTCCCTTCACGGCTCCCAGCCTCCACAGTCTTCATTCTCGGCTTCCACGGCTTCAGAACTCCCGCACTCTGCATTTCTCCCTACTCCGCCCACTGAGTTCTCTGAGCCAGGACTACAGAGAGGGCATCAGGCATTAATGTGCGCTGACAGTACTAACTGTCAGCGAACATTGGGAACACTTGCACTGTTCTGTAGCAAATGTAGGGTAGGGCATTTACCCCCCCCCCCTCCCCGGCTTTTGTTTGCTTGTTTTTTTGTAGACCATATGTTTTAGCATGCGCCTTATAATGCAGTGCGCCTTATGTATGGTCAAGTACAGAAATAATCCCCGTAATTGAGACTGCGCCTTATAATCCGGTGCGCCTTATAGTGCGGAAAATACGGTAAATGTTTTGTCTAAAAAACTGGAATTGGCATGGTGTCCTTCCAGCTTATCACTGACCTCTCATCTCAGCCACATTTCTTTCATGAGAGCACAAAGGAGGGGGTCACATCTGCATACATGACACACACAAGCAATAGAACTAAAGGTCCCAGCATTCGCACACACGTACACCAATATCTCTCTAAAATCGTTTACTTTTTCCCATTTGTACACAACACATGCATATCATTCTCTCACTTTCTTTTAACTCTCATTAATATTTTCCTGCCTAAATTCTGCATTCCTTATTTTGTTCAGATATCTTTTATATCTAGCTTCTATGATCAGACAGGCAGCCATAGTGCTCACCCCATCTTTCCTCTCTGACAACATATAAAGTATTCTGTTTTACCTGTCGTTTCTCTGTTTCTGATTTTTACTAGTTGTAGTGCCTGACTCCAAATTAATCCCACAAATTAACATGAAAATGTCCCTTCCTGTCTAGTGTTAATGTCACCCTTGATCCATCTTGCTCACATAGCTGTTTCTCTAGCTGTTTACTCTGCATGATTCTTAGTCCCTGTGGACCTTGGTAACCCAGTTACCCATTGTGGATCCCTGTCCACTTTAACCATTAATCTAGGGGCTCAGTATAGGCGGAACCGCATCTTCGGTTCATATATAGCGCTCCTCTTGCACTGGGCATTTTTGAGGGTCTCTTACCCTTCATTCCCTTACTTAATTCAATGCCCATAATGACTGGCCAGTCATCTCTCTTCTCTACGTGTGCCTATACCCTCTTGCCTCTAAACTACTTTATCTAGCAGATGTACTACATATACCTGTGAACAGCACTATTCTTCCCTTTCTTATCATTAACACTCCAATGGACAATAGACAGGGACAACATAACATATAACCACCAATCAATACAGTTCGATTAAGGGGAGTAAAATAGGTACCCTTTGTCCCGAAAATGCCTTACCGATCAAGGAAGTCTGATAACTCAAATGTAAGCAAAAGGCTTACCTCAGCCGGCTGATTATCAGAAATTCCCAGATCGTCTCAAGCTCCTCGTTTCGGATACTCAGGGTCACCTGGAATCCCCTCCTAAGGCAAAGCTCGCCATGCTGACTCGGTTAAATTGATGATAGGCAACTCCTATCCTCATATTGATTAGTGGTTCCAAATTAATAATAACTACTGCAGTAGGGAACAGACACAAAAGATACGCTCTGCATCTTTCCAAATAACTGTTCTGCTTTATTATGACGCAATTGAAGGTTTTTATGCACATGATTACGTAGGTATCACATTAATATTACAATTGTACATTTATGGTAACAAGGGGCGTTACATAGGCAGGCTAATTCTAATCAGGACTCGAAAGAATGTAAACATTTACTGAAAACATTATTAGTGCTGTGTGCACAGTGAGGGCAGTGTTCAATGCATACAAAATATAATACAATTATATACAGAACTTACAAATTTCCATTACAATATGCATATCTGGAAATTCACATGATTTGAATTGCTGTCATGTTTTGTGTGTATGTATGTCTGTATATATATATATATATATATATATAAATATGATTTTATATTTTTTTGCATATTCCTCACACTTAAATTGTTCAGATCATCAAACAAATTTTAATATTACACAAAGATAACCCAAGTAAATCCATGATGCAGTTTTTAAATTATTATTTCATGTATTAAGCGAAAAAAGCTGTTCAAATCTGCCTGGCCCTATGTGAAAAAGTAATTACCCCCTCCTATGCTGAATCATGAATGAACTGTGATTAGCCACAATTTTTTGGAAAGCTGAGTTAAATTTCACTTGCCACACCCAGGCCTGATTACTGCCAGACCTGTTGAATAAAGAAATGACATAAATAGAAGCTGTCTGACAAAGTGAAGCACGCTAACAGATCATGCCACAATCTAAAAAAAATCAAGAACAGATTAGAAACAAAGTAATGTACATTTACATGTCTAGGAAGGGGTTCAAAGCCATTTCTAAGGCTTTGGAACTCCAGTGAACCACACGGAGAGCCATTATCCACAAAAGGAGATAACTTGGAACAGTGGTGAACCTTCCCAGGAGTGGCCAGCCTACAAAAATTACTCCAAGAGCATGATGACGACTCATCCAGGAGGTCATAAAAGAACCCAGAACAACATCTAAAGAACTGCAGGCCTCACTTGCCTCAGGTAAGATCAGTGTTCATGATTCAACAATAAGAAAGAGACCATGGGAGAGTTCCAAGGCCAAAGCCACTGCTGACCAAAAAGAACACAAAGGCTCATCTCACATTTACCAAAAAACATCTTGATTATCCCCAAGACTTTTAGGCAGAAATTCTGTGGACTGATGAGACAAAAATGTAACTTTTTGGAAGGTGTGCGTCCTGTTACATCTGGCATAAAACTAATACAGCATTTCATAACAAAAACTTCATACCAACAATCAGACATGGTGGTGGTAACGTGGTGGTCTGGGACTGCTTTGCAGCTTCAGGACCTGGACGACTTACCATAATTGATGGAACCATGAATTCTGAGCTCTACCAGAAAATCCTAAAGGAGAATGTCTGGCCATCAGTTCGTGACCTCAAGCTCAAGTGCACTTGGGTCAGGGGCGGATCCAGGGGGGGCAACAAGGCCATCCCCCCGAGAATTTGTTGCAGATGAGCAACCGTCTCTCAGAGGGCAGGCAGCTCGGCGGGTGAGTGAGTAGGTGGCTCAGCGGATGGGCAGCTCGGTGGGTGGGTGAGTGAGCGGACAGGCAGCTCGGTGGGTGAGCGGGTGGGCCAGTCAGCAGGTGAGTGGGCGGCTGGTCAATCCAGCGCCCGCCCTGCATCCCTGCAGTTCTGCCCTCATTGTGAATCCAGCCGCGGGCAGCAGAGAAATTACGTCATCTCTCTGCTGCCTGACTTCACTCTGGGACACAGGAAGTGACAATCCCCACCTTAGCAGGAAAGTGACAATTGTAGCAGGCAAGTGATAATCTGCAACGGGTGGCAGGTGAAGTGGCAAGTGACAATGCGCAACATGTGGCAGGAGACATGGGAAGTGACAATCTGCATCTGGTGACAGGTGACGTGGCAAGTGACAATGCGCAACTTGTGGCAGGTGACGTTGCAAGTGCCAATCTGCATCTGGTGACAGGTGACGTGGCAAGTGACAATCCGCAACGTGTGGCAGCTGACGTAGCAAGTAACAATCCACAACATTTGGCAGATGAGGTGGCAAGTGACAATCTGCATCTGGTGACAGGTGACGTGGCAAGTGACAATCCACAACATGTGGCAGGTGACATGGCAAGTGACAATCTACAACGTGTGGCAGGTGATGTGGCAAATCACAATCCGCAATGTATGGCAGGTGATGTGGCAAGTGACAATCCGCAAATTTTGGCAGGTGATGTGGCAAGTGACAATCTGCAACTTGTGGCAGGTGACGTGGCAAGTGACAATCTGCAACTTGTGGCAGGTGATGTGGCAAGTGACAATTCACAACTTGTGGCAAGTGACATTTCGCAACTTCTGGTATGTGACGTGGCAAGTGACAATCCACATCTTAAGGCAGGCAACTGTGGCAAGTGACACACTCAGGGCTCCCACCGATTGTGCATTATGGTGAGTTGAACTATCTAATTTTATATAAAAAAGGAATAATAGAAATAATGCGCTTCAATCATCTTGACACCATAACAACCATAACAACAACTTGACACCAACACAACAGCAAGTCAACAGCAAGTCCACCTCCAAATGGTTGAAACAAAGCAAAATTTAGGTTCTAGTTTTGATTGACCTAGTCAAAGCCCAGACTTAAATCCAATTGAGATGTTGTGTCATGACCTTACACAGGCCGTTCATGCTGGAAAACCCTCCAATGTGGCTGAATTAAAACAATTCTGCAAAGAAGAGTGGGCCAAAATTGCTCCACAGCAATGTGAAAGACTCATTGACAGTTATTGCAAACGCTTGATTGATTCCGCCAAGGGTGGTACAACCAGTTATTGGGTTTAGGGGGCAATTACTTTTTCACATACAGCCAGGCAGGTTTGAACAGCTTTTTCCTTAATAAATTAAACCATCATTTAAAAAACTGCATTTTGTATTTACTCGGGTTATCTTCATGTAATAAAAAATTTGTTTGATGATCTCAGTCATTTAAGTGTGACAAATATGCAAAACAACAAAAAACAAATCAGAAAGGGGCAAATACTTTTTTCACAGCATTGTGCATATATATATATATATATATATATATATATATATATATATATATATATATATATATATATATATATATATATATATATATATATATATATATATATATATATATATATATAATGTATATTAGCAGTGTCACAACATGTGGCTCCTTTCGTACATTTTTAGAGACCTCTAAACCAGTTCAGGAGTTAGTGCTCTAGAGCCTGGGGAACAGACAAATTATGGTTGTGGGAGCTGTAAAATTTTATGTGGAGACTGACAAGCATTAGGCTTGCTCAGCTATTAGGACATGGATTTGTGTGCGGTTGTGCGATGTTGTACCCAAACAAAATTGAGGTCCTTTTTTTCCCACAAATAGAGCTTTCTTTTGGTGGTATTTGATCGCCTCTGCGGTTTTTAATTTTTGCGCTATAAACAAAAAAAAGCGTCAATTTTGAACAAAAACTTTGTGCTATAATAAATATTCCCCAAAAATATATAAAAAAAATATTTTTTTCCTCAGTTTAAGCCAATATGTATTCTACATATTTTTGGTAAAAAAATCGCAATAACCGTATATTGATTGGTTTGCGCAAAAGTTATAGCGTCTACAATATAAGGGATAGATTTATAGCATTTTTATTATTATTTTTTTTTACTAGTAATGGCAGCGATCTGCGATTTTTATTGTGACTGCGACATTATAGCGGACACATCGGACAATTTTGTCACATTTTTGGAACCATTGGCATTAATACAGCGATCAGTGCGATTAAAAATGCATTGATTACTGTAAAAATTTCACTGGCAGTGAAGGGATTGACACCAGGGGGCGGTGAAGGGGTTAACTATGTTCCTTGGGAAGTGATTATAACTGAAGGGGGAGGAACTAACTACAGGAAGTGACAGATTGTGGTTCCTAGCTAATAGGAACACATGATCTGTCACTCCTGTCAGAACAGGGAAGTGTGTGTTTACACACACTCGTCCCTGTTCTGTGTCTCCTGGTCACGATCACTCGTGGCTGGCGGTCATCAGAACCGTCGGCCACGAGCATCGGCACCCCCGCTGTGCAGCAGGCGCGCGGGAGTGCCTGCTATCCGGACCCCACGAGATCACGTACAGTAACGTGATTTCATGCAGGGGAGCCAGCCTGCCGCAGTAAAACTGCGGCGGCTGGTCCAGAAGAAGTTAATGTCTAAACAGCTGGCAACAAAAGTGAGTACACCCCTAAGTGAAAATGTCCAAATTTGTCCCAATTAGCCATTTTCCCTCCCCGATGTCATGTGACTCGTTAGTGTTACCAGGTCTCAGGTGTGAATGAGGAGCAGGTGTGTTAAATTTGGTGTTATCGCTCTCACTCTCATAC
The DNA here is from genome assembly GCA_037952925.1 of Lithobates clamitans. Classification (NCBI taxonomy): domain Eukaryota; kingdom Metazoa; phylum Chordata; class Amphibia; order Anura; family Ranidae; genus Lithobates; species Lithobates clamitans. Next base: position 3,317,323 of record JBBGZY010000285.1, read on the forward strand.
AGGTCATTAGAAGTTCAACATAGCACCTCATGGCAAAGAACTCTCTGAGGATCTGAAAAAAAGAATTGTTGCTCTACATAAAGATGGCCTAGGCTATAAGAAGATTGCCAAGACCCTGATACTGAGCTGCAGCACAGTGGCCAAGACCATACAGCCTTTTACCAGGACAGGTTCCACTCAGAACAGGCCTCGCCATGGTCAACCAAAGAAGTTGAGTGCACATGCTCAGCGTCATATAGAGAGGTTGTCTTTGGGAAAGAGACGTATGAGTGCTGCCAGCATTGCTGCAGAGATTGAAGGGGTGGGGGGTCAGCCTGTCAGTGCTCAGACCATACGCTGCACACTGCATCAAATTGGTCTGCATGGCTGTTATCCCAGAAGGAAGCCTCTTCTAAAGATGATGCATAAGAAAGCCCACAAACAGTTTGCTGAAGACAAACAGACTAAGGACATGGATTACTGGAACCATGTCCTGTGGTCTGATAAGACCAAGATAAACTTATTTGGTTCAGATGGTGTCAAGCGTGTGTGGCAGCAACCAGGTGAGGAGTACAAAGACAAGTGTGTCTTACCTACAATCAAGCATGGTGGTGGGAGTGTCATGGTCTGGGGCTGCATGAGTGCTGCCGGCACTGGGGAGCTACAGTTCATTGAGGGAACCATGAATGCCAACTTGTACTGATACTTACTGAAGCAGAGCATGATCCCCTTCCTTCAGAGACTGGGCCGCAGGGCAGTATCCCAACATGATAATACCCCAAACACACCTCCAAGACGACCACTGCCTTGCTAAAGAAGCTGAGGGTAAAGATGATGGACTGGCCAAGCATGTCTCCAGACCTAAACCTTATTGAGCATCTGTGGGGCATCCTCAAACGGAAGGTGGAGACAATAGAGTGGTCGTTAGGCAGGCAAAAGGTCAGGGTATCCAGCAGACAATAGAGTGGTCGTTAGGCAGGCAAAAGGTCAGGATATCCAGCAAGCAATAGAGTGGTCGTTTAAACGGGCAGGGGTCGGTTGAACTGTAGATCAGGAAACAGGAATCGCACACGGGACAGGGTACAGCTGACGACAAACCAGCAACCCGACTGGGTGCTGGTGTCGTCTCAAGTAGCCTCCCGGTGAGCGCGTCAGCGTGACGCGCTACCGGGCACCCGCACGGGCGACGGCGCGCACCCGTGGACCGCCGTGCACCCGCGCGCGCCGCACCATCAGGCCGCGCACGGGTGCACGTCTCAATACCAGCCCACCGCGCATGCGCCCCGCAGCCCGGCGAACGGAGGCGACTTGTCCTTCGTGACAGTGCCCCCCTCCTAAGGGCGGACACTGGACGCCCAAGCTAGACATCAACTCCGGATGGCTTCGATGAAAAGTTTGAATTAAGTGAGGAGCGTGTAGATTCTTCGCAGGCTCCCGTGAATTGTCCTCAGGTGGGTATCCTTTCCATTGGATCAGGTACTGTAACTGCCTGCCCTTCTTTCTACAACCCAAGATAGCCTCCACCTCGAACTCATTTTCCCTGTCCACCCTGATCGGTGGGGGAGGAACCTCTCCTCTTTCTGGAAACGGACTGGGTACAACAGGCTTCAACAGAGATACATGAAAGACAGGATGGATCTTGTACGTTTTAGGCAGAACTAGCTCCATGGCCACAGGATTGATGATCCTTTTGATAGGAAAGGGGCCAATAAATTTAGGTCCCAATTTTCGGGATGGCAACTGTAGCTTGAGATTAGAGGTGGACAACCAAACTTCTTCCCCTATGTTAAATGTTGGGTACTCCTTCCTACCTCGGTCATACTGCTCCTTGTAGGCCCTTTGAGCTTTTTGTAGCATGTTTTGGATCTCCTGGAAATTAATTTGCAAGGATGTTATTCTGTCCTGCACTGCAGGGACTGTTATTTCAGGAATGTCTTTAGTCAAAAAAGTGGGATGGAATCCGCAGTTGGCCCAGAAGGGCGTTTGGTTGGTGGCCGCGTGAACTGAGTTGTTGTACGCAAATTCTGCGTATGGAAGGAGTTTTGCCCAATCATCCTGGGATCCCGAACAAAAGCAACGGAGATACTGCTCTAAAGTTTGATTTGTTCTCTCCGTTTGGCCGTTGCTCTGAGGGTGGTAGGCTGACGAGAGGCACACTTTAATATCCAGGGCTTTACAGAGTTCCTTCCAGAATTTGGACGTGAATTGCACGCCTTTGTCAGACACGATACTCCTTGGTACACCGTGAAGTCTTATGACCTCTTTCAGGAAAACATTGGCTGTCTCTACTGCGGAAGGAGTACCTACCATAGTCAGAAAGTGGGCCATCTTGGACAGACGGTCAACCACAACAAAAATAGTAGTGTGGCCCTCTGAGGCCGGTAAGTCCACAATGAAATCTACAGATACATCGGACCATGGTCGTTCTGGAATAGGTAACGGTTTAGGTAAACCCCAGGATCTGGTGTTTTGGCCCTTGTTACGTTGACACAGGAGACAAGAGGCCACATAGTCTCTGCAATCCCTTCTCCAACCAGGCCACCAGAAGGAGCGAGAGATCAGGTCAGCTGTCTTCCTAACTCCGAAGTGGCCGGCCAATTTATGGTCGTGGCACATCTTGAGGGCTGTTAACCGAGTCTGTTGAGGTACAAAAATTTTGCCCCGGATCCAAAAGAGACCTTCGTCTTTCCTCAGGGATTGTACCTCCGGATCCGTACATGTATGGGACGACTTCTTGATAGAGGACATTAAGTCTGTCTGCGTCAGTCCAAGGAAGTTTTGAGGTGCAAGAATTGTGCTTGGTTCTGAAGTCTGGAGGTCCGCTGAGAACATCCGGGAAAGGGCGTCTGCTTTCCCATTCTTTATACCAGGTCTGTAAGAGATGTGGAAATTGAAGCGCGAAAAGAACAAGGCCCAACGAGCTTGTCTGGGTTTGAGGCGTTTTGCTGTTCGGAGGTACTCAAGGTTCTTGTGATCCGTGAAGATCATCACCGGATGAAGTGCCCCCTCATGTAAGTACCTCCATTCCTCCAGGGCAAATTTTATGGCCAGCAGCTCTCTGTCACCTACATCATAGTTTAATTCTGCCGAACTGAGTTTACGAGAAGCAAATGCAACTGGGTGTAAGATGGCTTTAGGTCCTTGTCTTTGGGAAAGGATTGCTCCTGTGGCTATTTCTGATGCATCCACTTCCAGTACGAACGGTTGAGAAGGATCAGGATGCCGGAGAATGGGAGCGGAACTGAACAGATCCTTTAGTTTCACGATAGCTTCCTGTGCTGCTTGGGACCACTGAAATGAACCATGCCGGAGGGTTAATTGCGTGATAGGTGCCACTATGGTTGAGAATCCAACGATGAATTTCTGGTAGAAGTTGGCGAATCCTATAAAGCGTTGAACCCCCTTTTTGTCAGAAGGAGCTGGCCACTCCTGGATAGCCTGTATCTTTTGAGGATCCATCTCTACCCCATTTGCCGAAATGATGAACCCCAAGAATTGCACGACTGATTTTTCAAACTCACACTTCTCCATTTTTAGGTAGAGTTTGTGTTGTCTCAGAATGGCCAGAACTGTCCTGACGTGACCCCTGTGGAGTTCAAGTGTAGAGGAGAAAATCAAGATATCATCCAAGTAGACCACGAGGAAATCATCTAGGTATTTGCGGAAAATGTCATTCACCAAGTGTTGAAAGGTGGCAGGAGCATTACAGAGCCCAAAGGGCATCACCAAGTATTCGAAGTGCCCGAACCTGGATCTGAAGGCCGTCTTCCATTCGTCTCCGGCCCTAATTCTGATAAGGTTGTACGCCCCCCGGAGATCTAATTTAGAAAAGACTCTAGCTGACCGAAAACGTTGGAACAACTCTGGGATGAGTGGTAAAGGGTATCGATTTTTGATGGTGATTTTATTTAACTGCCGGTAATCCACACAAGGCCTAAGGGAACCATCCTTCTTCCCGACAAAGAAGATGCCCGCTCCGGCAGGTGAGGATGAGGGACGGATGAATCTCTTTTCCAGATTCTTGGTGTCCTGAATCAGTAGTTGCTAAAATAGGTCGAGTTTCTTGGGTGATTGGGCCTGAGCTGGGAAGAGACCCATCCGCCAAGTGGACCTGTAGATGTTGCGTTTTGGTTTGTAAGGGCACATGCAGGTTCCGGGCCAAGGCAACGTCCATAAAGCAGCTACACGCACCCGAGTCAATGATCGCCGGCAGGCGGGACTCCCCTTCCGGTAGCTGTAACGAGATAAACAACATGACGTAAGACTTAGAGGTATTGTTATCTTGATAAGTCATTGTTTTGGGCTGGAAGAACTTACTAGGCCTTATCGGGCAGTTGCGCAGGAAGTGACCGGCTCCCACACAATAGAGGCACAAGTTGGATTGCCGTCTACGTTGTCTCTCTTCTGATGTTAGTGGTGGTCGTACCAAACCAAGCTGCATAGGTTCGGAATCGGAAGGCGTAGTAGGCCCAGCTGCTATGGGTGATGATACTGGAATGGGTTGGAGTCTAGAGGTCGTCCATGCAGGACGGGGGTTCTGGAATCGTTCTGACCGACGTTCCCTCAAGCGCCTATCTAATTTAGTGGCTGCCTGGATTAACTCCTCCAGAGAAGTGGAGGTTTCCATCCTGGCCAACTCATCCTTGAAGAGCTCTGACAGGCCTTGGCGGTACTGATAGCGTAGAGCTGGCTCATTCCAGTTAGTGTCGGCCGCCCATTTACGGAATTCTACCGTGTAATCCTCAATTGGTCTCCTTCCCTGAACTAGGTGGTGCAGGATAGCTTCAGCGGTAGCCATCCGCTGTGGGTCATCATAAAGCTGTGACATACTTTCGAAGAACGTATCGATAGTATTAAGCACCGGACTCCCTGATTCCATCAGACCGTGTGCCCAAGCCTGAGGTTCTTCTGACAGCAAAGAAATCACAAATCCCACCTTGACCACTTCTGATGCGAAGGTACGGGGTTGCAGCGCAAAGTAGAGAGTGCAGGCGTTCTTAAAAGCTCTGAACTTCTTACGGTCCCCTGAGAACCGTTCCGGTGTGGGGACCCTAGGTTCCGGAAGTGCCATTACGACTGTAGGACTGGCGGCAGCCTGAGGAAGCGGGCCTTCTTTGTTAGGTGCCTCCTGTAGCCTCTGTACTGAATCTGCCAAGGTGGAGACCTGTTGACACAGGATCTCCAAGGGAGAGCGCGCTCTGTCGGCCTCGGACATCTGGCTGGTTTGTACTGTCACGACAATACTCACCGAGGCCGAGATGCCGAGAGTGGCTCACCCTTACGACCACGCGCACCCGAACCCCCGAGGATGAGACAGGGGAACGGAAGCACGGGGAGGCACGGGTTTCCGGTAGAAGCTATGCAAAGGCTCAGGATCGCTTGGATGGTAGGAAGCCTCCTGGCGGAGCCGTGCAGGACCGGTGTGCCTATTAATGCAAGGAGCAAAGGTTAAGAGAGTTCAACAGACAGGTAGGTAGTCCTTGTAACTGAGGAGATCAGAGGGGGGTGTCAGGCCAGCGGGGAGTATGATAGTATACACAGGCAGAGGTCAGGGTATCCAGTAGACAGGGAATGATCCTTTAAACAGGCAGAGGGTCTAGGGATCCGGCAGACAAGAGAGTGGTCTTCAAACAGGCAGAGGGTCAGGGTATCCAGCAGACAATAGAGTGGTCGTTAGGCAGGCAAAAGGTCAGGGTATCCAGCAGACAATAGAGTGGTCATTAGGCAGGCAAAAGGTCAGGGTATCCAGCAAGCAATAGAGTGGTCATTTAAACGGGCAGGGGTCGGTTGAACTGTAGATCAGGAAACAGGAATCGCACACGGGACAGGGTACAGCTGACGACAAACCAGCAACCCGACTGGGTGCTGGTGTCGTCTCAAGTAGCCTCCCGGTGAGCGCGTCAGCGTGATGCACTACCGGGCACCCGCACGGGCGACGGCGCCCACCCGTGGACCGCCGTGCACCCGCGTGCGCCGCACCATCAGGCCGCGCACGGGTGCACGTCTCAATACTAGCCCACCGCGCATGCGCCCCGCAGCCCGGCGAACGGAGGCGACTTGTCCTTCGTAACAGGTGAACTCCATGTCCAAGAGGATTAAGGCAGTGCTGGAAAATAATTGCGGCCAAAATATTGACACTTTTGGGCCCAATTTGGACATTTTCACTTAGGGTGTACTTACTTATGTTACCAGCGGTTTAGACATTAATGGCTGTGTGTTGCGTTATTTAGAAGGGACAGCAAATTTACACTGTTATACAAGCTGTACACTCACTACTTTACATTGTAGCAAAGTGTCATTTCTTAGTGTTGTCACATGAAAAGCTATAATAAAATATTTACAAAAATGTGAGGGGTGTACTCACTTTTGTGAGATACTGGGGGTCATTTACTATAGCGCCAAAAACTTATCCTGCTGTGCCAAAAAATAGCTCTCAAAAAAGGCCAGAAAGACTTCAACTCTCAGAATTGCTAATGCAAATGGAAAGCAGCGCTATTGCCGGCAATAATACCAGTCAGTAGACATGTGCACACTGAAATATTTCGTTTCAGAACTTGATTTTCGTCCGAAAAATACATTTATTTAGTTACTCCCGAAATTCGTTTTTATTTATTTTGTTTTTCGTTAAAAATTGCATTAGTCCGAAAATCCAAATTAAGGTCAAATCTGTCATTGAAGGCTTATCGTGTTTGTCGAATGTTCAAAGAAGATTCGACGGAGCAGCTAAACTGTACGACGCCGTATAGTTTACCTGCTCCGTGGAATCTTCTTAGAACTTTCAACAGACACCATAAGCCAAAGTACGTGTGTACTTAGTTCTAGCTATTTTACTGCTCCTCCTCTTTGGTTACAATCAGCCAATAACATTCATCATCATCCTTATTTTTATTTATCTTTTCTCCCCTATGTCGAATCTTTCCTCCCCTACGCCGAATCTTTCCTCCCCTACGTCGAATCTTTCTCCCCTACGTCGCATCTTTTCTCTCTATGTCGAATCTTTTCTCCCCTACATCGAATCTTTTCTCCCCTACGTCAAATCTTTTCTCTCTATGTCGAATCTTTTCTCTCTATGTAGAATAATCTTGGACTAATAGAGTTAAGGTTAGGCACATTCGACCACAGGTTTGATGGACACAGATTGTTATTGTCATCATAATGTCAAATCTCCTATCTATATCAAACTGTTGTAGCAACGAAAACGAAAATAAAGCATTTGTTTATGTTGGATCTTTCGTTTTTCGGATTCTGCACTTTCGTTATCGTTTGTTAAAACGATAACGAAAATACCTGACATTCGGACGAAAATGCATTGGACGAAAACGAATGCACATGTCTACCAGTCAGATCACATATGCTGGAATAGTTGAAGTCAATGGGGCTCGAACCTGCAAAATCCAAAGTTCTTACTGTAGGCTTATATGCAAGTTCTTTGCCATAAAAAGTGTTTAGAGACCTAGGTCCTGCTCCAGGGGACATGTATCAATGCAAAAAAAAGTTTTAAAAACTGCAGTTTTTTCAGGAGCAGTGATTTTAATAATGCTTATAATAATAATAATAATAATGCTTATGCCCTGTACACACGGTCGGACTTTCCGACGGAATATGTGCGATCGGAGCTTGTTGTCAGAAATTCCGACCATGTGTGGGCTCCATCTGACTTTTTCCATCGGAATTTCCGACACACAAAGTTTGAGAGCAGGCTATAAAATTTTCCGACAACAAAATCTGTTTGCGTAAATTCTGACCGTGTGTGGACAATTCCGATGCACAAAGTGCCACGCATGCTCAGAATAAATTAAGAGACGAAAGCTATTGGCTACTGCCCCGTTTATAGTCCCGACGTAGGTGTTTTACGTCACCGCGTTCAGAACGATCGGATTTTCCAACAACTTTGTGCGACCGTGTGTGTGCAAAACAAGTTTGAGCCAACATCCGTCGGAATGTCCGATCAATGTCCGATCATGTGTACAGGGCATTAGAGTGAAACAATAAAAGTGTAATATTCCTTTAAATTTCGTACCTGGGGGGTGTCTATAGTATGCCTGTAAAGTGGCGCATATTTCTCGTGTTTTGAACAGTCTGACAGCAAAATGACATTTCAAAGGAAAAAAAGTAATTTAAAAGTACTAGCGCTAGTGCCGGTTATTAATGAATTGTCGGTCCCGACAATACACATAAAAGTTCATTGATAAAAACGGCCTGGGATCCCCACAGTGCATTACCAAGCCCTTTGGGTCTGGTATGAATATTAAGGGGAACCCAAAACCAAAATTAAAAAAAAAAATGGCGTGGGGTCCCCCTAAAAACCCATACCAGACCCTTATCCGAGCACGCAACCTGGCAGGCTGCAGGACAAGAGGGGGGACGAGAGAGTGCCCCCCCTCCTGAAACTTACCAGGCCACATGCCCTCAACATGGGGAGGATGTGGGGACAAGGGCCTCATCCCCACAACCCTTGCCCGGTGGTTGTGGGGGTCTGCGGGCCTGGTAATGGACTGTGGGGGAATCCCAGACCGTTTTTATCAATGAACTTTTATGTGTATTGTTGGAACCGACAATTCATTAATAGCCGGTGTCTTGATGAGAAAGTTCCCCCGGCGGATAAGGACCCCCCTGTACTGCGCATGCGCTGCGTACAACTACGGAGTCGCCAAAAGTCTCCAAAGTTGAACAGTTGATCGTCAGCTCTACACGGTGCCTGCGCACTACATTCTGCCCTGAGTCCAGGTTCAATCCCCACCATCCAAGTGGACATAGAGTTAGAATAAAAATATGCCGAGCGAAGCTAGGCTGTGCCCGAAGCATGGCGAGCGGCCCTTTTACAGGCGCCGTGTACAGCTGACTCACAGGTGTTCAGCTTTGGCTATTTTCTGTGCCTCGTACTGTGCCTGCACAGTACAGGGAAGTCCTTATCCGCCGGGGGGAACTTTCTCGGCAGAACACCGGCACTAGCACTAGCACTTTTAAATTACTTTTTTCTTCCTTTAGAAATGTCATTTTGCTGTCAGACTGTTCTAAACACAGGAAACATGCGCCACTTTACAGGCATACTATAGACACCCCCCAGGTATGAAATTTAAAGGAATATTACACTTTTATTGTTTCACTTTAAGCACTATTAAAATCACTGCTCCCGAAAAAAACAGTCCTTTTTAAAACTTTTTTTGCATTGATACCTGTCCCCTGGGGCAGGACCCGGGTCCCCAAACCTTTTTTGACAATAACTTGAATATTAACCTTTAAAATTAGCACTTTTGATTATTCATGTTCGTGTCCCATAGACTTTAACGGTGTTCGCGTGTTTGAACAAATTTTTTGTCTGTTCGCATGTTCTGCTGCGAACCGAACAGGGGGGTGTTCGGCCCATCCCTAGTTATCATTGAGAATCATGGGGTACAACTTGTCAAGCAACTCAGAGGTCCAAAGTCGCCCAACTGTGAAACAAGTCAAATATATTTTAATAGAAAGGAGCTCTCATTTATACTTGCATTTACATCAGCAGAACAAATGCAGGAAGTGATGTGTGCACATGGGCCAGAAGCAAATGAGTAGGGATGCCAAACAAATCAATGAACCCCATCCACACCAAATCTAACTACCACATCCACCCCACATTGATTAAGCACAAGTACATATCATACCCTTATCCGGAAAATGAGCAGCACCTCCTCTTTGATAAAGAGGGACCTCGCCATGTCCACCTAGATGGAGATCCTGACCAGCACAAGGATTTCTGGGTGATTACAATGACTTATTTCTGGGGCAGAAGGCGAAACCACACTCTCTTGATCGCTGCTGCGATTATTTGATCGCAACCACGATTAGAATTTTATTATTTTTGTTTATTTGCAGATATGCAAATTTGTATTTCTACTTATGATATTTAAAGGCATTCGATAAGAAATGGTGTCTCTGGGTTAGCAGCAGGTGAATGACAAAAACAAAAGGCCCAGTTTGAGCCCTGGTTCACACTGACAGAGGGAGGAAATCGTTCAGATGAAATCACAAAATTTCATTCCCGCATGTCAGTCCCGACTGCAGGGGGAATTTCAGAGACATCTGTGCAGGTTTCTGCACTGATATCAATACAAACTGCACCCCAAAGTCGCATTTAAAACGGTACAATTGTCACCGATTTGACATGTAAAATCGCACCAGCGCAAAATTATACAATGCAGTATATACAAATGCACGCATCAGAAAACCCGACATGCATTTCGCAAGATCATTGGGGTGGATGCGGATGAGAAAACCCGATGAAACGTGCACCGGGTTTTCTGATGCGTGCATTTGTATATACTGCATTGTATAATTTTTGTATCAACTTTATTTATTCTCTTTATTATGTGCAAATCCATTGGCTGAGCTAATATGCTTTATTATCCATGTATGTACAATAATTTTAATAAACATTTATACTGCTATTACTCTTGTTACTCAGTGGCTAACTGTGACCACCTCATTTAAAGTCCCAGGGCGACTCTCTCCTTTTTTGCATATATATATAGGGATGGAGGTGTACCACACAGGTGACTGCAGACCTTTTATTTTATTTTGAATTTCTCAGATTTAGGCATCTCAAGTTTGCTAACACAATGGCTCAAAGTTAAGGGGCCCAGGGAGGAGAGGAAGTGCCCTATCCTAATAAAACACCTTTATTTAACCACCACTGGAAAGCTCTAATATTGAGACACGGTTGAAATTGCGGATTATGAAAGAGGTGGGTTAATGGGCGTTGAGTTAGAGTAAAGAGAGTTGCATAAGGCTATAGAATGTGAGAAGGTAGGTGCTAAATTAGGTGGTCTGCTCTTGTAGGGGCACTAAAGAAGAAAATCTATGGTGTGCCTGGGAATGGATCGTCTCTCCATACTGAACCAATCAGGTCTATTACCATGGGCATAGACTATGGAAATTTGAGCTAGTTGGGCTGCCTAGTAGTACCTCCTTAAATTTGCAAGGTCTAAGTCCCCTTGAGTTCGTAATCTGAAGAGAACACTCCTAGGAGATCAATTGCCCTTAGGACCATGTATCCAAATCAAAACTCAGTTTTTTAAAAATTGTAGGGAAATTAGCATTATAAAGACGTCCCACATCGCCCGTTAGGTTGACCCCCAAGTAAGGAAGAGAAGATGAGCTCCAATGAAAGGGGAAATGGTTTTCAGTCTTTCGAGTAGTGGTATGGTAATGTTGAGTGCCAAAGATTTAGACAAGTTAACTTGTAACCCCCGAGGCCCTCATGAATTTATATAGCAGTGTCAGAATGTTTGGCGTAGAAATCAGTGGAGATTTAACAAAAAGTAATGTCATCGACAAATGAGTCTGAGGGCCACACTGCACCCCATGAATATCGGGGTGGTTCCTAATCCCAATTGCCAGTGTCTCAATTGCGATGACGAAGATCAGGGGGGACAAGGAACAACACTGTCCCGTGCCCTTCGATATAGGAAGTGGGTCCGAATAGTGGCCTTGAAGTCTCACATGTGCGCTCGGGTTGGAATACAAGGCTCTAAGGATCCCTAAGAAATGGGGTCCAAACCCCCACCTGGACAGAACCTCAAATAAGTATGGCCATTCCACTGTGTCAAAGGCTTTTTTTAAATCGATGGACAGGAGAAAGCCCTCCTGAGGAGTCCCCCCGTCCCAATGTGACTGCAGAAGCGAGATTACATCAATAGCTCTCCATATTTGATCTGGCCCCTGTCTTCTCGGGATGAATCCCACTTGATCTTTATGTAGGTATCGATCAATAAATGCAGACAGTCTATTGGCTAAATTTTTTGTTAGAATTTTAATGTTATTATTGATCAGAGAGATTGGTCTATAATTGCTAACATCTGAGGAATCTTTGCCTGGCTTAGGAATGACACATATGTAAGCTGAGTTAGAGTCACTATCGACAGGGGCGCCCCTCCGAAGAGAGTTAAAAAGCCTTGTCAAATATGGAGAGAGGGCTGGGGCAAATGCCTTATAATAGCAGATGGAAAACCCGTCTGGACCAGGAGTGATCCATTCTTAAGATTTTTGATGACTTTTAACACCTCCAACTACATGATTGGTTTTTCAAGGTTTGATCAGTGTGCAGGTGTCAGTTTAGAAGAAGGAATTTTATCAAGAAAATCATTCAATGATTTAGATGAGGCCTGGGTGTCAGCCTTATATAATCTTGAATAATATTTGTGGAAAGTGGCCATTATATTTTCTGGATTCTAAATGAGGGTACCCATGGAGGAGTGAATTTTGGGGAAGGAGAAAGATTGTAAATTGGGAGTCAATCTGTTAGCCAACCTGGGGCCTATTTTGTCTTTCTGTAGATAACACGGGCATTAGCCCAAACAAAGGTTCTTTTATATGGGTACTGTGTTTCGAAGGGGTGGAGGAGGCGTAAGCGTCCATCTCTCCATTTATTACGGATCGGAGCTACATTCGAGTCACCCCCTATATTCACCATGCCAAGTATCAAATCAACAGTTATAACCATGGAGAAATTGGAATTTGAAGATCTTAATGGGCAAAGAATGGAATCAAGGAGGCCTAGAGTCTTTGGACCTCTTGGTTTGCTGCTTTTTCCATACTGGGGTGACAGGGCTCGATGGAGGAGGCCTCTTGGAAGATGGCATGTGTTTTGTTCCGGTAGGTGAAGCTTAGCTTGAGGGTAAACAACCAACAATATTTGATAGACTTCTGTGACAGGATAATCAATAGTGGTTTGAGAGAGGCTTCTCTGGATAGTAGTAGGGGATAGGTTGGCGAACATCTGGACAGGGTGACCCTGGATAGTAAGTTGCTCGGCCTCCCTAGATCTCCAGATAATGTCCTCCTTCATGCTATAATAGTGTGGTTTCACAACAATATCCCTGGGGAGGCCGTCAGAGCAAGGTGGTTGCAATGCTCTGTGTGCTCTATCCAACTTTAGATGATGATCTGGTGTGTCTGGTGTGTCTGGTATCAGGTCCTTGATTAGGAAGCGGACTGCCAAAGGAACATCTTTAAAGTATTCTGGAAGTCCTCTGATTCTGAAGTTAGAACGCCTGGACCTGTTTTCTAGGTCATCAATTGTCCCAAGAGCAAAGTCCAGCTAATCCTGCAGATCATGTATATGGGCTGTATTTTGATTAGCTCTGGCAATGATATGCTCCACTTTTTGTTCAATGGCCTCTATTCTAGCTTCCAGATTGTGCAGGTCAGCCTGTATACCCTGTTTCCCCGAAAATAAGACCTAGCGTGATTGTCGGTGATGGCTGCAATATAAGCCCTACCCCCCCAAATAAGCCCTACCCTGTTTCCCCAAAAATAAGCCCTACCCTGAAAATAAGACCTACTAGGGCTTCTTTGGGGGGTAGGGCTTATATTGTAGCCATCACCGACAATCACGCTAGGTCTTATTTTTGGGGAAACAGGGTAGTTGAGGTAATTTGCATGGCTGTTTGTGCAAGGCCCCTGGCGAGCATCTTAGAGAAAGTGGCCATGAGTGTTGAGAGATCAGTGGGAATTAACTGCTGGAATCAGGGCTTGTCCAACAGACAGAGAAGGGCTTCTGTCTATGTGCCCCATAGGGGTTAATAGCAGTTTGTCTAGTGTCCTCTCTATGAGAGAGCCCTTTTGATGCTGGTGAGGGGATAGGGGCACTGTGTGTACTGTGGGAATTCCTGTTATGGTAGCTGAATGTGGGGAGGACTCAGTGCCAGCTTTCATGTCCTCTACCTCTGCATCAGCCACGTGCAGCATGCCAGGTGCCATCTTGGACATCTCTGGTGTCCAGCAAATGGGAAAAGTCCCTCCGGCACCCTCCTGACATGGATCAGGTGCTAGGTCTCCCTAATATTGTTGGGGACCAATTTGGAGCAGGGTAGCTCAAACAGATAGCTGCAGTCTGGTGTAGATGGCCGGAGCGGGACGGGACAAGGGTTCCACGTACGCATCTCCTTGTAGCAGCTTATAAAGTATTAGCTAGCATTTGGCTTTAATTTGTTACTGTCTGTAAATCTGCTAGTCCATCTAACACACCCCTCCCCCCAGACTGAAAATGCTGCTGACCTAAAATGCCCCCCTGTGTTCATTCATTCAGAGCTGAGGCACTCTAATACAAGAGGTGTGTTACTGGCCAGATCACCAGGTGAAAACAGAAGGAAAAAAGACTAAAAAAAGAAAACTAATGCAGCCACCACATATAATAATTGTAAACTGCAATATATTACATTTGTGTTTTAGAGTTAAATACTGCTTCATGCTTGGATGAATAGGGGAATATGTAAGAGTATGGATTGTTTTTAAGATATAATTTTGATAAATGGGATTTTGCTATAAGGCCTTTCTCTATTTTCACTAGGCTAATGTTATTTCTGGATGACATCGGAGGGAAATGAATGATGAAAAAAAACATGGCTGCTGTTTAAAGGATATCACAAGCAATTTTGGACCTTCCTATTAATTTAAGGGGTCATTACTTTTTGGCAAGTGCATTTGGAAGGTGGAGGAAGTGTGAACACAAGGTTAGTGGTGCAATAATGCATGAACACAGTGTGGAAAGAAGAGCACATGAGCACTTTTGTTTTAGAGCATTTAATGGGACTTTGCAAGGAGTGCACTGAATAACTACTGGACATTGGGAAATTGTTTGGGCTGGATATTTGGAAAGGACATATTAATATATTAATACCTATTTGCTTTGACATACGTTTTGGTTTATTGTGTGGGCACATCTTAAGATTGGTTGAATAATCACTGCTGGGTGTTTTTTTAGGATGTATTCAGCACTGGGATATGGTATATTTAATATTAATTATTGATTTAGATAAGGAGTCTCCAAACTATGGCCTTCCCCTAGTTCAGGAACTACAATTCCCATCATGTCTGTGAATGTCAGAGTTTTACAATGCCTCATGGGACGTGTAGTCCTGCAACAGCTGGAGGGCCTTAGTTTGGAGATCCCTGATTTAGATCGCTGGTTAAAGTGCTGCACAGTTTTATGGTTTAAATATCCAAGAGGATTTTGTCTTCAGCAGCTAATGATAAAAAGGAACTGAATACCCCTGAGAGGACTTTTTAGGCACTTATATATTGAGACATGTATAAATCAATATTTATGAGTAGAAAAGAGTATATTTATTTAACAAAATATAAAAACATTGCAGCTAAACAAAGACATGGATTGTATACAAAACTGTGTCCAGAAACACCATAATCATAGTGAAATGTCCAGTACTGTCCTTCACCCGATGCGTTTCAGTTTATTTCCTTTCCTCAGGGGTGTTTTATTAAGAGACAGGTTACACTTCTAAAATGTAATCATAAGGAGATATATAAATGTCAAATGACATACTTTTTTATATATAATAGAATAATTGTAGTGTGTACATGCTTAAAATTCTGGAGGACTTGAATATCCTATGGTGGTGTCACAGGTAAACAATCCATTGAAATATATTTTCTTATTAAAAACAAAGGAAACATACAAAAAGGGACTGTGTCTCAAGGTTGCACTTTAATGACCCAGATCAAGGGTTTCTTTAATCAAAAATAGATTAACTGTTCAGTGATGTCGAGTTCCCTTGACCATGGACAAACAAGAGCACTGAGCTTCCTCAGAACGGATGTCAGAAGTGTGCTCACCCATGCTATAAATATGATTGTCCTTCCTGTCCATAATCACAGCTGAAAGCTAACAGCTGTGTTCAGACAGAGGTGGATGAGCGTTCACCTCATCATTAGGCCTCCTGGGCTGCGCGCACCACCCCTCCCCACCCCTCCCATGTCATGCGCGCACCGCCCACCGACATACACACTTCAACAGCGGACTGTGCATGTCCGCTGGAGGAACAAGATGGAAGACAGGCAAGCGATGCATGCCTGAGTCCCAAACGTCCGCCACGGGTTGCCTAGCCTGGGCAGCTTAGTGTGCCGGGTGGTTGTCAGTCCCCCCAAGGAAAGAGTGAAGTGAGGCAGCAACATCAGTTATTAACAGTACATATCTATAACATGATTGGAACTTAGTCAAATATAGTTAAATACATTTTTAAACAGTACATTCAAAAATTGACATGCTTTGATCGCCCCATAGAGGCTATTGATGCAAAGAAGATATGACATATATATTGTACATAAATGGCAACAAATGAGACACAAAACAGAAACACATTTATGACGAGGTGAAAATACAGACCCTGTTTGGATTGTCTTGACAGGAAGAGAGAAAAGGGAATTTGGTTTCTTTGATGCAACCAAATCAAATAATATTTATTTTTGATTGTGATGCATATCGATAATGTAGGTTGAAGGTTTTTTTAGAGAATAAAGCTATTATGGAGAGATCAAAGACCTAAATAGCAAGAAAATATGGCAGCGGGGGTGAATTATGATGGATATAAAAAAGGATTATTGCCAATCCATTATTTTTCCATTCCCCCCAGATGCAAACCCTTCCAAAAAGGGTTTAAAGCAAATCGCTTATTTCAGTCCTGGTGACTGTGTAGCTCTTAAATTGTAGATCCACCGCAATTCCATTTTAAGGAGGACTTTGTTCCAGTCCCCCCCCCCAGGACTCATGCGTGTATGCGTGTATGCGATCCAGAATAAGGAATTTCATTTTTGGAAATTTTCCACCATGTACTAACTTGGTGTGACGACCTAGTGGCAAATCTGGATTTGAGGTTTGCATGCTCCTAATGTGTCTATAAGCACGTTTGCAGAATTCCAACTTGGTTTTCCCAATATAAAAACAACCACACTCACAGCAAAGCATGTATATGACTCCAAACATTTGGCAGTTCGCAAAATGTTTTGTTCGCAAAATTCTTCCGTTGGGAAGAATTGGGTTTTTCTGGGTATACATGTATATATGCCAGAATTTGGTCACAATAGACTTGGTTTTTTCCCTGTTGGTTTATGTATTTTGTGATAATTCTTATAAGGATGGTAGAGTATAGGGGGAAACCACCGCGCTATATATCTATACAATAAACAGTCAAGTGAATAAATTGAATAAAAAATTGAAAAAGAAGAAGCAGCCGCTTATATGTGAGATACACACACTAAACAATAAATAAGTACAAAAAGAAGCAGCGCTATGAGTCAAATATAGGTGGAACTTTGGGTAAGGGTAGTGATGGGTAAAGTTCATAACAACAAGTAACAAAAGTTAAGTCCAATAGGTAGCAGGAAATCTTCAAATGTGCAATAAATGAACCGGACAACTGAGTCCCTTAATAGGCAAATAAAGATGAAAGCTGGATGGACTTTCACCACACCACAGTGAACGGATAAAATGGGCGCTTACCAAATGGCAAGCTTGGATAAGCTTGTGACCTTAACCCGGTCGGGGCCTTTCTTGGGATGGGAACACCGTTTGGACACTTCCTCAGACCGTGGATACCTCACTATCCTCCACAGAAAAAAACCAGGATGCAGAGAAAGCTATACCCATAGCTTGGAATAGTTTTCACAAATAATGCCCCAAAAAAAGAAGGGAGAGCAACATAGCGTAATCCTGATGGATATTTATTTAAAAGACATTTAAATTTACACTTACAGTGTGTTGAGTAAAAACAGCATGGAAAGCCGGCCGGCTAGCACGAACACCCGTCCTGCAGACGGTGGATACGGCACGTCAGCACGCCCAGGGCGTGCTGACGTGCTGACGTGCCGTATCCACCGTCTGCAGGACGGGTGTTCGTGCTAGCCGGCCGGCTTTCCATGCTGTTTTTACTCAACACACTGTAAGTGTAAATTTAAATGTCTTTTAAATAAATATCCATCAGGATTACGCTATGTTGCTCTCCCTTCTTTTTTTGGGGCATTATTTGTGAAAACTATTCCAAGCTATGGGTATAGCTTTCTCTGCATCCTGGTTTTTTTCTGTGGAGGATAGTGAGGTATCCACGGTCTGAGGAAGTGTCCAAACGGTGTTCCCATCCCAAGAAAGGCCCTGACCGGGTTAAGGTCACAAGCTTATCCAAGCTTGCCATTTGGTAAGCGCCCATTTTATCCGTTCACTGTGGTGTGGTGAAGGTCCATCCAGCTTTCATCTTTATTTGCCTATTAAGGGACTCAGTTGTCCGGTTCATTTATTGCACATTTGAAGATTTCCTGCTACCTATTGGACTTAACTTTTGTTACTTGTTGTTATGAACTTTACCCATCACTACCCTTACCCAAAGTTCCACCTATATTTGACTCATAGCGCTGCTTCTTTTTGTACTTATTTAGGGTTGGTAGAGTAGTTGTTGTCTAGTTTGTGAGGCTGCACTTTTGTATGCTCTTTTAAGGGAAGCATGAGAATAGCCTTTCTGTAAGAGTTTATCTCGTAACTTGCTTGCCTCAATTCTGTAAACCTCATCATCCGAACAATTTTGTCTTGTTTTCAAGTATTGGCTGTATGGTATTGAGCTTACTAAATCTTTGGGGTGAAAACTTGAGGCATGCAAGATTGTATTGCCCGATGTGGGTTTTCTGTACAGGCTGATACAAAGGGTTCCCCTCTCCCCTCTATATATTTCAACATCCAAGAAGGCAATATGATCTTTGTCAAAGGACATTGTAAATTGAAGATTAAATTCATTTTTAATCTAATGAGAAATTGCTGGAGTGTCTCAATGGGACCATTCCAGACAATAAAAATATTGTCAATGTATCGGTACCAAGCTGAAATATGGCCCGTATACATTGACATTGGTTTGTCCGTAAAAAGCATGTGCTCCCACTCCCCCAGATACAGGTTGACATACGATGGGGCACAACATGTCCCCATCACTACCCTCTGCATCTGGAGGTAGTGGGATCCATTAAATGTGAAGACACAAGCATAAACTGTCTATAATTTGTAAGATATGAATCGTGTCTTTGACATATGATGGTAAAGAAGTCACATGAAGTCTCAAGACCTCATCAACTAATCTACTGGCATTGCTGCTGATTACTCCTCTCCCTGAAATAATAGGCCTGCCTGGTGGGTCCTTTGCATCTTTATGGATCTTCGGGAGTGTGTAAAATGTTGGGACTTTAGGAAAATTAATTCAAATAAAGTCCCAAGTGGTCTTAGTAATGGTTCCATTTAAATAAGCGGTATCAACCAAAGTGTAAAATTCCTTTTTGCATTTGTCAACAATGTCTGCCATAATGCGTCGGCACCAGTCATGATTTTTAAGGATCTTATTATACATAAAGATGTATTTGTCATTGTCCAACAGGACGATGTTACCCTCTTTATCGGCAGGTTTGATTGTAATAAGGTTATTGTCAGATAATTGTTTCAAAGCTTTCACTTCTTGTGCATTGATATTGGAATCAGTTTTAGTTTGTATGTTCAATTTATCCAAATCCCTATTCACCAGCTTGAGAAAAGCTGCTGCGTTAGGATTGGTGCTAGGAGGAGGACATATGTTTGACTTTTTCTTAAGGATTGATTTGTTTGAACCCATTTGAGTTGGTTGCGATTGCACCTCCTCTAGTTCAAGTATTCGTGGTAGATCAATGCGATCAATAAGAATGGCTGTGTCATTTTCCTCTAATAAGGAAATTAATTGATCCGGGGCCCTGCTTTTTTGTGCTCTCTTGTCCCTACTAACGTGTTGTTTTTGATATAGGCCTTTTAAAATACGTTTTCAAATAAAAAGTTGGAGATCTTTGAAGAGGTAAAATTTGTCGACATCATTACCCTGACAAAAGCTTAGTCCCTTTTTGAGAACTATAATTTCGTCCTCTGATAGTCTGTGGGAAGAGAGATTAACTATATTTAAATCATTGTCACATTGGATCTGAGATTTCTGTGGATTTGTAGTGTCCTCTATGTGCTTATATCGGGATTGAGTGGTGCTGCTTGGGTGCTGGCTAAAATTAGTTCCAAAAAAGTTGGATCAGTGTGAACCCCCGTGAAATTGAGCTGGAGTTGTCATGTTAACTTGTGAAGTGAATTACCCATGTGAATTTTGTGAAAAAGAGTTATCAATAACCCTTGTTGATCCATTACCTTGTACTCTAGGGGTTGGTAGGTTACACCCTAGTGTTGGGTTGGTGACATGTAAAGATTTGTGAGGTGTGTCCGGATTGGTTTTTTTTGCTTTTTGGCCTTGTGTGGAGTCGCCATAATACTGACATTTAGTGCTTTGTTCATTTTTGTGCTGCCTGTGAGGGAATAGATAATACATTACTAGATGGTTTAGAGGAAGATTGATGTTGATCGCGGTACAGATTGGTTCTAACATTGGTGTTATTATTATGACTCCATTTATACACCTTTTTTCCTTGAAAGGCATTTTTATCCCCTAGGAATCTCTGTCACTTTTGGATCAATATTTCCTTATTAAATACCTCCAGATGTGTTTTTAATTTTTTTTCCCTCTATTTGGGATAGATGTATGTGTTTTAAAAAGTTGTAGTTTACCGCATAGATTGGTAATGTCAATATCAAGGGCGTTGGACCTTTTCTTGTATTCTCCAATCAGGAGTTCCATCAAACCAAGTGAACAGGTGTGAAGTACTTTTTCCCAACTTAATTTAATTTCAGAGTCCATATCCTCCAAGGTAGGGAAGATCTGAACTCTCAAACCAAGGGGGTTCATATCTTCCTTGATATAATCTTGGAAGGATATAATGTGCCAGAACAATAGAGACTTTTTCTTCAATGTTTTGGATAATTTGAAAAATAAAGAGGAGATCTCGGATTCTAACTTCTCTTTGTACGATTGGCTATGGTGCTGTTGCCCAAAAGCAGGAATATATTAATAAACTAAAGATAACCATGCTATGGTCCATAGCATGGGTATTTTTAGTTTATTAATATATTCCAAATAGGTACAAAGACAACAAGAAAAAATTACAGAGGTTCTAACCCTTCTTTACTCTAAAACAACAACAACAACAAAAACTACAGCTATAGTTGTAGACCTGCTTTTTCCTAATTCTGTTTGTGGGCTCCTCAATGTAGAACTTTAACTATTTAGAATGTATACCCTCTATAGCAATAAGTGGGGGTTGCTACGTTATACTATTTTGTCTCAGGATTCCCAGATGTACCTTTTGGAAGAAATTTAAATGGACTGATCAAGCAGCCTATGAACGCTTCTATGGTATGGCCCAGAATTCCAGCAAAAGCTAAAAAAGGCTAACCCAAAGGCCCACTTCAAAGACATTAGAATACAGCTGGGAATAGAGTGGGCCAAGTTAAGTGAGGAAGAGCAGCAGCTCTATTATGAGACCTACAGAATAAAATGGAAGCATCAAGATGAATTTCCAGGTATGTGGGCAAACAAACCTCAGGTTTTGGAATTTTTTTTCTAGTTTGAGTTTAGTTGCCAATTTGGTCTAAAGATGGCCTAGAAATTGTGAAATCTGACAATATAAGAAGTCTATTTAATAATGTTTTCACCATTTATTAACACAATTTGCATCCAAGATTTTCTTGTGACAACCAAAAGGGGATTCCTCACATTTTGAAGAGATTTCCTCTCATATTCAGGAAGTGAGTATAAGTCTACCCAATTGAACACAATCAAAAAGGCAAGAAAAAACATTTTCCAACTGCATGCCAAACAAGCAAAATTCATCTTGCATGTCAGAACAGTCTGTTAAAACCTTTTTAACGGTTTATTTGTTGTTTACACGTATCTTGGACCTCTATGCTAAATGCTATCATTAAATTATACATTTTTTTTGCAATTAAACACATTTTTTGTTGTTTTTAGATTGAGAGTATTGACCAAACATCAAAAAAGGGACAAGATCTTATAGAACCACCAATACTTTCTATCAATAGTGCTAAAATCTTGTGAGCCACAAATGGGTTAATGCCTTCAGTGTGAATAAATGAACCTAATTCAGCTGCACACACTAACCACGTTCCATACCGTGTATATGTCAAAAATAAATAAATATATGTGTATGCGCTAAAGGCTATAAATACGTGAACAAAGATAATAATAAATCTATACAATATTAAAAATTATTATAAATTATAAACAGTGTCACACACCTGTGAAGAAAGTGACTATAATCCACAATTGAATATATGAAAAATGGTAAAAAAAAAAAAAAATCCTTTAAATGATTAAAAAAAAAAATACATATATATATAAGTGCTACTTGATAAATAAAGTGTCCGAAACCAATTCATACAAATGAATATATCTCAGTCCAAGCCATTCATAAGAGTATATAAATCAAAGTGCACAATAGTGTCCAAACAAATAGCAGGCAATCCTCATGCTGTTTTTTTTGAAAAAGTGATAAATATTCCTCATGCTCTTCTTATGAGATGTGCACATTAAGGCATGCTGCAGTGCTCTCCAGTGACCCCCAATGGATAATGCGCTCACCTTAGAGCGTGTGACACAGTAGCTAAACAGTGTCAAAACACGCATTAGAGCCACTCCAGGGCTCACACAGGGTATGCTGGTGATGATCTGTATCTCGCTAAAATGGTGACATATATGAAAGAAAGGAGACTCATAGCATAATACCGCCAGGAATTTATTTGAAAAGCCCTAAAAACAATCCCTCCAGGGTACTCACAATGCTTGGGTGCGTCAGTGCACCATCCTATCCAAAACATTCAATATAGATGAATCCTGTGGCGTGCGGTGCGGTGTTCAATCCTCTGCCTGTCTGTGTGTAGAAAGCTCCGTCCTGCCCCTCCCCTACGCGTCTTCGGCACAGGGTATACGTGCCTTCATCTGGGGGATCTAGATCTAGAAGACGCGTAGGGGAGGGGCAGGACGGAGCTTTCTACACAAAGACAGGCAGAGGATTGAACACCGCACCGCACGCCACAGGATTCATCTGTATTGCATGTTTTGGATAGGATGGTGCACTGACGCACCCAAGCATTGTGAGTACCCTCCTGGAGGGATTGTTTTTAGGGCTTTTCAAATAAATTCCTGGCGGTATTATGCTATGAGTCTCGTTTCTTTCATATATGTCACCATTTGAGCGAGATACAGATCATCACCAGCATACCCTGTGTGAGCCCTGGAGTGGCTCTAATGCGCGTTTTGACACTGTTTAGCTACTGTGTCACACGCTCTAAGGTGAGCGCATTATCCATTGGGGGTCACTGGAGAGCACTGCAGCATGCCTTAATGTGCACATCTCATAAGAAGAGCATGAGGAATATTTAGCACTTTTTCAAAAAAAACAGCATGAGGATTGCCTGCTATTTGTTTGGACACTATTGTGCACTTTGATTTATATACTCTTATGAATGGCTTGGACTGAGATATATTCATTTGTATGAATTGGTTTCGGACACTTTATTTATCAAGTAGCACTTATATATATATATTTTTTTTTAATCATTTAAAGGATTTTTTTTTTTTCTAACATTTTTTTGCATGGTGCATGTTACCATTTTTCATATATTCAATTGTGGATTATAGTCACTTTCTTCACAGGTGTGTGACACTGTTTATAATTTATAATAATTTTTAATATTGTATAGATTTATTATATTCTTTGTTCACGTATTTATAGCCTTTAGCGCATACACATATATTTATTTATTTTCAACACTTTCTATCAACTTCTGAATTTCCTACCAACTCTGTAAACATTCCACAAGCTATTCCAGCTACAGGTGGATTGTGTTTTCTTACTATATGTATAATATCTTTCTGTCTTTCTAGCTACATCACTAGCCTAGTCTCAAAATAGCAACCTAATTGTTCTCTTCATTCCTCCTAAGACCTCCTGCTCTCTAGATCCCTTGTCACCTCCTCCCATGCTCACCACAATGACTTCTCCCTAGCCTCTCCCATCCTCTGGAACTTTCTACCCCAATCTGCCCGACTAGCTCCTACTCTGTCCACTTTCAGATGATCCCTGAAAACCCTTCTGTTCAGAGAAGTCTGTCCCGCTTCCACCTAGAAACTGTAGTTTTATTTTCTCTATCAGCTCTCCCACAGTCAGGCCCAGATTGGCCATAGGGCAAACTTGCCCGGTGGGCCAGGGCCACCGGGCCACAAGTCCTTGCAGAGCCCAAGGCAGCTGGGCTGCTCTTTGAGCACATGCCGCTCACCCGGCCTCTCCGCGGCTGCCCGACTGCCAGTTAAGCTCAGCCTTCGGCGCCAGGGGGACGAAAACATGAAGAGGGAGGAGCTAGAGGAGACACCTTCGGCCTCTCTGTGGTCGCACGGCTGCCCATAAAGGTCAGCCGTTGGTGCCGGGGTGCATGACTACGAAGAGGGAGGAGCTAGAGCAGACACCTGCTGCAGATACCTTGGAGCCGCATGAGTGAGAACAAGAGTGTGCCCCCCCGTAACCTGCATGGGGGGCGGCTGCATATAGAAGAATCATTATCTCCATCTTCCTCCTGTTGTCTCTGAATGCCTGCGAGAGGGAGAGGAGAAGCAGGCATTCCAAGACTGCAGGAGGAAGATGGAGAGAATGATTATTCTATATGCAGCCGCCCCCACTGCTCCTCCTATCCTGCTTCTTTCTGCAGTCCCCCCATGCTCTCCACCTCCCCCCATGCTCTCTGCTGCCCCCCTGTGCTCTCCACCTTCCCTCATGCTCTTCACTGCCTCCCTGTGCTCTCCACATCCCCCCATGCTCTCTGCTGCTCCCTGTGCTCTCCACCACTGCCTATGCTCTCCACTCCCCCCTGTGCTCTCCACCTTCCCCCAATGCTCTCTGCTGCCCCCTGTGCTCTCCTCTTCCTCCCTGTGTTCTCTGCCTCACTCCTGTGCTCTCACCCCACTTCATGTTCTCAAGGTTCCTCCCTGTGCTCTCCATCCCCCCATACTCTTTCCTGGTCCCCCCACACACACCTCTGCCGGGGGATCCGTCAGGGTGGAGAGTGAGAAAGGGGCCAGTTAATGTCATGGGCTGCTCAATCCAAAATGCCCGGGCCTATTTTTTGTCCCTGTCCGGGCCTGCACACAGTTATTACCTTTTGTATCTCTTGACACTCCCTCTTAGATTGGAAGCTCTAATGAGCAGGACCCTCTGATTCCTACTGTATTAAATTGTATTGTAATTGTACTGTCTGCCCTTATGCTGTAAAGTGCTACATAACTGTTAGTGCTATATAAATCCTGCATACAATAATAATAATCTGAAAATGTCTTTATTGCCGTCTGTTCGTTTTTGTCCTGGTGACATCTGCACTTGGGCAACAAAGGAACAAGTGAGGGAAAATCTTCCTGGTGCAGTCGCAAACAACTTTTCTTAACTTTATCCACAACTAGAAAAACAAAATGCTGGGTTTAAGCTTTAAAGTTATATTAAAGTCTTTTTTTTAAATAAAATAAAAGCAAGTTTACACTTACTTGCCCTGAACGGCCCCAAACCTCCTTTTCTGGGGTTCCCTGATGGTGCTCTTGGCTCCTCCTCTTCTCAGAGTGGCACTATAAGAAGTCGTTTCCTATGGTGGCACACCTGGAGGCTCCATCCTGAGTCGGTCTATGTACGTCTTTAGACGCACACAGTTATTCAGCCCTTAAACAAACAATCTGCATCAAACTCGACTTTCAAAAACCATGCCTTGGAAGCAGAGATTGTGCTTCCTTTCAACCTTCGGGCATTATTACACAGTAAATTGACTGTGCTCCTGTGAGAACTTCAGCAAAATTTGCGTTTGCATTTGAGACACCTTGGTCACCTGGAGGGAGATGTGGGAGCACTTAGGTGTCCTCTCATCCATTAATCAATACCTTCCAATCCATGACAACCCCTTATTTCCCCAAAAATATGGAATATAAAGTTTTTTTACAGTTGGAAATCTAAAGATTTGATATTAGTGTATTTCCTTTCCACAAGGACACTCAAATTAAAATCTTACTCAGAACTAGTGTTTGAGAGTCACCTATCTCCTCACTAGGGATGAGCCAAACACCCCCCTGTTCGGTTCGCACCAGAACTTGCGAACAGGCAAAAAATTTGTTCGAACACGCGAACACCATTAAAGTCTATGGGACATGAACATGAATAATCAAAAGTGCTAATTTTAAAGGCTTATGTGCAAGTTATTGTCATAAAAAGTGCTTGGGGACCTGGGTCCTGCCCCAGGGGACATGGATCAATGCAAATAAAAGTTATAAAAACGGCCGTTTTTTCGGGAGCAGTGATTTTAATAATGCTTAAAGTGAAACAATAAAAGTGTAATATGCCTTTAAATTTCATACCTGGGGGGTGTCTATAGTATGCCTGTAAAGGGGTGCATATTTCCCTTGTTTAGAACAGTCTGACACCAAAATGACATTTCAAAGGAAAAAAAGTCATTTAAAACTACTCGCGGCTATTAATGAATTGCCGGTCCGACAATACACATAAAAGTTCATTGATAAAAACGGCATGGGAATTCCCCACAGGGGAACCCCGAACCAAAATTAAAAAAAAAATGATGTGGGGGTCCCCCTAAATTCCATACCAGGCCCTTCAGGTCTGGTATGGATTTTAAGGGGAACCCTGCACCAAAATGTTAAAAAAAATGGCACCCTGGCAGGCCGCAGGAAAAGAGGGGGGCGAGATAACGCCCCCCCACCTGAACCGTACCAGGCCACATGCCCTCAACATTGGGAGGGTGCTTTGGGGTAGCCCCCCAAAACACCTTGTCCCCATGTTGATGAGGACAAGGGCCTCATCCCCACAACCCTGGCTGGTGGTTGTGGGGGTCTGCGGGCGGAGGGCTTATCGGTATATGGAAGCCCCTTTAACAAGGGGACCCCCAGATCCCGGCCCTCCCCCTGTGTGAAATGGTAAGGGGGTACTTTTACCCCCACCATTTCACAAAAAAACTGTCAAAAATATTAAAAATGACAAGAGACAGTTTTTAACAATTCCTTTATTTAAATGCTTCTTCTTTCTTCTTTCTTCCTTCGGTTTCTTCCTCCATCTTCTTCTTCTTCTGGTTCTTCTGGTTCTTCTGGTTCTTCCTCTGGTGTTCTCGTCTGGCATCTTTCTCTGCGGCGTCTGCATTTTCTTCCCTTCTTCTCCTCGGGCCGCTCCGCATCCATGATGGCATGGAGGGAGGCTCCCGCTGTGTGACGCTTCTCTCTTCATCTTCTTCTCTTCATCTTCTTCTCTTCATCTTCTTATCTTCATCTTCTTATCTTCATCCTCCTTTTGGGTCTCTCCACATCCATGATGGCATGGAGGGAGGCTCCCGCTGTGTGACGCTTCTCCTCTTCTGACGGTTCTTAAATAATGGGGGACGGGGCCACCCGGTGACCCCGCCCCCTCTGACGCACGGTGACTTGATGGGACTTCCCTGTAGCATCACGGGGAATGCCACAGGGAAGTCCCGTCAAGTCCCTGTGCGTCAGAGGGGGGCGGGGTCACTGGGTGGCCCCGCCCCCCATTTTTAAAGAACCGTCAGAAGAGGAGAAGCGTCACACAGCGGGAGCCCCCCTCCATGCCATCATGGATGCGGAGCGGCCCGAAAAGAAGATGAAGACAAGAAGAAGATGAAGAGAAGAAGATGAAGAGAGAAGCGTCACACAGCAGGAGCCTCCCTCCATGCCATCATGGATGCGGAGCGGCCCGGAGAAGAAGGGAAGAAGACGCCTACGCCGCGTAGGAAGATGCCGGACGAGAACACCGGAGGAAGAACCAGAAGAACCAGAAGAAGAAGAAAATGGAGGAAGAAACCAAAGGAAGATAGAAAAAAGAAGATAGAAGAAAGAAGAAAGAAGAAGCATTTAAATAAAGGAATTGTCAAAAACTGTCTCTAGTCATTTTTAACATTTTTTACACTTTTTTAGTGAAATGGTAAGGGTACAAGTACCCCCTTACCATTTCACACAGGGGGGAGGGCTGGGATCTGGGGGTCCCCTTGTTAAAGGGTGCTTCCAGATTCCAATAAGCCCCCACCTGCAGACCCCCACAACCACCGGCCAGGGTTGTGGGGATGAGGCCCTTGTCCTTATCAACATGGGGACAAGGAGTTTTGAGGGCTACCCCAAAGCACCCTCCCAATGTTGAGGGCATGTGGCCTGGTATGGTTCAGGAGGGGAGGCGCTCTCTCGTCCCCCCTCTTTTCCTGCGGCCTGCCAGGTTGCATGCTCGGATAAGGGTCTGGTATGGATCTTTGGGGGGACCCCACACCGTTTTTTTTTTTTTATTTGGCACGGGGTTCCCCTTAAAATCCATACCAGACCTGAAGGGTCTGGTATAGATTTTGAGGGGGACCCCACGCCTTTTTTTAAAAAATGTTTGGCCGGGGTTCCCCTTAATATCCATACCAGACCTGAAGGGCCTGGTATGAAATTTAGAGGGACCCCCACGTCATTTTTTTAAAATTTTGGTTTAGGGTTCCCCTGTGGGGAATTCCTATGCCGTTTTTATCAATGAACTTTTATGTGTATTGTCGGACCGGCAATTCATTAATAGCCGCGAGTATTTTAAATGACTTTTTTTCCTTTGAAATGTCATTTTGCTGTCAGACTGTTCTAAACAAGGGGAAACATGCGCCCCTTTACAGGCATACTATAGAAATTCCCCAGGTACGAAATTTAAAGGGATATTACACTTTTATTGTTTCACTTTAAGCATTATTAAAATCACTCCTCCCGAAAAAACGTCAGTTTTTAAAACTTTTTTTTGCATTGATCCATGTCCCCTGGGGCAGGACCCAGGTCCCCAAACACTTGTTATGACAATACTATGAATATAAGCCTTTAAAATTAGCACTTTTGATTTCTCCCATAGACTTTTAAAGGGTGTTCCGCGGCATTCAAAATTGCAGCGAACACCCCAAATTGTTCGCTGTTTGGCGAACTTGCGAACAGCCGATGTTCGAGTCGAACATGAGTTCGACTCAAACTCGAAGCTCATCCCTATTCCTCACCATGTATTCCACTACCATCAGCTTGTGGACTATACCTAGGCCTGCTACACAGAAAAAGATCTCTTTCCGCTATCGGTGGTGGATCAAACCGTAAGGTTCCTACTCAATATCTTATCTTTATCTAATGGTTAATCTCAAATTTGCCAAGGTATCCCGAAATTATTTTCTGAAAGCTTGGCACAAAGACTTTTCTGATGACACTATAGCGCAATGTTTCTCAACTCCAGTCCTCAAGTATCCCCAACTGGTCATGTTTTCAGGCGTTCCATTATTTTGCACAGGTGATTTGATTAGTTTCACTGCCTTAGTAATTACCACAACCGTTTTATCTGAGAAAATCCTGAAAACATGACCTGTTCGGGGTACTTGAGGTCTGGAGTTGAGAAACATTGCTATAGCGGATAAGCTTTTTTTATGACTATCTCAGAACTTGCAAGTTGATTGAATTGCATCAGCCACCAAATCTTATTAACAAACAGCTACGCAAAATAAATATGTAATAATCGTATATAACATTTCATCCTTAACTGAATTATTGGTGGATTATTTTTGTTGTTGTTATTTGCAAGTTTGTAGTTTAGAAGTTAATTAGCTTTGATTTATGCTGTTCTGATCTAATATTAACATATGATTTTGGTAGTAAAATATTTTCAACATATTCAAAATTTGTTTATTCTGTGTTATAGCTTCTCTAATCCATCAAATGGAATTCTCACTTACAATGCACCTGCACCAGGTGTAAATCAGTAGTAACTTGGATACAACTGTCTTTATCATCTCATCTGCATGACAAAGATGTTAAAGGTCTGCCTTACCACTAAGGAAATTCCTATTGTACATATTCACTCATGATTGCCTTGTTTAAATGAATACATAAAGTGTTTATAATAACATTACAGTGCATTTATTATAATAAATATAAATAATATAATATTTTTTTTTTGTATTATCCAGACTGTATTTATGCTACCTTTAATCTATTAACAGTGTTCCTTTGTACAGGTCATAATGTTACCACCTATGTCTATTATTACAAACTTTACACTAGACTCTAAGCAGTATAGTGCATGCCTTATATGCTGAGCTACCATTACACTATTGGATTGTATAGTTCCCCCAATCAGAAGACCACATAGAAACCAGAACTGACTGCATGTTCAGTTCAACTGCAGCCTACTAAAGAAAAACAATTCCTCCCCCCCTCCCCTCCTTGCAATGATGATTTCATAATTATAAACTCTTTTTAAAAACAATCTCTCCCACTCCTCCTACATATTCTGTAAACCATGTATAAAAAAGTTTGGTGTAATTACCCGTTCTAATGGAGTCTGGTCAAATGATCCAGCAGCTTTGGTTACCCAATGTACAGAAGTGCTCAACAATTTAAATTCTCAAGGAAAGTAATATCACCCATAGGCTCCCATTGCCCCTCCATTGTTGGTGCTCCCTTCTCTCCCCTGCAGCTGCTCACTGACACAGGGGAGATGGAGCTGCTGGATCATGTGACATGACAGTGTTAAAAAAAAGGTAAGTACACAAATTTTCTTTTTTTATATAGGGTATGCAGGATAGGTAGGTGGAAAGGGGGGGGGGGACATTTTAAGAATAGTTATGTTACCCTTATCCTCCACTTTAATTTCAAGTGTCTACCATGAGCACTCTGCTCATGTTGTGATGTATAAGAGCTATTCTATGCATTATATTGTGAACCCATCACCTTTTTGATGATGCTAGCCCAGGAGGTGTATCCTTCACAGCCTAAGCTCACAGGAAAAAGCTGGATGACAATGGGTGGTGTTCAACCTGAAAGCAGGGCAGCGGGCAGAAAATAGGCTTTGAACAACAGGATGCTTAATTCAGTATATTTATCATTCAAATGCATCGATGGTGAATTTATTGATAAAAATACTTGATGGTAAGATTTTTTGTTTAATTTCCGCCACTTAGATTTGTAGAGAGGTTGAGGGAAAATAAGCACAGACACTTTTCAACAGATTTCAAACAAAAGGTGTCAAGATTTGTATACATATATAGGAGGGATGCCTCAAAGGTATAGGACAAAAATGCACCCGACAGATACCATCTTTTATGTATACCACTGCCACCAAGGGCAGGGCAGAGGTAGTTTCTGCCAGGCAATCAGGTTAGCAGGGGGTCCAGGCACAGTATGAGAGTATTTGTTTGAACTCTGTGGATAAAGAATGGCAACCATACACTGTCAATTTGTCCTGCATGGACAAGGTAACAGTGTCTCTTTAAATCACAAGATTGGCTAAATAACATTACAAATCCATTAGTGTCTAAATCAGCAATCATATACTGTATGCACTTCTTCTGTAGCTATTTCTCTGAATAGTAATATTATGAAAGTTAGGATGACACTGTATAAGGGTGCTATTACTAGATGTAAGTAGGCTGCAAAGTGCAGTTGCACTCTGCCAGAGCAGTTGCGCCACAGCTTGGTAAAGCTATGCTGACTTCCATTATCCAATCACGTGCAAGCTAAAATGCTGTTTTTTTTTATTTCCCTTGCACGTAATTGGGTACTTTTTGCAAAATGAAGCTTTACCTTATTTACTAAGCTCTGGAGCAACTGCACTTTCAGAGTGCAACTGCCCTTTGCAAAGTGCACAGTCTATTAGCCTGTAGTAAATCAACCCCTAGAGTCTGCCCAACAGAAAAAAGCCTTTGGGAAAAGTTTAAGTCGAGATGGGTTAACAATGGAGGGCGTCTGGCGGGTGAAGTATTAAAGCAGAGGTACCCCCAAAGCTTCAAAAATTAAAAGCCAGTAGCTGCAGATACTGCAGCTGCTGACTTTTAATAATGGGACACTTACCTGTCCTGGAGTCCAGCAATGTCGGCATCATAGCTGATCTTTCCATCAGCTGTTGTGTACTGCCGCTGCCATTGTGTTTAGGGGAACCCGGCAGTGTAGCCTTACAGCTTCACGCCGGGAACCCTACTGTGCATGCGCGAGGCTCCTCTTCTCTCTCCTATTGGCCCGGCAGCGGGGGAAGGAGGAGGGGGCCGAGTAGTGATGTCAAGTGGGGACAGGATACCTGTGAAAGACAGGTATCCTCTTCCCCCTCCCCCCAAAAGGTGCCAAATGTGGCACCGAAGGGGGGAGTAATCAGATGAGCAGAAGTTCCACTTTTGGGTGGAACTCCGCTTTAAGGTAAAAAATACCCCAATACTTGTTCCTCCCCTACCTCTTAACACTTTCCGTGAGTCCTCACTTGATTCAGTGATGTGTCCATCTGCGTCAGCGCTGCTCTCTCTTCCTCTCCTCACAGGATACATTGAGAGCAGCGGCACCCATTGACCCCTGCCACTGTCAGTCAAATCCTGTCAGGAGAGAGTGGGGGGCATGGCCATGATGCGCTGTGAGTGTCTATGGACACACACAAGCCAGCTCGGGAGTGTGCCCCCTCAGTACACAGCTTGCCAAATGAGCATTCAAAGAAGAGGGAGAGCGAAGAGTGCTGTTGGGAGACCCCAGAAGAGGAGGTGAGGGGTTGCTCTGTGCAATATCATTGCACAGAGCAAGGTAAGTATAACTTATTTTTTATTTTAGGAAAAAAATTACCTTTAGAACCGCTTTAAGCAAACCAGTATCCTCCTAAGTTAAATTTGTTTCCTGCAAGCAAGTAGAGAACTGTATTGTGATAAAGTATGAAATAAGGCATATTACTTATTAGGGTATTTCAATCCCCTAACATTCCAAGACGTAACTAATATTTATTTACTCATAACTAAAACAATCAAATAGGCACAAAGCGACAACCCAATGCGTATTAATAAGGTTCTCAAGCAAGAGAGGCAATTAGACCCAAAATTTTACAAACATCCAACACCACAGGAATAGCAACAATGCTTTTGAAGAAATACAGTATGTCCCAGAACTGCCACGGGAGCTACGAGGAAAAGATCCAAGGGTGCATTAAGCCCAGGTGGGCAAAGAGAGAGCAACAAGCAGCAATAGCATTTCCAGTAGTAGAGTGACATTCATAGTTATGTTGTTCTGACCTTCTCTTTGCACTGTGGCCTTCCCTGGATTGCGAGCAAAGCTCTCCAGCTTACTAGAAACAGACATCCCAACCTGCAAACACTCATTTCAGGGAGGTGGCAAAGTCATTTCAGGGAGGTGACGCAATGCGACGCAACGCGCCCCCCCCCCCAGACACATTAGTATATGTGTGAACATTTTCTGTGTGTGTGTGTATAATGTCACTCACATGCAGCCTATGTCACATATATACACCTCATATCACTAACACATAGCTGATAGATGATCAGAGACTGCAGATATGGTCAGAGACTGCAGACATGGTACAGGAGATGGTCACAGACTGTAGACATGGTACGAGAGATGGTCAGAGACTGCAGACATGGTACGAGAGATGGTCAGAGACTGCAGACATGGTACGAGAGATGGTCAGAGACTGCAAACATGGTACGAGAGATGGTCAGGGACTGCAGACATGGTACAAGAGATAGTCATAGACTGCAGACATGGTACAAGAGATGGTCAGAGACTGCAGACATGGCACAAGAGATGATCAGAGACTGCAGACATGATACAGGAGGTCAGATACTGCAGACATGATACAGGAGAGGGTCAGAGACTACAGACATGATACAGGAGATGGTCAGAGACTGCAGAAATGATACAGGAGATGATCAGAGACTGTGTTTATGGTTGAACCCAGTGTAAAAGTATATAGTATCGCAGGGCTCTATTTAAACCAGCTCTGCAAGATCAAGTCAGTAATCCTTCTTTGAAAAATACAAATCAAGTAACAAGGCAGCAGCACATTTCATTTCCAAAATAAAAAAAATCTTACAAACGGTGATCCGGTCAGGATTAGTGGAGGACAGTAAACAGTTAATGGGTCTGTGAAACTTATAGCCTCAATCAGCAATAAATCCTTCACAAAAACATAAATCTATGCAGCACACACAGAGCTCTGGCTAAATAGCTGAGCTGAAATGGTTAACAACCAACCATGTGTGACCTGGTCACTGGACACAGATTGCTGGTAGGCTGCAGGTCTTCCAGATATCTTATCAGTGTATGCAGCTATAAAGAAAAAGAAAGTAAGGAGAGAGGAGAAGGCTGATTACCTTGCACTGCCTGAAGGTATACATGGTATTCTGGAAGACACTGGCCATCCACTCAGCCAGCATTACATGTGATTGCAATGTTCCCCACCTTTACATTCAGCCAGAGATGTGTGCTCAGTGTTGCAGGATTTATTTTGCTCTGGTCATACCTTCTGCTATGTCCTCAGGCTTCAAAAACTGTGTTGATCAGTCAAATGTGGCGGGCTGGAGAGGGGGAGGGTTACACTCTGTCTTCTGCACGATATACCTGTAGCCACTTGCTCCTCCAGCCCTCCACTGCTAGACATTTCCTCAGGAAGCCCCGCCTCCTGTTCACAGCACAGCCCCTGCCGAGGAAACGAACAAAAAAGTTCCAAAGCTCCTAGCAGCTGACAGCGGCCCCCTGAGTGACAGGCTCAGCCTGGAGATTGGCGCTCACAGGTGTCCGGGAGCCTGCAGTCAAATGCGGGAGACTCCCGCAAGTCGCGGGAGACTTGAGAAGTCTGTAGAAGCCTCTCTGCTACTGTCTCTTGGAGCACACTGCAGCAGGGAGCCTGCACCATTTAGGAAAGCTCTGCCTGGCATGGTTTGCTTGTCTTTAATCTTTTTTGTCATGATGCAGGCAGGGTATCTGTGAATCAGGATTGGTATCTGGGTTGTCTGATCGATTAAGAAGCAGCTGGAGCAGTGGTTGGCCCTCTGATGCAAAAAAGTAATCAGGGTTTCTGCAGAAGTTCTGAAGTCAGGGTATTTTCACGGTATTTTCAGCCAGCCACCAAGCCATACCCCCACCCCCCACCCCAATTTACATTTCCAGCACAGTGCCAGCATGCTAATCATGCCAATCAAGATGAGCAAAAACCAGTATGCAGAGAAAAGTTTCTGGCACCTTTGAGGGACCTTGTGGGCGTCAAACCCTTGGAGCAGAGGTATGCATTTGTACTTTTAGTTTCACTTTAAAGATAAACATTATTTTACTTTATACTCGGCTTGCCCATGACCTGTCTCTGGATTTCTGCCTGCCTGCTGTGACTTCGACTTGTACTGTGACTTTGATCCTGTCTTCTGTATCTTGCTGCCTGGTTGTGTACCAATCCTGGCTTGTATCCTAACTCTGCTTCTGCCTGATGTTCCTAATCTCCACCAGGTACATGGGAGACCATCAAGCTCAGGGACGAAGCAGCAAGGCGAGATCTTGGCACAATAGTCAACCAAAGTTTATACTCAAGCTGCACAAGATAACAGTTGTGGCAAGTCTTTCCATGATAGAGGAAGCATCCTGCCAAAAGTGTGGCCCTGGAAATGAAAAAACAAATGAAAACGCACAGACATATACACCCACTGTCATTGAAGTGCCCCTTTTGAAGGCCATCCTGTATAGTCTTGAAGAATCTAGTTCTGCTCTAATTTAATATAAAGGAAGACTCCCACTCTATCCCTTTTGAGACCCCTACTGGGAGGATTGGCCCTCTTTACAATACCCTATACTTTAAAACTGTTTTAAGTAACAATGTTCCTCAAAATCATTAAAAAGGTGGATATGAGCAACACACAATATATTCTAAAGAGTGTTTTATGCTGGAAAATTAACTGGGTAAAGCAGGAACTGGTGCAACCTATCACATCACAGTGTGTCTCCTAAAACAATGAATAAAGGTTATGTCTCTAAAAGGTTTCTATGGTTTCGAGCATTAAGAGAAATATAATTTACATGTTCATTGTGCATTGCTGTTTGCACATAATGAGTATATTGTGAGTGTACTGAACACCAGGGCTACAAAGAGAGATGAACCAAATAAACAATCAAGCACAAACAAAAAAAAATGAAAACGCACAGAGATATGATATGCTCAATTCTTTCTGAAAAAGAATAATTACATTGTAGAGCAGTGATGAATAATACGATACATTTATTTTTCTGCAGGGAAAAGAGCTGCTGTGTGGGTTTTTGAACCATTGTTCGGTAGGGATGGTGACAATCAGTTGTTTGACCATGTAAAAAAAATATGGTTTATATGTAATGTTAGTTTTTATTTCTGCCACCCTAACCTAAACAAGGAAGATGTATACTCTGCTAAGTCTGTGCACTGGTCTGCAGGACCTGTGAGAGAACCACAACATTTCAGCACATGTGTGGAAGGTGTTAAATGGATTTTGTGCATGCGCAAACATGCCGCAAGTGTCCGACAGGTCCTAAAAGACCCACAGAATGTGTCCACCTTGGATATTGATCCAAGATGGCAGAAAGGAAGCAAATCTGCCCCCCCCCCCCAAAAAAAAAAAAAAACTGAGCTGGAATAGAACATTGTATGGACTAGTAAGTATGACTTTATTCACTTACAATTACCAAGGAACAAAAACAAGTGCTAGGAAGGGTGAAGTTCCTCTTTAAGAGGTCCTAATCTATCTATAAAATTGATAATATAAGTTTGTGCAGCTGTTATGCTACACAATTATATGACCCCTGTTATGATAAGTAAAATTCCCTATCAATGTTAATTATACCTGTAGAGGCAGCTGTCAGCAGTGTACACATGCCATGGCCACAATGCTTTGCTCCACAGCAGGAATTATGGGTGGTGAGGAGTCAGTACAATGCCTCCTCACTGGCTGTCAAATGCTCTGTAATGATTGGTCTGAACTCGATCGTTCTTCAGAAACCAAAGCATCAAATGTGAACAAGCCCTAACTGAACCTTTGGCAGACTCCTTTGCTAAATAAGTGTCAATGTTTAATTTTTTATTTGAAAGGCTCTACAAGGGTTTCATAAAAAAATGAAAATCTATTTGCAAGGGATAGCTATAATTTGACTTTAAGCTCTATGCAAACTTATGAGAAATGTATTGAGCCAATCACATCTGCAGGAAAGTATATTCCTGGGGCATTCTGTACACAACCAACTCACAGAACCACTCATGGCGAGGGATGGGCGAACGGTTCGGCCCGAGCATAAGTTCAGGCCGAACTTTCGTAATTCGGTTGTTCAGCGAACATCCGAACAAACGGGTCTTTTGCCCCCCGAACTGACCACAATGTATTGCGGTGCTGAACAGTGCATTGCAAGCCCTGATTGGCTGAAGCAGTGAAAGCTTCAGCCAATCAGGACACAGAGCACTGTCAGAGTTATGATTGGACACTGTCATCATGACTTTATCATGGCTCATTCCTGCTCCACAGTATAAAAGTATTCTTTCAATGGCAGCCATTTTCAGTGTGATTTTGGCATGGAGAGAGATAGAACAGGGCATGGAGAGAGACATGGAACAGTATAGTGTGCTATACTGTGCTATTTTGCTTCAATTGTCAGTGTAGAATATTAGTTTAGTGTCAGCCTAGGGATAGTGTGAGTGTAGTGAGGAGGACCATCATTCAGCTTTGCATAGTGTGCAGCTAGAGTAGGGACAGCTCAGATAGCGTCAGTGTAGTGACGGTTGAACACCGTCTATTTGATTGCATTACTGCCAGTTTAACGCCATTTACTTCTGTGTGCATTACTGCCAGTTTAACGCCATAGAGTTTTGTGTGCGTTACTGCCAGTTTAATGCCATATAGTTCTGTGTGTGTTACTGCCAGTTTAACACCATATAGTTTGTGTGCCTTACTGTCAGTTTAACGCCATATATTTTTGCGTGCAATACTGCCAGTTTAATGCCATATAGTTTTGTGGGCGTTACTGCCAGTTTAACGCCATATAGTTCTGTGTGCGTTACTGCCAGTTTAACACCATATAGATTTGTTCATTACTGCTAGTTTAACACCATTTACTTCTGTGTGTGTTACTGCCAGTTTAACGCCATTTACTTCTGTGTGTGTTACTGCCAGTTTAACACTGTTTACTTCTGTGTGCGTTACTGCCAGTTTAACTCCATATAGTTTTGGATGCCAGTTTAACGCCATATAGTTTTGTGTGCGATACTGCCAGTTTAACGCCATATAGTTTTGTGCGTTACTGCCAGTTTAACGCCATTTACTTCTGTGTGCATTACTGACAGTTTAACGCCATATAGTTCTGTGTGTGTTACTGACAGTTTAACACCATTTACCTCTGTGTGCAATACTGCCAGTTTAACGCCATGTAGTTTTGTGTGTGTTACTGCCAGTTTAACGCATTATAGTTTTGTGTACGATACTGCCAGTTTAACACCATATAGTTTTGTGAATTACTGCCAGTTTAACGCAATATAGTTCTCTGCGTTACTGTATGTTTGGCACATTATATTGAAGTATATTATAGTGTATCTGTGGAGTGTGTCTGTGTAGTGTGAGTACTCAAATTAAAGTGCACCAAACGCCGCTTTACACTGATTAAAGTGCATCTACGTACAGATTTCAACTTCTTTACGTTTGCTTATAAGCACCGCCCCCTCCCTCCCAATAATGTCTGGGGGGACAACAAGGAGAGGAAGATGTTTCCTTGGCACTGTAAGGGGACAGCAACAAATGTGTCCACGGGCAAAGGTGGATGTGGTAGTCAGTCCTCAAACAGGGCATCATTTCCTCTGTTTAGTGAGTTTGCCCATACTATCAAGCCACAGCATGCAGAGGAGGTGGTGGACTGGCTTACTAAACCTTCCTCATCCTCCTCATCCTCTGTCATGCAAGCAGAGACAAGTGTGCAGCCCCTGCAGTTGCCAGAGTGGATAAATCTGCCTCCTTGTCCACATCTATTCCTGCCATAGCCCCAACATCAGCCATTGAGGAGTTAGCTGAGTTATTTGACCACAGCATCAGCCACTTTCTCCTTGATGATGCCCAGACATTACTGGATTCAGATGTTGGTTCTGAGGTTGAGGATGACCATATAGATTTGTTCATTACTGCTAGTTTAACACCATTTACTTTTGTGTGTGTTACTGCCAGTTTAACGCCATTTACTTCTGTGTGTGTTACTGCCAGTTTAACACTGTTTACTTCTGTGTGCGTTACTGCCAGTTTAACTCCATATAGTTTTGGATGCCAGTTTAACGCCATATAGTTTTGTGTGCGATACTGCCAGTTTAACGCCATATAGTTTTGTGCGTTACTGCCAGTTTAACGCCATTTACTTCTGTGTGCATTACTGACAGTTTAACGCCATATAGTTCTGTGTGTGTTACTGACAGTTTAACACCATTTACCTCTGTGTGCAATACTGCCAGTTTAACGCCATGTAGTTTTGTGTGTGTTACTGCCAGTTTAACGCATTATAGTTTTGTGTACGATACTGCCAGTTTAACACCATATAGTTGTGTGAATTACTGCCAGTTTAACGCAATATAGTTCTCTGCGTTACTGTATGTTTGGCACATTATATTGAAGTATATTATAGTGTATCTGTGGAGTGTGTCTGTGTAGTGTGAGTACTCAAATTAAAGTGCACCAAACGCCGCTTTACACTGATTAAAGTGCATCTACGTACAGATTTCAACTTCTTTACGTTTGCTTATAAGCACCGCCCCCTCCCTCCCAATAATGTCTGGGGGGACAACAAGGAGAGGAAGATGTTTCCTTGGCACTGTAAGGGGACAGCAACAAATGTGTCCACGGGCAAAGGTGGATGTGGTAGTCAGTCCTCAAACAGGGCATCATTTCCTCTGTTTAGTGAGTTTGCCCATACTATCAAGCCACAGCATGCAGAGGAGGTGGTGGACTGGCTTACTAAACCTTCCTCATCCTCCTCATCCTCTGTCATGCAAGCAGAGACAAGTGTGCAGTCCCCTGCAGTTGCCAGAGTGGATAAATCTGCCTCCTTGTCCACATCTATTCCTGCCATAGCCCCAACATCAGCCATTGAGGAGTTAGCTGAGTTATTTGACCACAGCATCAGCCACTTTCTCCCTGATGATGCCCAGACATTACTGGATTCAGTCGTTGGTTCTGAGGTTGAGGATGACAGGAACCTGAGCCTAGAGAGAGGGAGGAACACTGGTACAAATTGGCATTCATGTTCCTCAAGCCTCAGCGTATTGCCAAGTTGTCTCCATTGGCAATGATGGAGATGGAGGAGATGGAGATGATGATAATGAGGTCACTGATATGACTTGGGTGCCAGATAGAGCAGAGGAGGAAACTGAAGGTGAGGCGGCACAAACCCAAGAAGGCCCACATCAAGAAAGAGTAGAGAGCAGCCACCCTATTCCATCATATTCTGCAGCTGTTATCTCCCGGCCCACTCCCCAAAGCTCAGCTGTCTGGGCCTTTTTCAGCACATCTGCAGCAGATCGCACTGTTGCTATCTGCAAACTGTGTCTCAGGCACATCAAACGTGGCAAAAACACCAACCATTTGGGTACCACATGCTTAACAAGGCATTTAACGTCCAACCACTCAGCCCGTTGGCAAGAGCACCTAAAAGCCACACAAAAGAGGCACATATCTGTCCCTCCTCCTCTTCCTCCTTACCCACTTCAGTCTGTCCCTGCTATACCAAGTCATCACCTCTCAGCAGCCTCCACTGATAGGGATGATGGTATAGCACAGGATGCCCCAGGTCCTAGCAGCACATCTGCCAGCAGCACACCACCAGCTGTAGACTGTAGCCGGCAAATTTCTCTGCCCCATCTGCTGCAGCGGGAAAAAATACAGTCCCTGCCACCCACATGCCCAGCGTCTAAATGCAATCTTGTCAAAGCTGATGGCTCTCCAACTTCTGCCTTTCAGCCTGGTGGATTCTGCCCCCTTCCATGAATTCGCACAACGTGCTGTACCACAATGGTAGGTTCCCAGTAGCTACTACTTTTCACATAAGGCTGTTCCATCTCTCTACCGTCACATGGAAGCGAATGTTCTGGCATCGATGGGAAAGGCAGTCAGCCATAAAATCCACCTTACTGCTGACACGCATAGGCAGGGATGATATATTTCATTCACAGCACACTGGGTAACGCTGCTTGCAACTCGAAAGGATGCAGGACCAGCTCGTGCTGCAGCTTGTTGTGCCCCCACATCTCCATACAGCTGGTGGTGATGATGCCAGATGTGTGAGCTCTACCCCCTCCTCCTCCTCTGCCACCTCCATGCCCTCCTCTGCAGAATTGTCCTATGAACATCAGTTACCCCCTAAGTGTTCAAAGGGCTATTCCCAGAGTCAGGTAAAAAGGTGCCATGCAGTGCTTCAGCTGGTGTGTTTAGGGGCAGGAACCATACCGGAGCAGAGATTCTTGCAGCTCTGCATGGACAGGCCCAGAGGTGGTTCACAACATGCCAGCTGGAGCCAGGAATGGTGGTGTGTGATAATGGCTCAAACCTCCTGTCCGCCCTTAGACAGGGAAAGTTGACACATGTGCAATGCCTGGCACATGTCCTCAATTTGGTGGTGCAGCATTTCCTAAATATGTACCCAGGGTTGCAAGATGTGCTAAAGCTCGGTTGGCTGAAATTCAGCGGGAAATCCACCTGCCCGTAAACTGCCTGATTTGTGACATGCCCACCAGTAGGGATGAGCCAAACACCCCCCCGTTCAGTTCGCATCCAGAACATGCGAACAGGCAAAAACTTTGTTCGAACACGCAAACACTGGTAAAAGTCTATGGGACACGAACATGAAAAATCAAAAGTGATAATTTTAAAGGCTTATATGCATGGTTTTGTCATAGAAAGTGTTTGGGGACCTGGGTCCTGCTCCAGGGGACATGTATCAATGCAAAAAAAAGTTTTAAAAAAGGCTGTTTTTTTGGGAGCAGTGATTTTAATCATGCTTAAAGTGAAACAATAAAAGTATAATATTCCTTTAAATTTCATACCTGGGGGGGCTGTAAAGTGGAGCATGTTTCCCATGCTTTGAACAGTCCGAGTGCAAAATTACATTTCTAAAGGAAAAAAAGTTATTTAAAACTACTATCGCTAGCGCTATAATGAATTGTCGGTCCAGCAATACACATAAAAGTTCATTGACAAAAACGGCATGGAATTTCCCCATAGGGGAACCCCAAACCAAAATTAAAAAGAAAAAATGCGTGTGGGTCCCCCTAAATTCCATACCAGGCCCTTCAGGTCTGGTATGAATTTTAAGGGGAACCCCACACCAAAATTAAAAAAAAGACGTGGGGTCCCCCCAAAAATCAATACCAGACCCTTATCCGAGCACGCAGGAAAATAGGGGGGACAAGAGAGCGCCCCCCCCCTCCTGAACGTACCAGGCCACATGCCCTCAACATTGGGAGGGTGCTTTGGGGTAACGGCCCCCCCAAAGCACCTTGTCCCCATGTTGATGGGGAGAAGGGCCTCATCCCCACAACCCTTGCCCGGTGGTTGTGGGGATCTGTGGGCGGGGGGGCTTATCGGAATCTGGAAGCCCCCTTTAACAAGGGTACCCCAGTTCCCAGCCCCCCCTTTGTGAATTGGTAATGGGGTACAAAAGTACCCCTACCATTTCACAAAAAAAGTGTGAAATATGTTAAAAAAGACAAGAGACGGTTTTTGAAAATACCTTTATTAATTACTTCTTCTTTCCCAGCTTCTTCTATCTTTTTTCTTCTGGTCTTCCTTCGGTGTTCGTCTTCCTCCATCTTCTTCTTCCCCCGCTTCTTCCTCTGGTCTTCTTGTCCGGCAACTTCCTCCGGCTTCTTCTCCGCTTCGTCCTCCGCACGATCCGCCTCAATGGGAGTCTTCTGCTGTGTGACGCTTCTGTTGAGGTGACAGTTTTTATATAATGGAGGGCGGGGCAACCCGGTGACCCCGCCCCCTCTAATGCAAGGGGACTTCCCTATGGCTTTCCCTGTGTTGTCAGAGGGGACGGGGTCACCCTGTTTACGTAATATTTTACATAACATTTTTGACACTTTTTTTGTGAAACTGTAGGGGTACCCATTACCAATTCACACGGGGGGCCGGGATCTAGGGGTCCCTTGTTAAAGTGGGCTCCCAGATTCCAATAAGCCCACTGCCCGAAGACCCCCACAACCCCTACAACCACCGGGCAAGGGTTGTGGGGATGAGGCCCTTCTCCCCATCAACATGGGGACAAGGTGCTCTGGGGGGCCGTTACCCCAAAGCACCCTCCCAATGTTGAGGGCATGTGGCCTGGTATGGTACAGGAGGGGGGGCGCTCTCTTGTCCCCCCCTTTTCCTGCAGCCTGCCAGGTTGCGTGCTCGCATAAGGGTCTGGTATGGAATTTTATGGGGACTCCACGCCATTTTTTTTTTTATTTTGGCATGGGGTTCCCCTTAAAATCCATACCAGACCTGAGGGGTCTGGTATGGATTTTGAGGGGGACCCCCATGCCATTTTTTTTTTTAAATTTTGGTGCGGGGTTTCCCTTAATATCCATACCAAACCTGAAGGGCCTGGTATGGAATTTAGGGGGACCCCCATGCATTTTTTTTTAAATTTTGGTTCGGGAAGTTCCATGCCGTTTTTATCAATGAACTTTTACGTGTATTGCCGGACCGACAATTCATTATAGCTGGCGCTAGCGATAGTAGTTTTAAATGACTTTTATTCCTTTAGAAATGTCATTTTGCACTCGGACTGTTCTA
Source organism: Lithobates clamitans (assembly GCA_037952925.1). Taxonomy (NCBI): domain Eukaryota; kingdom Metazoa; phylum Chordata; class Amphibia; order Anura; family Ranidae; genus Lithobates; species Lithobates clamitans. The sequence continues at coordinate 3,360,632 of JBBGZY010000285.1, forward strand.
AACATGCGCCAATTTACAGGCATACTCTAGACACCCACCAGGTATGAAATTTAAAGGAATATTACACTTTTATTGTTTCACTTTAAGCATTATTAAAATCACTGCCCCTGAAAAAACGGCCATTTTAAAACTATTTTTTTGCATTGATACATGTCCTCTGGGGCAGAACCTGGGTCCTCAAACACTTTTTATGACAATAACTTGCATATAAGCCTTTAAAATGAGCATTTCTCCCATAGACTTTTAAAGGGTGTTCCACGGCTTTCGAATTTGCCACGAAAACCCCAACAGCCAACGTTCGTGTCGAACTCATGTTCGAGTCGCACTCATGTTCGACCCGAACATAAAGCCTATCCCTGCCCACCAGGCTCGACTTTGTCAATGCTGCAGTGGCTATACATGCAGCAGAGCGCCGTCAACAAGTACCTGTGCGAATACAGCACGACGACAGGCACAGGCCGCCTCGACTTTGTTTCCCCACACCAATGGCTGATCATTAAGGATGCATGCACTGTATTGTCACCATTTGAGGAGGCCACAAAGATGGTGAGCCGTGACAGTGCATGCATCAGTGACACAATCCCTGTTGTGTCCCTGCTGGAGCAGACTCTGCCTGGCATTATGGACAGGGCACTGGAGGCATAGCAGCAGGAGGAAGAGGAGGACTTCCTTTCCTCTCAAGACCCATTTTATCCAGACACCATCATTCCTATGTCACAGAACACACAAGAGGAGAGAGGGGAGGAGGATGAGGAGGAGCATTCTGGCACTCTCATACGCTTCAAAGAAGAGGAAGAGATGTGTCAATCTGTAAGCAATGGCGTTCCAACCCCAGGACCCTTGGGAGTAGTACGTGGCTGGGAGGAGGAAGTTCCAGATGCTGTCATCCTGAGTGACCCCGAGGAGTCTGCTTCTCAAGCTTCGGCAAATTTGAGGCACATGGGCAACCTCATGCTTCAAAGCCCACGAAAGGACCCAAGAATACGTGGCATAAAGGAGAAGGATGGTTACTGATTGGCAACCCTCCTTGACCACCGTTATAACAGAAAGGTCTCAGAACTCATCCCGTCCCCACAGAGAATACAGAAGATAAAATCCCTTGAGGACACGTTAAAGATGATTTTATTGAACATTTTTCCTGACTCCAGTAGGTTACAGTGTCGTGGAAAACGTACTGTAGTTTGAGTCTTCTGTTGGTGAAGAGAGAAGCATTGGAGAAGGCGTCCGCCTACAGTGCCTTGCCAAAGTATTCACCCCCTTGGCATTTTTCGTGTTTTGTTGCCTCACAACCTGGAATTAACATGGATTGTTTGAGGATTTGCATCATTTAACCACTTAAGGACTAGCCTCGTTTTTCGATTTTAGGTGTTTACATGTTTAAAACAGTTTTTTTTGCTAGAAAATTACTTAGAACCCCCAAACATTATATGTTGTTTTTTTTCTAACACCCTTGGGAATAAAATGGTGGTCATTGGTGCTCTGGTCTGATGAGACTAAAATTGAACTTTTTGGCCATCAAAGAAAACGCTATGTCTGGCGCAAACCCATCACATCACCGAAAGAACACCATCCCCACAGTGAAACATGGTGGTCACAGCATCGTGCTGTGGGGATGTTTTTCAGCAGTCGGGACTGGGAAGCTGGTCAGAGTTGAGTGAAAGATGGATGGTGCTAAATACAGGAGTATTCTTGAGCAAAACCTGTACCACTCTGTGTGTGATTTGACATTAGGACAGAGGTTCACCTTCCAGCAGGACAATGACCCCAAACATACTGCTAAGGCAACACTTGAGTGGTTTAAGGGGAAACATGTAAATGTGTTGAATGGCCTACTCAAATCCCAGACCTCAATCCAATAAAAAATCTGTGGTCAGACTTAAAGTTTGCTGTTCACAAGTGTAAACCATCCAACTTGAAGGAGCTGGAGCAGTTTTACAAGGAGGAATGGGCAAAAATCCCAAGGGTAAGATGTGGCAAGCTCATAGAGACTTATCCAAAGCGACTTGGAGCTGTGATAGCCGCAAAAGGTGGCTCTACAAAGTATTGACTTTAGGGGGTGAATAGTTATGCACAATGACTTTTTTCTGTTATTTTGTCCTATTTGTTGTTTGCTTCACAATAAAAACAAAAACATCTTCAAAGTTGTGGGCATGTTCTGTAAATTAAATGATGCAAATCCTCAAACAATCCACGTTAATCAAATAGATATTTGTAGGTCAGCTTACAGGGAAACAAATTGAAATCCTTAATAGTCCCAAATTAGTCTATTACCTTGGTGGGACAAAATGTTAAACCTATGCCCAATACTTCTGTTTCGGCAGGAGTCAAACTGTAACCGGATAGATTGACCACATATAGGGCAGTGTTCTTTATGTGGTCTTGACTACAAATGGGTCTAGATTGCTGCTTAGTTTCCTTTCTTTTGGTGGAGGAGCCACCCCTTCCTTTGGGCCAGAAAAAACAAAGGTGTGGATGTGCCGGAAAGAGAGGAGGATTGTGCAGAGTTTGGATTACCCCTATCATGGTGTTAATCTACTTGTGTAGTTGATCTGTTGGTAAGTGTACTCGGACCCTCCTCATTGAGATTGGATGTATTACAATGTAGACCCCCTGGGTGCAAGTCGTCGAGAAGCCTATTCTTACCACCTTGTGTGCGTCCATTACTGTGATTGAAGGGTTTCTTTTGGGAATTATCGCTGACACTGCGATGTGTCTCTCAACCCTCTCCTGCTGTCAGGGATGTTATACACAGACATCCAGTGCAGGTGAACAGATCACTGGGCTGCACCAAGGAATCAGGGAAAAACAAGTAAATGAAAAAAGTATGTTTATTAAGGACAGGGACACACGTGCAAACCAACAGCCAACCATAAACGAGAAAACAAGTGCAAGACACAGCAAACCCCAAAACCATCTAACTATCTATCTAACTAATATATATATATATATATATATATATATATATATATATATATATATATATACAGGCACAGGAACAAACAAGAAATAAACAAGGCAGGGACAAAAGCTAAAGGGGAACAGGAGCCTAAGTATAAGAAAGCAAACCATAAAGGAGGCAGGTAACAGGGAACAGGTCTCAAGGACAGGATTTAGGGAATGGGGTCCAGGAACAAGCAGGAACATAAGCAGGACAAAACAGGTATAGGCAGGGACAAGGCTAGCAGAGTAAATTCTGAAGCAATGAGCTTGGGCTCAGGGCGGGTTTATATAGACCAGCAGACTCATAACAGGTGTGCCTGATAGCTGGTCTGCAGTACAGGCAAGGAGACACCCGCTGGTGGCCACCAGAATTACACCCTTTGGTGTTGAACGTAACAGTGCCACCAGCAGGTGAAACAGTAATGACACCGTTTCTGACAGTTCTCCCCCCTAAAGGAGTGGCCTCCGGATGCTCCATTCAGCCCTGGGCATGACAGTCCGAGTGGGTGCAGAAACACCCTAAAAAGTTTCCCTACTGAGTCTGCAGACTTCTCCGCACTTCCAAGGCCAGAGTCCTTTAGTTCACTGGGGGACATGCCACCAAAGTCCGAAAATAGGACACGCACCCCACCACCCGGGTCAGGAAGTTTGGTGATCCGGAGATGAAAAGTAGCAGGGCAATGGGCAAGAACCATTCTGAGGTGGACCACACAGGGGCATTACATTCAGGCTGGGCGACAAACAGGATTGACACAGCGGCAAGATGGGCATCAGTCAGGAAAACATCAGCGGCAAGCTTGGGCATCAGGAACAGGTTTAGCAGGCACCATGTCATCAGGCTGGGCAAAGGGCACTGGGTCATCAGGCTGGGCAAAGGGCACCGGGTCATCAGGCTGGGCAGCAGGCTCCAGGTCATCAGGCTGGGCAGCAGGCTCTGGGTCATCAGGCTGGGCAGCAAGCAGAGGGACTTTAAGCTGGGCAGCAGACAGAGGTACATCAAGCTAGGAAGCAGGCAGAGGCACATCAAGCTGGGCAGCGTGCACAGGCACATAAAGCTGGGCAGCGGGCACAGGCACATCAAGCTGGGCAGTGGGCACATCCAGCTGGGCAGCAGGCACATCAAACTAATCAGTGGGCGGAGGCACATCAAGCTGGGCAGCAGGCAGAGGAACATCAAGCTGGGCAGCAAGCAGAGGGACATCAAGCTGGGCAGCGGGCACAGGCACATCAAACTTAGCAGCGGGCGGAGGCACATCAAGCTGGGCAGCAGGCAGAGGGGCATCAAGCTGGGTAGTGGATGGAAGCACATCAAGCTGGGCAGTGGGCAGAGGCACATCAAGCTGGGCAGCAGGCAGAGGCACTAAAAGCTGGGCAGAGGGCACAGGCACATCAAGCTGGACAGCAGGCACATCAAGCTGGGCAGCAGGCACAGGCACATCAAATTGGGCAGCGGGCACAGGCACATCAAGCTGGGCAGCGGGCACAGGCACATCAAGCTGGGCAGTGGGCACATCAAGCTGGGCAATGGGCACAGGCACATCAAACTAATCAGTGGGTGGAGGCACATCAACCTGGGCAGCAGGCAGAGGGACATCAAGCTGGGCAGCAAGCAGAGGGACATCAAGCTGGGCAGCGGGCACAGGCACATCAAAACTTAGCAACTGGTGGAGGCACATCAAGCTGGGCAGCAGGCAGAAGGACATCAAGCTGGGCAGCGGATGGAGGCATATCAAGCTGGGCAGCGGGCAGAGGCACATCAAGCTGGGCAGTGGGCAGAGGCATATCAATCTGGGCAGTGGGCAGAGGCACAACTAGCTGGGCAGCGGGCAGAGGCACATCAAGCTGGGCAGCAGGCACAGGCACATTAAATTGGGCAGCGGGCACAGGCACATCAAGCTGGGCAGCGGGCACAGGCACATCAAGCTGGGCAGCAGGCACAGGCACATCAGGCTGGGCAGCGGGCACAGGCACATCGAGCTGGGCAGCAGGCATATCAAGCTGGGCATCAGGCAAAGGCACATCAAGCTGGGCAGCAGGCAAAGGCACATTAGGCTGGGCAGCGGACAGAGGCACATCAAGCTGGGCAGCAGCCAAAGGCACATCAAGCTGGGCAGCGGAAAGAGGCACATCAGGCTGGCCAATGGGCACAGGCACATCAAGCTGGGCAGTAGGCACAGGCACATCAGGCTGGGCAGCGGACAGAGGCACATCAGGCTGGGCAGCGGACAGAGGCACATCAGGCTGGGCAGTGGACAGAGGCACATCAGGCTGGGCAGCAGACTCTGGGTCATCAGGCTGGGTAGCAGACTTCGGGTCATCTGGCTGGGTAGCAGACTTCGTGTCATGTGGCTGAACAGTAGGCACTGAAACATCAGGCTGGGCAGCGAACACCGTATCAGCAGGCTGGGTAATGGGTATTGGCTTAACTAGCTGGGTAACGGGCACCGGCCCAATAGGTTGGGTAATGGGCACCGTCTCAGCAAGCTGGGCAACGGACACCGGCCCAGCAAGCCGGATGATGGATACTGGCTCAACAGGCTGGGTGACGGTCAGCGGTTCAGCAGGCTGGATAGCAGGCACTGGCTCCACAGGCTGGGTAAAGGGGCACTGGCTCCACAGGCTGGGTAACGGGCACTGGCTCCACAGGCTGGGTAACAGGCACCGGCCCAGCAAGCTGGGTTATGGGCACTGGATCTTCAGGCTGGGATATGGGCACCGGAACTTCAGGTTGGGATACAGGCACTGGAACTTCAGGTTGGGATACGGGCACCGGAACATCAGGTTAGGATACGGGCACTGGATCGTTAGGTTGGGATACGGGCACCGGAAATTCAGGTTGGGATACGGGCACCGGAACTTCAGGCTGGAACACGGGCACTGAAACTTCAGGCTGGAACACAGGCACTGAAACTTCAGGCTGGAACACGGGCACTGAAACTTCAGGCTGGAACACAGGCACTGAAACTTCAGGCTGGAACATGGGCACCGGAACTTTAGGCTGGAACACGGGTACCAGAACTTCAGGCTGGAACATGGGCACCGGAACTTCAGACTGGAACACAGGCACCGAAACTTCAGGCTGGGACATGGGTATTAGAAGTTCAGGCTGGAACACGGGCACCAGAACTTCAGGCTGGAATATGGGCACCGGAACTTCAGGTTGGAATACGGGCATAGGAACTTCAGGCTGGAACGGATCTGCTGGTGAGGAGGCAGGATTGGATACTGGCATGACGGTATGGTTTAGGAAAAACTTCTGCTTCTTTTTGGTTTTAGCCGCTGAGAATTTGTATGGGGTACAGTGGATGCAGGTGGTAGAAGCGAAGAGCGGAAGGATGGCAAAACAGAGGGAGCAGGTTTTGAAGGGAGATTTAGTGGAGCTGATGGAGGCAGCCGAGAAGAAGCAGGAGGGTTAAAGGCAGGGTGTGTGCAGCAGGAGGAAACAGGGTACTGGTATTTCATTGATAGATGGGTATATTGGGTGCAGGGTTGCCAACCGCCAGTAAATTTACTGACCGTTTGTAAAAATCTGTGATTTTTTTACAGCTGCCAGTAAATATCAGGGGCTGATAATTTCATGCTGTGTTGACTTTTTAAGTGTAAATCAAGCAAATTACTTTGTTCTAGGTATTGTCAGTGTTTCCATATCACGCTTATACTGTTCAAATATTCACTGTGTTGGTTTTCAAAAGGAGTTCTGTAATTTCTCAGGTTGCCATTAAAAAATGTGCTCCGCCAGTAAATTTTCAATGTTTTGTCAGTAAAAATTGCTGCGGGAGGTGGCAAACCTGATTGCTGACCCCCAGCAAGCAACTGTGCTTGCTGGGGGTAAAGGAGAGGAAGACATCCCAGCAGGCTGGTATCTAGCCACAGAAATGGGTGGTTGGGAGCTGACAGAGGCTGAGTGCAACAAACTTGTCCAGGCCCGAAATAGTGATTGCACCAAATCAGGTTTGCACATTGCTCATCTGACCAGAGTCTGCACAGACTCAATACATTCTGCAAGCACCTGTTGAGGACAAGCTGAATATTGTTCAAAGCAAAAGGCTGAGTCATCCTCCAACAGGATATATTGAGGTTCCAGAGTGCAAAGAATATCCAAATAATATTGTTTTCCTCCTTATAGTTTCATAAGGTGCAGCAAGAAATGTGTGTGTAGCAGATTCAGCCTTAACCACTTGACGACCGCCGCACGACGATGTACGTCGGCAGAGCGGCACGGGCAGGCAAAAGGGCTTACATTTTACATCCTTGCCTGCCCGCGGGTGGGGGGTCCGATCGGATCCCCCCCAGTGCCAGCGGCGGTCGGATTCAGGTCAGGGGCGATCAAAGGTGAGGGGGAGGCCACTCATTCATGGCTCCCCCCTCGCGATCGCTCCTGGCCAATGACAGAGTTCCTCGGCTTCTGTAATGTAAACAGAAGCGGAGGAAGTGATGTCACCTCTCCTCGAGCCGGGCTTTTCGTTCCGGCGACGAGGAGAGAAGACATCCAAGTAAGTTTGCACAACACTACACTAACAGTAGAACACACAGACACACTTGTCACCCCCCAGTCACCCCCTGATCACCCCCCTGTACCCCCTGTCACACTGACACCAAAAGCATTTTTTTTTTTTCAGATTTTTGCATTGGTGTCAGTTTGTGACAGTTATAAGTATTAGAGCAGTTAGGGTTAGCCCCCTTTAGGTCTAGGGTACCCCCCTAACCCCCCCTAATAAAGTTTTAACCCCGTGATCACCCCCCGTTGCCAGTGTCACTAAGCGATCGTTTTTCTGATCGCTGTATTAGTGACACAGGTGACGCTAGTTAGGGAGGTAAGTATATAGGTTTGCCGTCAGTGTTTTATAGTGACAGGGACCCCTATATACTACCTAATAAAGGTTTTAACCCCCTGATTGCCTCCTAGTTAACCCTTTCACCAGTGATCACCATATAATTGTTACGAGTGACGCTGGTTAGTTTGTTTATTATAGTTTTAGGGCACCCGCCTTTTATTATCTTATAAAGGTTTAACCCCCTGATCGCCCGGCGGTGATATAAGTTATGTTTTTAGGGTCAGATAAGGTCTGCGTCACCCCAGGCAGCGTCAGGTTAGCGCCAGTACCGCTAAAACCCACGCACGCAGCATACACCTCCCTTAGTGCTATAGTATCTGAACGGATCGATATCTGATCCGATCAGATCTATACTAGCATCCCCAGCAGTTTAGGGTCCTCAAAAACGCAGTGGTAGCGGGATCAGCCCAGATACCTGCTAGCACCTGCGTTTTGCCCCTCGGCCCAGCCCAGCCAACCCAAGTGCAGTATCGATTGATCACTGACACAAAACACTAAGCACACATAACTGCAGCGTTTGCAGAGTCAGGCCTGATCCCTGCGATCGCTAACAGTTTTTTGGTAGCGTTTTGATACAGTCGCTGACAGTCAGGAGCTTTTTTGCCTGTGAGTCTCACTAGTGTACCCGTAAATTTAGAGCCCAAAATGGCAAATCCAAGGTACACTAGTGAAGAGGCCTACACGTTTCTGAGCATGACAGATAGTGAAGAGGAATTCACTCATCTGTCAGATTCAGGCTCAGAATACGATCCTGTAGAGGACAGCGGCTCCATGACAGATAGCTCTGACGACGGAGTTGTGGTCCCTGCTAAGGTCAGGTGTACCAGACCCCAAACTTCTTCTGTCCTTGAAGTGCAAGAACCGCAGGGCTCTCATATTGAGCAGAGAAGTACTAGCGCCGCTATTCCTTCTGGTGAACTGGCAAGCACCAGCGGCCTAGTACACCCTGGTCATACATCCAGCACTGCAGTAACACTTGGTGACGTGGCGAGTCCCATAAGTGCAGTTCAAGCTGGCGAGGTGGCAAGCACAAGCAGTGTCCCGCTGCCACCAAGAAGACAAAGACAGGCTCATCGTGCCCATAGTGCCCTTCCTGCTGCATTCGCCAATCCAAATTGGGAACCCACCACTTCTGCAGCTCCCGTACTTCCCCCATTCACTGGCCAACCCGGAATTCAGGTGGAAACAGTTGATTTTACGCCACTGGATTTTTATTCACTGTTTTTCACCGAAGATCTCTATAGATCTATTGTGAACCAAAGCAATTTATACGCTGGTCAACACATCGCCGCTAATCCCCAGTCCTCCCTTGCCAGAGATTGGAGACCAATTACGGTCTCCAAATTTAAGCTCTTTCTGGGCCTTTCCCTCAACATGGGCTTGAATAAAAAGAGTAAGTTGCGGTCATATCGGTCCACTGACCCAATTTACCATGCACCCGTGTTCTCTGCCTTCATGGCCAGGGCACGATACGAGCAGATTTTGCGGTTCATGCACTTCAATGACAATGAACTCTGTCGTCCTCGTGGAGACCCTGGATACGATCGGCTCTACAAAATTCGGCCCCTCGTAAACCACTTCAACCAACGTTTTGCAGACTTGTTTACTCCCCATCAAGTTGTTTGCGTCGATGAGTCCCTGATTAAATTTTCTGGTCGCTTGTCATTCAAACAGTACCTTCCCAGCAAGCGTGCCAGATACGGGGTCAAGATGTATAAGCTCTGTGACAGGGTCACAGGCTATACATGTATATTTATGGTTTACGAGGGCAAAGATAGTCACGTAGAGCCGACAAACTGCCCTGACTACATAGGAAGTGCTGGCAAGATAGTGTGGGACTTGGTGTCACCCTTATTCGGAAAGGGGTACCACTTGTACGTGGACAATTATTACACGAGTGTGCCACTTTTTAGTCACTTGTTTGATCAGCAGATTGAAGCATGTGGCACCGTGCGACCTAATTGCCTGGGCTTTCCCCAGCGGCTTGTAGATTCCCATCTTAGGCTGGGGGAGAGAGCCTGCTTGCAGTGTAATAATTTGCTCGCTATGAAGTGGAGGGATAAGAAGAATGTTTTCATTCTCACCTCCCTTCATGCAGACACGACGGCCTAAATTACTACGGCGACTGGTGTTGTGGAGAAACGAATATAACCAAAATATGGGAGGGGTGGACCTCAACGACCAGTTGTTGGTGCCGTACCTAGTTGCCCGTAAGGCCAGACGCTGGTACAAAAAAGTGTCTGTTTATTTATTTCAATTGGCTTTGCTGAACGCTCTGTGCTATACAGAGCTTCAGGATGGATCCTTCCTTACATTCCAGGAAGAGATCGTCAGAGCCCTTCTGTTTCCAGACGGTGCTCCACCTCACCTTCCCCAACCAAATGCAGTAAGCCGGCTGCATGAGAGGCATTTTCAATATGTCCTCCCGAGTACCCCTACCCAACGAGCCCCCCAAAGAAAATGTTGTGTCTGCAGAAAGCGCGGATTTAGGCGTGACACTTGGTATTATTGTCCCTCCTGTCCTGGCAATCCTGGTCTTTGCATTGGTGAATGTTTTGAGCGCTACCCTACACTAGTTGAGTTTTAGCGTAGGGTACAGCATTGCACAGACTAGGACACACTTTCACAGGGTCTCCCATGATGCCATCGCATTTTAAGAGACCCAAACCTGGAACCGTTACAGTTTTAAAAGTTACAGTTATAAAAAAAAATGTAAAAAAAAAAAATACACAAAAAAATATAAAATAAAAAAAACAAAAATAGTTGTCGTTTTATTGTTCTCTCTCTCTCTATTTTCTCTCTATTGTTCTGCTCTTTTATACTATCTTCTATTCTGCAATGTTTTATTGTTGTTATGTTTTATCATGTTTGCTTTTCAGGTATGTAATTTTTTTATAGTTTACTGTGTTTTAACCATTTTTTTGTTTTTAGGTACGCCATTCAGCTGCAGCGCGGATTTATTTATCTTGACAGCAACAACGTTTGCTCCCACGATACATAAAGCCGTGACTCCAGCGCTGTCGGAGGTGATTTCACCACTACAGTTACATACTTCAGCATACCCCCGAAGCGTGGGGGCAGCAGTGGGTGGAGGAGCAATTTGCTCCTACCTTTTGCGGGAGGATGCCCCCATGCTTCGGCATATATAAATGGTGCATGTATGCCCATCATTAGAAGTGGGTGGATGAAGGGAGGTATTCTAATGGTGGGCATACCCACCGATCAATATCTTTTTTTCGTTCAGCCCACAGGCTGCATGAAAACAAAGTTTACAATATATGCCCAACAAGGACCAGCAACGTACTGGTATGTTGCTGGACTTTGAGTGGTTATACCAGAATGATGCCTGCAGGTTTAGGTATCATCTTGGTATCATTCTTTTCAGCCAGCGGTCGGCTTTCATGTAAAAGCAATCCTAGTGGCTAATTAGCCTCTAGACTGCTTTTACAAGCAGTGGGAGAGAATGCCCCCCCTCCCCACCGTCTTCCATGTTTTTCTCTGGCTCTCCTGTACCAACAGGGAACCTGAAAATGCAGCCGGTGATTCAGCCAGCTGACCATAGAGCTGATCAGAGACCAGAATGGCTCCAAACATCTCTATGGCCTAAGAAACCGGAAGCTACGAGCATTTCATGACTTAGATTTCGCCGGATGTAACCCGGGCCATTGGGAAATTGGGAAAGTATTTTATCACACCGATCTTGGTGTGGTCAGATGCTTTGAGGGCAGAGGAGAGATCTAGGGTCTAATAGACCCCAATTTTTTAAAGAGTACCTGTCACTACCTATTGCTATCATAGGGGATATTTACATTCCCTGAGATAACAATAAAATGATTAAAAAACATAAAAATGAAAGGAACAGTTTAAAAATAAGATATAAAAATCAAAAAATAATAAAGAAAAAAAAAAAAAAAAGCACCCCTGTCCCCCCCTGCTCTCGCGCAAAGGCGAACTCAAGCGTCGGTCTGGCGTCAAATGTAAACAGCAATTGCACCATGCATGTGAGGTATCACCGCGAAGGTCAGATTGAGGACAGTAGTTTTAGCAGTAGACCTCCTCTGTAAATCTAAAGTGGTAACCTGTATAGGCTTTTAAAGGCTTTTAAAAATGTATTTAGTTTGTCGCCACTGCACGTTTGTGCGCAATTTTAAAGCATGTCATGTTTGGTATCCATTTACTCGGCCTAAGATCATCTTTTTTATTTCATCAAACATTTGGGCAATATAGTGTGTTTTAGTGCATTAAAATTTAAAATGTGTGTTTTTTCCCCAAAAAATGCGTTTGAAAAATCGCTGCGCAATTACTGTGTGAAAAAAAAAATGAAACACCCACCATTTTAATCTGTAGGGCATTTGCTTTAAAAAAATATATAATGTTTGGGGGTTCAAAGTAATTTTCTTGCAAAAAAAAAGAATTTTTTCATGTAAACAAAAAGTGTCAGAAAGGGGTTTGTCTTCAAGTGGTTAGAAGAGTGGGTGATGTGTGACATAAGCTTCTAAATGTTGTGCATAAAATGCCAGGACCGTTCAAAACCCCCCAAATGACCCAATTTTGGAAAGTAGACACCCCAAGCTATTTGCTGAGAGGCATGTCGAGTCCATGAAATATTTTATATTGTGACACAAGTTGCGGGAAAAAGACAATTTTTTTTTTTTATGCACAAGTTGTCACTAAATGATATATTGCTCAAACATGCCATGGGAATATGTGAAATTACACCCCAAAATAAATTCTGTTGCTTCTCCTGAGTATGAGGATACCACATGTGTGAGACTTTTTGGGAGCCTAGCCGCGTACGGGACCCCAAAAACCAAGCACCGCCTTCAGGCTTTCTAAGGGCGTAAATTTTTTATTTCACTCTTCACTGCCTATCACAGTTTCAGAGGCCATGGAATGCCCAGATGGCACAACCCCCCCCAAATGACCCCATTTTGGAAAATGGTGTGTAATTCCACATATGCCCATGGCATGTTTGAGCGATATATCATTTTGTGACAACTTTGTGCAAAAAAAAAAAAAAATGTGTTACTTTCCCGCAACTTGTGTCAAAATATAAAATATTCCATGAACTCAACATGCCTCTCAGCAAATAGTTTGGGGTGTCTACTTTCCAAAATGGGGTCATTTGGGGGGGGTTTTGTGCCATCTTGGCATTTTATGGCCTTCAAAACTGTGATAGGTAGTGAGGAGTAAAATCAAAAATTTACGCTCTTAGAAATCATGAAGGCGGTGCTTGGTTTTCGGGGCCCCGTACGCGGCTAGGCTCCCAAAAATTTCCACACATGTGGTATCCCCATACTTAGTAGAAGCAGCTAAATGTATTTTGGGGTGCAATTCCACATATGCCCATGGCCTGTGTGAGCAATATATAATTTAGTGACAATTTTTTGTAAATATTTTTTTTTTTTGTGATTATTTAATCACTTAGGACAAAAAAAAAAAAATATTCAATGGGTTCAACATGCCTCTCAGCAATTTCCTTGGGGTGTCTACTTTCCAAAATGGGGTCATTTGGGGGGGGGGTTGTACTGCCCTGCCATTTTAGCACCTCAAGAAATGACATAGGCAGTCATAAACTAAAAGCTGTGTAAATTCCAGAAAATGTACCCTAGTTTGTAGACGCTATAACTTTTGCGCAAACCAATAAATATACGCTTATTGACATTTTTTTACCAAAGACATGTGGCCGAATACATTTTGGCCTAAATGTATGACTAAAATTGAGTTTATTGGATTTTTTTTATAACAAACAGTAGAAAATATCATTTTTTTTCAAAATTTCGGTCTTTTTCCGTTTATAGCGCAAAAAATAAAAACGGCAGAGGTGATCAAATACCATCAAAAGGAAGCTCTATTTGTGGGAAGAAAAGGATGCAAATTTTGTTTGGGTACAGCATTGCATGACCGCGCAATTAGCAGTTAAAGCGACGCAGTGCCAAATTGGAAAAAGTCCTTTGGTCCTTAGGCAGCATAATGGTCCGGGGCTGAAGTGGTTAAAGTACAACTGCACATTTAGGCCTTGCTTACACTTGCAGCAGCCCTGGGTTGACAGGCAGCTGGGGGTGATATGGTCTCTCCTTAACACCTGCTTTAACTCTGAAAGGTCTATACCACCATGCCACAACCTTATGCAATTAAAGAGAGGTTGCAGCATGGCCCCATTATCTTACGGGATATACCCACACGGGCGTATCATTTTTGTCATGGCTGCAGCATGTGTACAAGCCATCTAGCCACTATTCCAGCTTTGAGGAGGCAGTCAAGGGGCAGTAAAAATGTGGCTCAACTGCTTATTTGGCCACCCCCCAGCTGACCATATGAGTGAGCTCCTAGGAAGATTGCCCATCTGCTTTTACTTACCTACAGCCAAGATCCAGGGATCTTCTCGGTGCAGGCCTTTCCAAGCTGCACAGCTCATCTCTCACTGTACACCACAGCCCCATTCATTCCTTTAGAAAAGTTGTACTCCAGACAAAAGCTTGTGGCCACCATGATTAAAGCTTTCTCATTAGAATGAATGGGGCCATGGGATTTGCAATATAGAGCAGCTGTTTTTCAAGGCTGTGCAGCTTGGAGCGAGGCCTACCCTCTGAATCAAGGCTGAAGGTAAGAATGCAATTAGGTGGCCAGTAAAAAACAGTTTTAGCAAATAAGTCTCTTTTTTTTGTAAATTGTTTATTTAACATTTATGTATGACATATATAGTAGCGTTTTTATCACAGTCGTTACAAGTAATGAATATAAACACTGTCAATTAAGCACTTACAAACTTAAAACGATTCAAGGAATCTGTAAGGTAACCTGAGAAACAACTTCAAAATTGCCATCAAAGGACATGGAAATTGTAATATTACTATGTTAGCGTTTATGAGGTAACTATATTACATGTCTTTATATGAAATTGAGAAATCAGTGGGGAGAACCAAAGAGGGCAAAAAGGTACAGTTGACAATAACTAGAGCTAGTAAGGGTTAAAGATTTCTGTATATATCTAAGATTTTCAAGTGATACCAGTTGCACTGGCACTATACTCAGAATCATCCCATGGTTGCCAGATATGTGAGAATTTCTGTATGGAATCATCAGTTATGGCAGTTAAATGTTCCATTCTGCGAATGTCCACTAAGATAGAAAGGGTTTGTGAGAGAGTGGGGGGGAAGTAGAGAGCCAGAGTCTAGGAATGTTTTTTTTAGCTGCTAATAGGGATGAGCTTCGTGTTCGAGTCGAACCCATGTTCGACTCGAACATCGGCTGTTCGACCGTCCGTCGAATTGCGAACGATATGGGCCGTTCGCGCCAAATTCGTGTGGCGCGTCACGGCCCATAATTCACTGCGGCATCGCAGTGCATTGCTGGCTGATGATTGGCCAAGCATGCACTATGACCCGCATGCTTGGCCAATCACAGCGCCGTCAGTAGAGAGAGCTGTAATTGGCCAAAGCCAGGGTGGCTTTGGCCAATTATGGCTCAGGGGATTTAGTACACACCCCACACTATATAAGGCCGCCTGCACGGCGGCCCTGTGTAGTGTGTGTTCCGGTGTGCTGAGAGATAGAGAGAGAGAGAGAGAGACAGTGTCATTTGATTTGAGTTAGATAGATTAGGCAGAACAGTCAGTCAGTTAGCTGCACTTACAGTGTATTGTGTATATATATGCATCCCAGGTGTTGCATATATATATATATACACTGTATTCAGTTTAGCTAGATCCGTTCCTGTTATCTTCTATCTAGACTATTTACATTTAGTGCAGTGTGTCCTGCTCACAGTGTTCAGCTAGATCCGTTCCTGCTATTTACATTCAGTGCAGTGCGTCCTGCTCACAGTGTTCAGCTAGATCCGTTCCTGCTATTTACATTCAGTGCAGTGCGTCCTGCTCACAGTGTTCAGCTAGATCCGTTCCTGCTATTTACATTCAGTGCAGTGCGTCCTGCTCACAGTGTTCAGCTAGATCCGTTCCTGCTATTTACATTCAGTGCAGTGCGTCCTGCTCACAGTGTTCAGCTAGATCCGTTCCTGCTATTTACATTCAGTGCAGTGCGTCCTGCTCACAGTGTTCAGCTAGATCCGTTCCTGGTATTTACATTTAGTGCAGTGCGTCCTGCTCACAGTGTTCAGCTAGATCCGTTCCTGCTATTTACATTCAGTGCAGTGCGTCCTGCTCACAGTGTTCAGCTAGATCCGTTCCTGGTATTTACATTTAGTGCAGTGCGTCCTGCTCACAGTGTTCAGCTACATCCGTTCCTGCTATTTACATTCAGTGCAGTGCGTCCTGCTCACAGTGTTCAGCTAGATCCGTTCCTGCTATTTACATTCAGTGCAGTGCGTCCTGCTCACAGTGTTCAGCTACATCCGTTCCTGCTGTTTACATTCAGTGCAGTGCGTCCTGCTCACAGTGTTCAGCTAGATCCGTTCCTGCTATTTACATTCAGTGCAGTGCGTCCTGCTCACAGTGTTCAGCTAGATCCGTTCCTGCTATTTACATTCAGTGCAGTGCGTCCTGCTCACAGTGTTCAGCTAGATCCGTTCCTGCTATTTACATTTAGTGCAGTGCGTCCTGCTCACAGTGTTCAGCTAGATCCGTTCCTGCTATTTACATTCAGTGCAGTGCGTCCTGCTCACAGTGTTCAGCTAGATCCGTTCCTGCTATATACATTTAGTGCAGTACGTCCTGCTCACAGTGTTCAGCTAGATCCGTTCCTGTTATCTTCCTACTGACAGGCAGGCTTGTCTGGTTACAGTATATAAAGCTACCTGAAGAAAATTACAGGTGTTCTTTTTGATCCTATTAGTACCACGGTCAGGCAGCTAGACTATTTACATTTAGTACAGTGTGTCCTGCTCACAGTGTTCAGCTAGATCCGTTCCTGTTATCTTCCTACTGACAGGCAGGCTTGTCTGGTTACAGTATATAAAGCTACCTTAAGAAAATTACAGGTGTTCTTTTTGATCCTATTAGTACCACGGTCAGGCAGCTAGACTATTTACATTTAGTACAGTGTGTCCTGCTCACAGTGTTCAGCTAGATCCGTTCCTGTTATCTTCCTACTGACAGGCAGGCTTGTCTGGTTACAGTATATAAAGCTACCTTAAGAAAATTACAGGTGTTCTTTTTGATCCTATTAGTACCACGGTCAGGCAGCTAGACTATTTACATTCAGTGCAGTGCGTCCTGCTCACAGTGTTCAGCTAGATCCGTTCCTGGTATTTACATTTAGTGCAGTGCGTCCTGCTCACAGTGTTCAGCTAGATCCGTTCCTGCTATTTACATTCAGTGCAGTGCGTCCTGCTCACAGTGTTCAGCTAGATCCGTTCCTGGTATTTACATTTAGTGCAGTGCGTCCTGCTCACAGTGTTCAGCTAGATCCGTTCCTGCTATTTACATTCAGTGCAGTGCGTCCTGCTCACAGTGTTCAGCTAGATCCGTTCCTGCTATTTACATTCAGTGCAGTGCGTCCTGCTCACAGTGTTCAGCTAGATCCGTTCCTGCTATTTACATTTAGTGCAGTGCGTCCTGCTCACAGTGTTCAGCTAGATCCGTTCCTGCTATTTACATTTAGTGCAGTGCGTCCTGCTCACAGTGTTCAGCTAGATCCGTTCCTGCTATTTACATTCAGTGCAGTGCGTCCTGCTCACAGTGTTCAGCTAGATCCGTTCCTGCTATATACATTTAGTGCAGTACGTCCTGCTCACAGTGTTCAGCTAGATCCGTTCCTGTTATCTTCCTACTGACAGGCAGGCTTGTCTGGTTACAGTATATAAAGCTACCTGAAGAAAATTACAGGTGTTCTATCCCAGCTTAGTGCAGCTACAGGCCATTAGTATGTCTGGAAGGCCAAGAAGGAGAGGCAGACAGTCACAAGCCAATAAGAGAGGGCAAGCAGGCTCTGTGTCTAGTGCTGGTCGTGGAGACGGTGCATCCTCATCAGCACGTGGCCATGGGACACGCTTGGCCTTTTTTTCGGCAGCTGGCCGTGTTGAGCCGCAACATGCGGAAGACTTGGTCGAGTGGATGACCAAGCCGTCCTCATCCTCCTCATCCTCTCTCACCCATGCCCAGGGTGCTTTGTCTGGCAAAGCAGCGGCCTCTTCCCTCAGCTCAATGTCATCAGTGACTCCTTCCCTAGCTCCACCATGTCCTCATGAGGATTCCCTCGAACTGTTTGACCACAGTGTTGGGTACATGCTCCAGGAGGATGCCCAGCGTTTGGAAGGCTCTGATGATGATACTGAGCTCAATGAAGGCAGTAACATGAGCACGGACAGAGGGGGTGCCCAAGAAGGACAGCAATCTGGCAGTCATGCTCCCCCTGCTGCAGCATACTGCCAGGTTTGCTCCAGTGATGAGGAGGGAGGGGATGATGAGGTCACTGACTCAACGTGGGTGCCTGATAGGAGAGAGGAGGAGGAGGAGGAGGAGGAGGAGGAGGTGGCACATCACCAACTAGGCAGGATGCCCTCCAGGGGCCAGCCTAAGGGCAGCACATTGACTGCATCACACCCCAAAGCTCCACATGTGCAGGGCGCTGCAGTCTCTGCGCGTTATTCAAAAAGTTCTTTGGTGTGGGCCTTTTTTGAGACGAGTGCATCAGATCGCACCGCTGCTATTTGCAACATATGTCTCAAGCGTATCTCGCGTGGCCAAAACATCTCCCGCTTGGGTACCACATGCTTGACCAGACATATGTTGACCTGCCATGCAGTTCGTTGGCAAGCGTATCTAAAAGACCCACACCAAAGAACAAAGACGATCTCTCCTTGCTCCTCATCAGCTGAGATTTCCAACCCCACTAGACCTTCAGTCCTCTCTGCGACCTGCAGTGAGAGGAATGAAGGTGTAGAATTAGGTGTGTCACAGCCAAGTACTTGTGGGCAATCTGCTTTTGGTACACCGACGTCAGATTGTACCAGGCAAATTTCCCTGCCCCAGCTGCTGCACCGCCGAAAGAAGTTTGCTCCCAGCCATCCACATGCCCAGCGGTTGAATGCTAGCTTGGCAAAATTGCTAGCACTTCAACTGCTGCCTTTTCAGTTGGTAGACTCTGCCCCCTTCCGTGAGTTTGTGGAATGTGCGGTTCCTCAGTGGCAGGTACCCAAACGCCACTTTTTCTCACGGAAGGCGATTCCGGCTCTCTACCGGCATGTGGAAGGCAATGTCCATGCCTCGCTGGACAGGGCGGTCAGCGGTAAGGTGCATATTACCGCTGACTCATGGTCCAGCAGGCATGGACAGGGACGTTACTTAAGTTTCACGGCGCATTGGGTGACTCTGCTGGCAGCTGGGAAGGATGCAGGACAAGGTGCAGTAGTGTTGGAGGTTGTTCCGCCACCACGCCTCCAAAATGCTGATTGTGACACACCTCTCTCCTCCACCCCCTCCTCTTCTTCTTCCTCCATGGCCTCTTCCTCGGAACCAGCGGTGCTCCGTAGGCGTTCAAGGGGCTACGCAAGTACGCAGGCCAAAAGATGCCATGCGGTGCTTGAGCTGGTGTGCTTGGGGGACAGGAGCCACACTGGGGCAGAGGTTCTGTCAGCTCTGCAGGGGCAGGTTCAGAGGTGGTTGACGCCACGCCAACTTAAGGCAGAAATGGTGGTTTGCGACAATGGCACCAACCTCCTCTCTGCCCTCCGACAGGGACAACTGACCCATGTGCCCTGTTTGGCTCACGTCCTTAACTTGGTGGTGCAGCGGTTCTTGGGCAGGTACCCGGGCTTACAGGATGTCCTGAGGCAGGCCAGGAAAGTCTCTGTGCATTTCCGCCGGTCATATAATGCCAGTGCTCGGCTGACGGACCTCCAAAAGGAGTTTAACCTGCCCAAGAACCGCCTAATCTGTGACATGCCCACCAGGTGGAACTCGACGTTGGCCATGCTGCAGCGGCTGCACACGCAGCAGAGGGCCATCAATGAGTACCTGTGCGACTATGGCACCAGGACAGGGTCAGGGGACCTTGGTTTTTTTTCCCCACGCCAGTGGGCCATGATCAGGGATGCATGCACTGTCCTGTCACCATTCGAGGAGGCCACGAGGATGGTGAGCACTGACAGTGCATGCATCAGTGACACTGTCCCCCTTGTCCACCTGTTGGAGCACACGCTGCGTGGAATAATGGACAGGGCACTTGAGGCAGAACAGAGGCAGGAAGAGGAGGACTTCCTTAGCTCTCAAGGCCCCCTTTATCCAGACAGTGTTCCTGCGTGCCCGCCGATCACACAGGAAGAGGACGAGGAGGAGGAGGAGGAGGAGGAGGAAGATTGTGTCAGTATGGAGGTGGAGCCTGGCACTCAGCATCAGCAGTCTTTAAGGGATCAGTCCCAAGGAACACATGGACTTGTACGTGGCTGGGAGGAGGTGGCTGCGGACGTTGTTGTCCTTAGTGACCCAGAGGACTCCGGACCGAATGCCTCAGCAAACCTACGCTGCATGGCCTCCCTGATCCTGCAAAGCCTGCGTAAGGATCCTCGTATTCGTGGTATCAAGGAGAAGGACCAATACTGGCTGGCAACCCTCCTTGATCCACGTTACAAGGGTAAGGTTGCGGACCTTATCTTGCCATCGCAGAGGGAGCAGAGGATGAAACATCTTCGGGAGGCCTTGCAGAAAGGTCTGTGCAACGCGTTCCCAGAGACTGGGAGGTTACAAACTCCTGTTTCTGGACAACGTGTTGCTGAGGCTTCGGTCAGTCAAAGAAGGAGCGGTGGAGAAGGTGGCCGTCTGACCGATGCGTTCAGACAATTTTTTGGTCCGCAGCCCCAAGGTATGATCGGTTCCAGCAACCATCGCCAGCGTCTGTTTTACATGGTGCAGGAATACCTAGGGGCAAGATCAGACTTGGACACCTTTCCCACCGAAAATCCTCTGGGTTACTGGGTCTTGAGGATGGATCACTGGCCAGAGCTTGCACAGTATGCAATTGAGCTACTGGCCTGTCCTGCATCCAGCGTTCTTTCGGAACGCACATTCAGTGCTGCTGGAGGCGTGGTAACCGATCACAGGGTGCGTCTGTCCACCGACTCGGTCGATCGGCTGACCTTCATAAAAATGAATCAGTCTTGGATCACCACCAGCTACCAAGCACCTGATGCAGATGTAACCGAATAATTTTTTTTGAAATCTCAGATCCCTTCAAAGACTGCCTATGCTGATGCTGAGTGACTATCCCTGAGTAATTATCCTCTTCCTCCTCAATCATCACGCTGATAGCTTGTAAGAACATTTTTGGTTCTGGGCGCCACCACCAGTGCCTAAGGCACAATTTTTCAGCCCCTGTTTAACAGGGGCGTGTAATTACAATTTTTGATGTAATACTTTGCAGCAGGGCTCGTTCCTGCATTCCAACTAGAGTGTCTTTGAGGGGTTGCAGTGTTGTGGCACCAGCACCAGTGCCTAAGACCCAATTTTTCAGCCCCTGTCTAACAGGGGCGTGTAATTACAATTTTTGATGCAATACTTTGCAGCAGGGCTTGTTCCTGCGTTTCAACTAGAGTGTCTGTGAGGGGTTGCAGTGTTGTGGCACCAGCACCAGTGCCTAAGACCCAATTTTTCTGCCCCTGTCTAACAGGGGCGTGTAATTACAATTTTTGATGCAATACTTTGCAGCAGGGCTCGTTCCTGCGTTCCAACTAGAGTGTCTGTGAGGGGTTGCAGTGTTGTGGCACCAGCACCAGTGCCTAAGGCCTAATTTTTCAGCTCCTGTTCAACAGGGGCATGTAATTACAATTCTTGATCTAATATTTCACAGCATGGCCCTGTGAGGGCTTACAGTGTTTTGGCCACAGCAACACCTAAGGCCCAAATTTCTGCTGAGTATATAGGGCAGGACCCTACTTTCAAACATCTAACTTACAAACGACTCCTACTTGCAAACGGAAGGAGACAACAGGAAGTGAGATGAAATCTACCCCTAAGGAAGGGAAATTCTCTCCTGTAAGAGTTAATATGGGAAAACAATTTCTCCTTTCCACTGATGCTTTCCAATCCTTGTTCCACAAAAAAACCCAAATTTTCAAAAAACATTTTTCATTGGGACAAAAAAGTGAGGTGAAATCTTCTGAAGAGGAGGAAAGACGCAAAACAAATGTCACAGGGGTGATAACCCTTCCCTATGTTTTCCAAAAAGCTTAGAAAAGATTTTTTGGCTGGAGCTAAACACATTAAAAATGTTCAAAATTACAAACAGATTCTACTTAACAACAAACCTACAGTCCCTGTCTTGTTTGCACCGCCTGAATACTGCTGTTCAGAGTATATAGGGACCTTTCCTTATTTTAATTTGGGTGCGGGGTTCCCCTTAATATCCATACAAGACCCAAAGGGCCTGGTAATGGACTGGGGGGTACCCATGCCGTTTGTCTCACTGATTTTCATCCATATTGCCATGACCCGACATGACATTAAACCCGCAAGCAGTTTTAAATGAGATTTTTTCCTTTAAAAATGACATTTGGTGCAGGGACTGTTCTAAACATGGGAAACACGCGTCACTTTACAGGCATACTATAGACACCCCCCAGGTACGATATTTAAAGGAATATTTCACTTTTTTTTTTTTTACTTTAAGCATCATTAAAATCACTGCTCCCGAAAAAACGGCCGTTTTTAAAAGTTTTTTTTGCATTGATACATGTCCCCTGGGGTAGGACCCGGGTCCCCAAACCCTTTTTAGGACAATACCATGCAAATTAGCCTTTAAAATGAGCACTTTTGATTTCGAACGTTCGAGTCCCATAGACGTCAATGGGGTTCTAACGTTCGTGCGAACTTGCGGTCCGTTCGCGGGTTCTGGTGCGAACCGAACCGGGGGGTGTTCGGCTCATCCCTAGCTGCTAATAATATGAAAGACATCAGTTTCCGCTTTGATTTGTGAATACCGTGGAAGGGGAGGCCTAATAAATAGTGCATAGGATTCAGGGGTTCCCAGCAACTTCTCTAGAAGAATTTGGATCTGAGCCCAAAATTGGGAAACTAACGGACATTCCCAGAAGATATGAAAATGGGAGCCTACTGCCTCATTGCATCTCCAACATATTTTGGAAATTGACGGATTGTATACGTGCAGTCGTTCTGGGGTTTTATACCAGAAAAGCAGAACGTTGTAAGCAGATTCCTTGTGGGATACACATTGAGAACTTTTGGAAGTGGAGTCCCAGATACTTCCCCAGTCTAGCAAAGATATATCATGTTGAAGGATCTGAGACCATTTTCTCATATAGTAGTGAGTATCTACTTTTAAGGGGATGGCTTCATGTAATATTTTATAAATAGTGGATATTAATTGGGGTTCATGGGGACCCTTAGCACAAAGCATTTCAAATTCTGTAGGTTTGTCCATAGATAGGGTAAGAGATTTAGTAGAAAAGAAGTATCTGATTTGAAAGTATGAGTAGAATATTGTTTTTGGGTAATTGGTGCTGTTTTTGAAGGTCAGCGAAAGATAATAGGTGTCTTGTAGCTGGGTTGACTATTTGCCACAGCTGAAAGATCCCAGCCCTAGTCCAGTGTGCCATACGATCGTAGGACAAAGTGTCAGAGATGTCCGGATTAAAGAGAATGTTTATGAGCGGTGAGCACAGAGAAGATAGGGAGTAGGGATGAGCCGAACACCCCCCGGTTCGGTTCGCACCAGAACCCGCGAACGGACCGCAAGTTCGCACGAACGTTAGAACCCCATTGACGTCTATGGGACTCGAACGTTCGAAATCAAAAGTGCTCATTTTAAAGGCTAATTTGCATGGTATTGTCCTAAAAAGGGTGTGGGGACCCGGGTCCTACCCCAGGGGACATGTATCAATGCAAAAAAAACTTTTAAAAACGGCCGTTTTTTCGGGAGCAGTGATTTTAATGATGCTTAAAGTAAAAAAAAAAAAAGTGAAATATTCCTTTAAATATCGTACCTGGGGGGTGTCTATAGTATGCCTGTAAAGTGACGCGTGTTTCCCATGTTTAGAACAGTCCCTGCACCAAATGTCATTTTTAAAGGAAAAAATCTCATTTAAAACTGCTTGCGGGTTTAATGTCATGTCGGGTCATGGCAATATGGATGAAAATCAGTGAGACAAACGGCATGGGTACCCGCCAGTCCATTACCAGGCCCTTTGGGTCTTGTATGGATATTAAGGGGAACCCCGCACCCAAATTAAAATAAGGAAAGGTCCCTATATACTCTGAACAGCAGTATACAGGCGGTGCAAACAAGACAGGGACTGTAGGTTTGTTGTTAAGTAGAATCTGTTTGTAATTTTGAACATTTTTAATGTGTTTAGCTCCAGCCAAAAAATCTTTTCTAAGCTTTTTGGAAAACATAGGGAAGGGTTATCACCCCTGTGACATTTGTTTTGCGTCTTTCCTCCTCTTCAGAAGATTTCACCTCACTTTTTTGTCCCAATGAAAAATGTTTTTTGAAAATTTGGGTTTTTTTGTGGAACAAGGATTGGAAAGCATCAGTGGAAAGGAGAAATTGTTTTCCCATATTAACTCTTACAGGAGAGAATTTCCCTTCCTTAGGGGTAGATTTCATCTCACTTCCTGTTGTCTCCTTCCGTTTGCAAGTAGGAGTCGTTTGTAAGTTAGATGTTTGAAAGTAGGGTCCTGCCCTATATACTCAGCAGAAATTTGGGCCTTAGGTGTTGCTGTGGCCAAAACACTGTAAGCCCTCACAGGGCCCTGCTGTGAAATATTAGATCAAGAATTGTAATTACATGCCCCTGTTGAACAGGAGCTGAAAAATTAGGCCTTAGGCACTGGTGCTGGTGCCACAACACTGCAACCCCTCACAGACACTCTAGTTGGAACGCAGGAACGAGCCCTGCTGCAAAGTATAGCATCAAAAATTGTAATTACACGCCCCTGTTAGACAGGGGCAGAAAATTTGGGTCTTAGGCACTGGTGCTGGTGCCACAACACTGCAACCCCTCACAGACACTCTAGTTGGAACGCAGGAACGAGCCCTGCTGCAAAGTATTGCATCAAAAATTGTAATTACACGCCCCTGTTAGACAGGGGCAGAAAAATTGGGTCTTAGGCACTGGTGCTGGTGCCACAACACTGCAACCCCTCACAGACACTCTAGTTGGAACGCAGGAACAAGCCCTGCTGCAAAGTATTGCATCAAAAATTGTAATTACACGCCCCTGTTAGACAGGGGCTGAAAAATTGTGCCTTAGGCACTGGTGGTGGCGCCCAGAACCAAAAATGTTCTTACAAGCTATCAGCGTGATGATTGAGGAGGAAGAGGATAATTACTCAGGGATAGTCACTCAGCATCAGCATAGGCAGTCTTTGAAGGGATCTGAAAAAAATTATTCAGTTACATCAGCATCAGGTGCTTGGTAGCTGGTGGTGATCCAAGACTGATTCATTTTTATGAAGGTCAGCCGATCGACCGAGTCAGTGGACAGACGCACCCTGTGATCGGTTACCACGCCTCCAGCAGCACTGAATGTGCGTTCCGAAAGAACGCTGGATGCAGGACAGGCCAGTAG
This sequence comes from Lithobates clamitans, assembly GCA_037952925.1. NCBI lineage: Eukaryota > Metazoa > Chordata > Amphibia > Anura > Ranidae > Lithobates > Lithobates clamitans. The sequence goes on from JBBGZY010000285.1 coordinate 3,385,888, forward strand.
CTCAATTGCATACTGTGCAAGCTCTGGCCAGTGATCCATCCTCAAGACCCAGTAACCCAGAGGATTTTCGGTGGGAAAGGTGTCCAAGTCTGATCTTGCCCCTAGGTATTCCTGCACCATGTAAAACAGACGCTGGCGATGGTTGCTGGAACCGATCATACCTTGGGGCTGCGGACCAAAAAATTGTCTGAACGCATCGGTCAGACGGCCACCTTCTCCACCGCTCCTTCTTTGACTGACCGAAGCCTCAGCAACACGTTGTCCAGAAACAGGAGTTTGTAACCTCTCAGTCTCTGGGAACGCGTTGCACAGACCTTTCTGCAAGGCCTCCCGAAGATGTTTCATCCTCTGCTCCCTCTGCGATGGCAAGATAAGGTCCGCAACCTTACCCTTGTAACGTGGATCAAGGAGGGTTGCCAGCCAGTATTGGTCCTTCTCCTTGATACCACGAATACGAGGATCCTTACGCAGGCTTTGCAGGATCAGGGAGGCCATGCAGCGTAGGTTTGCTGAGGCATTCGGTCCGGAGTCCTCTGGGTCACTAAGGACAACAACGTCCGCAGCCACCTCCTCCCAGCCACGTACAAGTCCATGTGTTCCTTGGGACTGATCCCTTAAAGACTGCTGATGCTGAGTGCCAGGCTCCACCTCCATACTGACACAATCTTCCTCCTCCTCCTCCTCCTCCTCCTCCTTGTCCTCTTCCTGTGTGATCGGCGGGCACGCAGGAACACTGTCTGGATAAAGGGGGCCTTGAGAGCTAAGGAAGTCCTCCTCTTCCTGCCTCTGTTCTGCCTCAAGTGCCCTGTCCATTATTCCACGCAGCGTGTGCTCCAACAGGTGGACAAGGGGGACAGTGTCACTGATGCATGCACTGTCAGTGCTCACCATCCTCGTGGCCTCCTCGAATGGTGACAGGACAGTGCATGCATCCCTGATCATGGCCCACTGGCGTGGGGAAAAAAAACCAAGGTCCCCTGACCCTGTCCTGGTGCCATAGTCGCACAGGTACTCATTGATGGCCCTCTGCTGCGTGTGCAGCCGCTGCAGCATGGCCAATGTCGAGTTCCACCTGGTGGGCATGTCACAGATTAGGCGGTTCTTGGGCAGGTTAAACTCCTTTTGGAGGTCCGTCAGCCGAGCACTGGCATTATATGACCGGCGGAAATGCACACAGACTTTCCTGGCCTGCCTCAGGACATCCTGTAAGCCCGGGTACCTGCCCAAGAACCGCTGCACCACCAAGTTAAGGACGTGAGCCAAACAGGGCACATGGGTCAGTTGTCCCTGTCGGAGGGCAGAGAGGAGGTTGGTGCCATTGTCGCAAACCACCATTCCTGCCTTAAGTTGGCGTGGCGTCAACCACCTCTGAACCTGCCCCTGCAGAGCTGACAGAACCTCTGCCCCAGTGTGGCTCCTGTCCCCCAAGCACACCAGCTCAAGCACCGCATGGCATCTTTTGGCCTGCGTACTTGCGTAGCCCCTTGAACGCCTACGGAGCACCGCTGGTTCCGAGGAAGAGGCCATGGAGGAAGAAGAAGAGGAGGGGGTGGAGGAGAGAGGTGTGTCACAATCATTAGCATTTTGGAGGCGTGGTGGCGGAACAACCTCCAACACTACTGCACCTTGTCCTGCATCCTTCCCAGCTGCCAGCAGAGTCACCCAATGCGCCGTGAAACTTAAGTAACGTCCCTGTCCATGCCTGCTGGACCATGAGTCAGCGGTAATATGCACCTTACCGCTGACCGCCCTGTCCAGCGAGGCATGGACATTGCCTTCCACATGCCGGTAGAGAGCCGGAATCGCCTTCCGTGAGAAAAAGTGGCGTTTGGGAACCTGCCACTGAGGAACCGCACATTCCACAAACTCACGGAAGGGGGCAGAGTCTACCAACTGAAAAGGCAGCAGTTGAAGTGCTAGCAATTTTGCCAAGCTAGCATTCAACCGCTGGGCATGTGGATGGCTGGGAGCAAACTTCTTTCGGCGGTGCAGCAGCTGGGGCAGGGAAATTTGCCTGGTACAATCTGACGTCGGTGTACCAAAAGCAGATTGCCCACAAGTACTTGGCTGTGACACACCTAATTCTACACCTTCATTCCTCTCACTGCAGGTCTCAGAGAGGACTGAAGGTCTAGTGGGGTTGGAAATCTCAGCTGATGAGGAGCAAGGAGAGATCCTCTTTGTTCTTTGGTGTGGGTCTTTTAGATTTGCTTGCCAACGAACTGCATGGCAGGTCAACATATGTCTGGTCAAGCATGTGGTACCCAAGCGGGAGATGTTTTGGCCACGCGAGATACGCTTGAGACATATGTTGCAAATAGCAACGGTGCGATCTGATGCACTCGTCTCAAAAAAGGCCCACACCAAAGAACTTTTTGAATAACGCGCAGAGACTGCAGCGCCCTGCACATGTGGAGCTTTGGGGTGTGATGCAGTCAATGTGCTGCCCTTAGGCTGGCCCCTGGAGGGCATCCTGCCTCGTTGGTGATGTGCCGCCTCCTCCTCCTCCTCCTCCTCCTCTCTCCTATCAGGCACCCACGTTGAGTCAGTGACCTCATCATCCCCTCCCTCCTCATCACTGGAGCAAACCTGGCAGTATGCTGCAGCAGGGGGAGCATGACTGCCAGATTGCTGTCCTTCTTGGGCACCCCCTCTGTCCGTGCTCATGTTACTGCCTTCATCGAGCTCAGTATCATCATCAGAGCCTTCCAAACGCTGGGCATCCTCCTGGAGCATGTACCCAACACTGTGGTCAAACAGTTCGAGGGAATCCTCAGGAGGACATGGTGGAGCTAGGGAAGGAGTCACTGATGACATTGAGCTGAGGGAAGAGGCCGCTGCTTTGCCAGACAAAGCACCCTGGGCATGGGTGAGAGAGGATGAGGAGGATGAGGACGGCTTGGTCATCCACTCGACCAAGTTTTCTGCATGTTGCGGCTCAACACGGCCAGCTGCCGAAAAAAAGGCCAAGCGTGTCCCATGGCCACGGGCTGATGAGGATGCACCGTCTCCACGACCAGCACTAGACACAGAGCCTGCTTGCCCTCTCTTATTGGCTTGTGACTGTCTGCCTCTCCTTCTTGGCCTTCCAGACATACTAATGGCCTGTAGCTGCACTAAGCTGGGATAGAACACCTGTAATTTTCTTCAGGTAGCTTTATATACTGTAACCAGACAAGCCTGCCTGTCAGTAGGAAGATAACAGGAACGGATCTAGCTGAACACTGTGAGCAGGACGCACTGACTGCACTAAATGTAAATAGCAGGAACGGATCTAGCTGAACACTGTGAGCAGGACGCACTGACTGCACTAAATGTAAATAGCAGGAACGGATCTAGCTGAACACTGTGAGCAGGACGCACTGACTGCACTAAATGTAAATAGCAGGAACGGATCTAGCTGAACACTGTGAGCAGGACGCACTGCACTAAATGTAGCTAGCAGGAACGGATCTAGCTGAACACTGTGAGCAGGACGCACTGCACTAAATGTAAATAGCAGGAACAGATCTAGCTGAACACTGTGAGCAGGACGCACTGCACTAAATGTAAATAGCAGGAACAGATCTAGCTGAACACTGTGAGCAGGACGCACTGCACTCAATGTAAATAGCAGGAACGGATCTAGCTGAACACTGTGAGCAGGACGAACTGCACTAAATGTAAATAGCAGGAACAGATCTAGCTGAACACTGTGAGCAGGACGCACTGCACTAAATGTAAATAGCAGGAACGGATCTAGCTGAACACTGTGAGCAGGACGCACTGCACTAAATGTAAATAGCAGGAACAGATCTAGCTGAAAACTGTGAGCAGGACGCACTGACTGCACTAAATGTAAATAGCAGGAACAGATCTAGCTGAACACTGTGAGCAGGACGCACTGACTGCACTAAATGTAAATAGCAGGAACGGATCTAGCTGAACACTGTGAGCAGGACGCACTGCACTAAATGTAAATAGCAGGAACGGATCTAGCTGAACACTGTGAGCAGGACGCACTGCACTCAATGTAAATAGCAGGAACGGATCTAGCTGAACACTGTGAGCAGGACGAACTGCACTAAATGTAAATAGCAGGAACAGATCTAGCTGAACACTGTGAGCAGGACGCACTGCACTAAATGTAAATAGCAGGAACGGATCTAGCTGAACACTGTGAGCAGGACGCACTGCACTAAATGTAAATAGCAGGAACAGATCTAGCTGAACACTGTGAGCAGGACGCACTGCACTAAATGTAAATAGCAGGAACAGATCTAGCTGAACACTGTGAGCAGGATGCACTGCACTAAATGTAAATAGCAGGAACAGATCTAGCTGAACACTGTGAGCAGGACGCACTGCACTAAATGTAAATAGCAGGAACGGATCTAGCTGAACACTGTGAGCAGGACGCACTGCACTAAATGTAAATAGCAGGAACGGATCTAGCTGAACACTGTGAGCAGGACGCACTGACTGCACTAAATGTAAATAGCAGGAACAGATCTAGCTGAACACTGTGAGCAGGACGCACTGACTGCACTAAATGTAAATAGCAGGAACGGATCTAGCTGAACACTGTGAGCAGGACGCACTGCACTAAATGTAAATAGCAGGAACAGATCTAGCTGAACACTGTGAGCAGGACGCACTGCACTAAATGTAAATAGCAGGAACAGATCTAGCTGAACACTGTGAGCAGGACGCACTGCACTAAATGTAAATAGCAGGAACAGATCTAGCTGAACACTGTGAGCAGGACGCACTGACTGCACTAAATGTAAATAGCAGGAACAGATCTAGCTGAACACTGTGAGCAGGACGCACTGCACTCAATGTAAATAGCAGGAACGGATCTAGCTGAACACTGTGAGCAGGACGAACTGCACTAAATGTAAATAGCAGGAACAGATCTAGCTGAACACTGTGAGCAGGACGCACTGCACTCAATGTAAATAGCAGGAACGGATCTAGCTGAACACTGTGAGCAGGACGAACTGCACTAAATGTAAATAGCAGGAACAGATCTAGCTGAACACTGTGAGCAGGACGCACTGCACTAAATGTAAATAGCAGGAACGGATCTAGCTGAACACTGTGAGCAGGACGCACTGCACTAAATGTAAATAGCAGGAACAGATCTAGCTGAAAACTGTGAGCAGGACGCACTGACTGCACTAAATGTAAATAGCAGGAACAGATCTAGCTGAACACTGTGAGCAGGACGCACTGCACTCAATGTAAATAGCAGGAACGGATCTAGCTGAACACTGTGAGCAGGACGAACTGCACTAAATGTAAATAGCAGGAACGGATCTAGCTGAACACTGTGAGCAGGACGCACTGCACTAAATGTAAATAGCAGGAACGGATCTAGCTGAACACTGTGAGCAGGACGCACTGCACTAAATGTAAATAGCAGGAACAGATCTAGCTGAAAACTGTGAGCAGGACGCACTGACTGCACTAAATGTAAATAGCAGGAACAGATCTAGCTGAACACTGTGAGCAGGACGCACTGACTGCACTAAATGTAAATAGCAGGAACGGATCTAGCTGAACACTGTGAGCAGGACGCACTGCACTAAATGTAAATAGCAGGAACGGATCTAGCTGAACACTGTGAGCAGGACGCACTGCACTCAATGTAAATAGCAGGAACGGATCTAGCTGAACACTGTGAGCAGGACGCACTGCACTAAATGTAAATAGCAGGAACAGATCTAGCTGAACACTGTGAGCAGGACGCACTGCACTAAATGTAAATAGCAGGAACAGATCTAGCTGAACACTGTGAGCAGGACGCACTGCACTAAATGTAAATAGCAGGAACAGATCTAGCTGAACACTGTGAGCAGGACGCACTGACTGCACTAAATGTAAATAGCAGGAACAGATCTAGCTGAACACTGTGAGCAGGACGCACTGCACTCAATGTAAATAGCAGGAACGGATCTAGCTGAACACTGTGAGCAGGACGAACTGCACTAAATGTAAATAGCAGGAACAGATCTAGCTGAACACTGTGAGCAGGACGCACTGCACTCAATGTAAATAGCAGGAACGGATCTAGCTGAACACTGTGAGCAGGACGAACTGCACTAAATGTAAATAGCAGGAACAGATCTAGCTGAACACTGTGAGCAGGACGCACTGCACTAAATGTAAATAGCAGGAACGGATCTAGCTGAACACTGTGAGCAGGACGCACTGCACTAAATGTAAATAGCAGGAACAGATCTAGCTGAAAACTGTGAGCAGGACGCACTGACTGCACTAAATGTAAATAGCAGGAACAGATCTAGCTGAACACTGTGAGCAGGACGCACTGCACTCAATGTAAATAGCAGGAACGGATCTAGCTGAACACTGTGAGCAGGACGAACTGCACTAAATGTAAATAGCAGGAACGGATCTAGCTGAACACTGTGAGCAGGACGCACTGCACTAAATGTAAATAGCAGGAACAGATCTAGCTGAAAACTGTGAGCAGGACGCACTGACTGCACTAAATGTAAATAGCAGGAACAGATCTAGCTGAACACTGTGAGCAGGACGCACTGACTGCACTAAATGTAAATAGCAGGAACGGATCTAGCTGAACACTGTGAGCAGGACGCACTGCACTAAATGTAAATAGCAGGAACGGATCTAGCTGAACACTGTGAGCAGGACGCACTGCACTCAATGTAAATAGCAGGAACGGATCTAGCTGAACACTGTGAGCAGGACGAACTGCACTAAATGTAAATAGCAGGAACAGATCTAGCTGAACACTGTGAGCAGGACGCACTGCACTAAATGTAAATAGCAGGAACGGATCTAGCTGAACACTGTGAGCAGGACGCACTGCACTAAATGTAAATAGCAGGAACAGATCTAGCTGAACACTGTGAGCAGGACGCACTGCACTAAATGTAAATAGCAGGAACAGATCTAGCTGAACACTGTGAGCAGGACGCACTGCACTAAATGTAAATAGCAGGAACAGATCTAGCTGAACACTGTGAGCAGGACGCACTGCACTAAATGTAAATAGCAGGAACGGATCTAGCTGAACACTGTGAGCAGGACGCACTGCACTAAATGTAAATAGCAGGAACGGATCTAGCTGAACACTGTGAGCAGGACGCACTGACTGCACTAAATGTAAATAGCAGGAACAGATCTAGCTGAACACTGTGAGCAGGACGCACTGACTGCACTAAATGTAAATAGCAGGAACGGATCTAGCTGAACACTGTGAGCAGGACGCACTGCACTAAATGTAAATAGCAGGAACAGATCTAGCTGAACACTGTGAGCAGGACGCACTGCACTAAATGTAAATAGCAGGAACAGATCTAGCTGAACACTGTGAGCAGGACGCACTGCACTAAATGTAAATAGCAGGAACAGATCTAGCTGAACACTGTGAGCAGGACGCACTGACTGCACTAAATGTAAATAGCAGGAACAGATCTAGCTGAACACTGTGAGCAGGACGCACTGCACTCAATGTAAATAGCAGGAACGGATCTAGCTGAACACTGTGAGCAGGACGAACTGCACTAAATGTAAATAGCAGGAACAGATCTAACTGAACACTGTGAGCAGGACGCACTGCACTAAATGTAAATAGCAGGAACGGATCTAGCTGAACACTGTGAGCAGGACGCACTGACTGCACTAAATGTAAATAGCAGGAACAGATCTAGCTGAACACTGTGAGCAGGACGCACTGCACTAAATGTAAATAGCAGGAACGGATCTAGCTGAACACTGTGAGCAGGACGCACTGCACTAAATGTAAATAGCAGGAACGGATCTAGCTGAACACTGTGAGCAGGACGCACTGACTGCACTAAATGTAAATAGCAGGAACAGATCTAGCTGAACACTGTGAGCAGGACGCACTGACTGCACTAAATGTAAATAGCAGGAACGGATCTAGCTGAACACTGTGAGCAGGACGCACTGCACTAAATGTAAATAGCAGGAACAGATCTAGCTGAACACTGTGAGCAGGACGCACTGCACTAAATGTAAATAGCAGGAACAGATCTAGCTGAACACTGTGAGCAGGACGCACTGCACTAAATGTAAATAGCAGGAACAGATCTAGCTGAACACTGTGAGCAGGACGCACTGACTGCACTAAATGTAAATAGCAGGAACAGATCTAGCTGAACACTGTGAGCAGGACGCACTGCACTCAATGTAAATAGCAGGAACGGATCTAGCTGAACACTGTGAGCAGGACGAACTGCACTAAATGTAAATAGCAGGAACAGATCTAGCTGAACACTGTGAGCAGGACGCACTGCACTAAATGTAAATAGCAGGAACGGATCTAGCTGAACACTGTGAGCAGGACGCACTGACTGCACTAAATGTAAATAGCAGGAACGGATCTAGCTGAACACTGTGAGCAGGACGCACTGCACTAAATGTAAATAGCAGGAACGGATCTAGCTGAACACTGTGAGCAGGACGCACTGACTGCACTAAATGTAAATAGCAGGAACGGATCTAGCTGAACACTGTGAGCAGGACGCACTGCACTAAATGTAAATAGCAGGAACGGATCTAGCTGAACACTGTGAGCAGGACGCACTGCATTAAATGTAAATAGCAGGAACAGATCTAACCTAATCTAGCTAACTCAAATCAAATGACACTGTCTGTCTCTCTCTCTATCAGCACACCGGAACACACTACACAGGGCCGCCGTGCAGGCGGCCTTATATAGTGTGGGGCGTGTACTAAATCCCCTGAGCCATAATTGGCCAAAGCCACCCTGGCTTTGGCCAATTACAGCTCTCTCTACTGACGGCGCTTTGATTGGCCAAGCATGCGGGTCATAGTGCATGCTTGGCCAATCATCAGCCAGCAATGCACTGCGATGCCGCAGTGAATTATGGGCCGTGACGCGCCACACGAATTTGGCGCGAACGGCCCATAACGTTCGCAATTCGACGGACGGTCGAACAGCCGATGTTCGAGTCGAACATGCGTTCGATTCGAACACGAAGCTCATCCCTAATAGGGAGTATTGAGTGGAGCACTTTTTCCAAATTGCTAATGTAAAGAGCGTTAGAGCTAGGCAACGATTCTTCAGCTGGGGCATATATTTGTCGGTGGACAGCCAGAGAATGTAACATAGATGTACTGGAGAAGTTATACTCATTTTGATCTTGGCCCATCTGTTTGGAGCTTTTCTATTGGTCCAGCTTGATCTTTATGTATCAAGGCCGGTAAAATTCTCGAGAGTCTATTTGCCAGTGTTTTGGTAAAGATTTTGTAGTCCGAATTTAATAGAGCAATATGACGGTAATTATCAGGGATAGATGGTTCTTTGTCTGGTTTGGGTATAACTATAACATGGGCATGAAGAAATTGGGGGTGAGGCAGGTTACCTTTAGGTAGAGAACCAAATAAGTTTAACATGTGTGGGGACAATGCTGGGGGAAAGGTTTTGTAATAAGAGTAGGGAAGTCCATCAGGGCCTGAGGTTTTATGTAGAGGAAGTAGTTTAATCACTTCAGCTAATTCTTCAGCAGTGATGGGTGTGTTTAGTGAGGAGCGCTGATCTGAGGACAATTGTGGGAGATGCAAGGATGATATAAAGGAGTCAAACTTTTCTTGTGTGAACTGGGTCAATGGATCAGAGCTCAAACAATTATATAATTTGTTATAAAAGTCTCCAAAAACCTTAGACATGGACTGGGGGCAATAGGTATGAGTTCCGTCGGGTTGTGTAAGGTGATCTGGGATGGTGAGGTTTGGATGTGGTTTTAGCTTATTTACTAGCATTCTGTGTGGTTTGTAAGCAAATTCATAAAACTTCTGTCTTGACCATAATATGGACTTAGAAATTTTATTCATATCTAGAGATTTGATTCTGTTACGAATAGATACCACCTCCCGTAAATGGGCAGTTGTGGGGATTGAAGCAAATGCATCTCCACAGAGCGTAATTGAATCAGAAGTTCTGATTTTTGTTGAAGCAAATCTCGCTTCTTGCATGACCCAGCAGAGATGCATTCTCCCCTAAAGAAAGCCTTGTGGGCCTCCCACAATATGGAAGTGTCCGAAACAGAACCTTCATATAGTTGGAAATATTCTCACAGTTTTGTTTAGAGTTGTTGTTTAATGACCGCGTTTCGCAAGAGAGGCTCATTAAGTCTCCAGTGACATGTCTTGGGAAATGCGGTTTGTAAAGATAGTTCCAGAGTTATAGGTGCGTGATCGGACCATGTGATAGGACCAATTTCAGATGTAACTAATTGGGATAGTAGGGATGCGGAAAGCAAGAAATAGTCAAGGAGAGAATACCCTTTGTGTGGAGGGGAGTAAAAGGTATATTGTCTGCTAGTGGGATGTTTCACCCTCCATGAATTGAACAGGTTATGAGCACAGATTAGTTTGCGAAAGGAAGTGGATAATCTGTGGGCTTGGATTGGCGGGGTGTTTTGAAAGAGGTTGTGTCTATCTTTGTTGGAAGACATGCATATATTGAAGTCACCTCCAACAATTGTAAATTGGTGTGAGGAACTTCGCATTTCCTCAAGAACCGTATTGAGGAATCCTATCTGCCCCGAATTGGGGGCGTAAACATTAACCAAGGTGAATGCTGTCTTTAGGTGGACACAGTTCAGGAGGACAAATCGTCCGTGGGGGTCCAATTTTTGAATCAGTAACTCTTATGCCCCGTACACACGGTCGGATTTTCCGATGGAAAATGTCCGATCGGAGCGTGTTGTCAGAAATTCCGACCGTGTGTGGGCTCCATCGGACATTTTCCATCGGATTTTCCGACACACAAAGTTGGAGAGCAGGAGATAACATTTTCCGACAACAAAATCCGTTGTCGGAAATTCCGATCGTGTGTACACAAATCCGACGTACAAAGTGCCATGCATGCTCAGAATAAATAAAGAGATGAAAGCTATTGGCCACTGCCCCGTTTATAGTCCCAACGTACGTGTTTTACGTCACCGCATTCAGAATGATCGGATTTGTATGCAAGACAAGTTTGAGCCAACATCCGTCGGAAAAAATCCATGGATTTTGTTGTCGGAATGTCCGAACAAAGTCCGACCGTGTGTACGCCCTATTATAGGACAAGAGCGTTTGATCAGAATGGCTATGCCTGCCCTCCTGGAAGGGTCGGAGGCCACAAAAGTGTTAGGGAACATTTTGGAAGCAAATTTAAAGGAGCCCCCGGGACGGAAGTGCATCTCCTGAACCATGACCACATCAGCCCCACAGGCTCTGAACTCCATCAAAGCAAGCCAGCGTTTGTTAACTGAGTTCAAGCCTTTCCCGTTACAGGAAAAGACCTTCAAAGCCATGGGGTAAACATGTACTGTGCATCAAACGTAATCTCAACATCAATCCCTAGCATTGGCAACCATAGTGTGAATAAATTACCTAGTAGTATGTTTAAATATTTCTCAATTTTTAAGAAGACAGTGATCATATATTTGTTATCAAAAACAATAGAAAAAACAGATACGAAATGAGGCCAAAAAGGGGCCCGAAGTAATAAAAGAGAAAAGAAAAAAAAAAATTAAAAAAGTTGAAAAAAAAAAAACATTTTGAAAGCCTGAAGGTGAAAAAACCCTCAGGAGGCCGTGGCCACTGGCCATGGGCCTATAGAAGAGCATGTCAGTCAGCAACATGGATGGAACAGGTCCCGCTCCTTCTAAAAAAAGAAGAATGTCAGAGTTTCAAACATTGAACATAGGGTGATAGGGAAAAAAAAAAGATCCATACAGACCGGAGACCTGTAGACAACAACAGGGGACATCTGTCGGAAAACTTGACCAACAACAACTGGATTAGGGAGAGCCCTCCCTGCAGTCACCGGGGGACAGCCGTCAGAATCCCAGTGAACTGGCTGAAACTGTAAAGAAAATCAGTAAAGAGAATCACTTCAGTAGGTGAGGCGTGTTCAGGTAGGTGGTCTAGCTGAAGTAGGCCGCCGAGGTGTGGAAACGTTTTTCTGGCGTCTTCGACGAACCGGGGTCCAAATCGCCGTAGGAGGCTGGAGAGGTGCAGGGATCAGGTTTAGAGGCCGTGGTGGAAGATCTTCCTCAGGGATAGGCGGCAATCCCAAGTTGCGGACAAAGGCCTCACACTCATGCAAGTCTCGTATTGAATATTGCGTGCCATCTCTGGAGGCGGAGAGACGAAAGGGAAAACCCCATCTGTAAGGTACTTGGTGTTGTTGCAGGTGCATGGTTATTGGCCGTAAATTGCGTCTTTTGGCTACAGTGATGGAAGATAAGTCGCTGAAAATTTGGAGTTTAGCACCTTTGTACTCAATGCAATTTTTGTTTTGTGTGGCCATTGTGAGAGTTTTCTTTGCTATCATAATAGTGGAAGTGAGCTATTATGTCTCTCGGATTAGAGCCAGGGGGTGGTTTCGAAGCTAGGGATTTGTGGACCCTGTCTAGCTGCCAGTCGATATTCGGGATGTGTGGGGCTATGGTGACAAACAGGCCTAGAAGATAGAACCGTAGCTCCTTGTCGGGAACTGTTTCAGGAACTCCGCGGATCCTCACATTTTGGCGTTGTTCCCTATTTTCCAGATCTTTCTGCTGTAGTTGGACATGGGCAATAGTATGTTTAAGTGCCGCGTTATCTTCCTCAAGAACATGCACATATTGCACTAATTTGTCAAACTTGGATTCTAGTGTGTCCGTACGATCTCCAAGTTGATCGATTTCCTCCCTAAGCTCCTGGGCTAATTTCCCTACTGCCACTGTAAAGTTGCGGGTCAGATCTTGTAGCAGGGCCTGTAGCTTTAAGTCCAGTGCAGCAACTGTAACTGAACTATCTGGTTCTGTCCCCTGGGATGAAAGATTAGGGTATGGAGTACCTGATAGTATTGCAGGGTGATCAGCAAGGTGGTCAGTGGTATGATCCACATTAACCATGGAGGTGTTGGGATTAATTGAGGCTGGGGATTGTTGCTTGTGCAAGGCTTCCCCCTTTTATTGTGCAGATTGGGGCGTCTCTCGGGTTAGTGGATTGTGGGATGAGACATCTGGCATGGATGCGGAGTAATCTTCCACTTGGTCCGCGACGATCGTCGGAGCCGTCTGACTAATCGAGGCCGGGGATTGCAGCCTATACAGGAATCTCTCCATGCTTTGTGCCGGCCGGGAAGTCGGAGGCGGATTAAACCCCTGGTAAATGTGCCTTTGGGATCCAATTTTCCCCATGAGGTGCCCGGGAAGTTCCGGGAGCATTTGAGAAGGATCCTGGATCTTTGTGTACTGATATAGCTGAGCAGGATCAGTGAAAGAAGGAACGGGACCGGAGCTTATCCCTTAAGAGTCCGCCATCTTGCCTGCCGCGCATGCGCCCCCAGCAAATAAGTCTTTCTAAAAGGGCAGTTGTATTTTAATATACACCTATGTACTCCCATTAAAAAGACATATTTTTGTATCTCTATTTACAGTTTTCTCTGTAAATTGTTCTGCAAAGTCCCACAAATACCTGTTGATCCTACCAGTGCCCCTAAAAACAGAGCAGAGTTGCCACGCTCATGTAGAATATGCCTTACTTTACAGTAAGATAGGAAAATCTTTCAGGAGGTGTAGCTATCAGCATTGTCACTACTGATACACAACCCTGTATATTATCTATCAGTAGCTGACCACACCTAATCCTGCCTATTGTTTTCTGGATGGGCAGCACTGCCCGATTTGCTGAAACCCTCCCACTGTGAGTTGCAGGGAAGGAAGTTTTTTGTTTAGTTTATGAGGCTTTTACATCACATAGTAACTGAATTTGGTACTTATTTAGGGTACTTTAAAATGAAAAAAATATATATAAAAAAATACTAGCTACAATGTGACAAGCAGCACTCTATGCTCATTAAACTTTAAAACACTCATGCAGGAGTGCGCATGCGCGGGAGCTCTGAGATGGCTGCCTGAGCCGGGAGCTCCGCATCACCCCTGCCCTACGATCAACACAGCGGGCAAATTATCCACCTAAACGAGTCTCCAATGGGCCATCCGACAACTGGACACAACCGGACCCCCCCATGGATGTCCGAACCGGCCATCAGATGTGATCTGGTGCCGGAATTCGACCGAGCAGGCTGCGGCGGGTGTACCAAGATGGCCACCGGCATCTCCTTAGCACAGCCACACGCGGCCTATGGGGAGAAACAGCAGGAAATCAGGCAAGTGATTTCTCCAGCCACACTGACTTACTCCCAAGTGGCCCAGGGAACCCCACAATGCCCTCCAGCTCCCTCCCCAGCCTCCACTGAATCCCTGCTGAGCAGAGCGTTGGAGGATTACAACCTGTCCCCAGCAGGGCCTGCTCCTCCATTTCTCCAAGCTACTCCCTCTCCCAGTCTGCAGTATCAGGAGCAGTACTCACTGCAGGGAGACCTTTTTCATAAATTCTCTGCCTTTTGGAGAAGGGTCTAGCCAACACATCTGCCCAGATCACCGGAGATATTAAATCTGATTTTGCCAACCTCGGTTCCAGAATGGAAGCCATAGAAACCAAACTGGACGTTACTGTCTCACACACCAACCAGAATGCTGCCCACATACAAGTCCTCCAGGACCAACTAGAAAATGCCCTTGCCAGAATAAACGACCTCGAGAACAGGTCCAGGAGATATAATTTCCGAGTCCGAGGTCTCCCTGAAAACATCACAGATATCCCCCCAGCATTACAAGACCTCATCAAGGAGCTTATTCCTAACACACCCCCCACCGCCTAGAATTGGACAGGGCCCACAGAGCCCTCGGTCCCCACAGGAAGGATGGCTCCCCGAGGGATATCATAGTCAAGCCCCACTTCTACGCTTTAAAGGAGGAAGCAATGAGACAATCCCGCCTCAAACAGCCGAGGACACCAAAAACAAATATTCGCGGATTTGGCCCCCTCGACCATCCAGAAGCGAAGAACCCTTAAACCGCTCCTAACCGTACTGTCCCAACAGGACATCAAATATCGCTGGACCTTTCCCTTTGGAGTGAAATTTACCATCCAAGGCAAAGCGTACTCCTTCTCCTCCCTCCCAGAAGGGGAGAAACTCTTCCTCTACCTGAAGCTGATTTCCCAGGAAGCACCCATGGACTTTACTTAAGCACCAGGAGGTTCCACCAAAAGACCCCCTCCGGCAAGTCCAGTTTCCCCACTCTGGAATAAAGACAAGACCAAGAAGTCCAAAGATGGCAGACCCCCATAAGACGCTCTCACTAACCTCTTTCTTCAACTCGCCTTCAATAGGGCATCCCACTCCGGATAGTAATCCCCTCTGTTGTTGGAGCTCAGGGCTCCTAACTTAAAACATGTTGCCAATCACTAGGCCCTAGGGTGGAATCTCTGTTATTTACCAATCTCTTGCCCGGCAGGCTGGCAAAACCCCTTATATGACTGCATGGGAAAACGATCTCCAAATTCAATGGGAACTTGTAAAATGGCAGACATCCTTTTCCAGAGCCTATAAGGGGATAAAAAATATTTCACTAATAGAATCAAACCTCAAAGTGATGACCAGATGGTATCTCACACCTACTAAATTGGCCCACATGTTTCCCTCTGCTAACCCCCAGTGCTTCAGGGGATGTGAACTGAATGGCTCCATGGCCCACATATGGTGGGAATGTCCCAAAATCAGATCATTCTGGAAGAGGACGTTTAACCTAATCCAAAAAGTGATGGGGCTACAGCTACCCAGAACCCCCGCAGTAGCCCTCCTGAATGCTAATATCCCAGAGGCTCCTAAATGGAATTACAAATGAAACCACTTCATTCTCCTGGGCGCTAAGCTGACAACTGCCAAGGCCTGGAAACAGCCCGGGGTCTCTTTTACAGCTGGCAATCGCAAAATTTCTTGGATGATGTCCCAAGAGAAATTGACCAGTGTTCTTCTAGACTCAAAAGCACAGTTCGAGTCCACCTGGGAATCCTGGGCCAATCTCGTGGGAATCTCCCTCATCCCTGGGATGCAAACATAACAAGTAAACATCACCATTTCATCCCCAACCCAATACCTGTTGAATGGCTCCTCTCCCCCCTCTTCTTCTTCTTCTATTTTTGTTTTTTGGATCCACATCGCTTAGGTATGATGTGGCCATATCATACGTACCGTATATCAGAGAAGTGAAGTACCTCCAGACTCAAGTATTAAAACCACCCCCTAGGGGCTCTTATGCTCTGTACACACGGTCGGACATTGATCGGACATTCCGACAACAAAATCCGGATGTTGGCTCAAACTTGTCTTGCATACACACAGTCACACAAAGTTGTCGGAAAATCCGATCGTTCTGAACGCGGTGACGTAAAACACGTATGTCGGGATTATAAACGGGGCAGTAGCCAATATCTTTCATCTCCCAATTTATTCTGAGCATGCGTGGCACTTTGTGCGTCGGATATGTGTACACACGATCGGAATTTCCGACAACGGATGTTGTCGGAAAATTTTTTAGCAAGCTCTCAAACTTTGTGTGTCGGAAATTCCTATGGAAAATGTGTGATGGAGCCTACACAGGGTCGGAATTTTTGTCAACAACAAGGTCCTATCACACATTTTCAATCGAAAAATCCTATTGTGTGTACAGGGCATTAGGCTAAGCGCACTTTTCAATTTAGCTCTCGTGGTGCTCTATGCCACCCAACAGAACTGGCCATGCCCCAGGAGTCTCAGGAGGGCTGTCCCGGCACAGTATGAACCCGTTAGGGGTGTCGGGGGAGCTCCCCAGGGCTCTTGGAACCAGGCATCGCAAGGCACGGGTATCACGAGGTAACCTCTAAAAAGCCTCAGTTTTGTGACTCTCAACATACCTAGGGTTGCTCTTCAAATCTGTCCAAGAATATGCCCCTTCCATGCCAACTAGAGGCACTATATGTTATGTTATGTTTTGGTGCATTGTAACTCGTCTTTATGCATTGATGGTACCTGATTTTTCATGTTTGATAATAATAAAAACTTTGAAAGTAAAAAAACACTCATGCATCAAACTAATGGAAACGCTCCAAAAGAACTGTACACCATGCTATCAGAGCAAATAAGGAGTGCATTCAGTACAAAGCAGCTTAATATTAATTCTGTGCACTTTTACCACACACATATATAAAATATATATATATATATATATATATAAAAATATATATATTTATGGTCGGAGGCCTACGTCCTGAGAGATATGAAGCACATAAACACGTCACAAGACTAACATCATAAAAATGGACCTGAAGTGTGCCCTGGCCTGCTGTATAGTAGACCCAGATCTGCTTGGCGGTATGCCAGAGAAGGGCGCATACCTTAAGAAAGTAATAGATGTTTCTGTAGAGAAATTGTTTAAAGAGAAGTACCCCGAGAAAGGGAATGGGTGGGTGGGCACCGCACACTGGAACCGACACAGACCATCGTGGGTGGTCTGGTTAAATACCCTCCGGGCTCCTTCCATAATTTTAGGCCAGTAAACAGGCCTTCCTATTTATGGTCGGAGCCCTCCGTCCTGAGAGATATGAAGCACATAAACACGTCACAAGACTAACAACATAAAAATAGACCTGAAGTGTGCCCTGGCCTGCTGTATAGTAAACCCAGATCTGCTGGGCGGTATGCCAGAGAAGGGCGCAAAAAGACTTGGTTAGGGAGGTAATGATTCATTTAAGTTTACTGACACACTACAGGGCAAGCTTGCCAAAGGCTCGTGACATTTCTGCTTGTGGATTGGGAATGTAGCGAGTGAAGCAGGTGGATTTCCACCTACCCATTTTCCTGATCACGTGGTCCGGGACCCCGTTACGTGAGGCTGCTGATGCTGCTCCAATGCGGAAAGAATGTCCAGAAAAGCGATTGTGGTCAAGGCTTAAGTTGCGCAGAAGGATCCTGACGTGAGTAGTGAACTGGTTGGTACTTAGAGGGCTGATCGGGAATGGTAGCAATGGGCTGTCTTACGAGGGATCAGAGAGATGGGCTAATAGCTGATCTAGGATGGCTACGGGGCACCAGGCGTTGTGAGTTCTGAAGAGCTTGATGTCAACCCCCGGACCGGTGTGTTGCGTTTTAGACACCTCGAGGTGCAATGTGAAGTGACTGTGGTGACGCGCGAGGTGGCGTCTACGTAACATCCTAGGACTGGGGCCGGTGACTGTGAATTCGCTGGGCCGTAGGAAGCCGTAGAATGCCAGGTACATGGCTGCTTGGATGACCAAGCTGGGCAATAAGCCGAAAGGGGAACGTGAAAGGATAGTGGACATGACTCGAAACATGGCACTGGTGACCGGTAAGCGTTTACCGCTGACTTGGGGCTGTTGCTTGTGGATACCTCGCAGGATGGCCTTGACCGCATGGGCAGCGAACAAAGATGGTTTGGTAGGATCCTGTAAGGAGGTGAAATGCTGGATGCCAGCTAGGTAGAGTCTAATGGTATTGTAGGATAGTGCCAGTTGAGTGTGGCAGTACGATATGAAGGCCAGGATGTGATGGAGATCTCCTGGTATTGCCCTGGGGTTAGCGGCTAGAAACCTGTGATAGATCTTCCAGGCAGTATGGTAGGTTTTCAAGGTGTTATGAGATAGTGACTGGTTAATTAGACTAGTGGCATTGTGAAGATGTCAATCCAGGGTTGGCTGTGACCAATGTGGGATAACAGACATGGTCGGGTCAGCTCCAGGTTCCTGCGAAAAGAACGAAGAAGTTAAGATGAGATAGAGCGTCGGCCGAAGTGTTGCATTTGCCTGGGATGTGGACACAGAGGACGTTAAATTGGTGCTTTAGTGAGATTTGCACCAGCCTGCGTAGGAAGGACATGATGGCCAAGGACTTGGACCAACCTTTATTTATAATACTGGCTGTGGCTTGATTATCTGTGGAAAATGTCACTGCTTGTCCTGCCCAGTTGTTGCCCCAGACTTGGGCTGCTGCAACAATGGGGTAGATCTCAAACAACGAGGAGGATTGACTGAACCCAGGGATTGAGATTATTTCTGGCGGCCATGGTCCTGCAAACCAGTGATGGCCAAAAATAGCTGCAAAGCCTGTGGAGGCTGCGGCTTCCGTGATTATCTGAGGTGAAGTGGGAGATGCTGATGGAATAAACATTGAAATGCCGTTCCAATTTGTTAGAAAATTGTCCCACATGGCCAGGTCAGCTACAGCTGCCTTGTCTAGTTTAAAGATTTGGTCAGGGTCTTGTACCTGGGAGAGGAACACCAGGAGGCATGAGACAAAGGATCGCCCTTGAGGGATGATCCTTATGGCAAAGTTAAGCATGCCAAGGAGGGATTGTAGTTGCTTTTTAGTGCAGCCTTGAGTATTAGTGAAAGTGTGGATGAGTGTCCTGATGCGGGTCAACTTGTCGGGAGGCAGGCTAGCCTGCATGGTGCGAGTTTTGAATATGATACCCAAGAAAGTGATGATCTGTGCCTGGTCTTCCACTTTCTTTTCTGCTAAAGGCACTTTAAGATTGTGGAAGATTTCTCTTAGGCTGTTTAGGTCAACTGGGGGCTCGCTAGGTTTCTCTCTGAGTAGGAAGTCATCTAAGTAGTGAATCACTTTCTGACAGGACGCGTGTTGTGACAGAATCCAGGAAAGGAACTGAGCAAAAGTGTTAAATAGCCACAGGGCTGCTTTTGGAAGTAATTTTGTGGCGAAATAGTATAGGCCTTTCCATTTGATTCCGTGCCATCGCCATAGGTATGGCTCGATTGGTAACAACTTGCATGCGTCTGAGATGTCTGCTTTAGACAACCAGGCGCCTACTCCTGCAAAAATGATAGATTGAATAGCTGAGTCTACAGATGAATATTTAAGTGAAAACTCTTCTGAAGGTATTAGGGAATTTAAACTGGGTATGTGGGAAAAATGAGGCGCGGACTCATAGACTAAACGAAGTTTATTTGAAAACTTGCCCTTCACAAGCCAGATAGGGCTGACTCTCCATACAGAGAAAGGTGATTGTATAAAGGGACCGATCATGTACCCCCGGTCTAGTTCTGTCTGCAGCAGGGTGGTGATGGCTTCCTCGTCGGTAGCGGCTGAAAGCAGGTTTTTGCACTCGTGAGTTGTGTTGGGGAGTGTGATAAGTCCGGTGTGAAAGCCTGTCGTGAATCCCTGGATGAGGAAGGCTGCCAGTGAAGGTGTTGGGTGTGAGGAGAGGTAAAACCTGAGCCATCCGATGTGCACTCGGCTTAGTCATGCGGGTTTAAGCTGTTTGATTCCGCAGGTGTACCTGGGGTGAGCTTTGTGGCATGTGAGACAGATATGCAGGAGTTTGCAGTGAGGGAAGTTACAACCCCCGAAGTTGAAATTATTGCATATGTTTGCTCCCCCTAGTGCACGGACGGGTCGTCCTAATCTGTCTGCCTGGGCCGGCTGAGTAAATGCCGTTGGGTTGTGAGCAGCACTAGAGATGGAGGGAAAGTTGGGGGGGCATCTGCCACCTGACTCGGAGCACCAGTTAGCCATATGGGTAGACGACTGGCAGTTAGTACAGAGTGGGGAACGTAGGCCAGCGAAATGGCGACAGAACAGCTCTGTATCGATGGTACTCCAGCTGGTAGTTGCCTGGAACTGGGAGAGTCTGGCTGCTGCTTTAGCTGAAAATGACCTGTGATAGTCATAAAATGAGCATCCCCCATATTTATAACCTAGATCCACTACTGCATGTAAGTATAGATCCAGCTCTTCCCTCCTGTTGAGGTTGACCGTGCATAGTACATCTATGAACATCCCAAAGGCTAGCACAAACTCTGCAATATTGAGTTTGCGGGTAAGCCTATGGTCTTTAGCCTTCAGGACGACGGAAACATCCCCCCATGAATAGGACTTGTTTTCAGCCAAGTCATGTACTGCGATGAGGAGGGATGCTAAGTTAATGTCCTTCCCATCCATGATGTCCTTCCTGATGCCTGCTGGGATGAGATGTGCGGGAAGATGTAGGTACAGGTGTCAGGCGTACCTGTAAGGTGAGGCATGGGGGATGACGGTGGTTACTGTAGATGGTGGGGGTGCAGCTTGATGTACCTCCAGGGTTCCCACTCTTGTCTGGACGTCTGTGACTGCTGCCGACAGTGTGGTCACCAAGGAGTGCAGCTGAGTAATTGCTGAGAAGATTTACTGTAGTGATGCCAGGGGGCCTGGTTGGGCTGCCACTGGCGGAGGAAACAGCAACCTAAAGAGCTCAGCTTTCCTAGCAGTCGCAGGGTAGGGAATACTCCTGCGCCGTAGTTCAGCTGTAAGCTTGGGGATGGTCCAAGCTCTGAGAGACTGTAAGCCGTCGTTTGCTGTGCCGAGGGGGTGAAGGCGAAGTCCTCGCTGTCGGCCTGCGACATGGCGTCAGCTAAGATAGGGGGGTTAATGCATATGTTTTAGACAGGTTTATAAAGGTAGGAGGGGATAGATTTTCAGGTAGATGAGACGGAAGGTAGAAGAAAAAATTAAAGGATAGGAGAAGGAGCGACAGCCGTAGTGACAGCTAGTTTGCGTACGAGCGCTTTTGAGTGTGATTTTAACAAACTCGAAAGAATGCATGACAACCGAGGTGAGCCAGGAGGTGACTGGCTAGGTAACTGATAGCTCGGGTGTCGCCTGTGCTCGGCACAGACTAGAAGTCTGGTGTTCTAAGAAGGAATGTTGCGATCTGTAGTTAATTGACGTATGTTCGGTCTGCTAACGCTTGCACTGCCAGCAAGCTGGACGTTAGGCGACCTTGGTGGTGAAGGATCTCGGATCGCTCTTCGAAAACAGAGTGAAGTGCACAGAAGTATGTGACAGTTGCTAATGCCTCGGAAATGAATCAAATTGTGTATGTGAAGTAAATATGTCGTGAAAGGTGTGTCTTTGAAAAAAGCCAAGGGGAATCCCTTTGAATTACGCACCTGCCTTGAAGCCCTAGTAGTGGAGTCTTGGTTTGGGGTTGAGACTTGGGTCGACCAGGAACCTGTAGTAGGGGTGACATAGGAAGATTTTTTTTTTTTTTTTCGAGAGGGAGTGCTAAAGAGCTGTTTGGGGCAAAAGTTGGCCCCCTGGTGAAGAGATGCAAGCCCTCGACAAGGTTTTTTTTTTTTTTTACCTGAGGAAGATACTGTCCACACCTGGTGCAGGATGGACCAACTGGAGAACTCTACTGACGTGAAAAAGGGGAAAGTGATAGAGAAATCGATGAGTAGCCGTGTTGCTACTGGAGATGAGTGGCTGTTTAGAGCCATTTCGTAAAATGTTTGCAGCGATTGCAAGAAAGCAGCCTTTGAAAGGCGAAAGAAAGTTTAAGCGAAAATTTGATTATGTAGGAATGACCGTGCTCAGCATTGGTACAAAATAGATGGTGTGAGTTGTGTGTGTTTATGGTATTGTTTGTGAGGGATCCGAATCGTTGAGCCGGTGATATGACTGGACTCGGATTGGTTGGTGGGGTTGAAATGCCGAGGATCCGAATCATTGAGCCGGTATGCGACTGGACTCGGATCGGTCGGTGAAAGTTGGATTGGCAAGGATCCGAATCGTTGAGCCGGTGCTACGACTGGATTCGGATTGGTTGGTGAGATTGTAACGCCAAGGATCTGAATCATTGAGCCAGTTTGTGACTGGACTCGGATTTGTCGGTGAAAGTTGTATTGGCAAGGATCCGAATCGTTGAGCCGGTGCTACGACTGGACTCGGATTGGTTGGTGGGGTTGTAATGTCGAGGATCCGAATCATTGAGTCGGTATGCGACTGGACTCGGATCGGTCGGTGAAAGTTGGATTGGCAAGGATCCGAATCGTTGAGCCGGTGCTATGACTGGACTCGGATTGATTGATGGGGTTGTAATGCCGAGGATCCGAATCATTGAGCCGGTATGCGACTGGACTCGGATCAATCGGTGAAAGTTGGATTGGCAAGGATCCGAATCGTTGAGCCGGTGCTACGACTGGATTCAGATTGGTTGGTGAGATTGTAACGCCAAGGATCTGAATCATTGAGCCAGTTTGCGACTGGACTCGGATTGGTCGGTGAAAGTTTTATTGGCAAGGATCCGAATCGTTGAGCCGGTGCTACGACTGGACTTGGATTGTTTTGGTGGGGTTGTAATGCCGAGGATCTGAATTATTGAGCTGGTATGCGACTGGACTCGGATCGGTCAGTGAAAGTTGGATTGGCAAGGATCCGAATCATTGAGCCAGTGCTACGACTGGATTCGGATTGGTTGGTGAGATTGTAATGCCGAGGACCTGAATCATTGAGCCGGTTTGCGACTGGACTCAGATTGGTCGGTGAAAGTTGTATTGGCAAGGATCCGAATCGTTGAGCCGGTGCTACGACTGGACTTGGATTGGTTTGGTGGGGTTGTAATGCCGAGGATCTGAATCATTGAGCCGGTGTGCGACTGGACTCGGATCGGTCGGTGGAAGTTGTATTGGCAAGGACCTGAGTTGTTGAGCCGGTGCTACGACTGGACTCAGATTGGTTGGTGGGGTTTGTAATGCTGAGGATCCTGAATCATTGAGCCGGTATGCGACTGGACTCGGATCGGTCAGTGAAAGTTGGATTGGCAAGGATCCGAATCGTTGAGCCGATGCTACGACTGGACTCGGATTGGTTGGTGGGGTTTATAATGCAGAGGATCCTGAATCATTGAGCCGGTGATATGACTGGACTCGGATTTGTTGGTGGGGTTTAAATGCCGAGGATCCGAATCATTGAGCCGGTATGCGACTGGACTCGGATCGGTCGGTGAAGGTTGGATTGGCAAGGATCCGAATCGTTGAGCCAGTGCTACGACTGGACTCGGATTGGTTGGTGGGGTTGTAATGCCGAGGATCCAAATCATTGAGCCGGTATGCGACTGGACTCGGATCAGTCGGTGAAAGTTGGATTGGCAAGGATCCGAATCGTTGAGCCGGTGCTACGACTGGATTCGGATTGGTTGGTGAGATTGTAACGCCGAGGATCTGAATCATTGAACCAGTTTGCGACTGGACTCGGATTGGTCGGTGAAAGTTTTATTGGCAAGGATCCGAATCGTTGAGGCGGTGCTATGACTGGACTCAGATTGTTTTGGTGGGGTTGTAATGCCGAGGATCTGAATCATTGAGCCGGTTTGCGACTGGACTCGGATTGGTCAGTGAAAGTTGTATTGGCAAGGATCCGAATCGTTGAGCCGGTGCTATGACTGGACTCGGATTGGTTGGTGGGGTTGTAATCCTGAGGATCCGAATCATTGAGCCGATATGCGACTGGACTCGGTTTGGTCAGTGGAAGTTGTATTGGCAAGGATCCGAGTTGTTGAGCCGCTGCTACGACTGGACTCGGATTGGTTGGTGGGGTTTGTAATGCCGAGGATCCTGAATCATTGAGCCGGTATGTGACTGGACTCGGATCGGTCAGTGAAAGTTGGATTGGCAAGGATGCGAATTGTTGAGCCGGTGCTACGACTGGACTCGGATTGGTTGGTGGGGTTTGTAATGCAGAGGATCCTGAATCATTGAGCCGGTATGTGACTGGACTTGGATTGGTCAGTGAAAGTTGGATTGGCAAGGATCCGAATCGTTGAGCCGGTGCTACGACTGGATTCGGATTGGTTGGTGAGATTGTAATGCCGAGGATCCGAATCATTGAGCCGGTTTGCGACTGGACTCGGATTGGTTGGTGAAAGTTGTATTGGCAAGGATCCGAATCATTGAGCCGGTGCTACGACTGGACTCGGATTGGTTTGGTGGGGTTGTAATGCCGAGAATCTGAATCATTGAGCCGGTATGCGACTGAACTCGGATCAGTCGGTGGAAGTTGTATTGGCAAGGATCCGAGTTGTTGAGCCGGTGCTACGACTGGACTCGGATTGGTTGATGGGGTTTGTAATGCCGAGGATCCTGAATCATTGAGCCGGTATGTGACTGGACTCGGATCGGTCAGTGAAAACTGGATTGGCAAGGATCCGAATTGTTGACCCATTGCTACGACTGGACTCGGGTTGGTTGGTGGGGTTTGTAATGCCGAGGATCCTGAATCATTGAGCCGGTGTGCGACTGGACTCGGATCGGTCGGTGGAAGTTGTATTGGCAAGGATCCGAGTTGTTGAGCCAGTGCTACGACTGGACTCGGATTGGTTGGTGGGGTTGTAATGCCGAGGATCCAAATCATTGAGCCGGTATGCGACTGGACTCGGATCAGTCGGTGAAAGTTGGATTGGCAAGGATCCGAATCGTTGAGCCGGTGCTACGACTGGATTCGGATTGGTTGGTGAGATTGTAACGCCGAGGATTTGAATCATTGAACCAGTTTGCGACTGGACTCGGATTGGTCGGTGAAAGTTTTATTGGCAAGTATCCGAATCGTTGAGGCGGTGCTATGACTGGACTCGGATTGTTTTGGTGGGGTTGTAATGCCGAGGATCCGAATCATTGAGCCGGTTTGCGACTGGACTCGGATCGGTTAGTGAAAGTTGGATTGGCATGGATCCGAATAGTTGAGCTGGTGCTATGACTGGATTCGGATTGGTTGGTGAGATTGTAACGCCGAGGATCCGAATCATTGAGCCAGTTTGCGACTGGACTCGGATTGGTCGGTGAAAGTTGTATTGGCAAGGATCTGAATCGTTGAGCCGGTGCTACGACTGGACTCGGATTGGTTTGGTGGGGTTGTAATGCCGAGGATCTGAATCATTGAGCCGGTTTGCGACTGGACTCAGATTGGTCGGTGAAAGTTGTATTGGCAAGGATCCGAATCGTTGAGCTGGTGCTATGACTGGACTCGGATTGGTTGGTGGGGTTGTAATCCTGAGGATCCGAATCATTGAGCCGATATGCGACTGGACTCGGATTGGTTTGTTGAGATTGTAACGCCAAGGATCTGAATCATTGAGCCAGTTTGCGACTGGACTCGGATTGGTCAGTGGAAGTTGTATTGGCAAGGATCCGAGTTGTTGAGCCGCTGCTACGACTGGACTCGGATTGGTTGGTGGGGTTTGTAATGCCGAGGATCCTGAATCATTGAGCCGGTATGTGACTGGACTTGGATCGGTCAGTGAAAGTTGGATTGGCAAGGATGCGAATTGTTGAGCCGGTGCTACGACTGGACTCGGATTGGTTGGTGGGGTTTGTAATGCAGAGGATCCTGAATCATTGAGCCGGTATGTGACTGGACTTGGATTGGTCAGTGAAAGTTGGATTGGCAAGGATCCGAATCGTTGAGCCGGTGCTACGACTGGATTCGGATTAGTTGGTGAGATTGTAACGCCGAGGATCCGAATCATTGAGCCGGTTTGCGACTGGACTCGGATTGGTTGGTGAAAGTTGTATTGGCAAGGATCCGAATCATTGAGCCGGTGCTACGACTGGACTCGGATTGGTTTGGTGGGGTTGTAATGCCGAGAATCTGAATCATTGAGCCGGTATGCGACTGGACTCGGATCGGTCGGTGGAAGTTGTATTGGCAAGGATCCGAGTTGTTGAGCCGGTGCTACGACTGGACTCGGATTGGTTGGTGGGGTTTGTAATGCCGAGGATCCTGAATCATTGAGCCGGTATGCGACTGGACTCAGATCGGTCAGTGAAAGTTGGATTGGCAAGGATCCGAATTGTTGACCCGTTGCTATGACTGGACTCGGATTGGTTGGTGGGGATTGTAATGCCGAGGATCCTGAATCATTGAGCTGGTATGCGACTGGACTCGGATTGGTCAGTGAAAGTTGGATTGGCAAGGATCCGTATCGTTGAGCCGGTGCTACGACTGGATTCGGATTGGTTTGGTGGGGTTGTAATGCCGAGGATCCGAATCATTGAGCCGGTATGCGACTGGACTCAGATCGGTCAGTGAAAGTTGGATTGGCAAGGATCTGAATCGTTGAGTCGGTGCTACGACTGGACTCGGATTGATTGGTGGGGTTGTAATGCCGAGGATCCGAATCATTGAGCCGATATGCGACTGGACTCGGATTGGTTGGTGAGATTGTAACGCCAAAGATCTGAATCATTGAGCCAGTTTGCGACTGGACTCGGATTGGTCGGTGAAAGTTGGATTGGCAAGGATCCGAATCATTGAGCCGGTGCTACGACTGGATTCGGATTGTTTTGGTGGGGTTGTAATGCCGAGGATCCGAATCATTGAGCCGGTATGCGACTGGGCTTGAATCGGTCAGTGAAAGTTGGATTGGCAAGGATCCGAATTGTTGAGCCGGTGCTACGACTGGACTCGGATTGGTTGGTGAGATTGTAACGCCGAGGATCCTGAATCATTGAGCCGGTTTGCGACTGGACTCGGCTTGGTCGGTGAAAGTTGTATTGGCAAGGATCTGAATCGTTGAGCCGGTGCTACGACTGGACTCGGATTGGTTTGGTGGGGTTGTAATGCCGAGGATCTGAATCATTGAGCCAGTATGCGACTGGACTCGGATCGGTCGGTGGAAGTTGTATTGGCAAGGATTCGAGTTGTTGAGTCGGTGCTACGACTGGACTCGTATTGGTTGGTGGGGTTTGTAATGCCGAGGATCCTGAATCATTGAGCCGGTATGCGACTGGACTCGGATCGGTCAGTGAAAGTTGGATTGGCAAGGATCCGAATTGTTGAGCCGGTGCTACGACTGGACTCGGATTGGTTGGTGGGGTTTGTAATGCCGAGGATCCTGAATCATTGAGCCGGTATGCGACTGGACTCGGATTGGTCAGTGAAAGTTGGATTTGCAAGGATCCGAATCGTTGAGCCGGTGCTACGACTGGATTCGGATTGGTTGGTGAGATTGTAAAGCCGAGGATCCGAATCATTGAGCCGGTTTGCGACTGGACTCGGATTGGTTGGTGAAAGTTGTATTGGCAAGGATCCGAATCGTTGAGCCGGTGCTACGACTGGACTCGGATTGGTTTGGTGGGGTTGTAATGCCGAGGATCTGAATCATTGAGCCGGTATGCGACTGGACTTGGATCGGTCGGTGGAAGTTGTATTGGCAAGGATCCGAGTTGTTGAGCCGGTGCTACGACTGGACTCGGATTGGTTGGTGGGATGTGTAATGCCGAGGATCCTGAATCAATGAGCCGGTATGCGGCTGGACTCGGATCGGTCAGTGAAAGTTGGATTGGCAAGGATCCGAATTGTTGAGCCGGTGCTACGACTGGACTCGGATTGGTTGGTGGGGTTTGTAATGCCGAGGATCCTGAATCATTGAGCCGGTATGCGACTGGACTCGGATTGGTCAGTGAAAGTTGGATTGGCAAGGATCCGAATCATTGAGCCGGTGCTACGACTGGATTCAGATTGGTTGGTGAGATTGTAACGCCGAGGATCCGAATCATTGAGCCGGTTTGCGACTGGACTCGGATTGGTTGGTGAAAGTTGTATTGGCAAGGATCCGAATCGTTGAGCCGGTGCTACGACTGGACTCGGATTGGTTTGGTGGGGTTGTAATGCCGAGGATCCGAATCATTGAGCCGGTATGCGACTGGACTCGGATCAATCGGTGGAAGTTGTGTTGTCAAGGATCCGAGTTGCTGAGCCGGTGCTACGACTGGACTCGGATTGGCTGGTGGGGTTTGTAATGCCGAGGATCCTGAATCATTGAGCCGGTATGCGACTGGACTCAGATCGGTCAGTGAAAGTTGGATTGGCAAGGATCCGAATTGTTGACCCGTTGCTACGACTGGACTCAGATTGGTTGGTGGGGATTGTAATGCCGAGGATCCTGAATCATTGAGCCGGTATGCAACTGGACTCAGATTGGTCAGTGAAAGTTGGATTGGCAAGGATCCGTATCGTTGAGCCGGTGCTACGACTGGATTCGGATTGGTTTGGTGGGGTTGTAATGCCGAGGATCCGAATCATTGAGCCGGTATGCGACTGGACTCGGATCGGTCAGTGAAAGTTGGATTGGCAAGGATCTGAATCGTTGAGCCGGTGCTACGACTGGACTCGGATTGATTGGTGGGGTTGTAATGCCGAGGATCCGAATCATTGAGCCGATATGCGACTGGACTCGGATTGGTTGGTGAGATTGTAACGCCAAAGATCTGAATCATTGAGCCAGTTTGCGACTGGACTCGGATTGGTCGGTGAAAGTTGGATTGGCAAGGATCCGAATCATTGAGCCGGTGCTACGACTGGATTCGGATTGTTTTGGTGGGGTTGTAATGCCGAGGATCCGAATCATTGAGCCGGTATGCGACTGGGCTTGAATCGGTCAGTGAAAGTTGGATTGGCAAGGATCCGAATTGTTGAGCCGGTGCTACGACTGGACTCGGATTGGTTGGTGAGATTGTAACGCCGAGGATCCTGAATCATTGAGCCGGTTTGCGACTGGACTCGGCTTGGTCGGTGAAAGTTGTATTGGCAAGGATCTGAATCGTTGAGCCGGTGCTACGACTGGACTCGGATTGGTTTGGTGGGGTTGTAATGCCGAGGATCTGAATCATTGAGCCAGTATGCGACTGGACTCGGATCGGTCGGTGGAAGTTGTATTGGCAAGGATTCGAGTTGTTGAGTCGGTGCTACGACTGGACTCGTATTGGTTGGTGGGGTTTTTAATGCCGAGGATCCTGAATCATTGAACCGGTATGCGACTGGACTCGGATCGGTCAGTGAAAGTTGGATTGGCAAGGATCCGAATTGTTGAGCCGGTGCTATGACTGGACTCGGATTGGTTGGTGGGGTTTGTAATGCCGAGGATCCTGAATCATTGAGCCGGTATGCGACTGGACTCGGATTGGTCAGTGAAAGTTGGATTTGCAAGGATCCGAATCGTTGAGCCGGTGCTACGACTGGATTCGGATTGGTTGGTGAGATTGTAAAGCCGAGGATCTGAATCATTGAGCCGGTTTGCGACTGGACTCGGATTGGTTGGTGAAAGTTGTATTGGCAAGGATCCGAATCGTTGAGCCGGTGCTACGACTGGACTCGGATTGGTTTGGTGGGGTTGTAATGCCGAGGATCTGAATCATTGAGCCGGTATGCGACTGGACTCGGATCGGTCGGTGGAAGTTGTATTGGCAAGGATCCGAGTTGTTGAGCCGGTGCTACGACTGGACTCGGATTGGTTGGTGGGATTTGTAATGCCGAGGATCCTGAATCAATGAGCCGGTATGCGACTGGACTCGGATCGGTCAGTAAAAATTGGATTGGCAAGGATCCGAATTGTTGAGCCGGTGCTACGACTGGACTCGGATTGGTTGGTGGGGTTTGTAATGCCGAGGATCCTGAATCATTGAGCCGGTATGCGACTGGACTCGGATTGGTCAGTGAAAGTTGGATTGGCAAGGTTCCGAATCATTGAGCCGGTGCTACGACTGGATTCAGATTGGTTGGTGAGATTGTAACGCCAAGGATCCGAATCATTGAGCCTGTTTGTGACTGGACTCGGATTGGTTGGTGAAAGTTGTATTGGCAAGGATCCGAATCGTTGAGCCGGTGCTACGACTGGACTAGGATTGGTTTAGTGGGGTTGCAATGCCGAGGATCCGAATCATTGAGCCGGTATGCGACTGGACTCGGATCAATCGGTGGAAGTTGTATTGTCAAGGATCCGAGTTGCTGAGCCGGTGCTACGACTGGACTCGGATTGGCTGGTGGGGTTTGTAATGCCGAGGATCCTGAATCATTGAGCCGGTATGCGACTGGACTTGGATCAGTGGGTGAAAGTTGGATTGGCAAGGATCCGAATAGTTGAGCCGGTGCTATGACTGGACTCGGATTGGTTGGTGGGGTTTGTAAATGCCGAGGATCCGAATCATTGAGCCGGTGTTGCGACTGGACTCGGATCGGTCGGATGAAATTAGCACGCTGTTGGAGAGTGTTTGTGCAGTAAGAGGTGTAGAGAGTCAGTTTTAGATGAAATTAAGGGTTTTCGTAGAAGGTGTATGGTTAGTGGGGGGGGGTGATGTGTGGAACAAGGTTTCGGGACCATGCGCCGCTAATGCGACTTGATCCGTAAGTGACTCCGTATGGATAATATACCAATTTGATTCTATGAACGGTAACAATAGCTACTACCTGCGACAGCGAGTGCAACAGTCGAAATTCGGGAACTGCGAACAGGGAACTGCGAATGGGGAACTCCGACACACTGGATCTCGAGAGTAAGAGCTCACAAATGTGTGGTGAGTTTAGGGAAGTTGGCCTGGTGACGTGTACCGTGCACTGGAACCGACACAGACCATCGTGGGTGGTCTGGTTAAATACCCTCTGGGCTCCTCCCATAATTTCAGGCCAGTAAACAGGCCTTCCTATATATATACAGTACATACCATAGTTTGTGGACTACATAACTTTCCTACAGACTAAATAATACACTGATCTGGGTTATTTTCAACAAAGAAATGTAGCAGAATGCATTGCATTTTGACCTAAATTTATGAAGAAAGATTATGTATTTGGTAAACTTTATAACAGAAACAAAGTAAAATTTCAAAAGTCTTGGTCTTTTTTCATTTATTTAGCAAAAAATAAAAAATAAACAGTGGTGATTAAATACCACCAAAAGAATGCTTTATTTGTGTGATGTTTAAAAAGATCTGTGGTAGACCATTGCAGTCTAATATATATCTATCTATATATAGATATAGATATAGATATAGATATAGATATAGATATATACAGTGGGGACGGAAAGTATTCAGACCCCCTTAAATTTTTTACTCTTTATTATATTGCAGCCTTTTGCTAAAATCATTTAAGTTCATTTTTTTTTCCTCATTAATATACACACAGCACCACATATTGACAGAAAAACACAGAATTGTTGACATTTTTGCAGATTTATTAAAAAACTGAAATATCACATGGTCCTAAGTATTCAGACCCTTTGCTCAGTATTTAGTAGATGCACCCTTTTGATCTGAGGCTGGGTTCACACTGGTGCGACACGACAGCCGTCCTACTTTGGATCCGACTTTGCCCTGCGACATGAAGCCGGCATGTGTCCGACTTTCAATGAACGGGGATCCGACTTGGATCCCCGCCAATGCCCGGCATTGTTTGGTATGAATCTTTAGGGGGAACTCCGCGCCAAATTTTAAATAAAAATCCGGCATGGGTTCCCCCTCCAAGAGCATACCAGGCCCTTGGGTCTGGTATGGACCTTGAAGGGAACCCCCTACGCCGAAAAAACGGCGTGGGGGGTCGCCCCCAATCCATACCAGACCCTTATCCGAGCACGCAGCCCGGCCGGACAGGAATGGGGGTGGGGACGAGCGAGCGCCCCCCCCCCCTCCTGAACCGTACCAGGCCGCATGCCCTCAACATGGGGGGTGGTGCCTTGGGGGAGGGGGCGCGCTGCGGCCCCCCCACCCCAAAGCACCTTGTCCCCATGTTGATGAGGACAAGGGCCTCTTCCCGACAACCCTGGCCGTTGGTTGTCGGGGTCTGCGGGCGGGGACTTATCGGAATCCGGGAGCCCCCTTTAATAAGGGGGCCCCCAGATCCCGGCCCCCCACCCTATGTGAATGAGTATGGGGTACAGCGTACCCCTACCCATTCACCTAGGAAAAAAGTGTCAATTTAAAAAAAAAACACTACACAGATTTTTAAAGCATTTTATTAGACAGCTCCGGGGGTCTTCTTCCGACTTCGGGGGTCTCTCCGGTTCTTCTCCACGCTCTCCGGATCTTCTGCCGGGCTCCTCCGCTCTCTTCTGCTCTTTTGCCGCTCTTTTGCTAAAGCGGAGGAGCCTGGTCTTCAATCTTCTGCCTTCTGCCTTCTGACCTCTTCTCCTGATGTTGACACGACGCTCTCTGGGGCTAGAATGCTCTCTGTGCGCTCTGCTCTGATTTATATAGGCGGTGACCCCGCCCCCTTAAGCCGTCACAGTCCCTGGGCATGCTGGGACTATGACGGCATAAGGGGGCGTGGTCACCGGTTGATAACCACGCCCCCTAAAACGTCACAGTCCCAGCATGCCCAGGGACTGTGACGGCTTAAGGGGGCGGGGTCACCGCCTATATAAATCAAAGCAGAGCGCACAGAGAGCATTCTAGCCCCAGAGAGCGTCGTGTCAACATCAGGAGAAGAGGTCAGAAGGCAGAAGGCAGAAGATTGAAGACCAGGCTCCTCCGCTTTAGCAAAAGAGCGGCAAAAGAGCAGAAGAGAGCGGAGGAGCCCGGCAGAAGATCCGGAGAGCGTGGAGAAGAACCGGAGAGACCCCCGAAGTCGGAAGAAGACCCCCGGAGCTGTCTAATAAAATGCTTTAAAAATCTGTGTAGTGTTTTTTTTTTAAATTGACACTTTTTTCCTAGGTGAATGGGTAGGGGTACGCTGTACCCCATACTCATTCACATAGGGTGGGGGGCCGGGATCTGGGGGGGGCTCCCGGATTCCGATAAGTCCCCGCCCGCAGACCCCGACAACCAACGGCCAGGGTTGTCGGGAAGAGGCCCTTGTCCTCATCAACATGGGGACAAGGTGCTTTGGGGTGGGGGGGCCGCAGCGCGCCCCCTCCCCCAAGGCACCACCCCCCATGTTGAGGGCATGCGGCCTGGTACGGTTCAGGAGGGGGGGGGGGCGCTCGCTCGTCCCCACCCCCATTCCTGTCCGGCCGGGCTGCGTGCTCGGATAAGGGTCTGGTATGGATTGGGGGCGACCCCCCACGCCGTTTTTTCGGCGTAGGGGGTTCCCTTCAAGGTCCATACCAGACCCAAGGGCCTGGTATGCTCTTGGAGGGGGAACCCATGCCGGATTTTTATTTAAAATTTGGCGCGGAGTTCCCCCTCAAGATCATCTGAGCACAAGTCGCGTGCCGAAGTCGGATCATGCAAGACGGCGATCCGACTTTGATCCGACTTCAATGATAGTCAATAGGCTGAAGTAGGATCAAAGTCGGACCAAAGTAGTACAGGGAGCATTTCTAAAGTCGGAACGACTTGTGTCGGACCAGTTAGGACGGCTCCCATAGGGAAACATTACATTTCACACGTCATGCGACATGAGCTCCCAATGTCGGAGCGTTTGTCGGACCAGTGTGAACCCAGCCTAATAGAGCCATGAGTCTTTTTGGGAAAGATGCAACAAGTTTTTCACACCTTTGATTTGGTGATCCTCTGCCATTCCTCCTTGCAGATCCTCTCCAGTTCTGTCAGGTTGGATGGTAAACGTTGGTGGAAAGCCATTTTTAGGTCTCTCCAGAGATGCTCAATTGGGTTTAAGTCAGGGCTCTGGCTGGGCCATTCAAGAACAGTCACAGACAGGGATGAGCCGAAAACCCCCCGATTCGGTTCGCACCAGAACATGCGAACAGGGAAAAAATTTGTTAGAACATGCGAACACCGTTAAAGTCTATGGGACTTGAACATGAATAATCAAAAGTGCTCATTTTAAAGGCTTATATGCAAGTTATTGTCATAAAAAGTGTTTGGGGACCTGGGTCCTGCCCCAGGGGACATGGATCAATGCAAAAAAAAGTTTCAAAAAAGGCAGTTTTTTCGGGAGCAGTGATTTTAATTATGCTTAAAGTGAAACAATAAAAGCGTAATATTCCTTTAAATTTCATACCTGGGGGGTGTCTATAGTATGCCTGTAAAGGGGCGCATGTTTACCGTGTTTAGAACAGTCTGACAGCAAAATGACATTTCAAAGGAAAAAAAGTCATTTAAAACTACTCGCGGCTATTAATGAATTGCCGGTCCGACAATACACATAAAAGTTCATTGATAAAAAACGGCATGGGAATTCCCCACAGGGGAACCCCGAACCAAAATTTAAAAAAAAAATGACGTGGGGGTCCCCCTAAATTCCATACCAGGCCCTTCAGGTCTGGTATGGATTTAAAGGGGAACCCCACGCCAAAAAAAAAAAGGCTTGGGGGTGCCCCTCAAAATCCATACCAGACCTGAATTTGACCCTTCAGGTCTGGTATGGGTTTTAAGGGGAACCCCGCGCCAATTTTTTTTTTTTAAATGGCGTGGGGTCCCCCCAAAAATCCATACCAGACTCTTATCCGAGCACACAACCTGGCAGGCCGCAGGAAAAGAGGGGGGACGAGAGAGCACCCCCCTCCTGAACTGTACCAGGCCACATGCCCTCAACATTGGGAGGGTGCTTTGGGGGTCCCCCCCAAAGCACCTTGTCCCCATGTTGATGAGGACAAGGGCCTCATCCCCACAACCCTTGCCCGGTAGTTGTGGGGGTCTGCAGGGGACTTATCGGAATCTGGAAGCCCCCTTTAACAAGGTGAACCCCAGATCCCACCCCCCCGTGTGAAATGGTAAGGAGGCACAATAGTACCCCTACCATTTCACAAAAAAAGTGTCGAAAATGTTAAAAATGACAAGAGACAGTTTTTGACAATTCCTTTATTTAAATGCTTCTTCTTTCTTCTATCTTCTATCTTCTTTCTTCTATCTTCCTTCGGTTTCTTCCTCCATCTTCTTCTTCCTCTGATCCTCTGCTTCTTGCTCCGGTGTTCTCGTCCGGCATCTTCCTCCACGTCGTCTTCTTCCCTTCTTCGTGCTCGTGCCGCTCCGCATCTATGATGGGAGGCTCCCGCTATGTGATGCTTCTCGTCTTCTGACGGTTCTTAAATAACGGAGGGCGGGGCCACCTGGTGACCCCGCCCCCCTCTGATGCACGGGGACTTCCCTGTCCGCCCCCTCTGACGTCACGGGGAAAGCCTCAGGGAAGGGGGGTGGGGTCACTGCCCTCCGTTATTTAAGAACTATCAAAAGACGAGAAGCGTCACACAGCGGGAGCCTCCCATCACGGATGCGAAGCAGCCCGAGCATGAAGAAGGGAAGAAGATGCCGTGGAGGAAGATGCTGGACGAGAACACTGGAGCAAGAAGCAGAGGATCAGAGGAAGAAGAAGAAGAAGATGGAGGAAGAAACCGAAGGAAGATAGAAGAAAGAAGATAGAAGAAAGAAGAAAGAAGAAGCATTTAAAGATTGGAGGAAGAAGAAGATGGAGGAAGAAACCAAAGGAAGATAGAAGATAGAAGAAAGAAGATAGAAGAAAGAAGAAGCATTTAAATAAAGGAATTGTCAAAAACTGTCTCTTGTCATTTTTGACACTTTTTTTCTGAAATGGTAGGGGCACTTTTGTACCCCCTTGTAAGGAGATTCTATATTACATTTCATTATTGATTAATTGTTGATTTCACCCTGTTCATGATATATTCAGGGTTTTTTGCTTTAAATCAGATTTTGCTTGTTTAATCTAAAAAATATGATTATATTTTTCTGAAGGTCTTGTGATCTTACTAAAATACCAGACTGACCAATTTTCCTCTTTTCTGTGCCCAGCAGAGGAAACATCTGCTTTGAGGTTTTATCTGGTACTTTTTTTAGCAGTTTAGGGAAGCTGCGGCTGTCCAGTAGACAAGTGACACAAGTGACACAGGGTGAGGAATTTTTTTGACCTATTAACTTGAACAACATGTATGGGTCACCATTGTTGATATCACAAAGACATCACAAGACCTTAATAATGTAGACATTAATAATGTTTGGAAATTACCGAATATGCTAATATGTATAATGATTTTGATTGGCCCCAAAATTGTGGGCAGAGTCTTGTAAAGACAGCATAAAACAGCAAATCAAAAAAATAAAGACTTGTAATCATACAGCATACCTGATGTGTGTATGTGTAATTGATTAACCGCCGGCGAGGACTTCCACTGAGCCACATCCAAGTGCCTAGGCCTTGAGGGGAGAACAGGAGCGCCTAACAGTTTTGGTACCAGAAGTGGTGGGGTATTTTGAACAGGTAAGTCACCTACCTTTTTACCTATTTTTTGGTAACTGGTATTGATGCTTGCTTTGTTCAAATAGCCTTGTATGTCCACCCACTTACATAAACTGTGCCTTCGCAACGGGCTAGGCTGGCCCCTTGGAGGGTTAAAGAAGGGCTCGCAGAGGTTTATTTTGGTTTTTTAAGTAGTTTCTGACTAGGCTGGTCTGACTATAGAGATATATATGTGTGTTTAAAACTCGGGAAGTATAGTATACGCCCGTAGTATAAGGAGTGGCTTAGTGGACGCCCAATTTTTGGGGAAAATATTGAAAAGTGCACTTATTATATTTATCATAACATGTTCATATAATGTAACTTTATCTTACCACTGTATATATAAGATTTTTGTTTGTTTTCTTGCTTGTTTTTCTTCTAGGTAACACCGTAAGTATTTAGAGTGTATAGAGTATTAGAGTATTAGAGAATTAGAGATAAGTGTATGATAATATATGTGTATGACAACTGAATTTAAAGTATTGTATTGATTTAGAGGGATTTTGTTGATATTGTATTACACATATATGTACTAAATGAACAGCCTAGGACAGGAGCCTGATTGTAGTGAGATAGCGCCCACCTGCCCACGTTGCACCTTTGGTCTACTGTTTCTCAATATTGATAGGACGTGGATTCTGCTAACCACAAGACCAACCGGATTTTCATACCGGCTTGGTGCAAGGGGGGTCTATCCCACTGCAAAAAGGGGCACTGTACGCCGGGTATTAAGAGTTAATCTTCATAGCTATTTCAGCCCCACTGCCATAAGAGACCAAGGGACTTACTCCCAAGTCAGGGAACAGATTATAGCACAAACAGGTTGCTTTCATCTCTGTCCCTGTACTAGTCATACACTTCCAAGGTTGTTAGATGGGGAATTCTGCAGCAACCCAGACCATGGCCAATCCATCTCCCTATGAGTATGTTAAAAACACACTGCCGGGATCACAGGTAGAACCGTTTTGGACACAGGTCAGAGACAGGTGCAAACAGCTGGGGATACATGACCCAGGGCCAGTGGGACCCTGTTCTGAGGATGAGTGGAAGGAAGTGAGCAAGGTGTGTCAGGTACACAAGCACTCCTACCCACCTGGGAAATGGGAAGACATCCAGTATATGAAAAATTGTTACAAAATATGGAATAAATGCTTAGCCAAATATAAAGCAGAGTATGTAACTAAAGCCCCCACACCAAAACCTGTAAATTCACCCACCCTTTCTCAGCAACCCGAAGCACCCCCCCCTTATGTGATGGTTAAACAGGAAGATGGAACATTGGGTCCATGTCTTCAGCTGTACCCATCTTTGGACCCAGCAGTATTAGCTACCATGGTACATAGTGCAGCTGATCAGGCGCAGGTTACACGATGGGAAAACGAAAGTAGAAGCAGGAAAGAGGAAGTCCGGGTAGAAGGTATACGTAGGAGAGAAGAAGAGAGAATTAGGAAGTTAGATCCGAAGGAAAGGGAATTAGAAGAGAAGTTAAAAGAGCTCAAGGAAAGGGAGGAAGAGTTAGAACGGTACAAAAGAGAGCTAGATAAGAGGGATGGTGAGATGAGAGAGTATTCTGTGATAGCTAAGGAAGAAAGGGATGGAATGTCCCTGGAAAAGGGAGAAGAGGAAGGAGTCAGGAAGTTAAGCCCCAGGGAAAAGGAATGGGAGGAGAAACAGAAAGAATTTAATAAGAGACAGCAGGAGGAGGAAGAAAGGATACAAAGGAAAAGGGAAGATTTAGAGGCGTACGAGAGGAAACTAGAGAAAAAGGCCAGGAGGATTAAGGAGGCTGAAGAAAAGATAATTTCACAGCCATCCACCACACTCAGAAGCCAGAAACCCCCACAGGAGGAAAGGGAGCAGGGTGAATCCTCTACTGAGGAAAGAGAAATGGAGGTGGACCAGGAAACTCTAGGTGCCACCTTTAAAGCACCACTCATGCATATAGGGGAGACGGAAGTCCATCTTCCCTTACCCCTAGGCACACTGTCAAAGATAAAGGAATTATGCCCCAGCCCAAAGAAGAGCCCTAGAGAGGCTGGTGCTTTCCTTGCAAAATACAGTGCAGGGACAAGCCTGGATAAGGAAGATATAGCAGGGATTCTTAGTATAGTTGACCCTGACAGCCCAGAGGGGCATCCCGTAGAGGCCTTATGGACAGCCCACATAGAAGAGAATAAAGATTGGGTGTCTTTTTGGAAAGGTATGGGGAATCATTGGTCTGCTATATACAAGGGTTCATCTGCACTTCAGGAACTTGTCCTAGCAAAACAGGGACCAAAGGAAAAGTTCTATGAATTTTGTACCCGGGTATATAGTCTATGGAAAGCAGTAGATAACGCCAACCCCCAACTGTTCACCACCACCATTATGGCTGGTGGCGACATGAAGGTGACACAGTTGCTTAAATTCACTAATCCAAAATGGGCAGAACAACCCCCAGATGAATTTATGAAAGATGCTAGGTCACGAGAAACATCAGGGGTATTTGAACAGAAGGGTGGTATTTTTCCCTCCATAACACCAACCCAGACTCTGCCAACTGGTGGGGCCCCGCCCACCCACATAATGACAATGCAACCTTATCCACCAATACAATCTTATCCCCCAGGCCAGGTTTACCCACCAGACCAGGGGTGCTTTAACTGTGGGGAACTGGGGCACTGGAAGTCCCAATGTCCCTACAGAATTAGAACAAACGCCCAGAGAGGAAGGGGTAGGAATCTTAACACCGTCCTCCGTCGCCTTCAGGATATCAGATATCCTCACCCACCACAACCCCAACCACCCACACCACAACCCCAACCACCCCCACCACAACCCCAATATCAGCCTCAACCTCACAGACCACCCCCACGCATTCCGATGCAGTGGCCATCCGCTCAGCGGACACCACAATAGGGATGCCAAGAGTATGTCCCGTCCCTCAGCCTTGTGTGTTATAATTCATCGTGGAAAAGTCTTCCGCAGGTACTATTGCGGGTAGACAATCACCTGATATGTCTACTTCTGGATTCAGGGGCTACATTCAGTAGTCTGAATGATGCCATATACGACACACCGCACTGCACTGAGGGAAACTCTATTGGTATAAATGGGACATCAGTTACCCACCCCATCACTCCACCATTGCCCGTGGCTACTCCAGAAGGGCAGGAACTGTGCACTCAGAGTTTTGCTGTCCTTGTGGATTGCCCAGTATCTTTAATGGGGAGGGACCTACTCTCAAAACTGAATATCACCATTAAATTTGACAGAGGGGGCTCCCTCACTGCTAACTCACCGTTCTGTGATTTACATGCCCCAAAGAGACACACTTTCAGGGGACTTTTTGCATCATTGCCACCCACACTAGAAACACATGCCATATGGGCAGACAACAAAGGGAGTGTGGGTTTTATCAACTGTACACCCTACACACCACAAATGCGTCCAGACGCTGTAGTACAATATCACAAGCAATACCCCCTGCCACTTGAAAAAATTGAAGGCATCACACCATTAATCAATGATTACATAGCAAAAGGGATTCTGAAACACATCATAAGCCCCTGGAATACACCAATCTACCCTGTAAAAAAGGCAAATGGGGAATGGAGGCTTGTACAGGACCTAAGGGCCGTGAACAAGCAGGTGATACCTCTGCCACCTTTGGTGGCAGATATCTCTTTCATCTTTTTGAAAATACCTGCTGATTCCCTTTGCTACACAGTAGTAGACCTGGCGAACGCCTATTTTAGCATCCCGATCGATGATGGGGTATCGCCCATGTTCTCATTCTCATGGGGGGGGAAAAAGCAATTGACCTGGTCAAGATTACCTCAGGGGTATGTGGACAGTCCCGCAGCCTTCTCCATGGTCCTTAATGAGACAATTAAGTCATGGACTGCTGAGCGTGGGTCGGTGCTAATACAGTATGTGGACGACTTGCTCCTGTGCAGTCGATCTGCTGAAGATTGTGCGGTCGATTCCACATCTCTGTTACATCACCTGGCCAGGTGTGGCCACCTAGCATCGAAAAGGAAAATTCAATGGTGTCAAAGTCAGGTAGAATACCTGGGATGCATTCTGAAGGAGGGAACCAGGCTGGTATCCCCCAAACGTGCCGCAGCCCTGCAGGCTCTCAGTCCTCCAAGAGACAAAGCAACTTTGCTCTCATTCTTGGGTGCAATTGTATATTGCCGCCAATGGATCCCAGATTGTTCATATTATGATGGCATTCTGAGGGAGGCTACCTTGTCCACCGCCCCAAAGACAGTAGATTGGACAACAGAAAGGCTCTGTGCTTTTCAGGCCTTGTTAAAAAGTCTGACCCAGGCCCCCGCCCTGGGATTGATAGAATATGGCAAACCCTTTCAATTATACTGTGTGGTATCAGGAAATTCTTTTGCTGCGGTTTTGACACAGCAACATGGAACTGGGTACCGACCAGTCTCCTATCTCTCAAAGAAGTTGCCTACCCAAGTACAGGGGATGCCATCCTGTCTACAAAACCTTGCTGCTTGTGCTATGGCAGTTCAGGAGGCTAACAAATCAGTATTAGGCCATGAACTGACTCTCTACACTACTCATTCAGTAACTCACCTTCTACAGAACATGAACACACAGCATATGACAGCACAAAGGCTTAGTGGGTATGAGATCACACTTCTGAATACTGATAACCTCACCCTCAAACACGCACCACCAAGTAATCCCACTGTCCGTCTTTTACATTCTTTGCTCAAACTGCCACGAGACCCTGATCAGAAGCACAATTGTGTTGAACAGGTTGCAGCAATAACCAGCCCTCGCCCAGATCTCACTGACATTCCCTTACCAGGAGTACAGGACGTCTTCATAGATGGCAGTTGTACTCGCCCCTCTGATGCAACATTCCTGACAGGGTATGCCATTGTCCAGCTACCTGATGTGGTGTTGGAAGCAAAAGCCTTACCACCCTCCTCTGCACAGGTAGCAGAATTGGAGGCACTCACAAGAGCTTGCATACTTTTCTCTGATGAGGAGGTAAACATCTACACAGATAGTAGGTACTCTTTTGGTGTAGCGCACGACTATGGCGTAATCTGGGCGAATAGAGGATTTAAAACCGCTGACAACAAGCCGATCGCTAACTCCACGCAAATTAAAGCACTCCTGCAGGCCATTCTTCTCCCAAAAAGGATAGCGGTCGTCAAAGTGAAAGCACATTCATCAGATAACAGCAGAGTTTCCAAAGGAAACGCTCTGGCAGACAGGGAAGCAAAAAAAGCCGCTGCCCTGTACACTGGTCAACCAGCCCCCACAACAATGTTCTTCAAAGAACATTTTACATCACCCAACTTTAAAACCGTTGTGGCACAAATACAGGGATTAGCTACAGAGGAGGATGTTTCTTTTTGGGTCAAGGATGGCTTGACCAAGGACCAAGAAGGTCTTTGGTCAAAAGAGGGGAAGATATTGGGAATACCAGAATCAAGCAGTGTTCTCATACTTTCCTATCTCCATGGTCCAGGACATATAGGTACCACCGCCCTAACAAACATATACACAAAGTCTTTCTGCACAAACAACTTAAGTAAGCAGGCGAAACTCCTCACCAGCAGTTGTCTAACCTGTGCACAAAACAATGTCCAAGGGAAAAATCATGGATTACATGGCCATCTGCCCTCACCCTTGGGTCCCCTAACAGATTTGCAAATAGACTTCACACACATGCCCAAACAAAGAGGCAATTTGAAATGCCTTTGCGTGATCGTATGTAAATGGTCAGGTTGGGTTGAGGGAATACCTTGTACAGGTGAGACCGCTAAAATTGCTGCCAAGTGCCTACTGAACCATTGGGTTTGTAGGTTCGGAATACCAACGGCCATTTGGTCAGATAGAGGGCCTGCCTTCAGCTCCTCTGTTACACAGACTTTAGCTAAGCTACTAGGCTTACAGTGGAAACTGCACATCCCTTACCACCCACAAAGTGCAGGAGTAGTGGAAAGAATGAATAGGAACATCAAGGACAAGTTAAAAAAGGCCACGGGGGGCACCATGAAAGGATGGTTGGATTACCTTCCTTCTGTCCTATTCCAGATTAGGACAACACCACATGCTAGAACAAAACTCTCACCCTTTGAGATTTTGATGGGAGTTCCTGCAAACATAGAGCTGCCCCTCTTAGATAAAAACACTGACATTAACATCTATTCTCAACAGGAAATGTACGTGAAAAATCTGGTAAGTATGCTACAAGATATGAACGAACAAGTCTCTGTCACCTTTTCTCCTCTTTCAACAGAACCTACTCATCCCTTCATCCCAGGAGATAAAGTACTGGTGAAACAACTGGCACACAAGAAGAAGGTTGGACCCATTTTCACCGGACCCTGGAAAATAGAGAAGGTTTCCAGGACTGCTGTACTGACCGATCTAGGAAACACCTGGATCCACGCCAGCCGGTTAAAGAAGTGTCCACAGCAACCCCAGACCCCTGACCCTCCACCAGCATCCCAAGACTTCTCTCTTCAGGAACAACGACCGGATTTGAAGGACATTCAAGAAGGCATAACACAAATCTCTCTGGACGACGAGACGAATCCCCCACCAACAGGAAGAAACGTGTAACTGAACTTTGCACACAGTACCTGACAAAATGATTTCCACCTTTGTGTCAGGAAAAACATTATGCCTCTGGACATGTCTGATTCTGATAGTATTCCTACCTACTTGGTTAATAGCGAATTGTGTGTATCATCCAGGAGGTTTAGGGCTACTA
The DNA here is from genome assembly GCA_037952925.1 of Lithobates clamitans. Lineage (NCBI taxonomy): Eukaryota > Metazoa > Chordata > Amphibia > Anura > Ranidae > Lithobates > Lithobates clamitans. Next base: position 3,429,270 of record JBBGZY010000285.1, read on the forward strand.
AAAGGGATTTGTGGAAAGGCCCAGATAGCTAAAGCACCTAGCATAAAATATAAAAGAAGTATGTCCTCCACTGAACCCCCTTCAGGTTTCACTGACAAGATGTCGTTGTTGAGGTTTAAGTACAGTTATGCACAAAAGTCTGGTTTTGAGAAATGTTGGATATGTAGCAAACTCCACCCCAGTACAGCCAGAATCCCATTGATGGCCATTCCCTTAAACATCACTCCTTTTTTGAATGGAACACCCCCCATAACTCTTGCCAATGTCATAAGAAAAAGTCCCAATAAGCCCCTCAGTTTTCAAATTGTGGGCAGGAGCCACGCTCCAGATTGGTGTTTCATACTGGGAAACATTTCCAGGGGAGCTGAGGTGTGCAAACGGTCAAAACTTAATGTCTCCATGGCTTCCCTTACCGACGGCTCACTTTTTCACACCTCAGACCCGGTGATAAATGCTACCATCTATAACCTTTTTAATACTAGCTCCCACTCCATGGTCGTACAGTTATTGGCTCTGCTGATGGCATCTGGTCATTCAAAGGGTGCAAGGACCGTTGTTAGTCAACGACCTTTGGCATTAGGTAACACAACGTACATCTGTTGTGGTAAACTGCTTTGTTACCCATGGATTCCGGAAGAACCTCAGGGATGGTGCTACCTTGCTAAAATAGTTCCTATAATGGGAGTAGTTGGGGACAATGGGCAAGGACACCTACTTAAAGCTAGCACCCACCCAAGATACCCTCTAAAACATCTTGGAAAGAGAGAAATATTCCTAGAGAAAGATATGACCTGGGCTTGGTTCCCTTCCTGGACAGGTTGGGGAATAGATTTGATGAAGAGACTAAATAACTACACCTCAATCATTGATGAGATCTTGGAGAAGGACTCTGATGACATCTCAAAATTAAACCTAGAAACCAGAGCTATTAGAAAACAATTGGAGCTTCATGATCTTGCTATAGAAAGCATGAGCGCAGCCCTTACAGGCCTCTGTGAAATTACTGAGGACTATGAGTGCTGCACGTGGATACATAACACGAGTATCGAGATCCCTGATTACTATGACATCATTACACAACACAGAAAAGAGGTAAACAAGCTACAACAGGATGCAAGGGATATTGGGAAAACATGGGACCCTTTCTCTACCGGGTTCAGTTTTGGAGGTCTCACTTCATGGTTTAAGAACACTGCAATGACAATTTTTACCATACTGCTTTTCATATTGTTCTTGTATGCATGCTTCACGTTACTCAAATGCCTCTACCAAAAGGGTAGCAAAGCACCTTCCGAAACCATGAAGCTGACTGCCATTACCAGAGATCCCACGGTATGGTACGAGAACCAGGGAAATGAGGCCGAGGAATATGAATCCTTAAGGCGTGATGGACAGGTAGCCGAGGAATATGACTCCTTGAGGCGTGATGAAAAGGTGGAATGACCATTTCGATGATATCGAATGGTCAAAGGGAGGATTGTAAGGAGATTCTATATTACATTTCATTATTGATTAATTGTTGATTTCACCCTGTTCATGATATATTCAGGGTTTTTTGCTTTAAATCAGATTTTGCTTGTTTAATCTAAAAAATATGATTATATTTTTCTGAAGGTCTTGTGATCTTACTAAAATACCAGACTGACCAATTTTCCTCTTTTCTGTGCCCAGCAGAGGAAACATCTGCTTTGAGGTTTTATCTGGTACTTTTTTTAGCAGTTTAGGGAAGCTGCGGCTGTCCAGTAGACAAGTGACACAAGTGACACAGGGTGAGGAATTTTTTTGACCTATTAACTTGAACAACATGTATGGGTCACCATTGTTGATATCACAAAGACATCACAAGACCTTAATAATGTAGACATTAATAATGTTTGGAAATTACCGAATATGCTAATATGTATAATGATTTTGATTGGCCCCAAAATTGTGGGCAGAGTCTTGTAAAGACAGCATAAAACAGCAAATCAAAAAAATAAAGACTTGTAATCATACAGCATACCTGATGTGTGTATGTGTAATTGATTAACCGCCGGCGAGGACTTCCACTGAGCCACATCCAAGTGCCTAGGCCTTGAGGGGAGAACAGGAGCGCCTAACACCCCTTACCATTTTACACAGGGGGGGGGGATCTGGGGGTCCCCTTGTTAAAGGGGGCTTCCAGATTCCGATAAGCCCCCTGCCCGCAGACCCCCACAACCACCGGGTAAGGGTTGTGGGGATGAGGCCTTTGTCCTCATCAACATGGGGACAAGGTGCTTTGGGGGGGACCCTCAAAGCACTCTTCCAATGTTGAGGGCATGTGGCCTGGTACGGTTCAGGAGGGGGGGCACTCTCTTGTCCCCCTCTCTTTTCCTGTGGCCTGCCAGGTTGCGTGCTCGGATAAGGGTCTGGTATGGATTTTTGGGGGGACCCCACGCCCTTTTTTTTTAAATTTTGGCGCGGGGTTCCCCTTTAAATCCATACCAGACCTGAAGGGCCTGGTATGGAATTTAGGGGGACCCCACACCAATTTTTTTAAAAATTTTGGTTCGGGGTTCCCCTGTGGGGAAATCCCATGCAGTTTTTATCAATGAACTTTTATGTGTATTGTCGGACCGGCAATTCATTAATAGCCGTGAGTAGTTTTAAATGACTTTTTTTCCTTTGAAATGTCATTTTGCTGTCAGACTGTTCTAAACACAGGAAACATGCGCCCCTTTACAGGCATACTATAGACACCCCCCAGGTATGAAATTTAAAGGAATATTACACTTTTATTTTTTCACTTTAAGCATTATTAAAATCACTGCTCCCGAAAAAACGGACGTTTTTAAAACTTTTTTTTGCATTGATACATGTCCCCTGGGGCAGGACCCAGGTCCCCAAACACTTTTTATGACAATACCATGCATATAAGCCTTTAAAATTAGCACTTTTGATTTCTCACATAGACTTTTAAAGGGTGTTCCGCTGCTTTCGAATTAGCCGCGAACACCCCAAATTGTTCACTGTTCGGCGAACTTGCAAACAGCCGATGTTCGAGTCAAACATGAGTTCGACTCGAACTCGAAGCTCATCCCTAGTCACGTAGTTGTTGTGCAGCCACTCCTTCGTTATTTTAACTGTGTGCTTAGGGTCATTGTCTTGTTGGAAGGTATACCTTCGGCCCAGTCAGAGGTCCTGAGTACTCTGGAGAAAGTTTTCGTCCAGGATATCCCTGTACTTGGCCGCATTCATCTTTCCCTCAATTGCAACCAGTCATCCTGTCCCTGCAGCTGAAAAACACCCCCACAGCATGATGCTGCCACCACCATGCTTCACTGTTGCGACTGTATTGGACAGGTGATGAGCAGTGCCTGGTTTTCTCCACACATACCGCTTAGAATTAAGGCCAAAAAGTTCTATCTTGGTCTCATCAGACCAGAGAATCTTGTTTCTCACCATCTTGGAGTCCTTCAGGTGTTTTTTTTTAGCAAACTCCATGCGGGCTTTCATGTGTCTTGCACTGAGGAGAGGCTTCCGTCAGGCCACTCTGCCATAAAACCCCGACTGGTGGAGGGCTGCAGTGATGGTTGACTTTCTACAACTTTCTCCCATCTCCCAACTGCATCTCTGGAGCTCAGCCACAGTGATCTTTGGGTTCTTTCTTACCTCTCTCACCAAGGCTCTTCCCCGATAGCTCAGTTTGGCCACACGGACAGCTGGTCATCCCAAACATCTTCCATTTAAGGATTATGGAGGCCACTGTGCTCTTAGGAACCTTAAGTGCAGCAGAAATGTTTTTGTAACCTTGGTCAGATCTGTGCCTTGCCACAATTCTGTTTCTGAGCTCTTCAGGCAGTTCCTTTGACCTCATGATTGTCATTTGCTCTGACATGTACTGTGAGCTGTAAGGTCTTATATAGACAGGTGTGTGGCTTTCCTAATCAAGTCCAATCAGTATAATCAAACACAGCTGGACTCAAATGAAGGTGTAGAACCATCTCAAGGATGATCAGAAGAAATGGACTGCACCTGAGTTAAATATATGAGTGTCACAGCACAGACAGATGTGTGACTTTCATAATCAAGTCCAATCAGTATAATCAAACACAGCTGTTCTCAAATGAAGGTGTAGAACCATCTCAAGGATGATCAGAAGAAATGGATTGCACCTGAGTTAAATATATGAGTGTCACAGCAAAGGGTCTGAATACTTAGGACCATGTGATATTTCAGTTTTTCTTTTTTAATAAATCTGCAAAAATGTCAACAATTCCATGTTTTTCTGTCAATATGGGGTGCTTTGTGTACATTAATGAGGGAAAAAAATGAACTTAAATGATTTTAGCAAATGGCTGCAATATAACAAAGAGTGAAAAATTTAAGGGGGTCTGAATACTTTCCGTCCCCACTGTATATATAGATCTATATCTATATCTATATCTATATCTATCTCTCTCTCTCTCTCTCTCTCTCTCTCTCTCTCTATCTCTCTCTATATATATATATATATATATATATATATATATATATATATGTGTGTGTATATATTCAGCTTAACAGCATAATAGTATTAAAATATAGATTTCATATGCTAGCAATAAAGACTGGGTGAATCTATAAACATCAATATCACCTCACAAAATCTATTATACGTCCCATGGACCCTTAACTCTAAACTATCTAAAACCATGAGACAACATCTGCACATCAAAACTACTTTAGAAAAATTCCATCAAGTAGCTTCACCTTATAAACTCACCTCCATACCGGGACCTCTAACACCCATTACTCATAACCCTAACTTTCCACCAGGCACTTACAACAAAAAAATCCCAAAACCCGATCACAGCAGATCCCTTCTAGCACTCCACTGCTTTCAAAAAGGCAAAATAAAATCATTTAATTTGCTCCTAGAAGAATTTAGAGGAACATTTTATGGTTTCTGTTTTTATGAACAACTACACGATTTCCTCCAGAACAGTCAGTATAAAGCTTCCTATTGCAATCCAATGACACCACTTGAGACTATTTGCTACAAAAGGACACCTGTCCATAAAACGACTTCATTAGCTTACTCTTGGCTAATTCAAGAAGATCACAAAGAAAACAATAAGCATAAAAAATCATTGAAGCTTAATCTTAAAACTAAAATTTCAGACGCTCAATAGGAAAGAGCTTGCATCTTTAACCACTTCAGCCCCGGAAGATTTGGCTGCTCAATGACCAGGCCATTTTTTGTGCTATTGCACTGTGTCACTTTAACTGACAATTACGTGGTCGTGAGACGCTGTACCTAAAAAATTTATGTCCTTTTTTTCCCACAAATAGAGCTTTCTTTTGGTGGTATTTGATCACCTCTGTGGTTTTTATTTTTTTGCGCTATAAACAAAAGAAGAGCGACAATTTTGAAAAAAAGCACAATATCTTTTACTCTTTGCTATAATAAATATCCCAAATTAAAAAAAAAAAATGTTTTCCTCAGTTTAGGCCGATATGTATTCTTCTACATATCTTTGTTAACCAGTTGCCGACTGCCGCACACCGATGTACGTCGGCACAATGGCACGGGCAGGCATAAGGGCTTACCTGTACGGGTAATCGGATCGGATCACCCCCCTGGTGCCTGCTGCGGTCGGATTAGCCTCAGGAGCAATCCGAGCTGAGCAGCAGGCCACTGACTCATGGCCACCCCCTCACAATCCTTCCTGGAGAATGACAAGCTTCCTCGGCTTCTGAACTGTAGACAGAAGCGGAGAAAGTGATGTCATCGCTCCTGGTGAAACCTTTTCGTTCTGGCTTCCGAGGAGAGAAGACATCAAATAAGTTTGCACCAACACTACACATACAGTAGAACACTGTAGAACATGCAGGCACACTTTTCACCCCCCGATCACCCTCCTGATCACCCCCCTGTACCCCCTGTCACAGTGACACCAATAGTTTTTTTTTTTCTGATTATTGCATTGGTGTCACTTGTGACAGTTATAAGTGGTAAGGCAGTTAGTGGTAGGCCCCTTTAGGTCTAGGGTACCCCCTAACCCCCCCAGTAAAGTTTTAACCCCTTGATCACCCTGTCACCAGTGTCACTAAGCAATCATTTATCTGATCGCTGTATTAGTGTCACAGGTGACACTAGTTAGGCAGGTAAGTATTTAGGTTCGCCGTCAGGTGTTTATAGCGTCAGGTACCCCATATACTACCTAGTAAAGGTTTTAACCCCCTGATTGCCCTCTAGTTAACCCTTTCACCAGTGATCACCGTATAACTGTTACAGGTGATGCTGGTTAGCACCCGCCCTGACACTATAAAACAGTCAGGAGCTTTTTTACCTGTGAGTCTCACTACTGTACCACTAAATTTAGAGCCCAAAATGTCAAATCGAAGGTACAGTAGTGAAGAGGCCTACACGTTTCTGATCACGACAGATAGTGAAGAGGAAGTCACTCATCTGTCAGATTCAGGCTCAGAATACGAACCTGTAGACAGCAGTGGCTCCATGACAGAGGGCTCTGACAACGAAGTTGTGGTCCCTGCCAAGGTCAGGCGTACCAGACCCCATTCTTCTTCTGCTGTTGAGGTGCAAGAACCGCAGGGCTCTTGTATAGAGCAGAAAAGTACTATTCGTACTAGCCGCTATTCCTTCTGGTGAACTGGGAAGCACCAGTGGCCTAGTACACCCTGGTCGTACATCCAACACTGCAGTAACACTTGGTGGCGTGGCAAGTCCCATAAGTGCAGTTCAAGCTGACGGGGTGGCAAGCACAAATACTTTTTACTTATGTATTGATGTTGCACATATTGCACATTTGCACTTTCAGTATACACTTTTAACTGGGATTTGCGTCTTTAATGCAATTCATAATTAATTACCTATTTTTATGCATATTTATTTCAAACCATTTTTTTGCACAGTTTTTTATGAATCTATTAATGTGCACCATATTACTGTGTTTTGCTTGACCTTTTAGAAATGTATTTGTTTTCACTGATTAGTAGAAGATATTTCTCGTCTCTTGGATATTATTATATATCATATATCACTCACTTATATATCACTCATTGAGAGGCTCTATTAGTTGCCAGTTTGGGAGTGGGTTATTTTGGATTCATTCTTTGATGTAACAATGGTTGGTTATAATCTTTGGTTACACAATGCGATGGAAGATTAATTGTAAGACACAATTATTATCTGGATTTTCCGATTGAATCTCCATTATACTTGGTTGTTTTACATTTTTAATTGATTTTAGTTGTGTTTTTTTCATCTAATTTTTCAGTAAGCGCCACATATTATACTACTTATTGCACAGACTAGGCACACTTTCACAGGGTCTCCCAAGATGCCATCGCATTTTGAGAGACCCAAACCTGGAACCGGTTACAGTTACATAAGTTACAGTTACAAAAAAAAGCTTTGGCATATATAAATGCTGCATGTATGCCCATCAGTAGAAGTGGGTGGATGAAGGGAGGTATTCTAATGGTGGGCATACCCACTTGTCAACCTTTTTTTTTCATGCAGCCCACAGGCTGCATGAAAAAAATTACAACATATGCCCAACAAGGACCAGCAACGTACTGGTATGTTGCTGGACCTTGAGTGGTTATTACAGAATGTTGACTGCAGGTTTAGGTATCATCTTGGTATAATTCTTTTCAGCCAGCGGTTGGCTTTCATGTAAAAGCAATCCTAGTTACTAATTAGCCTCTAGACTGCTTTTACAAGCAGTGGGAGGGAATGCCCCCCCCCCACTGTCTTCCATGGTTTTCTCTGGCTCTCCTGTCCCAACAGGGAACCTGAAAATTCAGCCAGCGATTCAGCCAGCTGACCATAGAGCTGATCAGAGACCAGAATGGTTCCAATCATCTCTATGGCCTAAGAAACCGGAAGCTACGAGCATTTCATGACTTAGATTTCGCCGGATGTAAACAGCGTCATTGGGAAATTGGGAAAGCATTTTATCCCACCGATCTTGGTGTGGTCAGATGCTTTGAGGGCAGAGGAGAGATCTAGGGTCTAATAGACCCCATTTTTTTCAAAAAAGAGTACCTGTCACTACCTATTGCTATCATAGGGGATATTTACATTCCCTGAGATAACAATAAAAATGATAAAAACAATGAAAGCAACAGTTTAAAAATAAGACAAAAAAGCAAAAAATAAATAAATAATAATAAAAAAAAACAAAACACCCCTGTCCCCCCTGCTCTCGCGCAAAGGCGAACGCAAGCGTCGGTCTAGCGTCAAATGTAAACAGCAATTTACACCATGCACGTGAGGTATCACCGCGAAGGTCAAATTGAGGGCAGTAATTTTAGCAGTAGACCTCTTCTGTAAATCTAAAGTGGTAACCTGTAAAGGCTTTTAAAAATGTATGCAGTTTGTCCCCACTGCACGTTTGTGCGCAATTTTAAAACATGTCATGTTTGGTATCCATGTACTTGGCCTAAGATCATCATTTTTATTTCATCAAACATTTGGGCAATATAGTGTGTTTTAGTGCATTAAAATTTAAAAAAGTGTGTTTTTTCCCAAAAAAATGCGTTTGAAAAATCGCTGCGCAAATACTGTATGAGAAAAAAAATTAAACATCCACCCTTTTAATCTGTAGGGCCTTTACTTTAAAAAAATATATAATGTTTGGGGGTTCAAAGTAATTTTCTTGCAAAAAAAAATATTTTTTCATGTAAACAAAAAGTGTCAGAAAGGGCTTTGTCTTCAAGTGGTTAGAAGAGTGGGTGATGTGTGTCATAAGCTCCTAAATGTTGTGCATAAAATGCCAGGACAGTTCAAACCCCCCCAAATGACCCCATTTTGGAAAGTAGACACCCCAAGCCATTTGCTGAGAGGCATGTTGAGTCCATGGAATTTTTTATATTGTGACACAAGTTGCGGGAAAAAGACAATTTTTTTTTTTTTGCACAAAGTTGTCACTTAACGATATATTGCTCAAACATGCCATGGGCATATGTGAAATAACCCCCAAAAATACATTCTGTTGCTTCTCCTGAGTACAGGGATACCACATGTGTGGGACTTTTTGGGAGCCTAGCCGCGTACGGGACCCCCGAAAACCAAGCACCACCTTCAGGATTTCTAAGGGTGTAAATTTTTGATTTCACTCCTCACTGCCTATCACAGTTTTGGAGGCCATGAAATGCCCAGATGGCACAACCCCCCCCTCAAATGACCCCATTTTGTAAAGCAAACATCCCAAGCTATTTGCTGAGAGGTATGGTGAGTATTTTGCAGACCTCGCTTTTTGTCACAAAGTTTTGAAAATTGAAAAAAGAAAAAAAAATGTTTCTTTTCTTTCTTAATTTTCAAAAACAAATGAGAGCTGCAAAAGACTCAACATGCCTCTCAGCAAATAGCTTGGAGTGTCTACTTTCCAAAATGGGGTCATGGGGGGGGGGGGTGTTGTGCCATCTTGGCATTTTATGGCCTTCAAAACTGTGATAGGTAGTGAGGAGTGAAATCAAAAATTTACGCCCTTAGAAATCCTGAAGACGGTGATTGGTTTTCGGAGGCCCTGTACGCAGCTAGGCTCCCAAAAAGTCCCACACATGTGCTATTCCCATACTCAGGAGAAGCAGAAAACTGTATTTTGGGGTGCAATTCCGCATATAACCATGGCATGTGTGAGCAATATATCATTTAGTGACAACTTTTTGTAAAATATTTTTTTTTTGTCATTATTTAATCACTTGGGACAAAAAAATAAAATATTCATTGGGCTCAACATGCCTCTCAGCAATTTCCTTGGGGTGTCTACTTTCCAAAATGGGGTCATTTGGGGGGGGGGGGTTGTACTGCCCTGTCATTTTGGCACTTCAAGAAATGAGATAGGCAGTCATAAAAAATGTACCCTAGTTTGTAGACGCTATAACTTTTGCGCAAAGCAATAAATATATGCTTATTGACTTTTTTTAACCAAAGACATGTGACTGAATACATTTTGTCCTAAATGTATGACTAAAGTTGAATTTATTGGATTTTTTTTATAACAAAAAATAGAAAATATCATTTTTTCTCCAAATTTTTGGTTTATAGCGCAAAAAATAAAAACTGCAGAGGTGATCAAATACCATCAAAAGAAAGCTCTGTTTGTGGGAAAAAAAAGGACGCAAATTTCGTTTGGGTACAACATTGCATGACCGCGCAATTAGCAGTTAAAGCGACGCAGTGCCAAATTGTAAAAAGTGCTCTGGTCAGGAAGGGGGTAAAACCTTCCGGGGCTGAAGTGGTTAAAAAAAAATCGCAATAAGTGTATATTGATTGGTTTGCGCAAAAGTTATAGCATCTACAAAATAGGGGATAGATGTATGTCATTTTTATTATTATTTTTTTTTTTTTACTAGTAATGGTGGCGATCTGTGATTTTTATCGGGACTGCGATATTGCGGCGGACACATCGGACACTTTTGACACATTTTTGGGACCAGTGACAATTATACAGCGATCAGTGCTATAAAAATGCACTGATTACTGTATAAATGTCACTGGCAGGGAAGGGGTTAACACTAGGGGGTGATCAAGGGGTTAAATGTGTTCTCTAGGTGTGTTCTAACTGTGGGGGGATGGGACTGAGTAGGAGGAGAGAGAGATCAGCGTTCATACTTGGTATAAACACCGACCTGTCTCCTCTCCCCTGAGAGAACCGTGATCTGTGTGTTTACATACACATATCCCGGTTCTCGCTCTGTCACGAGCAATCACCCCCTAGTGGTCAAAAGGCAAGGGGGGCAAGGTAACGTAGTTTCGCCCACGGGAACCAACCTGTCGCAGTACAACTGCGGCAGCTGGTCGGGAAGGGGTTAATGCAGGAAATCTCGTACATAATCCTTACACAATGGTATATTACTCCACAGAAAACTAGAAGCTGGTCCTCACCAGCATTGGATACTTGTTGGAGATGCTGCTCAAACATGGGCACATTCTTACACATGTAGTGGACCTGTTCTCCAGTCCATGACTTTTGGCAACAAATCATACGCTGGATCACACAAATTATGCATACTCCACTGGTCTTAGATGCTTCTGCTTGCTTATTACACATAAACTCTCACTCCATCTGGAAATACAAGAGATCACAAGGCATCTCCTAAATGCAGCTAGGCAAAATCTATTGGAAATCCACATATGTCCCAACAGTCAAGGACTGGTTCGCAAAGGTCAATACTGTCTATAATATGGAGGAAACTTTAGCAATGCAGAAGGAATATACTATTAAATTTCATAAGATGTGGAAACACTTTTCACTCGATCGATGAGTTTGCAAAAGCTAATGAATAAATAACTGCAAGTATTATCCAAACTTGTTGAACTGGAATGATATTCAACCTCACTCAGAAGATGTAAAACATTCTTACTCCTTTTCCTTTATCAAGGAAGCATTCAAGTGTCCTTATAACATTAAGCTTTATACTCTTCACTAACAGGCCATACTCTCACTCATTATCTCAATACTATAACTTATATGTTATTATTTTACAATGCATCACCCCACTTACTTCCCATCCCCTCAACCTCAACTCTACCCTATACATACCTTCCCTGCAGATCAAGATGCAATGTGTCTTCCCCTTTTTGCTAACTTTTGCTGAATACATTTGATTATTAACTGCTTGCCGCCCACAGTCCATCATATGATGGCCAGACAGCGCGGCTCTCATTCTGGGAGGGCATCATATGACGGCCCTCCATTTAAACAGGGAATGCGTGCGATCGTGTGCGCGCATCCCTGTTCCTTCAGTGGCGGCATGTCACGGAGACACCGCTCGCCACCGAGGGGGGTGAACAGCCATTGGGCATGGCTGTTTACCATGTGATCGGCCGTGATGGAGTCACGGCCGATCACAGGTGGTACTGCCCCACTTTGCACGGCGCATGCGTGTGATCTCGAGCACGCTGCGCGTGCACGTCAGTGGCGGCGTGTTCCCGGGAACACTGCTCGTCACCCATGCTGGTAAACAGCCATTGGCCGGTGGCTGTTTACCACGTGATCGGCTGTGATCCTTTCACAGCGATCACTAAATGTCAACAAACCACGGTAATGAGATGTTACTGGGTTCTCCTCCTCACACACCGATAGTGTGTGAGAAGGAGATTGCGGTAACATCTCGTTACCGCTTACAGTGTACACCAATCACACTGATTCCCCCCAATAAAGAGGACCTGTCACCACCCATCAAAGTACCTGTCACAGTTCATCTGAGTACCTGTCAGTCCATATAAGTACCTGTCACAGTTCATCTGAGTACCCGAGTACCTGTCACAGTCCATCAGAGTACCCGAGTACCTGTCACAGTCCATCAGAGTACCCGAGTATCTGTCACAGTCCATCTGAGTACCTGAGTACCTATCACAGTCCATCTGAGTACCCGAGTACCTGTCACAGTTCATCTGAGTACCCGAGTACCTAAGTACCTGTCACAGTCCATATGAGTACCTGAGTACGTGTCACAGTTCATCTGAGTACCCGAGGACCTGAGTACCTGTCACAGCCCATATGAGTACCTGAGTACCTGTCACAGTCCATCTGAGTACCCGAGTACCTGTCACAGTTCATCTGAGTACCCGAGTACCTGTCACAGTCCATATGAATACCTGAGTACCTGTCACAGTTCATCTGAGTACCCCAGTACCTGTCACAGTTCATCTGAGAACCCGAGTACCTGTCACAGTCCATATGAGTACCTGAGTACCTGTCACAGTTCATCTGAGTACCTGAGTACCTGAGTACCTGTCACAGTTCATCTGAGTACCCGAGTACCTGTCACAGTTCATCTGAGTACCCGAGTACCTGTCACAGTCCATATGAGTACCTGTGTACCTGTCACAGTTCATCTGAGTACCCGAGTACCTGAGTACCTGTCACAGTCCATATGAGTACCTGAGTACCTGTCACAGTCCATTTGTTCACACCATATTGCTATATGATGCTGAGCCCACTTACTGTGTCAAAGTACCCCATGATTACTGGGTCCTACACTATCCATGGATTGGGATAGTGACGCAGTAAGTGGGCCTAGCACCATATAGCAATATGGTGTGACCAAATCTCCATATTTTTTGCATGTGTGCGCTGTAATATTTTGCTCTGTTGTATGGTCTTATGGCTGCACCAGCTTTAATGCATCTTTTAGGGTGTGCCCCCCAAATATCTTGTTTGTCTATTGTATGGATTCTGATCAAATCCTTTTGGGTGAGGAGCACCCCACTCTTTCATTAAGTACCTCTCATTAGTGTCCACTTGTGTCATGGGTGGAGACCTCAAAGTTTTCCCATATAGAAGAGTGTATTGCTCTCATGGTTCAGAGAAGCAGGATCTCCCAATCCATGGATAGTGTAGGACCCACTAATCATGGGGTACTTTGATGCAGTAAGTGGGCTTAGCACCATATAGCAATATGGTGTGACCAAATCCCCATATTTTTTGATAATATTTTTTAAATTGTCTATGTGTTTTAAACTAGCCCTACTGGAGGTAAATGTCTTTTTTGCATGTGTGCGCTGTAATATTTTGCTCTGTTGTATGGTCTTATGGCTGCACCAGCTTTAATGCATATTTTAGGGTGTTCCCCCCAAATATCTTGTTTGTCTATTGTATGGATTCTGACCAAATCCTTTTGGGTGAGGAGCCCCCACTCTTTCATTAAGTACCTCTCATTAGTGTCCACTTGTGTCATGGGTGGAGACCTCAAAGTTCTCCCATATAGAAGAGTGTATTGCTCTCATGGTTCAGAGAAGCAGGATCTCCCAATCCATGGATAGTGTAGGACCCACTAATCATGGGGTACTTTGACGCAGTAAGTGGGCTTAGCACCATATAGCAATATGGTGTGACCAAATCCCCATATTTTTTGATAATATTTTTTAAATTGTTTAGGTGTTTTAAACTAGCCCTGCTGGAGGTAAATGTCTTTTTTGCATGTGTGCGCTGTAATATTTTGCTCTGTTGTATGGTCTTATGGCTGCACCAGCTTTAATGCATCTTTTAGAGTGTGCCCCCCCCCCCCCCAAATATCTTGTTTATTTATGCTTGCAGAGCGCCTGAAGGTGCTACTTCAATGTTGGTCCTTTTTAAGTGGCCAGGCTGTGTAAAAGTCTCACACATGTGGTATCGCCATACTCGGGAAGAGTAGCAGAATGTATTTTGGGGTGTAATATGTTGTATGCATATGATGTGTGTGAGAAATAAGCTGATAATTTGACAGTTCTGTAAAAAAAAAAAAAAATCTTCATTTTGCAAAGAATTGTGGGAAAAAACTACAACTTAAAAAAACTCACCATGCTACTTACTTAATACCTTGGAATGTCTACTTTCTAAAAAGGGGTCATTTGGGGGGTATTTGTACTTTCCTGACTTGTTAGTGTCTTAAGAAATTAGATTCACCTGATCTACTGAAGGCCTGATCAGATGTGATCAATCAGTGATTGGCACCATAGCTTGTAGACTTTATAACTTTCACAAAGACCAAATAATATACACTAATTTGGGTTATTTTTACCAAAGATATGTAGCAGTATAAATTTTGGCCAAAATGTATGAAGAAAAAAATACTAATTAGCAACATTTTATGACAGAAACAAATAAAAAGGCATTTTTTTTCATGAAATTTACATTTTTTTTTTATTTATAGCACAAAAAATAAAAAACTCACTAGTGATTAAATACCACCAAAAGAAGTGTTGCAGGACTGAGTAATTGTCATTTAAACTGCGAGAGCGCTGAAAGCTGAAAATTGGTCTGGGCAGGTGTAAGTGCACTGTATTGAGGTGGTTAAACAATTGTAAACTGACATAAGATTGTAATTTGCATTTGATGAATATTATGTTACCTTGTTATTTTTTCAACATTCAATAAAACTTTGATTTTGAAAAAAAGATTTAATTTGGCTTTAAACAAAAAAAGGAAAAAAGTAAGATTATTAAAAAGTTAACTATTTATGCACCTTGACTTAGACCAAGTTGTGAAAGCTTAAGCTACAATTGGATTTAAATAACAGAAGAAATAAATAAGCTGGTCTCATTCCTGAACATTAATCCATTTCAATTCATGAATATTTTTTTAATGTCTTGCTTGAGAAGTTTCTTTCAGATTACACCATGGTATTTTATTTGAACTGAAGTCAGGACTTGGCCGTTCTAAAATAAATACATTTTTCCCTTTGTGCAGCACTGTATTAGACTTTTGTGTTTAGGTTCGTTGTCCTGTTTCTATCAAGTTTTAGATCACAAGCAGACACTCTGATATTCAGCAGTAAAAGTTGTTAATCCAACTTGGATTTCAGTGGTTCTGCAGTAATTACAGTCTGTTGAAGCCCTAAGGCAGCGAAGCAGCCCCACGCTGTAATGTTCCCTTTACTATGCTACAATAAGTTTTTTTCGTCTGGTGTGCAGTGTATAGCTTTTTTCAAAAATAACAGCATGTACAGAAGGTCGGTAAATGGCAGACGCAAAAAATAACAGGAAACAGAGGGTAGGCCAGGGTAAAAGCAGAAACAAATAAAAATAGTATAATTGATTGTTTATAAATATGACATTTATGAATTATAATTTATGCAGTATATCATATCAATTCTATTCACGATTGATGAATAAATTAACAAAGGAAACCAATGTAAGGCTAACCATGGAGACAGAGGTGTCTAAATGGTTCCCAAAGTGGTGTTTTGCACTTTAAACTATGATGCCTTTTTATAGAGCCATTTGCTATTGTATATCAAATATGTTTTATCCATATATGACTTTTATGACAGGGACTGCAGACCCCCAAGTCTGACTCTAAGGCCTTGTATAATTCCTCTTAATGGTGCCATGAATAATATTAGGTTTTTTTAACATTTATATTTTTTCTGATTATAGTTGTCTCAGTTGTGTGGCTTTGTTAATTGCAGCACTGTGCTGGGGGCATGTGGGAACACTGGAGATCCAAATCACTGCATTCTGTGTTACAGCAGCAGTCCAAATCTCCAGCATGCTGCCAATACACAGCAGCTTGATATAGTTTTATAGCATTTTAAACACAATAAAAATAAAACATATCTTCTTTGCTTTTTTAAACCCCAAATGCTTAAAAGTAATATAGAACCAAACTTTAAAAGCTTTCCTGCACTAACCCAGAGTCCCCTTTACCAGCAGCACACTGTAGGTGATGATCATTTCCCTCTGTGGGACAGCTGTATTCTATCTCCAGTGGTCTGACACACCTGCTGCTCAGTGATAACTACTGCAATCCAATTAGCAGAGAGTGCATGCACTCTCAAAAGCCATTTAGAACGTTCGGAGGACGCAACGCATCAGGTGGGCATAGGTTGTGACGTCATCGTACTCAGTCTGACAAACCAACAGAAGGACTGCATTCAATACATCTCGGTTCTAACTCTATGAAGCACTTTTGTTAATAATTTAAAACCATAAGTGCAATTAATTTGGTTTACACTTATTAAATACCCCAGTGAGCACTATGAGACTATTGTCTCCCTTTTAGGCAGGTGTGGCATTTTTGAATTGATGTGGGAGTATGGAGAAAAAAAATGTGGAATTTAAATAGTTTAAAATATTCCCAATTAAGCAGGAGTCCCGGGGGAAGCCATCTTAATATAAAAAAATTAGGTTTGTCCTCATATCTTATACTGAGATCCATCGGTACGGGTGAGAGTATACCTGATTGAGCACATTGGTGTTCGGAGAAGAGCACAGCTGTGCAGTGTGGAATAACAGTATATTGCACTTCATTGCCTCTCAGAAAGTGAACATTTATACAGTATATATCATTTGTTTTACTTTTATTTCACTTGTTGCACGTTATAAGTTTATGTATAGATGTTGTAATTATATTGGTTGATACAGTGTATTATACAGATATCAGTTTTTTTTTTTTTGTTTGTTTTTTTTTTTTTATGAAAGGTCACTGATTGGAGTGCTGCACTGATTGTAAAATAATTGTTTTTTTTTTTGCTGTGTTTGGTGATTTCACAGTGGTAGCAGCTCTTGAATTTGTTTAACCACTTGACCTTTGAAAGATTTTACCCCCTTCATGACCAAACCATTTTTTGCTATTTAGCACTGTACCACTTTAGCTAACAATTGAGCAGTCATGCAACACTGCCAAACAAAGTTAATATAATTTTTTTCAATAGAGCTTTCTTTTAGTGGTATTCAATCACCACTGTTTTGTTTTTGTTTTGTTTGTTTTTTTAGTTTTATATACAGTATATGAAAAAAGACCAACAAACATCCAATAAAATAAAATAAAATAAAATTTCTTCATACATTTTGGCCAAAAAAAAAAAATCGCAATAAGTGTATATTGATGTGAAAGTTATAGCACCCGCAAACTATAGTATACATAGTGGTTTTTTTTTGTTTGTTTATTTGGGGGTGATCAGCAACTTATAATGGGACTGAGATAGTGTGGTGGGCAATCTAACACCACTGACACTGGGGGGAACTGACTAACTGAAACTGACATCACCAGTGACATTAATACGGTGATCAATGATAATATACAGTACACTGACACTGTACTAATGACACTGGCTGGGAAGGGGTTAACAGCTAGGGCAATCAAGGGGTTAAATGTGTGCCTAACTATGTGTAATGTGTGTAAAGTGTGCTGCTTTTACCCATAGATCTCTAAGCAAAGCAGGGATGAGAAACAGAGAGATTGTTCTCTCTGTACAGGTCTCTGTGTTGATTGTCTCTACAGAAAAAAGACATAACCAGAGAGAAGGTAATGTCAAAAGTACCACATAATTACCACATAATTGAACCTCAGGGCTGTAGTAACAATCCATGAAATTGAGACCTCTTAAAATTACAAAAAGTTTTTTAGACACAAAGTCTATATATAATGCAAAAAGAAAAAAAGAAAAATCAAACAAACCCTTACCTTCCACCTCCTAAAAACTAGACAACGTTGTCTAAAAACCCACATTAATGCATTTAGACACCATGCATACCTCCAATCAACCCAACAGATAACAAGTAATTGAGCATGATAAATTCGAAAATTAGGCACTGAATAAATATTCCACCAATTAGTAGCCTGATGCGGAATCATGCGGAATCATAGTGATGTCAAACCTGAATAGCATATGGCAGAGCAAAAGGGGAGCAAACAGACTCTGTGTTGCTTGTCTAAACAGGGCTTTGGGCTGTGATTGTACAGTGCTGAATAGCAGGTCGATCGTGAATAATTGGCCGGGGCTTGCTGAAAGGCTCCTGCTGTATATAATCACAGTGGGTGATGGCAAGGGGGCCTGCATGCACACCCTCTAAGCCCAGAAGTAGACAGCAAGGTACATGTACGTCGTTTTGCCTGTGCAGGCTGCCCATCTGTGGTACATTACGGACGGGCGGTCCACAAGTGGTTCAGTTATTATTTTAGGCATATATTAGTGTTTATTTATTTTTTTATTACATTTATTACATTTTGGTGTGTGCATTCATGACTGAAGTGCATTGTTATAGGGCAGAGAGTATATTGGACCACTGGAGATAGATTGCTGCTCTTACATACTGTACTGTGCAGTGGTTCTCATATTCAGCGGGCTGCTACGGAAGTGAAATCCTGGGTTGCATAGGAGCGCTATTAAAGAAAAGAAAAGAAAGACAATTAAAACGTATGTTTTATGACTTTGCCTTAAAAGCTCAGGCTACTTCGTATATTGTATGAAATTCTATAACAATGACTGAACAACATTCAGTGAATCTTCCTTTTTTTCTTTGGCAGAAAACAAGTCATTAGAGTGTGTTAACCTCTGTTCCTCAGAAGTTTAGTGAGGTGTGAGAAAACTGAATAACAGGTTTTCCACTTATAAACTGAAAATGCTTTGTGTACAAGAATGGTCCAGAATACCTAGAAGTCGCTGTGAAGATCTGATCAGAGGTTACAGAAAACATTTGGCTGAGGTTACCAGAAATAAAGAAGATTCATCTACTTTCTAAATATACAAGTTCGCACAATTTTTATTCATTTTGTCTATTTGTTGAAATATTTGTAAGTACAGATAAGGTAATGTAATGCATGGTGTGTAATCCCCAATGTTGGCGAAAAGTAAAAAAAGTAAAAAGGCTTGATATACTAATATAAACAGTATATACAGTATATGAATATATATATATACACAGTAGCTTATAAAAGTGAGTACACCCCTCACAGTTTTGTAAATATTTTATTATATCTTTTCATGTGACAAAACTGAAGAAATTAAACTTTGCTACAATGTAAAGTAGTGAGTGTACAGCTTGTGTAACAGTGTAAATTTGCTGTCCCCTTAAAATAACTCAACACAAAGCCATCAATGTCTAAACCACTGGCAACAAAATTGAGTACACCCCTAAGTGAAAATGTCCAAATTGGGCCCAAAGTGTCAATATTTTGTCTGGCCACCATTATTTTCCAGCACTGCCTTAACCCTCTTTGACATGGAGTGCACCAGATCTTCACAGGTTGCCACTGGAGTTCTCTTCTACTCCTCCATCATGACATCATGGAGCTGGTGAATGTTAGAGACCTTGCGCTCCTCCACCTTCCATTTGAGGATGCCCTACAGATGCTCAATAGGGTTTAGGTCTGGAGACATGCTTGGCCAGTCCATCAGCTTTACTCTCTACTCTACTTTCTTTTGTTGCCAGTAGTTTAGACATTAATGGCTGTGTGTTGAGTTATTTTGAGGGGACAACAAATTTACACTGTTATACAAGCTGTACACTCACTACTTTACATTGTAGCGATGTGTCATTTCTTCAGTGTTGTCACATGAAAAGATACAATAAAATATTTACAAAAATGTGAGGGGTGTACTCACTTTTGTGAGATACTGTATACAGTGGGAATAGAAAAGAATCACCCCCTTTAAAAAAAATCACATTTTGTTGATGCCCGAAATGAAGACAAACGCAGCTATATTTATATTGGTGTTTTGAATACTTTTAAGTACAGAGGAGGGGTTTGGGGCCTTATAGATCCCAGATTCCTCTATAAATAGTACCTGTTACTGCCATTACTGTCACAAGGTATGTTTACATTAAATATTTTAAAGGGACAGTGGGAGAAAAAAGAATCAAATAAATAAATAAACAATTTTAAAGCGCCTCATCCCTCAATGTTCGCGCGCAGAAGCAAACACACACGTAAGTTGCAATGAGAAAGAAAGGGGTGAAGTGGTGCTGCTTCTACTTGTGTGAATTAAAAAATGATATGCTAATAACAAATGGATGTCCATTTCTTAACCACTTGCCTACCGTGCACTAACACCCCCTTCCTGCCCAAGCCATTTTTCAGCTTTTAGCGCTGTCGCACTTTGAATGACAATTGCGCGGTCATGCTACACTGTACCCAAACAAATTTTTTATCATTTTCTTCACACAAATAGAGCTTTCTTTTGATGGTATTTAATCACTGCTGTGTTTTTTTATTTTTTACAAAAAAAAGACCAAAAATTGTGGGAAAAAGAAGGTTTTTTTACTTTTTTTCTGTCAGTAAATTTTGTAACTAAGTAATTTTTTGCCTTCACTGATGTGCGCTGATGAGGCGGCACTGATGGGCACTGACAGGCTGAACTGGTGGGCATTGATGAGGTGGCACTTATGGGCACTGATGAGGCGGTACTTATGGGCACTAATGAGGTGGCACTGATGAGGAGGCACTAATATGCCGCACTTATGGGCACTGATAGGTGGCATATGACGGCGTCCCAGAACAAGAGCTTCAATGCCCCGCCGTCATTTGACAATGGGCGTGCAGCAACAAGTTAAACAAATGTTCAATAATGTAAGCCAAAAATGCATAGTGAAAAGTTCAGCAAAAAAAAAAAAAAATCACAGTTCATGGATTCACATGGGTGATCACATTAAAAAAGTGGGTGGTGCTTAAGTGCATCATATAATGGGTGGAAGATGGTAAATTTCCACGCATGCTCCCCCCACAGGTCCACATAAAGAGATGTACCCCTGCAGGGGTGAACAGCTTCACACTGAAATCAGCTCTTTGTCCCGTATGTCCTCCTCCTCATCCGTGATGAAACCACATACGTAAGTTGCGCCCACAAATGTAAACAGTGTTCAAACCCCACATGTGAGGTTTTGCTATGATTGTTAAAGTGAGAGCAATAATTATAGCATAAGTCCTCCTCTGTAACTCTAAAAATAATACAATTTGGATATTTTTAAGTACCGTAGATTGTCGCCATTCCACGGATGTGCACAATTTCAAAGCATTACATGTTAGGTATCTATTTACTCGGCATAACATCATCTTTCACACTATACAAAAAAATTGTATTGTAACTTTACTCTTTTTTTTTTTTTACTTCATTGAAGTGTATTTTTTCCCACAAAATTGCATTTGAAAGACCAGTGCACAAATACAGTGTGACATAAAATATTGCAACAAACGTCATTTTATTCTCTAGGGTCTCTGCTAAAAAATAAAATATAATGTTTGGGGGTTCAAGTAATTTTCTAACAAAAAATACTGATTTTACTTTAACCACTTGACAACTGGGCACTTAAACCCCCTTAATAACCAGACCAATTTTCAGCTTTTGGTGCTCTCACATTTTGAATGACAATTACTCAGTCATACAACACTGTACCCATATTAAATTTTTGTCCTTTTTTTCACACAAATAGAGCTTTCTTTTGGTGGTATTTAATCACCGTTGGGTTTTTTATTTTTTGCGCTATAAAAGAAAAAAGACTGAAAATTCGTTAAAAAAATGAAATTTTCTCTGTTTCTGTTATAAAATTTAGTAAATTAGTAATTTTTCTTTGTAAATTTTGGCCACAATTTATACTGCTTTATATCTTTGGTAAAAATAAGTACAAATTGGTGTATATTATTTGGTCTTTGTGAAAGTTATAGAGTCCAAAAGCTATGGTGCCAATATCTGAAAATTAATCACACCTGAAGTACTGACGGCCTATCTATATTCTTGAGACCCTAACATGTCAGAAAAGTACATATACCCCCCAAATGACTCCTTTTTGGAAAGAAGACATTCCAAGGTATTTAGTAAGAGGCATGGTGAGTTTTTTGAAGTTGTCATTTTTTCCCACAATTCTTTGCAAAATCAAATTTTTTTTTCTTTTTTTCCACAAAAATGTCATATTAGCAGGTTATCTCTCACACACAGCATATGCATGCCACAAATTACACCCCAAAACACATTTTGCTATTACTCCCGAGTATGGCAATATAACATGTGTGAGACTTTTACACAGCATGGCCACATTTTGAGGCCCAACATGCAGGGAGCACCTCCAGGCGTTCTGGAGCACCCAGGCCAATTCTGACATTTCTCTCCTACATGTAAAAATCATCATTTATTTGCTAGAAAATTACATAGAACCCCAAAACATTATATATGTTTTTTTTAGCAAAGACCCTAGAGAATACAATAGCGGTTGTTGCAACTTTTTATCTCGCACGGTATTTATGCAGCAATTTTTTGAACTTTTTCGTGCTTTAAACGTGAACGTTTTGTGCTTTAAAAAAAAAAACAGTAAGGTTGGCCCAATGTTTTTGCATAATGTGAAAGATGCAGTTACACTGAGTAAATAGATACCTAACATGTCACCCTTCACACGCTCGTGGAATGGCGCCAAACTTTGCTACTTAAAAATTCCCATAGGCGACGCTTTAAAATTTTTTACTGGTTACATGTTTTGAGTTACAGAGGAGGTCTAAGGCCAAAATTATTGCTCTCGCACCGATACCTCACATGTGTGGTTTGAACACCGTTTTCATATGTGGGCGGGACTTACGCGCGCATTCGCTTCTGCATGCGAGCACACGGACAGGGGCGCTTTAAAATTTTTTTTTTCTTTTAATTGTTCATTTTACTTTATTTATTTTAGTTTGACACTTTTTTCCAAAAAAAAAAAACATTTTGATCACTTTTATTCCTATTACAAGGAATGTAAACATCCCTTGTAATAGGAATATGGCATGACAGGTCCTCTTTACAGTGAGATATGGGGTCAATAAGACCCCACATCTCACCTCTAGGCTGAGAAGCCTGAAATAAAAAAAATAAAAAAAACGATCCTGGCTTCGATCGTAGCGATGAGTCGGTAGAAGCACCGGAGGGCGGCGGGAAGGGGGGGAGGTCCCCTCTCACCTCCTGTAAAAACGATCAAGCAGTGGAACAGCCACTATGATCATTCTTATGGTGTAGGGAATCGCCGGCTGAAAAAGCTGATATCTGAATGATGCCTGCAGCTGCACCCATCCTTCAGATATCCCCGCACAAATCAAGGACGTCATATGATGGCCCGGCGGGCAGGAAGTGGTTAAAACACTTTTTTTTTTTTAACACAATGTTGTCCATTTATACAATATTTCTGACAAATAGCATGCACATACCAAAAATGTCACGCCAAAATAGATTCTCCTACTCCTCCTGAGTACGACGATACCACATGTGTGAGACTTCCACAGCCTGGCCACATACAGAGGCAGAGTATAGCCGAGTATAGCCGAGTACGGCCGAGTATAGCCGAGTATGGCCGAGTATGGCTGAGCATGGCTGCGCATGGCTGGGTATGGCTGTGCATGGCTGCGCATGGCTGGGTATGGCTGAGTATGACTGGGTATGACTGGGTATTGCAGAGTAGTGCAGGGTATTGCGGAGTATTGCAGGGTATTGTGGAGTATTGTGGGGTGTTGCGGAGTATTGCAGAGTATTGTGGGATGTTGCGGAGTAGTGCAGAGTATTGCGGGGTGTTGCAGAGTATTGCGGAGTAGTGCAGAGTATTGCGGGGTATTGCAGGGTATTGAAGAGTATTGCGGGGTATTGCGGGGTATTGCGGAGTATTGTGGGGTATTGCAGAGTATTGTGGGGTATTGCAGGGTATTGAAGAGTATTGCGGGGTATTGCGAGGTGTTGCGGAGTATTGTGGGGTATTGCAGAGTATTGCGGGGTATTGCAGAGTATTGTGGGGTGTTGCGGTGTAGTGCAGAGTATTGTGGGGTGTTGCGGAGTAGTGCAGAATATTGTGGGGTATTGCAGAGTATTGTGGGGTGTTGCGGAGTAGTGCAGAGTAATGTGGGGTATTGCAGGGTATTATAGTATGGAGGGATGGCTGAGCATGGATGGATGGATGGCTGGATGTGACTGTATTTGTCACAGAGCAGCGTTGTGGGCACTACAGATGCAGCCCACAACGCTGCTACCATCCGATCCCTCTCCCGCTCTTCCCCCTCTGTACAGATCGGTACACAGAGGGGAGGGAGGAACCGGCGTCATGACATGACGCCGGTTTGTTTACATGCGATCGCTCCGTCATTTGATAGAGCGATCACATGGTAAACGGCCGCTATGAGAGGACCCGGCGGTCACGGAAGTTCTCGGGTGCGCGCCCCAGGGGGCGCGCGAGAGCAGGATTCTGGGAGGACGTCCATGGATGCCCTCCCAGGATAAGCCGACCGCGCTGTAGCCGTCTTTCGGCTATGGCCCGGTCGGCATGTGGTTTAGCAACAAATGTCAGAAAAAGGCCTGGTCTTCAAGTAGTTAATCATAAAACCAAAAATGTATTGCAGCTTACCAATCATTAGATGTGGTGGTTGCATTCATTTTCTTTGTTTAGGCTTTTCCCCTCTGTTTTCACTTTGTGAACTGGCCAGTATAACACCCAACAGAGTGCCTCCACTCTGGATGAAGGAGCACAGGAGGTACATTTGGACAGCAGCATTGTCAGCCTGGGGGGAGGGGAGTGGACTACCAGATTTAAATACACAAACAAAAAAAGTTGAAGCTGAACTCTAACTACTAACTACTAATACTTAGTAGTTACAGCAAAAAGTTTTTTTTTCCTTTTGGGATAAAGGTTTTACATAATTATATAAAACAGATCTTTGTAAGCACCCCTGTTAGTGTAAATGGTTTGTCTCATCCCTGTAACTGATACATCTGCACTAGGGCTTGCTCTTTTTAAAGACAATAGACTTACTGGCTAGATCACCATATGAAAATAAGGGGAAGAAAGCCTAAAAGAGAAAATTAATGCAGCCATCACAGAAGAATTGTTGAGCTGCAATATTATAAATGTTTGCTTTCGGGTTTAATACCACTTAACCGTTTGCCGCCTGCCCAAAGTCATATGACGTTGCGGACTTTGAGCGGTGATATCTGAATGAAGCCTGCAGCTATCATTATCTTCTTTTAGAGCCGGCGATTCCCTGCACCATAAGAATGGCCAAATTTGAAAGAAAGTTACAATACCCATAATTTAATAGTTAGTTTTTATAAGTTAGTTGGTTAGTTAGTTATTCTTTTCGAATTTTCAAATTTTCCAATTTCCGGATTTTGGATTTTCAGATTTTTGAATTTACGAATTTCTACGTTTTCGGATTTTCAAATATTCCAATTTACGGATTTCGGATTTTCAAATTTTCAGATTTTTGAATTTGCGAATTTCGATCATAACGAATGACAAAAAACAAATGAAACAAAAAAAAGAAAACAAACTCATTTTTCAGCAGTGCACATGTCTAACAACTTTTTTTTTTTTAAAAGTACAATTTTCTTTCCTCTATTTCCAAAAATGTGTGTCAAAAAATGAAATCTTCAAAAGGCTTACTGTACCTCTTAAAAATACCTTGTGTTTGCTCTCCAAAAATCTAGTCATTTTGCAGTTGTTTCTACTTTCTCAGTGCTCCTGGGCCACCAGAAATGTAATATGTAGTCGATAGATTATACTGTAAGCATAATTTATGCCCCTTGAAAGCATGAAGGGACTATTTGAATTTTGGGCCCCTCTTTGTGGCTAGGCTGTGGAAAATTCTCACCTATGTAATATAATCTTTACTGAAATAATGCAAGTTCAACATAAAATGCAGTCTTTTCTTAAAATCCCTAGTCCCTAACTATAGGCTTGTATGCTGCCCCGGCATATCTGCTTAGGAAAGAGTCCATGGCTGGTATCTTCTGGGAGGACTGCAAGTCCTAGCAATCCCCTACATGTGGAAGGCTCCAGGACACAGGTTTGTAGCAGCTTTGCTGGTATCAGGAATATAAGCACTCTCCCACATCTTGCTGGCTATCTGTGTCTTTCCTTTCCATGCAGCAGGCTGTTTGTTGTGGGACTGCAGGGCTCAGCAGCCCCAGGCATGTTTGAGGCTCCTCCAGTTAGAACAGTCAGGATGAGAAGGTAGCTGAAGCAGGGATGAGCAGAGTCCCTACAGGCATGTGGTGTGCTGACGAATCAGATTACATAGCAGCTGTCAGTCTGTCCTTGCGCCCATGTGGCTGGGACTTGTCTGGGCAACACTCCTTTCTGCTTTTATATGCACAGGAAAAAGGACAGAGCCCAGCAGAAGCCCAACATTGAAAAAAAAAGAGAAATAAGTTAACTCTTTCTCTCCCTGCTGGGCAGCAGCTAACTAGCAGTTTCTGCATAAGTAACAATGCAGTGCAGACAGGGCTAAAATAATCACAGGCACCCTGTCAGTACCTGCTTACAAACAGTAGAAGAAGGGAAGTCTCCATCTATTTATGAAAATATAATTTGTCTCTTAGAATAAATGCTGCTTCCTGCTCTTCCAATCCATTGCTCTGTGCTGGCATAGCTAAAAACCAACCTGCTCTTCCACTCCAGTTCTCAATGCTGGTAAAGCTGAGTGACCACCACTCATCTCATTACTAGTGTCCTCACATAGACTTGTATTGCAAAGGAAGAGAGAGGTGTTACAGGCCAGGTTTTTTCTGACTACTGAGTGCACTGGACAGAACTCTGGTACCTATTGGAGTGTACAGTTATATTTAGACACCCTGTACAACTACTGTATATCTAGGAAGTGAAGGTACGGCTGCTATAATGTTTATCTAGCTGAGTATCTATACCTATAACTTCAATTGGGCTTTATGGCTATTTTTTCACATTTAGACAGCTAACAATAAAGAAGGTTTCTACATTTCATCACTTAGGTTAGGATCCTGTAATATATCTCATTAAAAAAGTCCACTTTTTTTTTTTTTTTTTTTTTACTTACTGTATTTCCATTGTTAAATTAGCCTTTGTAGAATGTGTGAAATTTAAGGAACACAACACAATGACTGTACAGTACCTGGCGATTCTTCCTTTGTTTGTGTGCCAGAACAAAAGTCATTAGATTGAGTTAACCTCTGTTCCTGAGGTCTAGAGAGGTGTAAGAAAACAGGATAACAAGTTTTCCACTTGTATAAACTGATAGAAATAAAACAATTTCATCCATAGAACAAGTCAGGACACTGATGTAACAAAAAACATCCCTGTCCCTGTCAAAATTCTCTGTAGTAATGAAAGGAGTCTTTAAATACATTCAAATATTCAGATCACCTTCAATTGGCTAAATAGACAAAGCTATACCATGTCTTATTTGTCATAATAGATGTTATTTTCAGCCATGTGATTGGCACGTTCAGCTTTGATCAGCTTTCTAACTGCTGAAATTATTGATCAATATATATTTTAATTAAAGCATACAGTATATAAAATTTAAATTTAATTTTTTTTTTTAATAACAAACATGTCATAGTTACCTGCTCTGTGCAAGGGTTTTGCACAGAACGGCCCCTATCCTCCTATTCTGGGATCCCCCGGTGGCGCTCCTGGCCCCTCCCCTTTCATCGAGTACCCTCACGGAGAGCCGCTTTCCAAGGGGGCACTCATGCGGGTGCGCTCCCGAGTCCTGCTGCTGCGTCTATTGACACAGACAGCAAGACTCACCCTGCCCCCGGCTCACATGTCACTGGATTTGATTGACAGCAGCGGGAGCCGATGGCTCCCGCTGCTATCAATCTATCCAATGAGAACCCGAGACAGTGGCTGGAGCTGGTGGGCTTGTCCTCGATGCTGTAACGATTGGGCTCAGGTAAGAGAAAGGGGGGCTCTAGTGGGCTGCTGCAGCACATAAGGTTTTTCACCATAAAGCATAGAATGCTTTCATTACGGTGAAAAAACTTAGAGGCTTTACAACTCCTTTAAATTTTAACTTCACCCAAAAGGGGAAATTCTGCTTGTTTCCCTCCTTCTCCCCCCCATGCTCTACCACACTTAGCACTTAGTTTTTATTTGGGGTGGGGTGGGCACCTGGTTTTGACAGGTACCAGCTCCCACGTCCACCCGGATCGCTGCAGCAATCTGAACAGAAGTTCAACCCCTCCCCTCTTCTCTTGCAGCCTTCTGGGACACATCTCAGGTCCCAGAAGACTGCAGGACCATTTACAAAGCACGGCGTGGTTTGCGCATGTGCAGTGGGAAGTTGGCTGTGAAACCTCAGGGCTTTACTGCCAGTTTCCCTTAGTTAAGATGCCAGTACCTGGACCCCGAAGCTCATTGAAGAACTGGCTCGAATGAGGACAGCACTGGATCCCTGGACAGGTAAGTGTCCTTATATTAAAAGTCAGCAATTACAGTATTTGTCTTTAAAGTGGTATTGAAACCAAAAGTAAATATTTGTTATATTGCAGCTTAACAATTCCTAGTTGTGGTGAATGCATTTGTTTTCTTTTTTAGGCACCTTTCACACTGCCCGTCAATTTTTAGGCAGACCTGATTGGAAGAGTCCATGGAGCCCTATGGACAGGTGGATGTAAACAGATTAGTGTTTGTTTACACCTGTCTACCTCCACATGTGACCAGGTCAAGTAAAAAAAAAAGCAAATGAGCAGTTGCACTTAGCACTACCTATGTAGGTGTTTTGTTCATGATAGAGAGAGAGATGCCTGCAAGGTGACTTGCCTCAAAAAAGTAGGTACTTATGTCATAGAAAAAATAGTGTACACCTCAAAGAGTTCTTTCCACTGGGCCTTATGGAACAGGACCGTCCACTACTGTTTTCAAATCTGTGTAGAAGATGTTCACAATGGGAAAGATTTACTAAAACTGGTGCACACATAATCTGGTACAGCTGTGCATAGTACTTCAATGACCGGGATCCGACTTTGATCCAACCATACCAGGCCCTTTGAGTCTGGTATAAATCTTGAGGTGGGAACCCCACGCCAAAATTAAAAAAAAAAAAACCGCGGCCCCCCCAAGACCATACCAGGATCTTCGGTCTGGTATGTATTTTGAGGGGAACCCCATGCCAAAATTAAAAAAAAAAAACGGTGTGGATTCCCTCTCATCATCCATACCAGACCCTTATCTGAGCATGCAGCCCAGCAGGTCAAGAAAGGGGAGGTGAGAGCTCCCCCCTTCCTGGACCATACCACACAACATGCCCTCAACATGGGGGGTGGGTTGATGAATGATGGGGACAAGGGCCTCTTCCCGACAACCCTGGGAGGTGGTTGTGGGATTCCGTGGGCAGGGGGCTTATGGGAATCTGGAAGCCCTATTTAACAAGAGGGCCCCCAGATCCCACCCCCCATGTGAATGTGAATGTTGATGGGGCAAGGGCCTCTTCCACGACAACCTGGGGCGGTGGTTGTGGGGGTCTGCGGGCAGGGGACTTATCGGAATCTGGAAGTCCCATTTAACAAGGGGGCCCCCAGATCCCATCCCCCATGTGAATGAGTATGGGGTACATTGTACCCCTACCCATTCACCCCTAAAAAAAAGCAGTGTAGTGTAAATAAAAGCAAGAGACTGTTTTGACAAGTTCTTTATTAAAAATGAAGAATGTCCCCCATCGTAGCTTCTACGTGTCTTCTTTCACCAGATCCAACACCAATGTGTTCTTCCTCCGGTCTTCTCTCTCTGCTGCTGTCTTCTCCGCTGCTGCTGTCTTCTCTGCTGCAAGTCATTTTGTAATTCAATGTTATTAGAAATTGACTTTCGTTTTAAATCTGCAGCGCTGTAATTTTCTGTAAAATGCAATATAGCAATCTGGAGGAAATCTGTACACAGATGGTGTACAGAACACACTCCAAATATGGTGTTTCCTGCTTGTGTGATTGGCTTACTGATTTTCCCAGAAGTCTGCACTAATATACAAGCTAGATTTGGAGCGTCCTCTGCATAAAAATAATTAATTTTTGGTGAGATACACCTAAAGGGAAATCACATCTAAAGGGATGCAGACATTGCAACTTTTCTCATTGGAGCCCTGCAAGTGCAACAGCTGCTGATTGATAATTATAAAATCACTCCCATTCACATTCACTTTTCACATGGACACAGAGCTAACAAGCTAAACAATTAGCTATTTTTTCACAATAATAAAAGGTAGGAATTTGCAACAAAGCTTTTTAAAATCCCTACAATTTACATATATCACCCAGAAAGGAATGTTTTTTCTCAACAAAAGTGGTGTTACTCTTTAATGTTATTTCATCCAGTGTGAATACCAGCACAGGCCTTGTCAGCAACTGATTTGAATTTGGAAGAAATAACATTAAAGTGCTTGCAAAGACTTACATTCTGTATATCCAGTGAAGTGACTATCCTCAGGTGATGCACAGCGATTAAACAAATCCTCCTACATAAGTTGTACCCGTTTATCTGCACCATCCTCTACAATGATCCCAAGCACATATTTTACACAGGATCTGAAAGCAGCAGGGGGCAGAGATCTGATTTGAGGGAAGGGACATACCCCCTAACAGGCTTATTGAAAAAAAAACACAGAACTGAGTCTATGAGTCTTCAGCTAAAAGTTCTATCAGTGACTCAAACAGATAACAGAGGGATCAGAGAAGAACCAGACTTGGTGCTCTGGATTGAGGTGTGTACCCACTATAGAGGGATTTGCTTTGATCACTGTTCATGTCTAAGGTTTACAACCACTGTAAACCTCACTGTAAAGTTCACTTTTAGTCTATTAACATTGTTTTTAAGTCCTGAGGCAGGGGGAATCTTTGGGCCCCCCAAATGCATTGACTTCTTTTTTGTATTTTCCCCTGACTTTAAATGGAATAAAGTTGTATCTGGACCTGGAGTGGTGTGACTCTTCAGTTTCCATTTTTGTTACATTAAACTAAAAGTCAAGTAAACAGTGGAGATCCTCTGGGCGTGAAGCCGTCTGCCAGGAACCAGATCCTTTACATTTACATCAACATCATAACTTTAAAGGAGAAGTATGGCCAAAGCTCTTTTGGCCATACTTCTCTTTTGGGTCACAGGAGTGCACTTAGTTCTGCACTCCTGTAACTCAGATTCAGACAACAGTGGGCTTAAGCCCACTGTCGGCTGACATCATAGAGCCAGTCTAGGCTTTGTAGGGATCCTGACAATAATGTTGGGATCTGCTCAGTAGCCTGACTGGCAGCTGGTTCAGCCTCTCAGCACATTGCTGAGAGCCTGATCCAGCCGCTCTGGCCCCCTCCATAGCCCAATGCCCAATTGAGTGCTGGAGGGGCAGAGCACAGAGCGGTGACTGAGAGTCATTGCTTTGTACTCAGAACAAACCTGAGAAATGAGGTCAGCAGTTTTTGATCACTCAGTTCATTATGGCTGTATTATGGCTGTATTAGTTTTCCATTTTTATGTGTTTTTCCCTCTGTTTCCCCTGGTGATCTGGCCAGTAACACACTTCCTGTATTATACAGACTCCACTCTGGATGAATTAGCACAGGGGGCATTTTTGGACAGCAACATTGTCAGTCTGGGCAGAGGGGAGTGTTAGATGGATTAGCAGATTTAGATACTCTAACAATTTAAAGCTGAAAAACAACAGACTTACTGGTTGGATCACTAGATGAAAATGGAAGAAAGAAAGCCTGAAAGAGAAACGAAATAACAGATTTTAGGATGGAACGCTGTGGAAAAGTTCACTAAAGCCTCGTACACACGATCATATTTTCTGCAGACAAAACCTTGGACTTTTGTCAGAAGGCATGTGCCTGGATTTTATCTTGCATACAAACGGCAGGGAATTGTCGGCCAACAAACACGAACATAGTGACGTACTACGTGGTTTTTCAGCTCTTTAGCGCCATCCTTTGGGCTCCTTCTGCTAGTTTCGTGTTAGTTGAAGCTTGGTGAGTGTTCATTTGCGCTTTTCATTTCGCGCTTATCATTTTGTGCTTTTCATTTCGCGCTTTTCATTTTGTGCTTTTCATTTCGCGCTTTTCATTTTGTGCTTTTCAGTTTGTTTCTCAACGGCCTTTCGTCAACCAGACATGTTGCGGAATCGGAGGACATAATGTGTTGCTTATTATTGGCCTTGAAGTTATTGCTTTGATCCAAGTCCAGTCCAGGAACAGGAGGAGTTCTTGGAGTAAAAATTGGTTGCTTTATAAATCGTGACCAATTATGTCATATGGCTTTGCTGCGGGAGCTCCAGGAGAAAAATCCAGATGATTTTAGGAATTATCTCCGGATGACGGACCCCTGCTTTTACCAACTCTTGGCATTGTTGACCCCCTATATTAAGAAGTAGGGCACATGCATGAGGCTTTTATTTTATTTTTTGGTTGAATAATAATTATTTGGTTTGGTATATTTTCTATATTTTTGGATGCACTTTTTGGTTAAGTTCTATTGGCAGATAGCATCTAATTTTATTTTGTTTTCTTTTTTTAATGCACAATAAAAAAATTATGTAGAATAATACTTGGCTATGTGTTTTACTTCAGATGACAGTTTGGGTATAGGCAGTTACATTTCAAAAAATACAATGTAAAATTGACAAGGGACACCAACATAGTTGTATCTTTGATCTTAAAAACTACAGGTTTGCAAAGTACTACTGTTGTACTACTGTTGTTTCCAGGCACAACCTGCATGCACCTGTTACCAGAACTGGCACCAGTCGGTCTATTTAAACGGAGCTTTAACACTGGCTGGTTGCTGCTTGGTCTACGGCGTTACCTAAATCCTGATTCCTGTCTGTTTGACTTCTGCTACTGATCCGGCTTTTGCCCTACTACCGCTGCCTGCTTCCTGCCTTGACCCCTTCTCTTTCCATGGACTATTCTCTGCCTCCAGTTCCTGTTACCTAGCACCTGTTGCTGAACCTGCTTGTGACCCAACTATGCCTCTGCCTGCTGTCTATGCCTGATTTGTCTGTCTGTTGCCAAGACCTACCTGTGACCTGACTACGATTCTGCCTGCCACTTCTGCCTGATCTGCCTGTCTGCTGCCTACCCAATTTGTCTGACCCTGCTTCTGGCTGTCCAGCCTGCTTCAAGCTCCTGCGTCCAGTGGTGCATCTTTACCCATCTCCTGCCAAGTCTGCCAGCCATCTTCCACCTCTCCTGCCTGCTACCTGCTGTGTTCCGGCTTCTTGCTGCAAGTTCCTGGCTTCCGCTGATACAGACTTCTGGACTGATCCTAGGCACTCTTACCCCACCGTGCTCCTGAGCCTGCTGTCCCACTATCAGGGGCTCTCGAGCCGGAGCTGTACGAGAGGCCTTCCTCTACACGTCAGGCTCACCCACCAGGTACGTGACAGAGACGATGAGATTATGAGTATTAAAACAAAATTAGCTGATTTGGAAGACAGATCGAGATGCAACAACATTAAAATACATGGAATCCCGGAATCGGTCAAACCCCCAGATTTGAAAGAATACTTTGTTAACCTCATAAAGGCAGTGCTTTCAGAAGCACCGTTAGAGGATCTTGTCATTGACCACATTCACCGCTTACCAAGACCTAAAAACAACCCTTCTCATCCCCCCAGGGATACTATAGTTCGGGTGCATTTCTATCACATCAAAGACCAATTCATGATGGCCGCAAGACGCCGTGAAGATCTGCCTCCAGAACTGCAAGAGTTATCCTTCTATGCAGACCTCTCTGCTTTCACTATGCAGCAATGCAGGCAACTGGGCACCATAACCAAACCACTGAATAACTATCACATCCCATACAGATGGCTATACCCAGCCAAACTGCTGATCACCAAAGATGGTAATTTACATGTGATAGGCAGTATTAAGGAAGGTCTTTGACTCTTGAGAGACTGGCAAATACTAGATCCACACAAAAACGAGGAGGACACAAGGCATTCTCCCCCCTCTACTCGGGCTAACACCGATGCCGAAACAGGCTGAGAGCCAATAATCATTCACTCCATCTTTAAACCCCCTGATGGCCCAGGAATATGCCACAAAGTTCCTTCTCTTGTTTTCCCTCCAAGATATAGCGGTTGTTTATCCGCACAGATTCCTCACAGAATTGCTCATTTTTTATAACTTTGAATATTTTTTCCTCTTGTTTTCCTCCCCTCATTTACCCTTACAGGACCAACACAACAGGATTTCCATAATGGACTGAATTGCCACATGTGAACTCTTTCTCCAGCTCCTCGTCTTAACCAACCATCGAATTAAGAGCAACAGAACCAACACCAGGTATCATCAGATCTTACCAACCTTGATACATAAGGTAGCACGGTACGTACTTTAAACACTCCCAAAATGGCATTAAACATTACTTCATTCAATGTGAAAGGCCTGAACAGCCTTCACAAATGACAAATGGCCTGAAAGGAAGCAACCAGGCTCAAAAGTGACATTGTCTGCTTTCAAGAGACTCACTTTATCTCACTTAACCCTCCAACTTTTAGCCACAGTAACTTTCCTCATGTGTTTATGGCAAATGGCCCTAAAAAGAAAGGTGGAGTTGCTATTGCAATCAGGGATACCATTCCTTTCTCTTATCTTGAGACCCACCTAGATACATCAGGTAGATATATCATTCTGGTGTGTGAGATTTTCAAAATCAATATACATTGGTGAATTTATACCTACAGAAGACAAACCAAATTCGCTTCTTAAGGAAAATTTGGAAAAAAGTAGAGTCCTTGAAACAGGGTCATGTGATCCTGTGTGGAGACTTCAACACAATCCCAGACAAAGGTTTGGACCTTTCCAACCCCATGCGCCACCAACTGAGAAGGTTAACTTTGGCCCAATTTATTGCAGCTTCTGGTCTTTTTGATGTATGGATGTGTCAACACTCTACAAAAAAAGATTTTACTTTTTTTTCTAATGTGTACCATACATATTCACGTATAGATCTGTCTTAGTAGATAGATTCATGCTGCAAAAGGTTGTTAAATGTAATATACATGTCATATCTTGGTCTGATCATGCTCGCATTTCCATCAGTGTGGGGGGTCGCATTGCCGAAACGAGAGCAAATAGGTAGAGGAATGATATATTCACCCTCTCACAACCTGAAAATTTAAAATCAAGCAAAACCACACTGAAGGAGTTATTTGAGGAGTTCACACTCTGGAATACACATACGGTATATATATAAGAGGTTTGCTCATACAACTGAGCTCCAAGCTCAGAAGGTAGTGGACGGTGCGGCTTAACGACCTGCTAATTAAAATACAAAACCTAGAAAGTATCAACAAACAAAATACTACACAAAAAACTAGAGACTCATTGTTTTACACTAGACAAAAATTACAGACCCATCTGATTTCCCAGCAGCAGGAGAACCGCTTTCGCAAATTGAAAGCAAACAACTATTGCTGTGGCAACAAGGCGGGGAAACTGCTGGCGAATCAGCTGAAGGATAAAATGGTAAAACAAAAAATCCAACACATGACAAATACCAAATCAGGAAGGAAATAGCAGGCGCTTTTTGTGACTACTATGAAGTTTTATACAATCTTAACGACGACCCAGACACATTTCAACCTTCTGACAAGTTGATAACTGAATTTCTAACACCATTACACCTACCTAAACTATCCCCAAAAGAACTATCCACACTTAATATACCATTTACAATCCCTGAAATTGAAAAAATAATCAGAAGCATGCCTCACAACAAATCGCCTGGACCTTATGGATATTCACTAGAATATTATCAGCTGTTCCAAAATGAATTATCCCTGTACTTAAAACAGGTCTTTGATGCCGCAATGTCTAAAGCCTCCTTCCCACCAGAAATGCTGACAGCTACAATTATCACCCTGCGAAAACCAGGCAAAGAACCCTCAGCTCCACAAAATTTCAGACCCATTTCTTTATTGAATGTTGACGTTAAATTATATGGCAAGCTAATTGCTAATAGATTGTTCTCCTTGCTACCGAAACTTATCAATCAAGATCAGGTGGGTTTTGTGTCTGGACGCCAAGCAAATGACGCAACTAGAAGAATGATAAACATTCTTCACCTAGCTGAAAAATCTAAAAGGCCTTCTCTACTCCTCACCTTAGACGCAGAGAAGGCCTTTGACAGAGTGCATTGGGGTTATCTATCTAAAGTTCTGGAGAAGTTTGGCCTGACTGGCCCGATCCAAAGGGCTATCTTAGCACTGTATTCCTCTCCATCTGCCTACGTGTACACAGAGGGCATGTTCTCCAGAAACTTTCATATAACTAATGGAACGAAACAGGGGTGCCCATTATCCCCACTAACTTTTGCCATGGTTATGAAGCCCCTAGCAGAAAAGATCAGAACACACCCCCTAATCCAGGGTATCCTCTCCCAGGACAAACAACACAAAATTTCATTTTTTTGCAGACAATGTAATATTGACCCTGTCTAATCCTTATAAGTCACTCACAGCAGCACAGGCGACCCTTTTATTATTTACCAAGGCAACTTACTATAAGGTCAACACATCCAAGTCTAGCATACTAGGAATAGCAATTGATAAAATGACTAAATCCGCCCTCCAAAAAGACCTCCCTTACCCGTGGTCCCCAAACTCTATATCTTATTTGGGAATTCAGTTAACCTCCCCTATCTCCAATTTGTTCAAGGCCAACTACTACCCACTACTAAATGAATTCCAACAGGAAATTTCCAGAATCCAGAAACATTATATCTCCTGGAGCGGCCACCTAGCAGCGTATAAGATGCTATTACTACCAAAACTAACATACTATTTTAGGGCTCTCCCGATTCCGCTTCCATCATCCTTTTTTACCTCCATACAGAAGCAATTAGCCATCTTTGTGTGGGCAGGCAAAAGAGCTAGATTCCCCTCTCAAATGCAAGGGAAATACAAATCGGCGGGTGGATTAGGCATTCCAATTCTGAAAGATTATTACATAGCGGCAATGCTAGAACAGCTTAGAGGCTGGCTTGATAAAAATGAATCCAAACCATGGTGCCAACTAGAACAGGCATGGCTGTACCTAACTCACCACTGTCCCATCTGTTAGCACACAACTTACAACATACACATATTACAATAGATCATCCAACCATGCAAGCCTCGTTAAATGCATGGACATATTTAAAAGAAGCATCTCACCCAACTGCTCATGTCACAAACATTCCTGTCCCAATGGAATCCCTACTTTGGCTGATCCCGAACATATCCCTGACCAACTGGCTGAAAAGGGACATTCACCTCTTTATTGACCTTCTGAATGGTAACAAATTGATGTCATTCCCAGATATCCATACTAAATTTAGGATACCTTCCTCTGAGTTCCTGACATATTTACAGATATCCTCCTTGCTTCATCAACTGAATATATTTTACACCCCAATCCCCACTCAAATATGGAAACACCTAAATTCCTCTAATTCCAAATTAAAAGGAATATCCCTGACTAAATTCCAAATCAGTCTTTCTCAAACTTGACCCACCAATTAAGTGGGAAAAAGACCTAGGTAAGAGTTTCATAGAAAAACAATGGCTCTCAGCGATCAAATGTAATCATCGGTTCTCGAGGTGCTCGAATTATGAGGAACTGGCAGTAAAATTTCTTGCAAGATGGCACTTTACTCCAAACATAGTAGCCAAATTCTCAGATGGTAACTCAAATCTCTGTTGGAGGGGTTGCGGTCAGGTGGGGACACTGGTCCATATGGTTTGGGCGTGCCCTCACCTACGTAGCTTCTGGCTAGAAGTATTCAAATTAATTGCAAAGGTTACTGGGGTTATTACCCAACCTTCTATAGAGAAAGCAATTCTGAGCATAAACATGTCGGAATATCCAATCTCAGTCAGATCAATAGCAATGCACATTATATATGCTGCCAGATCTCTGATGAGGAGCAAATGGAAAACTAATGAGATACCAAGAGTGAGAGAACTAATTACAAAAGTCAATATTGTGGCAGAATACAAAAAGATACTGGCATACAGGGACGGCTCAAATGCAAGATATGTTGCCAACTGGTCCATCTGGAACCACCTAACTCATCCCAGGGTATAGTCTTATACTTTGTTACATCGTCTTGTCCTTCCTTACTCCCCTCCTTCCTCCTTCCCTTCTTCTCCTTATTTATGTTACTGGTGAAAAGTTAAAATTTTACCACTATCATGTTGCTATAATCCAGAACTACACAAGGTTATGTTATAACATTGTTCAGTTAATACAGGTTACTTTTCCTGTGTATATGATTCAATATGTAGATAGACTTTTTCTGTAGTCAGTTGAGAATAGAGTGACTCTTGAAAAGTCCACTAAAGAAAAGAAAGAAATCGAATAATATGACTTCATTCTGTAAGTGGCTTATTGTACATTAAGTGTTACTTCAAAAGTTCTATTCTTTGTACAACAACCTTTTTCAATAAAAACTATTTGAAATAAAAACTACGGGATAATGGTGTTGTAGTAACTTGCCCAAATAAATTTAAAAAAAAAAGCATAATAATATTATTCCTGATATCACTAGAAAAAAAACTTGACTTTAAAAATGAGTTTGCAATAACTCCATCAGTATCACCAGCAAAGCAGCTTCATTATTATCCCATTAAAGAAGAAGAGAATGTGTGCTGCATTTCAGGATTTCATAATTTGCCACGTCACAAATGTTAATTCTCCATTACGAACTCTTGTTTACAAGACCGACAGCTACTGGCTTGTCCTTGCTTCCCAGCATGCGTGTTTGTACTTTGGACTTGTGTCTGACGGACTTGTGTACACATGCTTGGAAAATCCGACAACAGACATTTGTCCGCGGAAAATTTTAAAACCTGCTATCCAACATTTGTTCATGGAAAATCCGACAACAATTGTCCGATGGAGCATACAAACTGTCAAATTTTCCGCCAATAGCCTGTCATCACACAATTCCTGGCGGAAAATCCGATCGTGTGTATGAAGCCTAAGTGTGTTGAGATATGAGCACTTCCGGGTTCAGAGCTGCCAAATCCTTACCCCTTTCTGATAGTAGCAAAAAAAAATGCTAAAGAGAAAAATATAGTAAATCATAATAAAATATTTATGGTAATATATTAGAAAAATAAACTTAAACACATAAATAAAAACACAAAAACGGGTGAAACCAATATAGTGAAAATATTTGTAAATATCTTTGTATAAAAATATGTTACACATTAAAAAAATAAAATAAAACAGCATTTTTGTCCAGTTCTCTGCTTATTATAAAGCATATATTCAGGGCATTTAAAGAAAATAAATAACTAAATGGTGGACCCATATTTGCTAAAGGAAAACATTTTGTTTTATTGAAACATACAAAATATTATGAAATCATCACTTGAATTACCATTATTGACACTTGAAAACATGTGACTCTATCTAGTTATATACATTTTTGGAATGATATGTGAAGGACGCCACTTTGACTATAACATAGTCATTTTAAAAATACACTAGATTACATTATTAACATTTCTGGTAAAAAATATATGTAGTAAGGAAAAATGTTATTGTGTAAATAGTATACTGTTGTCTACCTTGTTCCCTGAACAGGCTTTTTTAAGGTTCCATTATTATATCTTATGTAAAGAATTCTAATTTTACTAGATACAAAAGGCAAGTAAACATCGTTTACTGTCATACACATCTTTTTCTTGCAATCTTCCATAATGTCTCCTTCTGATGGAGTCAATTTTGTTCACTAATGCTAGGGCAATACCAGGAAGCCCTAAAAGTGGAACATTTTCTGAAAAATGCTTAATTTTTACTATTTTTTACCACAGGTTGCGAAAGATGGTAGGACAAACCCCCCAAAAATCTTCAAATATATTAAAAGTAAAAGGTCAGGAGAGTTTAATAAAATACCACATAGACGAGTTCTTTCTGGAAAAAAATATTTTAAGGAACAGACAGCAGGAGTTCATGAAAGACAGAGTTGTCAGACAAACCTGATTTCTTTTTATGAGGAGGTAAGTAAAACCTTGGACAGAGGGGTGGCTGTGGATGTGGTATAATTGGATTTTGCAAAAGTGTTTGGCACACTTCACCACATATGGCTCACGTGTAAGGTAAAGTCTACAGGCTTGGAAAGATCAATTTGTAAATGGATAGAAAACTGGCTAAAAGACAGGATTCAGAGAGTAGTGGTTAATGATTCTTACTCGGAATGGTCTAAGGTTATCAGTGGTGTACCCCAAGGTTCAGTGTTGGGACCCTTACTTACTTACTTACTTACTTTTTCTTGTATTAAGAGAGGTATGGACTCCAGAGAGAGGGATATCATTGTGCTCCTGTACAAACCATTAGTAAGACCTGGAATATACAGTTCAGTTTTGGGCACCAGTTCTCAAAAAGGATATCGGGGAACTGGAGAAAGTGCAGTGCAGGGCAACCAAACCTATAAGAGGCATAGAGGAGCTCAGCTATGAGGAAAGATTAGAGGAACTGAATTTATTCACTCTTGAGAAGAGGAGATTAACTGCTGGCCGACCAGCCGCCGCATATATCCTGTGGCAGGTTGGCACGGCTGCACAAATCTCCGTAGCTGTACGTCGCTCCTTTAAGATGTCATAGCAGGTGTGCGCGCACGCGCCAGCCACGTGTCCCCAGAGCCGATGCGAGTGCCCGCCGGGCACCCGCGATCGCTTGTGACAGAACAAGAATGGGGATGTGTGTGTAAACACACAATTCCCAGTTCTCTCAGGGGAGAGGAGACAGATTGTGTGTTCATACTAAGAAGGAACACAGATCGGTCTCCTCCCCTAGTCAGTCTCATCCCCCCTACAGTTAGAACACACCTAGGGAACACAGTTAACCCCTTGATCTTCCCCTAGTGTTAACCCCTTCCCTCCTAGTGACATTTATACAGGCTATTTTTAGCATGATCGCTGTAAAAATGTCATT
The DNA here is from genome assembly GCA_037952925.1 of Lithobates clamitans. Classification (NCBI taxonomy): domain Eukaryota; kingdom Metazoa; phylum Chordata; class Amphibia; order Anura; family Ranidae; genus Lithobates; species Lithobates clamitans. Next base: position 3,470,121 of record JBBGZY010000285.1, read on the forward strand.
GGTAACAAAATAGTGTCAAAAGGGTCCGATCTGTCCACTGCAATGCCGCAGTCCTGATAAAAATCGCAGATCACCGTCATTACTAGTAAAAAAATAGATAAATAATAATAAAAATGACATAAATCTAGACCCTATTTTGTAGACGCTATAACTTTTGCACAAACCAATCAATATAAGCTTACTGCAATTTTTTTTATCAAAAATATTTAGAAGAATATATATTGACCTAATCTGATGAAGAAATTCATGTTTTTTTAGTTTTATTTGTGATATTTAATATAGCAAAAAGTGTTGTGTTTTTTTTCAATATTGTCAGTCTTTTTTTGTTTATAGCGCACAAAATAAAAACTGTAGAGGTGATCAAATACCAAAATCTCTATTTTTGAGGAAAAAAGGACATACATTTTGTTTGGGTATAACGTCGCACGACCACGCAATTTTCAGTTAAAGCGTTGCAGCGCCGTATCGCAAAAAATGGCCTGGTCAGGAAGGGGGCAATCCTTCCGAGTTATTCACTTTAAGGCCATCAAGGGGCACTCTTTACGTCTAGAGGAAAAAAGATTTCATCTCCAAATACAGAAAGGTTTCTTCACAGTAAGAGCTGTGAAAATGTTGAATAGACTCCCACCAGAGGCGGTTCTGCCCAGCTCAGTAGATTGCTGTAGCCTCCCTGGTGATATGATTATGTCAGATTTTCGTGTCTCAAATCGGTACAACTATTTTGCATAGAAATTTGGCGTTTTATATTGTAGGCCTGTAATTCTTAGCAATAACACACTTAAATCTGTCCACCAAGAGTCTAGCAGATACCCCGGGTATGATGAAGTTTGAAACACAAAATCATAAATTATAATATAATAAATAAATCTAAATAATTATAAAAAATAATAATATAATAATATTAAAATTAATTTCCCCACGATTCACTATTGCTCAATGCTGCGAGTGTTCTAATTTACTATCCCTGTTTTCTAGCTGATCTAAAACCACTTTGACCTAAAGGGACACTTTTTGGTTGCTATGGACAATTTCCAGTATACAGAACAGAACAGTATATACAATATAAAACTGCATGCAGGGCATTGGACAAAGCACTAAGGAACAAAAGGGATGTGAAATAATTTCATACAATAATGTAATCTGTAAGATTACACTGTACTGTATGTATTATGATTTTTCACTTTCTTTAATTTGCCGCCGGGCTCCGCCCCCGTGCGTCGCTCGCAGGGAACGGAGCCCGGCACAGAGAGGCTTCGGGCGGAGGACAGAGCCCATGGACACAGTGGGGGGACATTGCAGGATCCTGGGGACAAGGTAAGTATACTGCACCATCCTGCAATGCAATCCCGAGTGTGGCTTGGGGTTACCGCTAATGGTGCTGAAATTTAACCCCGAGCCACACTCGAGAAAACTGCCAGGGAGGTTAAAAAAAGGTCTGGATTTTTTCCATATATTGGCATATTTATAACTGTATATGCAGACTGACTGCATTACAATAATAGACACAGATGGTTCGTTTGGCCTAAACACATATCTCCCAACTTTTTGAAATGGTATCAATGGACACCTATTAGCAAAAGTATTTAGGCACAGGACACACACCGTCTCCCATGCCCCCTTAAAGGAGAATTATACAAAAAAAAAAAAAAAGATTACGGTAGTTTAAGGGGTTGTAAACCCTCAAGGTTTTTCACCTTAAGGGATTCTATCCCTCAACGTGAAAAAACTCCTGTGATGCAACATCCCCCCTGATACCCCCTGTACTTACCTTAACCCAACCTTTCCAGCAAGGGGAACGAGCAGAGCAGCTCCAGCCGCTGTCTCGGGTCCTGATTGGATAGATTGATAGCAGTGCAGCAATTGGCTTCTGCTGCTGTCAATCAAATCCAATGACGCGGGAGTCGGGGGTGGGGCCGAGTCCTGCTGTCTGTGTCAATGGACGCAACAGCTGGGCTCAGGAGAATGCCCGCACGAGTGCCCCGAGGGAGAACGGGTCTCCAACAGGGCACACCAGAAGAGGAAGATCCAGGAGCGCCGCTGAGGGACCCCAGAAGAGGAGGATCAGGGCCACTCTGTGCAAAACCAACTGCACATAGGAGGTAAGTATGACATGTTTGTTTTTTTGTTTTTTTGTTTTTTTAAAGCAACCTTTACATATCCTTTAAACCCACAAGTGCTTTTTTTACCACTACTATTCCTTTATATTGGCTTTTGACATTTACAAATGCAGCAATTTAGAAATTGGATGAAAAGTTTAGCACTGGGAAACACTTTTTGAAAGATAAATAGTGCATTTTTATACAACTATATAGATCAGACCAAAATGAGGGACAAATGAGCAGGAAAGAGGGACAATCCCTCAAAATCAGGGACAGTTGGGAGCTATGCTAAACATATAATAACATTTAAATTGTGTGTGATTGGATTTACATCTATTTAATATCAGGACCAAAGTTAAAAATAATAGATTCAAACCCACAACGCTTTGCACTCATGAATATCAGTAATTATGGAGAATAAAAGTATCTAAACTAAAATGGCCAAGTTCAATTTCAAGGCATACATCCGAGAAGAAAGTAGTGAATTACTTACAAAGGCAAATAAGCAGAAAATATAAGCGACTGAAACTAGGACAGCCATCTATAGTCACTGAGAATGAGTCCTTTTTTGCATACAGCAGTCATTGTGCATTGCTGCCTTTATACTGACAGCATTTCTTTCAATACATACATATATTAACTCTGCACCCAGCACAAAATGCAGGCAAGCTGGGAAGTATGAAATGTTTCTGTCCTTTCCAATACAGCAAGGTCAACAAACACCAACTTTCTGCTAGACATGAGAAATGAGCAGTTAAATAACAGAAAAAGGTTAATCACTGGACTTAGCAAGCTGTTCTCAAAAACACCTAAATGTATTCTGCTTAGGTGAAGAGCAGATTTTAAAATGCAACTCTGGTATAAAGAACTTTACACTGCTGCTGGAAGATTTATATATGGAAGCGTGTTTCCATAGTTTTCCCACATATCACGGACTTGATTGACACTTTCTGCCCTGTAAATCTGTAGATTTGTGCTCCATTTTTCATTCTTTTTGTAATGTGTGACTAACCAAGGCTAATTGATATTTTAAAAAATTGTATCATTTCATTCTCATCTACTCAGCTTATTCAGTAATAGTCCAACACAGATTTGCGTTTTTGCTAGTAAACTGAATCATCCACCAGATTTTTATATACTATTTTACCAAAAGTATTGGGACACCTGCCTTTACACACACATGAACTTTAATGACATCCCAGTCTTGGTCAATATTGAGTTGCCCCCCCTTGCACCTATGACAGTTTCAACTCTTTTGGGAAGGCTGTCCACAAGGTTTAGGAGTGTATCTATGGGAATGTTTGACCATTCTTCCAGTGGCGCATTTGTGAGGTCAGGCACTGATATGGAGGAGAAGGTCTGGCGCACAGTCTCTGCTCTATATCATCCCAAAGGTGTTCTATCGAGTTGAGGTCAGGATGCTGTGCAGGCTAGTCAAGTTCCTCCACCCCAAACTCGCTCATCCAAATTATATAATCTGCTATCATACGAGAAAAATTTTTGTCTCTTCACATAATTTTGCATAAACTGTCGTGATTGGCTCTTAGAAGCTGTGCACTAGCGATCAGATTATCGCACGATCGATTCGAAAGCAGTATTTATCATCCTATTTTCTGATCGTGTGTACTAGGCTTGAAGGCTAAGTTCACCTTTTAAGAAAAAAATAATAAATGCACATTGAAAGCATTGCATCAGCAATCAGCAGATCTCTAGTGCCATGCAGGTCTCCTGCAGACCTGTCAGTGTATCTGTGTGCCCGTACATCATTCAGGCAAGCAGATACATTCTGAAAGGAAAACTCAATGAACTACCACAACGCTCCACAGCACCATGGTAGTCCATTAAAAACTGTAAGCTGACACCCGCAAAGGCTGTCGAGACTTGTAGTTTTCCATTCATCCTATTTTCTGATTGAGTGTACTAGGCTTGAAGGTCAAGTTCACCTTCCTGGGGAATCAGAGAGGGTGGGGCCATCCGGTTACGTAAACGGGTGGCCCGCCCCCCTCTGATGCCCTGGGAAAGCCATAGGGAAGTCCCCGTGCATCAGAGGGGGCAGGGTCACCAAGGAACATCACGGTGTGGCCCCGCCCTCAGTTATAAAAGAACTGTCAAAGCGAAGACACGTCATATGGCGGGAGCCACCCTTGGAGGCGGGTCGGTCGCGGTTTTTTTTTTTCTTTTTCGGTCCATCGGCGGAGCAAGAGAAGAAGAAGAAGACTTTGTGGAACATTTTTATTCTTTAATAAAGTAGTTGTCCCAAGCCGTGTCTTGTTATTTTTCCCATATAGACATTTTTTTGTGAAATGGTAGGGGTACATTTGTACCCCGTTACCATTTCACACAGGGGGGAGGCCGGGATCTGGTACCCTTGTTAAAGGGGGCTTTCCAGATTCCAATAAGCCCCCACCCCCCTCCACAACTACCGGGCAAGGGTTGTGGGGATGAGGCCCTTGTCCCCATCAATATGGGGACAAGGTGCTTTGGGGGGCTACCCTAAAGCACCCTCTGCATGTTGAGCGCATGTGGCCTGGTACGGTTCAGGATAAGGGGGTGCTCTCTCGTCCCCCCCATTTTCCTGCAGCCTGCCAGGTTGCGTGCTCTGATAAGGGTCTGGTATGGATTTTTGGGGGGAACCCCACGCCATTTTTTTAAATTTTGGCGCAGGGTTCCCCTTAATATCCATACCAGACCTGAAGGGCCTTGTATGGAATTTGGGGGGACCCCACGCAAATTTTTTTTTTTTAAATTTTGGTTCGGGGTTCCCCTCAATATTCATAAGAGACCCAAAGGGACTTGTAATGGACTGGGGGATCCCATGCCATTTTTTTCAATGACTTCTTTTATCTGTATTGCCGGAACCGACAATTCATTATAGCCGCAAGTAGTTTTAACCGCCCTGGCGGTATTCCCGAGTCTGGCTCGGGTTGGATTTTTTATACCAAAAGCGGTATCCCCGAGCCAGACTCGGGCTTGCATCGCAGGATCCAGGAAGAGTATACTTACCTTGTCCCCTGGTTCCTGCGATGTCTCCCCGCTGTGATCGGCGAGCCGCTGTGTCTCGCTCGATTCACAGTGCCGAGCTCCGTTCCCTGCGAGCGGTGCGACGCACGGGGACGGAGTTCGGCGGTAAATTCAAATAGTGAAACACACAGTATAGATACAGCATACTGTAATCTTACAGATTACAGTACTGTATCAAATAACTACACATCCCCTTTGTCCCTAGTGGTTTGCCCAGTGTCCTGCATGCAGTTTTATATATATAAAACTGTTCTTTCTGCCAGGAAACTGGAGATTGCCCATAGCAACCAAAACTGTCTCTTTACATCAAAAGTGGTTTTAGACCAGCTAGAAAAAAGCGATAATAAATTAGAATCACTCGCAGAATTGAGCGATAGTGATTTGTGGGGAGATCCGTCATCAAACACTAAAAGTAATAAAAGCCAAAATTCTGCAACTGAGCAAATTTCAGTGTTTTTGATTTGATTACATTATTATATAATTTTTATTATTATTATATTATTATTTGTTATAATTATTTATAGTTATTTATTATATTATAATTTTTTATTTAGTTTTTCAAACTTTATCATACCCGGGATGTCTACTAGACTCTTGTTTGGACAGATTTAAGTGAACTATTCCTAAGAATTACAGGCCTACAATATAAAACGCCAAATTTCTGTGCAAAATAATTGTACCGCTTTCAGCACCTAAAATCAGAAATAATCATACCGCCAGGGAGGTTAAATGACTTTTTTCCTTTAGAAATGTCATTTTGTGCAGGGACTGTTCTAAACACTGGAAACATGCGCCACTTTACAGGCATACTATAGATACCCCCCAGGTACGAAATTTAAAGAAATATTTCACTTTTATTGTTTCACTTTAAGCATTATTAAAATCACTGCTCCCAAAAAAACATCAGTTTTTAAAACTTTTTTTGCATTGATGTCCCCTGGGGCAGGACCCAGGTCCCCAAACACTTTTTATGACAATAACTTGCATATAAGCCTTTAAAATGAGCACTTTTATTGTTTATGTTCGTGTCCCATAGACTTTAATAGTGTTCGCGTGTTCGAACAAATTTTTTGCCTGTTTGCATGTTCTGCTGCGAACTGAACTAGCACAGTACATTTCAGTGCATTATTGCAAGTTTAACCACTTAAGGACCAAGCCTCTTTCTGAGATTTGTTGTTTACAGTTAAAAACTGTTTTTTTTGCTAGCAAATTTCTTAGAACTCCCAAACATTATACATTTTTTTCTAACACCCTAGAGAATAAAATGGTGGTCATTGCAATACTTTCTGTCACACCGTATTTGCGCAGTGGTCTTACAAGCGCACTTTTTTTTTTTAAAAATACACATTTTTGATATTAAAAATAAGATTAGCCCAATTTTTTTTATATTGTGAAAGATAATGTTACGCTGAGTAAATTGATACCCAACATGTCACACTTCAAAATTGCGCCTGCTCGTGGAATGGCGACAAACTTTTACTCTTAAAAATCTCCATAGGCGACGTTTTAAAAATTCTACAGGTTGCATATTTTGAGTTACAGAGGAGGTCTAGGGCTAGAATTACTGCTCTCACTCTACCAATCGCGGCGATACCTCACATGTGTGGTTTGAACACCGTTTTCATATGCGGGCGCTACTCACCTATGCGTTCGTTTCTGCACACAAGCTCTTCTTTTTTATTTTACCTTTTATTTTTTATTTTTACACTGTTCTTTAAAAAAAATTGTGTCACTTTTATTCCTATTACAAGAAATGTAAACATCCCTTGTAATAGAAAAAAGCATGACAGGACCTCTTAAATATGAGATCTAGGGTCAAAAAGACCACCGATCTCATATTTACACTAAAATGCAATAAAAACAAACAAAAAAAATGTTGTCATTAAAAAAATACCAAAAAAAATGGCCTTTTAAGAGCTATGGGCGGAAGTGACGTTTTGACGTCGCTTCTGCCCTGGAATGATATGGAGATTTGTGGGGGCCATCTTCCTCTCACTCGTCTCCATGTCACACAAGGGACAACATCCGTTCGTCTCTGCCGCTGCGACGGCTCCAGTAAGTGGTGGAGGGCTCCGGAGCATGGCGGGAGGGGGATGGCCCTATCCCGCCGCCAATAAAAGTGATCTCATGGCGAATCCGCCGCAGAGACCAGTTTTATCTAGAAACGGACCGCCCGCTGAAGAAGAGGATACCGGGGTTATGGCAGCTAGCTACCGACGTGTAACGACGTGTAACGACGTGTAACGACGGTGGGCGGTCCAGACGTGGTTAAATCAGTATATTTCAGTGAGTTATTACAGGTTTACCACAGTATATTGCAGTGCGTTAGTGAATATTTAACACAGTATAATTCAGTGCATTATTGCACATTTTATGCAGCGTATTTCAGTGCATTGGTGCACGTTTAACGCAGTATATTGCAGTGTGTCAGTGCTGTTTTACTGTAGTATATTGTAGCGTGTCAGTGGAGTGTGTCTGTGTAGTGAGTACTCAAGTTAAAGTGCACCAAACACCACTTTTCATTGATCAAAGTGCATCCACATACATATTTCCCCATCTTTATTGCATTTTGTAATAAGCCCCCCTGCATCATGTCTGGAAGGCCAACAAGGAGAGGCAGACATTCTCATGGCACTGTGAGGGGGCCAGCAGGGTCTGTGTCCACAGGCAAAGGTGGACGTGGTCTGTCCTCAGGCAGGGCATCATTTCCTCTGTTTAGTGATGTTGCCCATGGTTTCCATCCACAACATGCAGAGGAAGAGGTGGTGGACTGGCTTACTAAATAATCCTCATCCTCCATCACCCAAGCAGAGACTAGTGCACAGTCCACCACAGCTGCCAGAGTGGCTTATTCTGCCTCCTTGTTCACAGATACTCCTGCCATAGCGCCAGCATCAGTAACGGAGGAGTCAACTGAGTTAATTGAACACAGCATCAGCCACTTGCTCCTTGACGATGCACAACCGTTACTTGATTCAGATCCTGGTTCTGAGGTTGAGGAAGGTAGGAACATGAGCGTACAGAGAGGGGAGAACACTGGTAAACAACAAATTGGCAGTCATGTTCTCTCAGCCGTAGTGTATTGCCAGGTTGGCTCCAGTGATGATGAGGATGGAGGGGATAATGATGATGAGGTCACTGAAGCTACTTGGGTGTCGGATAGAGCAGAGAAGGAAAGTGAGGGTGAGGCACAACCCCAACGAGGCATCCATCATGGAAGAGTACAGAGCAGCCACCCTATTCCACCAGATTGTGGATCTGTTATCTCCCAGCCCACTTCCCACTTCAAGGGACGCAATTCTGCTCCTCCTCACTCCTCAACTTTGCAGTCTACCCCCGTTATACCTCATGCCCTCTCAGCAGCCTCCACTGACAGGGATGACAGTATAGTAAAGGGTGTCACGGGTCCTTGCAGCAAGTCTGCCAGTAGCACACCACCAGCTGTAGAGTTTAGCAGACAAATTTCTTTGCCCAATCTGCTGCAGCAAAAAAAAGAAAAAATACAGTCACTGCCACCCACATGCCCAGCATTTAAATTCAAGCTTGTTAAAGCTGCTGGCTTTACACATCCTGCCTTTCCATCTGGTGGATGCCCCCTTCCATGATTTTGCAAAATGTGCTGTACCACAATAGCAGGTTCCCAGTCACTATTTCATTTCGAGTAAGGACATTCCAGCTCTGTATCATCACGTGGAAGGCAATATTGAGGCATCATTGGGCAAGGCAGTCAGCTGCAAGGTCCACGTTACTGCTGCCACGTTGTCCAGCAAGCATGGCCAGGGATGCTATTTCTTTGCGTTCAAAGCACATTGGGTAACTCTGCATGCAATATGGAAGGATGCAAGACAGGGCTCAGTGCTGCAGCTTGTTGTGCCGCCAAATCCCTATACAGTTACTGGTGATGATGTGAGATTGGTCAGCCCCACCCTTACTCCTCCTTCTCCATGCCCTCCTCTGCTGAATTGTCCTATGAACCATCAGTACCCCCTAAGGGGCTATTTCATGAGTCAGGCTAAAAGGTGCCATGTACTGCTTCAACTGGTCTGTGTAGAGGACAGGAGCCACACTGGAGCAGAGATTCTTGCAGCTCTGCAGGGGCAGGCCAGAGGTGGTTCACGCCATGCCAGCTGGAGCTAGGAATGGTTGTGTGCGATAATGGTACAAACCAGGCAGGAAGAGTCTGTACCCATTACAGGCAGTCATACACAGCCAGTGCCCCATTCGCTGAAATTCAGCAGGAATTCCACCTGTCCATAAACCGCCTGATTTGAGACATGCCCACAAGGTGGAACAGCAGCTGCACATACAGCAGAGGACCATCAACAAGTACCTGTGTGAGTATGGCAAAATGACAGGCTCAGGCCGATCGCTAATGATAAAAGATGCATGCACTGTACTGTCACCATTTGAGGAGGCCACAAGGGTATTTCTGAATGGGCATTCAGTGCTGCCGGAGGTTTTGTGATAGATAAGAGAGATTGTCTGTCCACAGACTCCATGAACTGGCTGATATTTATCAAAATGAATCAGTCCTGGATTAGCAGCAGCTATCAAGCCCCTGATGCTGACGTCACTGATTAAGTGCTTTCTGTATCTGGAATCTCTGAAAGACTGTCTAGACTGTTTAGCTTTATGGGTGTTGATTTCATCTGGAAGAAATTCTTTGGTGTAGGTTTCATGGGCACAATTAACACCCAAGGACCAATTTTTCCACACCTGTTTGACAGGTGCATATTATTTCAATTTTTGACAGCAAGGTAAATTCTTGCTTTCATCAAGAGTACCTACAGTATATAGGGTTACAGTATGAAGGCACCACCAACACCCAAAGCCCAATTATTCTGTACCTGTTACTTCTATCCAAAGTCTGCGAAAGAGACACCAGAATTTATCCAAAACATTGCTAATCTTGTTCTGAGTGCACTAAATAGTGGCCTCATGATACAGACTGGCTCCCCAAGCCATTGTTTACAAAATAAAGAACGTTTGCAGGTATTTTTTTTTTTTTTTGGCTTTATAAATGTCATTATTGTTGCAGCAGGTTCTATACACGGTACAGATGTGCCACTTTACAGGCAGACTAAGGGCACCCCCCCAGGCACTATATTTAAAGGATCCATAGGTTATGGTACACTGAGGCAATTTAAAAATTAGGAACTTTTTTCCTCAATGCTCTTTACCAAAGCAATGCACACTTAATGCGGTTTAATGTCTGCATGGTATGTACATTGGAAAACTACAGCAGTTATATAGACCCAAACGTTTTAGAAAAACTCATGTTGTCAACATTTATGCATTCAGATAAGAAACTGTGTCTTTCATATTTATTTATTAAAAGCATTCCTGGATATATTCAAGTAGTTTTACACTTAGATGCTGCCTTTTACTTCTGACATGCTTGCCCTCAGTAACACTGAGCTAAAAAGTTTGAGGTGTTCTTAATAAATACAGCAGAGCAAACAGAGTACAAACTATCCACTGGGTGATACAATCATTTACCAACTCAGTCACCAAATACCTTTAAAGAGACCTAAATATGCCTGCAGCAGTCTCCCAAACATTTCTGTCATGGCCAAATTTCATATCCTGGTAGTGCCAAATTTTGCTTGTCTCATGCTATCTTCTGATTAAGGGTGAGGTTTAGTTGCATGTTCCAACACTACCTGGAAGTGTCAGAAATCTTGTTAGAACAGCCTGGCAGTTGGTTGTAATATGAAGGTTTAGGAGGCTATTGCAGAAATGTAATACCTTCATACATTCAACAGTTTGCCCCATTACCTGGAAGTGTCAGAAATGTTCTTGTTAGAACAGCCTGGCATTTGGTTGTGATATAAAGGTTTAGGAGGCTATTGCAGAAATGTAATACATTCACACAGTCAGCAGTTTGCCCCCCTTCTTCTCAGTGATAAATTCTCTGTAAATCATTTTATGTGCATAGAGGAAGCACCGTGATCCACACCATATACTATGCACATGCCTGGTCCCTTGTCACAAACCCAGTCCTGCCTCTTGAAAAAAAGTCTTACCTGCTTGACTATATAGAGCATCTCCACTGCTCACTAGAGTTTTTGCTCTAGACTATTAAAAGGTTAGGGGAGAGGAGATGGAGCACGTGCTATCTTTGAGTCAGGATAGGAAGTATTGTTAAAACCCTTTTATGACCCCAAAGATTAAAATGCAAGCATAGATTACACTGCAAACTAAAGTAAGTAAGCACTGTATCTTATGCACATAAAGCATCATATCTGGATAACTTAGGCCAGGGGTCTTCAAACTACGACCCTCCAGTTGTTCAGGAACTACAATTCCCATCATGCCTAGCCATGTCTATGAATGTCAGAGTTTTACAATGCCTCATTGAATGTGTAGTTCCGGAACAGCTGGAGGGCCGTAGTTTGAAGATCCCTGATTTAGGCAGTCTTTACCGAAAAGGTGGGAGGTCACCCAGGGTACAATACTGAAGAAGAGAAGTGCTTATCCATTGTCCACTAGTTTAGGACAAGAATGTTACTATGTGATGGTGGTACAGTTGGATAGTTAGGGCAACACTTGATATTTTAGTTAGAATGAGAGATAAGGTTTAGTTTACAATTACGGTCAGGGAGTAATAAAAATACGTAAAAATAACTTTACTATGTGATGGTAGTACAGTTGGATAGTTAGGACAACACCTGATATTTTAGTTAGAATGAGAGATAAGGTTTTGTTTACAATTACTGTCAGGGAGTAATAATAATACATAAAGAGAACTTTACTATGTGAGGGCAGTACAGTTGGATAGTTAGGGCAACACCTGATATTTTAGTTAGAATGAGAGATAAGGTTTCGTTTACAATTACTACGGTCAGGGACTAATAAAAATATGTGGTTGAGTTGCATTTTTACCATTTGTCACCATTCACCTCTTTTAATTTATTCAATGGGGAGTTGTACACATGCCACAGCACTTTGTGCCACGGTCGTAGCAAAAATGATTCCCCTTGTCGCATTTGGAGGGCAGCACCGTTGTGGAACTAGGCCCATTCAAGTAAATAGGGTTGCACCACAAGTGCCCCAGAACACAGTTGCAGTGCAGTCGTGTGGCCTTTTTAGAGGTAAAACAAATAGTTAGTAGGTAACATTTTGCCTCCCAGCCACATGTCAACTGTCCTCTGAAAAATGATCCACCGTGGATTGCTTCTGAAAGGGGAGTCAATGGCTGCCAGACACATGTAAACAAGCTCTAAAAAATACGGGCAACATTTTAAATAGTAATAAAAAAATGCTTGTTTTCTTTTCCTTTGATATTCTCACACCTTTTCTAAGTGATATTTAAGTTATTAATACATGGCTGAAGTAAATATTAGACCTTCTGTGAAACTGAGTCAAAGCACTGATGAAAGTAAATTTTTCAATCTTCAGTGTCTTAGACTTTATAAACAGCAAGGTCAACAAAGGACATTTTAATAGGATGTTGAAGAAAATTACTTATGATGAGATTTCAGGCAGCATAACATGCAAAGTTGATCTACAGTCTGGAAAAAGGGCTCTCAAAACCTGCTTATCATTCTGTTCCTCAGCTGCTTCATTAATACTTTCAAAAATTTCCTGCATGTTTTCCTGTGTTCTCAAGTACCACATTAATTTGATTGTAAGGGTGATCTATCCAGCTGAGAATGAGTTAATAGGAGAATGATGTTTGCCTGTCTTCACAATCTCGGAGAATTACATTTTTCTCTTCCTTATATACCAAATCCAGGAAAAAAAATTAAATGGATATGTTTTTAAATGTTTTATTATATTATTGGGATGTTAGAAACGTTGGCCAGCTCTCTGCTTTTCATGACCTGACAGGGAAGGTCAAAGACAACCAACCAGTTACTGAATAGACTAAAAAAATTAAAACTTGGAGGAAAGTACTGTATTAACTACGTTTTTCAAATTAGTTAATCTATCAAGGTTGTAGCACCCTCTGACCGAATGGCTTATATGTCTTTCTGGCTTAACCCTTTCATGACTAAGCCTATTTCTGACATTTGATGTTTACAAGTTAAAATCTGTATTTTTTGCTGAAAAATTACTTAGAACCCCCAAACATTATGTAAATTTTTTTAGCAGAGAATCTAGAGAATAAAATGGTGATTAGAGTCAAAAAACAGGGGTGATTGGCGCTGTTCCACTAAAATCAAAAAGACTAGTGTGGTATATCAAGTGAACTGTGACACAACCCACGCATAAATAACAGTGTATAAGATAAAGACAAATTCAGTGAAAAAGACTGAAGTATGTGCAACACCTGCCCTCATGAAAAAGTGCAGCGTGTATTCGCTCCTTAGTGAACCAAAAATAAATCAAGATCTGGGTGAATCAAAAAAATTGGAAATGGAAATGAATTCCCAAACAAACTATCAGAAAATCCTTAAAAACATATACTAATCGTAATAAACATCAATAGTGCATAAACTAAAAAACGGTAGTGTATAAATAAAATTGAAATCTATAATCACAAATGTACATAAGAAAATTAAAAGTTCATCATAAATCTAGAGTCCACAAAATGTCCCACAGAATATAAGTGAATTGTAAATAAAGAGGGCCTGTGGTGCAAAATTCTTCATAAGGTGCAAATCGTGAGTCTTTTTAAAATTATAGCAATGATCTTAATGCCGTGAAGTCCTCCTGTCATCCAAAACGCCCCCCAATGTGCCCTCACTCACCGAAGGGGGACACCCCTGCAGGGGTATCAGGCCTGTCAGCTGTATCTCGCAGCTATGGTCCTTGGTAGGGGCTCCTATTCGGATCTCCACTCTCGGTGTCCGGGCTGGCTCCAATCAATCTCCACAAGCACATCACTTAGACCAGTTCCACTTGGACAGAGTTCCAATAAAATGGTGATTGTTGCAATATTTTATGTCACACGGTATTTGTGCAGCGATCTTTTAAACTCAACTTTTTGGGGAAAAAGACACTTTCATGAGTTTTAAAAAAAACAAAACAGTAAAGTTAGCCCAATTTTTTTGTACAATGTGAAAGATGATGTTACGCCGAGTAAATAGATACCAAACATGTCACGCTTTAAAATTGCACACACTCGTGGAATGGCGACAAACTACGGTACCTAAAAATCTCCACAGGCGACACTTAAAAAAAAAAGTAACGGTTACCAGGTTAGAGTTACAGAGGAGGTCTAGTGCTAGAATTATTGCTCTCGCTCTGACAATCGCGGCGATACCTCACGTGTGTGATTTGAGAACCGTTTACATATGCGGGCGTGACTTCCATATGCTTTTTCTTTGCTACTCAAGCTCGCGGGGATGGGGGCGCTTTAAAATTTTTTTTTTTTTTTATTTAATTTATTTTCATTTTTTTACATTGTGTTTTTTTTTTTTTTGCTAAACATCCCTTGTGACAGTAATAGGTGGTGACAGGTACTCTTTATGGAGGGATCTAAAAAAATCTCCAATCCCTCCTTTGCACTTCAAAGTATGCAAATCGCAGAAAACGACTATTCTGAATACTGTATATTTTTTAAAAACCGGCGCTATTGGCAGCTGAGTAAACAGGAAGTGACGTTGTAACATCACTTCCATGTTTACAGAGAGAAGACTGGAACTAAGCCATTTCCGGCTTTGTGCCAGTCTCTCTCTAGCCGCCGTAAGAGGCAGATCGATGATCGGGACTCCCGGTGGGACAGGAAGCCCGATAAGAACGGCAGAAGGTGGTGGGAGGGAGGGATGTCCCCTCCCGCTCCTCCGGGATAACAACCGAGCGGCTTTTAGCCGCATCGTTTGTTATCCCTGGATAGCCGATCGCAATCTCTAAAAAAGGTTACCGGGATGATGCCTGCAGCTGTGGGCTTACAAATATGGCTTACAGATGCATACAAATACAGTATATATATATATATATATATATATATGTGTATATATATATATATTTGTATTCAGTGTCTTCGAGTAGGAAAGGCGATACTCCTAAGAACCAAGGCCTGAGGTGTGCCATAGCCTAGCTGGTCAGTATGCCTGAAAAGAGGGCATACCCTGAATGTAAAAATAAGAAAAAGTACTATGAGTATGTAAGAAGGATGGGGGAAATGGGTGGGTGGGAACCCAGAACCTCCGACAACCCGGCCCTGACAGAGGAGGAGGGTTAAATAGCCCTCTCAAATTCCTCCCACAAATACAGGCTAGCCTCCGGCCAGTCTTACACTTGTAGTCAGAGTCTTCGAGTGGGAAATGCGATACTCCTAAGAACCAAGGCCTGAGGTGTGTCATGGCCTAGCTGGTCAGTATGCCTGAAAAGAGGGCAAAAAGACACAAATTTAGGTGAAGAAGGGAAGGTAACAATCCATCAAGTGGAGTAGCGTGTGCCCGGATGACAACAGTATGTATCCGTTAAGTATCCGCTGTGGCAGGAGAAACCCACCGACTCCTGACTTGGTGATGAGAAGGAACCCCCTATAGAACCTGCAAAGCTGCCCAGAACCCAACTAAACGTCCCGTGAAAGATTGGATTGAGCTTGATGCCTGAGACAACCCAGACATGAGAATGAAACTGCTTGAGAATGAGAGGATACATGAGGTAAAGGGAGCAAGGGCTGGCCCGAGGAGCCCCTGCAAAATGATGGCCGAGAAGATCGAAATACTTCAAACTTCAACGGACACCAGCGAAGTAGCTCAGTGAAATGCCCCCAACCCCCGGCCTACCCATACTTGGAATGGGGAAGTGAGAAGGTGAGTGCAAAAAGACAACTGGCAGGAGTGTGAAATGCTAGATACCTGATGGACGTGAAGAAGTAGGCAGATTAGGCTCATGCGCTATGGCAATAAGCATCGTCAAAAAATGGAGAAACCATGCTAGACACAGAACACTGGTCCCACCTGATTCAATTGCGTCGTTCTTCAGCCTGTGACCTGACAACCGAGACTGAATCCTGAACCAAGGAAGGAGGGCCAGACTCCATCCCGGGGAAATAAGTCCCATGGCATGATACAGTCATACCCAAAGTGACTGAAGCCCCCCTACCTGGAATAGGCTGGGGATCAGAAAAGATGACTGGACTGATGTCCCTGAGCAGTTCTCCAGGCAACATCCTAGACAAGAGATCAGAGCCGAGAGTGGAATCCAGAATCATGACGATGTTTGCCCAACCTACCACTTAAGGACCGTCAAGGGGATGTGGCTCAGCACACACCCTGAGAGAGACTATAAATCCCTGGGCGGTAACCAGGGCCTCTAAGCAACAGGATGTCAACTGAAAGAAGATTGATGACTGCTTCCGACCCAAGGGTGAGCCCAGTGGTGAAACAACATCTGCACCAAACAATTAGCCCTAACAACGGGCAGGACTGATGAAAGTGAGTGCAAGCACGGTTGATAACGGTATGGATGCCAATAAAGACCAACCTGAGAACACAAACTAGAGAAATGACAGACAACCAGACATGAGAACAACAACACCCCTCTGTACCTACCTAAGTATGAAAACATGAACAGAAATGTCAAGACTACTGCGCATGAATGAACCTGACGATGGACCCAACCCTTGTGTAAGTAGTAAGTGAGCCTGAGTAACCTGCAGTGCAGAGACAGGTAATTAACTAAAAACTCAAGGCTGGTGTACCCACAGACCATGGTGGGTAGATGTACAGGTGTGGTGAATGAACATGCATCTTATGATGTATGGTATACGGGCGAGAAGATTGTGGTCAACAATCATTAACAAACAAAACCTCAGCCCATATGGATCTGTAGACATGACAGATCCTGACATGTGAGCCCTAGCTAACTGACCCAGGTACAAACATGAACAAAGATACGATGAGACATGAAACCAACGAAGATAAAAACATCTACCGGAGTGTATGCCGTGACTGAACAACAACGCCCCTCTGAGAAATGCTGCAGCTGAAACGCTGTGACAGGAATGCTGAGACTGAACGCTGAGGTAGAAATGCTATGACAGAAATCTTGGGGCAGAAGTGCAAGGGCAGCAATGTTGACAGAAAACACTATGACAGAAATGCTGAAACTTAAAGCTGAGGCAGGAATGTAATAACAGAAACCCTGGGGCAGAAACGTTATGACAGAAATCCTGGGGCAGAAATGCCATGACCGAAATCCTGGGGCAGAAACGCTATGACAGAACGCTGAGGCAGAAATGCAATGACAGAAATTCTGGGGCAAAAACGCTGAGGCAGAAATGACATGACAGAAATCCTGGGCAGAAACGCTATGACAGAACGCTGAGACTGAAACGCTGAGGCAGAAAAGCAAAGACAGAAATCCTGGGGCAGAAACGCTAAGACAGAAATGCTGAGGCTGAATGCCGAGACAGAAAAGCTGAGACTGAATGCCAAGCCAGAAATGCTGGGGCAGAATGCTATGACAGAAAACACCATGACAGAAGGACGCCATGACAGAAAGACACCATGATAGAAAGACACCATGACAGAAATCCTGGGGCAGAAACACTATGACAGAAATGCCGAGACTGTGCGCTGAGACAGAAATGCAGGGGCAGAACGCTATGACAGAAATGCAGGGGCAGAACGCTATGACAGAAATGCAAGGGCAAAACGTTGTAACAAAAATGTTGGGGCAGAACGCTATGACAGAAATGCTGGGGCAGAATGCTATGACAGAAAAGCTGGGGCAGAACGCTATGACAGAAATCCTGGGGCAGAAATGCTATGACAAAAAAAACGCTGAGACAGAAATGCCAGGGCAGAAGGATTATGACAGAAATGCTGGGGCAGAACACTATGGCAGGAATGCTAGGGCAGAACGCTAAGACAGAAATGCTAGGGCAGAACGCTAAGATAGAAATGCTGAACGTTATGACAGAAATGCTGAGGCAGAAACGCTGACAGAAATGCAGGGCCGAACGTGACGACAGAAATGCTGGGGCAGAAATGCCATGACAGAAATACTGGGGTAGAACACCCTGACAGAAATGCTGGGGCAGAATGCTGCAACAGAACTGCTGAGGCAGAAAACGCTACCACAGGAACGCTACAACAGGAACGCTATGACAGAAAAACGCTGAGACTAAATGCCTAGATAGAAATGCTGTGATAGAAACCTGGGGCCGAAACACTATGACAGAAATCCTGGGGCCGAAACGCCATGATGAAACACTTGTGACTGAAGTGGTGGATGCCCGGGAGGCGTGCAGGGATCCCCCCATGATGCCCCACGTGAGTACTGGGAGGTGAGCAGGCGGGTGAGCGCTCCCCCCATGAGAACCAGGAAGCGTGCGGGTGTCTCCTCCATGATGCATGGCGTGGGTTCCAGGGAGGTGAACTGGCGGGTGAGTGGCAAGTGGGTGGGTGGAAGATGGATGAACGGACGCCCCCCCGCTCCCCCCTGGAGAAGCGGGTGGCCGGCCCCCACAGCGCTGGCAGGAAACACAGGGATGAAAGGGAGAAGCGAGCGGCGCCCCCCGACCATGCTGGATTGAGCCCAGCGAAGGTGGAGGATGGACAGAGGACACCCCCCCAACACCATGGGAAGTAGGCGGGCGGCACCCTGGCCAGATGGTGCCCTGGGGAAGTGGGTGAGTGGAGAATGGATGAATGGACACCCCCGCATGAGCGCCGGGAGAATCGGGCGGCGCGCTGGTCAGATGGAGCCGCGGGGAAAGTGGGTGAAGGATGGAAGGACAGCCCCCCTGCTCTCCCCCGGCATGAGTGCTGGGAGAAGCGTGCAGGCTGCACGCTGGCTAGATGGAGCTGTGGGGAAGTGTGGGGGGAGGATGGAAGGATGGACGCCCCCCTGGCTCCCCCCCGGCATGAGCGCCAGGAGAAGCGGGTGGGCGGGAGGCACGCTGGCCAGATGGAGCCGTGGGGAAAGTGGGTGGAGGATGGATGGATGGACTGACCCCCCGGCAGGAGCACCGGGAGAAGCGGGCGGGTGCCCCCCCACGATGCTGGATGGAACATGGGGCTGCAAGGGAGGACAGGCGGGGTGGCCCCCACGATGGTGGTAGAACCCAGGGATGACAGGCGGTGGACTGGGTGGTCCCCGATGGTGCCAGGGAGAGGAACCTACACCATTGCTGCGGCCGGCCGCCGCTCTGTAAGGAGGCCGGAAGTGATGTGCGTCCACCCAGAACCTCCGACAACCCGGCCCTGACAGAAGAGGAGGGTTAAATAGCCCTCTCAAACTCCTCAAATACAGGCTAGCCTCCGGCCAGCCTTGTGTATATATATATATATATATATATATATATATATACACACTCACACAAAGCAATAGTTGATCCCCGCACACGTTAAATTAATAAAATCCTAGATGCACACCGTGAGGGAAATCCAGCATATAAACATGAAGGCCATGGAACTTGCAGGTATTTTAACGAGCATAAATAATTTAATTCAGGATTTATTCACCAATGTTTTGGTGGAGTAAATCTCACCTTTATCATGACAAATGAATCAAATGCCACACAGCCTTCACTACACCACCGAATGTAACCACACCACCAGTTAATGACATCAACACCAACATTAAAACTTTAAATCAAAACATCACTTCATATTGTACAAAAAGACATTGGTGTACTAATGAGTGTATTAGAAAGCAACAGATGTACAAAACCAACCATTAGAGCAGTCTGATGCAACACTGGAAAAAATCACACATATACTTATGTTATAACAGAGCATAGTAAATCAATACAATGCTGAATCTTGTATAAAAACATTAGCACTAGTTTAGTTTAAAGTAAGAACAAGCTTCAAGAGATCATTTAAAAAAAATAACAGGAGGTTAATAGTGGAAGGATTTTTCCCAGGCTCAATGTACAGCCTAAATCCTTCTTCATCTGGTGTAGATCGTGTAGAGCAGTCATTCTCCAGCAGGGTTCTGTGGAACCCTCGGGTTCCTCCGGGGGCAGCTAGGGATTCCTTAAACTGTGGCTAACTGACCTTCCATCATAAAGGGCCTGCACAGCCAGTGATATGACTGCAAGGGTGTTCTTCTGGCTCCCGCTGTCAGGGGGGCTTTCTTCCCACTTCCCACCACCAATGTAAAGGGGCATTTTACCTAATGACCTCTGATGTACTAATGGTACTAGGGGTTCCCTGAGACCAGAAAATTATTTCAAAGGCTTATTACGCCCAGTGAGTGGAGAATGGTATTAAGTGGAATCAACTCAATATCATTAAAGGAGAATTATGGAGTATAAAAAAAAGGAAAAATCATACATACAGTACTTACTTCCATGTGATGCTGCTGTCCCACACTGTCTCTAAAATTGAAAGGTGAGCGATCACCTCAACACTAATTAGTTAGCTCTCAGAGCAATGACTGTCAATCACTGCCCCTGCTTTGATCCTCCAGCGCTCATTGGAGAATCAGACTGGGAAGAGGGCGGATGCAGCTGGTTCCTAGCACTCAGGCATGCTCTCAAAGGCAAATCCTTCCTGAACTTGCTGTGCCCTGTCAGCTGATAACAGGCAATAGTCTGGGTCACAGAAAAATATTAGTAAATGTACCCGTGCATAGTTGCCAACAGTCCCGAATTTCCTGGGACAATCCCGATTTTGGGACCCTCGTCCAGATCGGAGGCTGTCCCGAATCGGGATTTGCCCAGGGAAAATCGGGAATGTTTGCAATTTCCATTTTTTGGGAAGCGGCTTCAGTAAAATGGCGGCCGGTCCCGCTGCCGCTGCTTGATCGCTCCCCCTTGTGTTCAGTAGAGAGGGGAAGATCCGTGCAGCCAATGAATCGGCTTCTCCTCTCACACGGATCGGCCCCTCCCCTCTCCACTGAACACACGATCAATGAACTGAAAGCTATATGAGGCAGAAAAGTAGATAATCAGGAAGTTGGAGGCTGTAGGAGACAAAGAGGGAGCTGATCGCTGAGCTGGGAACTGTAGGAAGCAGAGAGGGAACTAGTCGTAGACTGGAAGCTATAAGAAAGGGAACTGTAAAATGGTCATGAAACTGTAAGTTGTAGGAGACAGAGAAGCAGATGAAGCAGAGAAGGAGATAATCCTAAACCATGTAGGAGGAAAGACGAGGCAGATTGGTTGTTGGCTCTGAACCATAAAGACATACAGGAGGCACAGTGGACCCTGATTGCTGCCGTGAATGGACAACAGAGCAATGTGACAACATACCCTATAAAAGCTTGAGATGCAGAGAAGGCACGGTAGTAGCTAAACGGGAAGGAAAGAGAGAAGAGACAGGTCATATGCCGATAAGTATTGGGACGGGTGAGTAAGAGATAGCAGATTTGTATGAATATGGTCAGAAGAAAGAAAGTGAGTGTCAGAATGTGAACTGATCAAAGATGTGTGAGGGCACAGAGGTAATCATACATTGGCAGAAGAGAAAGAAGGCCAGAGGTCTGATCATGACCAGAGGATAGATGTTACTGAGGCTGAGTATGATCTGATCACAGGCTATTGTTAGAGTAGTTAAAGTGGCTCTGAACATGATCGAGGGCAGAAAAGGAGGATAATCGTAATGGTAGCAAAGATAGATAGGGGACAGTGGGAACAGATGTCTGCTCTGAGGGGGTCTGCACTGATGAGGGGGGGTCTGCACTGATGAGGGGGGTCTGCACTGATGAGGGGGGTCTGCACTGATGAGGGGGGTCTGCACTGAGGGGGTGGTCTGCACTGAGGGGGTCTATACTGACTCTGCTGGGGGCACCTGATGCAAGGAGGGACCCTGCCGGGGGCACCTGATACGTGGAAAGACTCTGCTGGGGACACCTGATGCAAGGACGGACTCTGCTGGTGGCACCTGATGCAAGGGTGGACTCTGCTGGTGGCATTGGTGGCATACGACATGGCAGGTGACACACACAGGGATCCCACTGATTCTGCATTATGGTGAGTTGAATGATTTATTTTTATATTACAATGTAATAATAGAAATAATGCGCTTCAATCATCCTGACACCATAACAATCATGGTGCCGGGATGATTGAAGAGCTAACACCAGGTGTTTGGAGTATCTTTATCTGCTGATTGTTAAACTTTCTAGAATACACATATTTCTATTCTTGTGTAGGATCTGGGGCTGCTGTCCCTTCATTCCTCTCTCCCCCTTTCCCTCTCCATCACTTATTCATCTCAGACTCTAACCTCACCCCTTTGAGCCACGCCCATTTAAGCCACGCCCACTATGTCACGTAAACCACGCCCATTTTCACCACGGCGCGCTTCAGTAGGGAAGGCATTAATCCTGTGTCTCTGCAAAGCAGGCACATGGATCCATGCTTTCCCCTAGTACAGGCACCTCCCCCACTACAGTAAAACACCACCTAGGTACACAGTTAACCCTTGATCACCCTGATGTTAACGCCTTTCCAGCCAATGTCATTAGTACAGTGACAGTGCATATTTTTAGCACTGATTGCTGTATTAGTGTCATTGGTCCCTAAAAAAAAATCAAAAGTGTCAGTTAGTGTCCAATTTGCCTGCCGCAATATCGCAGTCCCGCTATAAGTCGCTGATCGCCGCCATTACTAGTAAAATAAATAAATAAATAAATAAAAATTCTATAAATATATCCTATAGTTTGTAGATGCTATATCTTTTTTGCAAATCAAACAATATACGCTTATTGGTATTGTTTGTAACCAAAAATATGTAGCAGAATACATATTGGCCTAAATTGATAAAAACATTTGATTTTAAATTTTTTCTTTTTTATTGTATATGTTTTATAGCAGAAAGTAAAAAATATTGTTTTTTTTTAAAACTGTCGGTTGTTTTTGTTTATAGCACAAACAATAAAAAACGCAGAGGTGATTAAATAGCAGCAAAAGAAAGCTCTATTTTTGGGAAAAAAAGGACAAAAACTGTAATTGGGTACAGTGTCGCACGACTGACAAATTTGGGTACAGTGTTGCAGAATTGTCAGTTAAAGTAAAAGTGCCATATCACAAAAAAAATCTGGGTACAGTGTTGCAGAATTGTCAGTTAAAGTAAAAGTGCCATATCACAAAAAAAATCTGCCTGGTCAGGAAGGGGGGTAAATCTTCAGAAGCTGAAGTGGTTAAAGGATTCTATGGCCACAGTATATGCTTTCATTTTATAACACCAGTATTGTGATATCAATATAAACACGATTTATTTTTACTAATCCAATATAAGTTTACTTGAAAAACCTCCTTTCCTGTTGTGAGTTCTGCCTGTCTGCTGGCCATATCTTATTACAACTTCCTGGATTCCATGCATGCTTTGTGGTCTCTGTGCGTTTGGTTAATTTTGATTTGTAAGGACTACATATTCCATGATACGTTGCTGTCTGCAAGCAGTGACGATGTGGTGTTTACTTTGGTGGCCCTTTATTGCAGATATTATTATTTTATGTACAGTATGCTCTGTGTATTTAACAAATTGCCAATGGCAAATGTGATTCAGGCTTGGAAATGTAATTATGCAGAAGAAGTCTGCAATGTGAAGGCTATGGACTTGAGGGTATTAGGGTAGGACTTTGACAGGAAAAAAAAACACTCAGGAATGTCCTGTTACAACTCTCTATGATGCAAAATGCTCTAAAATAACAATATAGGCTAATATTAATAAACAGATTATAACAAATTACTTTGTATAACAGTGATCAATATGAACTGGAGGTCAGTATTGAGGATGAAGCTGCTTTTTTCTTCTTGCTTGTAGAATAACCTTTCTTTTCGTTGGTTCAATACCCCATTAGCAGAACAGCAAAACAGTTTCAACACATGAAGTTAGGCAGAATATAATTGGTGCTGAAGCTTTCGAGCAAAATAAGGTATGTGTGGGTTTTCAGAGTCTAGGCTTGGTGTTAAGGATTAGGGTGAAGGTTTCATTTTAATTGTTGAGTTAAAGTCAGTTGGGGGTTATGGATTAAAGAGGTTGTAAAGGCAGAAGTTTTTTTTATCATTTTTATCTGGGGGAAACTAGGATGGAAAAGGACCTGGGGGTCCTAGTAGATGATAGGCTCAACAATGGCATGCAATGCCAAGCTGCTGCAAGCAAACCAAACAGAATATTGGCATGCATTAAAAAGGGGATTAACTCCAGAGATAAAACGATAATTCTCCCACTCTACAAGAATCTGGTCTGGCCGCACCTGGAGTATGCTGTCCAGTTCTGGGTACCGGTCCTCAGGAAGGATGTACTGGAACTGGAGAAAGTCCAGAGAAGGGCAACAAAACTAATAAAGGGTCTGGAGGACATTAGTTATGAGGAAAGGTTATGAGCACTGAACTTGTTCTCTCTGGAGAAGAGATGCTTGAGAGGGGATATGATTTCAATGTACAAATACCCAAATACCATACTGGTAACCCCACAATAGGGATAAAACTTTTCTGCGTAAGGGGATTTAATAAGACACGTGGCCATTCACTAAAATTAGAAGAAAAGCGGTTTAACCCTAAACTGCGTAGAGGGTTATTTACTGTAAGAGCAGTTAGGATGTAGAATTCCCTTCCATAGGCAGTGATTTCAGCGGGGAGCATCGATAATTTCAAAAAACTATTAGATAAGCACCTCAACGACCACAACATACAGGGGTATACAATGTAATACTGACATAAAATCACGCACATAGGTTGGACTTGATGGACTTGCAACTCCAGCCAAACTCTTGGGGAAGGTGCCCAGATGATGGCTGGGAGAGGCTATAAATTGTCTGGAGCCTGGCAGAACAGTGTTCTTCCTCAGAAAGAGAGGTTCCCAACCAAAAGGGCTTCTAGTTTCATCTAAGACTCAGCTGTGCATAGCTGGGGGGGGGGGGGGGGGGCTATTCTGCTGCAAGTTCCCAGAGATCTGAAAAAGGGGTTTCACCAAGGATCCAGTGTGGAGGCCTGAGTACAGAGGGAGATATCCAAGTCCCAGAAGTCCCAGGGGCACTGTGAGTACAGACCTGAGACGGTATCCAAGTGATTGCTACTCCTGTTAACCTCTGCTGCACTAGTATTAAGGCTTGCCAGGCCTAGAACAATGCTAATGGTGTACCAGTGCTGTCCACACTGCATGTCCTACTGATCCAGGGACTGTTTTAAAAAGGGACTGTAGCTTCAAAGAGTGTGCTCACATTTATGTATAGTGTTCTGGAGTATCCCATAGCCTTCTTAAGCCTATCCAAGCTACTCTGCAATAAACTTGAAAAAGGCAACCCCTGAACTGTTTATTTCAACCAAAGGCTGCTGCTACACATAGGGGAAAAAACTGGGACACATATCAGCTGCTCCGGTGGTGGTAGCACTACAATTATAAAATACATTTGTATGTAGCACATATTCCACATTAGATTGGGTGCTGCACCACTTCATTTACCATTCTTCAATGAAATCCCCATTTCAGAATGTAAAAGCCAAGTGGTGTTCATTTGATTCTCCCTCCCACTATATGCTGGAAATCTCCAGAAGGCAGAGGGAAGTAAGCAAACTCGCAGCCTAAAGCTGGGCAAGAGCCCAGAGCAGACTAAAGCAATTGCATGCTGTTCTGTTTATTATACCAGAGGCACGAGAACTAAATGTGCCTAATACTTGCAGCCTGTCTAGGAGGGTGCTACTGTACATACCTTTGGCAAACAAGTGAATGGGCAGCAAAAGCTCACTCTGTGCAGTATACATATAACCCTAGTTCTTTAAAATTATTCTCAACCAAAAGTAAAACTGTAACCTTCATATGAATTCATATAACAAAGCTTACCTGCTGCACAGTTAAATTTTTCAGCCGAGCTTTTGTACCAGTCCTCACTCTTATTCATCTTTAACATGGTAATCTTGGAACATAACTGCTGGTGATGCTAGAACACAGTCACCAATCAAATTTAACGCTGCCTTGGAAATATGAATGTGATTGGTAATGCAGTAAGGGAAAGAGAGAGACAGAGAGAGAGAGAGAGAGTCGAAGAACACAACACAAACTTTAGGAAGTACCTTCTTACCGCCATCCCACAGACTCTTCATAGATGTGTGTGTGCATGTCATTTGCTGTACTAATACATTGCAAGGTCAATGAATCTTTTAGGCTACATGGGCAAGGATGTAAATATATGGTATATGGCCATACCATTTGCCTGTATTTACATTAATCTCAAGCCCCAGCTGCTGATGTATTTTTGTCCATTATACCATGTTACAAAATGCACTAGGGGAGATTACTAAAACTGGTGCACACCAGGGGGATGATTTACTAAAACTAGAGAGTCAAAATCTGGTGCAGCCCTGCATAGAAACCAATCAGCTTCCAGGTTTTATTGTCAAAGTTTTAGGCCCCTTTCACACGGAGTGGATCCGCTCAGCGGACTCCGCCAGCTCAGAGGAAGCTGCTCACTGTGCAGGGACGGACCTGTCATAGCCCCGCTGTTCTCTATGGGAGATCGGAATAAAAACGGATCTGCCTGTCCGTTCTCTTCTGCTCCCATCTGATCCACTGGACGAATTGTGAACGTATCGCCATCCGTCTGTTTTCAGGGGATTTTGTTGGATCGCATGACAGGAAAGTGTCAGTAGACACATCTCCATTGACATGCGCCTGCCCATACAAGTCAGTGGGTGGCCGGATCAGATCCGCCTGAAAAACGGACAGGCGGATCCGAGCGGGCCTATCATGTGAAAGAGGCCTAATTAAACAAGCTGAAGTTAGAAACTGATTGGCTACCATGCACAGCTGCACCAGATTCTAAAAGCTTCAGTTTTAGTAAATCAACTCCAGAGTCTCATGCAGCTGAGCATAGTAACCAAGCAGTTTTTAGGTTTCAGGCCGGGTTCACATTGCTCCAACATGAAAGTGGTGCGACTTTGACGCAGCTTTAACGCAACTTTGAAGCAACTTCAGTGAATGCCTGTGTGATCTTCATGTAATGTCAGATCCAAATCACATCAATTAAGATGAGGATTCGACTTGGATGCAACTTCCATTCAATTCTATGGGCTTAAATCGGACAGAAGTCAGACCAAAGTAGTGCAGGAACCCTTTCCAAGTCAGACCAGTTAAGATGGCTCTCATAGAGAAACATTGATTTTTACATGTCATGTGACATGTGCTCTCAAATTTGGAGAGCATGTCACACCAGTGTGAACCAGACCTTATTTTCAAAGCCTAAGGGCTCATGCACACAGGACATTTACAGAGCTACAGCAGCACTAAAAACGCCTGCTTTTCGCGTTTAGCTGTGCTTTTACATTAGCGTCATTGTTGTTGTGGAAAATTTTTTGATTAATGTATTGTCATAAGAGTCTCCCAGTGTCTGTTCTCTCGCAGCCCGCTCTAAAGAGCTGACTGGGGCAGACTGATGCTGGTTGAGACCTGTTAGGTAGTGGAAAATTCCCTGTTGTTTGGAGAGAGGTGTTTGCGGAGAGAGGACATGTCCACCAGCAAGGTGCCCCTATGCAATGCACAGAACAATCGTCTGGTGGGGGTGTGTTCGCTCTGTAAAGACATTATCGGTTTAACGGCGGTTGTTTGCCCTTGTCACCCTGGTATGCCTGATCAACATAGTTGGGGTGCCATGACATACACCTGCAGATAATCTCCTATCCACGAGGAACTCTAGTCATCCTCATTTGGTTGTATGTATTTTGTTGTGTTGTTAAATCCTTATATGGTCATTCACATCCTGTGTTAATTTCCTGTGAGGTCACAAGCTTTGTAAGAGGTGTTTGGCTGTTGGAAGCCCAACCCTCGAGTTTTGGGACTTCCTGTTATGCTAATAAAGAGCCAGGACACTGCTCGGCAGGGGGGGGCTTGCTAGGAGTGTGATGCTGGAGCTGAGAACGAAAGTTATGTTGTGTGTCTGTTTTGTAAGGAAGGGGCACACACCAGAGGAGGGCTACACCAGAGGATGGCATACGATCAGAAGGTGAGATGCATTTATATCATTAGACGAAATTGTTATTATTATTAGAAACAGGAGATTGGGCGGTGTGCTCTGTGTGCAGCCAAATTTCCATTTCATTGCGCGTTTTCCCGTGTTTTTTGGCATTAGCATTTTTGGGCGTTTTTTCATTAAAAACACTCTATATAATGTCAAATTACCTAAAAATGTCAAATGTGACTAAACGCGGCTTGGCACGTTTAGCCTCGTTTTTTGGAGTTTTTCGTTTTTACAGCTCATTTTTACTGCTCCTGGAAGCACAGGCTGTTGTTTTTTTCTAATGCCCCTAAATGTGTATGCCTCCAAACGCCTCTGACAGTTTTTTGTTTTTTTTTCTCATAAAATTTTTATTGAAAAATAATACAAGATATAAACAAAGATCTTGAACAACAATGGTACAAAGAGATGTTAATAACAAAACAATACGCCAACAGCAAAAGGGGAGATCATTTCAGCATAAGTTATACCTGGTAGGGGAAATAAAGAAGTGGGTTTGTCTTGTGGTTCTACCAATACAGGGAGTTTGCCTGTAAGCAGCCCCAATTGGGGTTACTCGCTATCTTTTGGCAGAAACTGAGGCTAATTGGGATAATACTGGAGAGAGTATTTTCAACAGGTTGAAATATGGCCCTGTTTAGATTCAGGATTTTTCAGTGGCTAAGGAGGGGGGGGCAGCCGTAAATGTGTTCTACACGTATCTGCTGAGGCAAGTGAATGAGAAGAGATTGAAGTCAGCAGATGTTGTTGGAGATTGGGGAGATTGGGTGTCATATGTGGATGTGGATATATGAGTGGGGTATGGGGGAGGGTGGTGTACGAGGGGGGGTGGGAGAAAGGGATTGTGAGAGAGGGGGGGTAGAAGAGGAGAGGAGTAAGGGTGAGGCGTGAAGGGGGGGACTCTCTGACTCCCTTCTCCGGTAACAGGTGATCTTAGGATAAACTTTAGGAGATCAGGTAAGTTTTGAGGGGAGGTGTCCCTTAGAGGGGAGAAATGATAGGGAGTGGGGGTGTGAGGTCAATGCAGTGTATGTCAGTTTATGGTAGGTCTGGTCTAGTACCATTCTGGCTTTTTAGGTGGATGGGCAGCATATTTTTAAGTATTCAGACGTTGGGGTGTCACATGCAATGTGAATCAGTTTTTCCATTTCTGCTACCTTACGGATTCTGAGAAGCCAATCTTTAAGGGTATTTGTCTGTGGGGAATTCCAGTAGATGGGGATGCACTGTTTCGCTGCATTGATCATGTGCATTGCTAGGGATTTGTGGTAGGAGTTGTGTGACAAGGGCGAATGATGGAGCAAGAATTGGGCTGGGGGAAGTGTAAAGTCGTAAGAGGTAACCTGGGAGGTTATGCCACACACTTCTCTCCAGAACGCTTGTAGTGGGGTGCAGGACCACCATATGGAGTAGCGTGCCCTTCTCTTGGTGGCATCTCCAGCAAATGTCTGGTGTGGACAGGTAAATTTTGTGTAAAAGGGATGGAGTGTGGTACCATCTGGATTGGACTTTGTATCCATTTTCCTGTGTAGTGACATTAGAAGAGCCCTTGTGTATATTTAGGAAAATTTGTTCTCAATTCTCGGATTAGAGCGTGATCGCGAGCTCTTTCTCCCAGTTTTACAGGCTGGGCTCTCATTGGCCTGTAGGTCCGCAAAAAAAAGGTTATGTGTAGAGGATATCAGGTGAGATTGGGGTGTCGTCTGAATGCATAGTCTTTCGAAGGGGGTAAGTCGTCGTGAACATTGAGTTTGAGATGTTGGGCAAGCAGAAGGTAGGTCCAGGTGGGAATGGGTGGTCTCTCCAGTCGGTTTGTGAGCTGGGAGGCTGAAAGGACTTTCCCATAATGAAAGAACTGATAGGTTCTAATTTGGTCTTGTGGTCAATGGTCCTTTAGGTAGTGTCGGTGCATACCTGGAGGAAATGCAGGGTTTAGTTTTACCGAGGTTAGAGGTCCAGGGACGGAGGATATAGTGGATTGGGAGCACAGTTTCCGAAAACAGTGCAAGGTAGGTCCTATCAGAGGATGGAGATGTATCTCGGTGGGGATATGACTTGGTATTGTCCAAGGCAGAGCATACAAAGGTAAGGTTGTAAAGGAAGCTTCTAAGGATACCCAGTCTTTATAAGGGGAGTGGACATTCCAGTCCACTATTCTGGTGAGGTGAGTAGCTGTTTGGTAATTGTGAAGATCTGGTAGGCCAATTCCTCCTAGTCATTTAGGTTTGGTGAGTTGTTTGAAGTTGATTCTAGCCCCAAGTTCTCCCCAGAGGAATCTGGAGCAGATGTGTTTAAATGTTTTGAAGAAGGATGGTGGAATTTGGATTGGGACCGTTTGCAGGATATAAAGCATTCTTGGTAGGGCGTTCATCTTTAGGACGGCCACTCTGTCAAACCATGAAAAGATTGGTTTGTTCCAGTGTTTGAGATCACAGGATAGTTTGTTTAAAAGAAGTATATCATTTTTCACATAAGGGTCAGGGAGTTTAGAGGGGAGTTGTATACCCAGGTACGTGATCGACCCAAGTTTCCAAAGGAATGGGAAGTTTTCTTTGCATTGATCTACTAGGCGTTGGGACAGGGATATATTAAGGGCAAAGGACTTTGAGAACTTAATTTTGAGGTTAGAGAGGGGCCTCTGACAGTTTATGTGTGCATGGACACATAGGCTAACATGGAGGGGCTTTTAGAGACAGTTAAAAAAAACGTCAAACGCCCCTAACAGCAGCTGTAAAAACCTCCTGTGCATAAGCCCTAATTAAACAAGCTGAAGTTAGAAGCTGATTGGTTACTATGTACAGCTGCACCAGCATAGGCGTGCGCAGCCTATTGCATTAGGGTGTGCACCCGAAAGCTCAAACACACATACATATTGTCAAAAGTATTGGGACACCTGCCTTTACACGCACATCAACTTTAATGCAGTTTTAGTCCATAGGGTTCAATATTGAGTTGGCTCCGCCCTTTGCAGCTATAAAAGTTTCAACTCTTCTAGGAAGGCTGTCCACAAGGTTTAGGAGTGTGTCTATGGGAATGTTTGACCATTCTTCTAGAAGGGCATTTGTGAGGTCAGGCACTGATGTTGGACGAGAAGGCCTGCCTCGTAGTCTCCACTCTAATTCATCCCAAAGGTGTTCTATAGGGTTAAGGTCAGGACTCTTTGCAGGTCAGTCAAGTTCCTTCACCCCAAACTCGCTCATCTGTGTCTTTATGGACCTTGCTTTGTGCACTGGTCCAAATCATTTGATGGAGGGGGTATTATGGTAGGGGGGGGTATTATGGTGGGGGGTTGTTTTTCAGGGGTTGGGCTTGGCCCCTTAGTTCCAGTAAAGGGAACTCTTAAGGCGTCAGCATACCAAGACATTTTGGACAATTTCATGCTCTCAACTTTGAGGGAACAGTTTGGGGATGGCCCCTTCCAACATGACTGCGCACCAGTGCACAAAGCAAGGTCCATAAAGACATGGACTTAGCAGGGGTGGTGGGAAATTAACTTCAAGTGCAATAATTCACATTATAACTGTAACTAAAACATGTACAATTAAGTGTAACACTCTAAAAAATAAAAAATACAAAGTGCTATAGGGGTGTGAACCTCCCAACTAAAAAGTTGTTGCACTCGAAGGTAATTTGTATTGCAATTATCTGTAGAGGGGTTTCCACCATCCCTGCTAAGGCAGCACTGATGGGCACTGATAGGCAGCACTGATGGGCACTAATAGGCTGCACTGATTGGCAGCGTTGATGGGCACTAATTGGTAGCACTGATGTGCACTGATAGCTGGCACTGATAGGCAGCACTGATTGGCACTAATGGGCACTGATTGGCACTGATAGGTGGCACTGATGGGCACTGATATGCATCACTGATGGGCTCTTATTGGTAGCACTTATGGGCACTGATAGGCTCTGATTCGCAGCACTGATTGGCAGCACTGATGGACACTGATTGGCACTGATAGGCAGCACTGATTGGAAGCACTGATGGGCACTGACTGGCAGCACTGATGGGCACTGGTAGGTGGCACTGATAGGCAGCACTGATGGGCACTAATTGTCAGCACTGATTGGCACTGATAGGCAGCACTGATGGGCACTGATATGCAGCACTGATGGGCACTGATATGCAGCACTAATGTGCACTGATTGACAGCACTGATGGGCAGCACTTATGGGCACTGATTGGCACTGATAGGCAGCACTGATAGGCAGCATTGGTTGGCACTGATTTACAGCATTGGTTGGCACTGATAGGCAGCATTGGTTGGCACTGATAGGCAGCACTGGTTTGCACTGATAGGCAGCACTGGTTGGCACTGATAGGCAGAATTGGTTGGCACTGATTAGCAGCACTGGCACAGATAGGCAGTACTGGTTGGCACTGATAGGCAGCATTGGTTGGCACTGATAAGCAGCACTGGCACTGATAGGCAGCATTGGTTGGCACTGATAGGCAGCACTGGTTTGCACTGATAGGCAGCACTGGTTTGCAATGGTTGGCACTGATAGGCAAAATTGGTTGGCACTGATAAGCAGCACTGGCACGGATAGGGAGTACTGGTTGGCACTGATAGGCAGCATTGGTTGGCACTGATTGACAGCATTGGTTGGCACTGATTGGCAGCATTGGTTGGCACTGATAGGCAGCATTGGTTGGCACTAATTGGCAGCACTGATGGGCACTGACTAGCAGCACTGATGGGCACTAATTGTCAGCACTGATTGGCACTCATAGGCAGCACTGATTGGCACTCATAGGCAGCACTGATTGGCACTGATAGGCGGCACTGATGGGCACTGATATGTAGCACTGATGGGCACTGATGGGCAGCACTGATGGGCAGCATTGGTTGGCACTGATGGGCAGCATTGGTTGGCACTGATTGACAGCATTGGTTGGCACTGATAGGCAGCATTGGTTGGCACTGATAAGCAGCACTGGCACAGATAGGCAGTACTGGTTGGCATTGATAGGCAACATTGGTTGGCACTGATAAGCAGCACTGGCACTGATAGGCAGCATTGGTTGGCACTGATAAGCAGCACTGGCACTGATAGGCAGCATTGGTTGGCACTGATAGGCGGCACTGGTTTGCACTGATAGGCAGCACTGGTTTACAATGGTTGGCACTGATAGGCAGAATTGGTTGGCACTGATAAGCAGCACTGGCACAGATAGGCAGTACTGGTTGGCACTGATAGGCAGCATTGGTTGGCACTGATTGGCAGCATTGGTTGGCACTGATTGGCAGCATTGGTTGGCACTGATAGACAGCATTGGTTGGCACTGATTGGCAGCATTGGTTGGCACTGATTGGCAGCATTGGTTGGCACTGATTGGCAGCATTGGTTTGCACTGATAGGCAGCATTGGTTGGCACTGATAGGCAGCATTGGTTGGCACTGATTGGCATCATTGGTTGGCACTGATTTGCATCATTGGTTGGCACTGATAGGCAGCATTGGGTGGCACAGATAGGAGAGAGGGGCAGTTTCACATTCAGGAGATCGTGAGAATTGCCAGAGCTGTTCAGTGTATGAAAGTGTCAGATAATGACACTGCATGCAGGGAGAGACACCAGCTGTTAAAAGTCAGCGGTGATGCTGGTGGTGGGCGGGACTGAACAGTTACCAAACACCAGC
The DNA here is from genome assembly GCA_037952925.1 of Lithobates clamitans. Lineage (NCBI taxonomy): Eukaryota > Metazoa > Chordata > Amphibia > Anura > Ranidae > Lithobates > Lithobates clamitans. The sequence goes on from JBBGZY010000285.1 coordinate 3,503,695, forward strand.
CAATAGGATGGGTCTGGGTGCGCCGCTACATTTCTCTGGCCCCACTCCCTCTCTGAAGCAGCCCAATCATTGGCTGGTGTTGGCGCTTGATCCCGCCCACCCCCGACATCACGGCTGAGTTGTGATGACTTACAACTCAGCCACGATGTCGGGAGTGGGCGGGACCAAGCGCTATAAACACCAGCCAATGTTTGAGCTGCTTCAGAGAGGGGGCGGGGCCACATAAATGTAGCGGCCCGCCCAGACCCCATCCCATTGGCTGGTGTTTGATGGCCGTTCTGTCCCGCCCACCCCCGACATCACCCCGACATTTTGACAGCTGGTGTCTCTCCCTACATGCAGTGTCATTATCTGACACTTTCATACACTGAACAGCTCTGGCAATTCTCACGATCTGCTGCCTGTGAAACTGTTTCACAGGCAGCGCGGGCCACACACTCTCTTAGATGCAGCATTTTGGGGCAAATCTCTGGACACAGCACGGGGTGATTAGGGTGTGCCCAGGCACACCCGGCACACCCCGTGCGCACGCCTATGTGCACCAGATTTTGTGTGCACTCGTTTTAGTACATCTCTGTGTGCCGGTAATCTAATGTAAGCACTGATGCTTGCGATTACATGTGCATGGAGGTCACATTCAGGAGAATATGTCCATGCACATGCATGCATGTAATATGGACAGCTGCAGCTGGGGCTCCCAGGTGCTGTAAATACAGACATATTTTTTGATGAATGGCTATATTTATGGACTGTGTGCATGAAGCCTAAAAGTGAACAAATATGAAAACATTAACCCCATATGTGTTTTTATTTTTCGGTTCCTTTTTTTGTTTGCAATATTTATTTTTCCTATGCATCAATTAAATTTTCCTATGCATCATATACTGTGAAAATATTAAATAATTTGCAAAGCAAAAAAGAAAAGAAAAGTGAGTTTTCCTTTTGTAATTGGATAACGACAGCAGCGCCATCTCCGATATATCATATATAATGATTTTTCTGTCCCACCAAAAAAGGAAGTCACACTGTACCCTCCACTGGTTTTTCCACTGACATATTTCAATCTCACGAATGCTGATGGTTATTTTCCAATTCTTTTGGTACGTTTAGTTTGACTTGTTCTCTAATTCTCAGAGGCTTATAAATATATGTATATTTTTAAACCAAAAGTGTGAAGCACCTAATTAATGAATCTGCCTTTGAACAGATGGCATGTTTTATTCATTGTGTACTTTTTTTTTTTTATATTCTGCCCCCGTTCTGTGTAAGAACTAGTAGAAATCTTTTTAATTAAACCCTTTTGAGTCTTAGTCGATGGGGTTAGTTTTTTAATGAGATGGAGAAGGGGTCACTTCACGATCATTACCTGCATAGGGTGATTTCAGTGATGTAATGAGACAGAACAATGAGAAAGCAACACTGGAAATGTGTGAAACAAGACAAACTGGTGAAGAGGAGGGTGAGATGTGAACAGATGGAACAGGGGGGAAAAAAAGCCAATGCTCAAAAAGAGATTGTTTCATTGAGAAACTGTTGTGTGTGAGTGCATGTGTGTCCTCTTAGTTATCCCCTTCTATCTTGAATTTTTTGCTATTTATGCCCCCATGTGTATGCCTTGTGTGTTAGAAGTCTATAAGCCTGCATTTTGCATCTAATTAAATTAAACATTTTCAACTTCCTTGTTGTGTACCAGTCACTGAAAGCTAATATCCTGATCTAAAATTTGACACTGACTAAATTAGACCCAAATATTCCTACCATAGCCTCCCTAGAAAAAAACAATCTCAAAATACATGCTATGAGATGTTATATTTAGTCACAGCAGAGATGAAGATGAAGCAATTAAAAACAACCTAAAGTCTTTAGTTTCAATAGCTATGTGAATGGTATTAGCTTTAGCTTTTTCCAAATTTTTTTACAAATACATATCTAAAAAGTGTGGAGTGCATTTGTATTCAGCCCCCTTTACTCTGATACCCCTAACTAAAATAAAGTGGAACCAATTGCCTTCAGAAGTCACCTAATTAGTAAATAGAGTCCACCTGTGTGTAATTTTTAATCTCAGCATAAATACAGCTGTTCTGTGAGACCCTCAGAAGTTTTCTAGAGAACCTTAGTGAACAAACAGCATCATGAAGGCCAAGGAACATACCAGACAGGTCAGGGATAACGTTGTGGTGAAGTTTAAAGCAGGGTTAGGTTATAAAAAAATATCCCAAGCTTTTAACATCTCACAGAGCACTGTTCAATCTATAATCAGAAAATGAAAAGAGTATGGCACAACTGCAAACCTACCAAGACATGGCCATCCACCTAAACTGACAGGCTAGGCAAGGAGAGCATTAATCAGAGAAGCAGCCAAGAGGCCCATGGTAACTTTGGAGGTGCTGCAGAGATCCACAGCTTAGGTGGGAGAATCTGTCCACAGGACAACTATTAGTCGTGCACTCCACAAATCTGGTCAGATGAGACCAAAATTAAATTTTTTGGCCTTAAAGCAAAACGCTATGTGTAGTGGAAAACTAACACTGCACATCACCCTGAACACACCATCCCCAACATGAAACATGGTGGTGGCAGCATTAATTTGTGGTGATGCTTTTCTTCAGCAGGGACAGGGAAGCTGGTCAGAATTGGTGGGAAGATGGATGGAGCAAAATACAGGGCAATCTTAGAAGAAAACCTGTTAGCGTCTGCAAAAGACTTTAGGCTGGGGCAGAGGTTCACCTTCCAGCAGGACAACTACACTAAACATACAGCCAGAGTTACAATGGAATGGTTTAGAATAGATCAAAGCATATTTATGTGTTAGAATGGCCCAGTCAAAGTCCAGACCTAAATACAATTGAAAATCTGTGGTAAGACATGAATTTTGCTGTTAACAGAAGCTTCCCATCCAATTTGACAGAACTTGAGCTATTTTGCAAAGAAGAATGGGCAAAAATGTCACTCTCTAGATGTGCAAAGCTGGTAGAGCAGTGTTTCTCAACTCCAGTCCTCAAGGCGCACCAACAGGTCATGTTTTCAGGATTTCCCTCAGATGAAATGGCTGTGGTAATTACTAAGGCAAAGAAACTGATCAAATCACCTGTGCAAAATAGTGGAAATCCTGAAAACATGACCTGTTGGTGCGCCTTGAGGACTGGAGTTGAGAAACACTGTGGTAGAGACATCACCAAAAAGGTTTGCTGCTGTAATTGGAGAGAAAGGTGGTTCTACAAAGTATTGACTCAGGGGGGCTGAATACAAATGCACGCCACATTTTTTAGCTATTTATTTGTAAAAAAAAATTTAAAACCATTTATCATTTTCCTTGCACTTCACAATTAGGGATGAGCTTCGAGTTCTCGTTGAACTCATGTTCGACTCGAACATCGGCTGTTCGCCAGTTCGCCGAAAATCGAACAATTTGGGGTGTTCGCGGCAAATTCGATAGCCGCGGAACACCCTTTAAAAGTCTATGGGAGAAATCGAAAGTGCTAATTTTAAAGGCTTATAAGCATTGTATTGTCATAAAAAGTGTTTGGGGACCTGGGTCCTACCCAAGGGGACATGGATCAATGCAAAAAAAGTTTTAAAAAAGGCATTTTTTTGGGGAGCAGTGATTTTAATAATGCTTAAAATGAAACAATAAAAGTGTAATATTCCTTTAAATTTTGTACCTGGGGGGTGTCTATAGTATGTCTGTAAAGGGGCGCATGTTTCCCGTGTTTATAACAGTCTGACAGCAAAATGACATTTCAAAGGAAATAAAGTCATTTAAAACTACTCACGGCTATTAATGAATTGTCGGTCCGACAATACACATAAAAGTTCATTGATAAAAATGGCATGGGATTTCCCCACAGGGGAACCCCGAAACAAAGTTTAAAAAAAAATGGCGTGGGGTCCCCCCAAAAATTCATACCAGACCCTTATCCGAGCACGCAACCTGGCAGGCCACAGGAAAAGAGGGGGGACGAGAGAGCGCCCCCCCTCCTGAACCGTATGGTGTGGATCTGGTATGGATTTTAAGGGGAACCCCATGCCAAAATGTAAAAAAAAATGGCGTGGGGTCCCCCCAAAAATTCATACCAGACCCTTATCCGAGCACGCAACCTGGCAGGCCACAGGAAAAGAGGGGGGACGAGAGAGCGCCCCCCCTCCTGAACCGTATGGTGTGGATCTGGTATGGATTTTAAGGGGAACCCCATGCCAAAATGTAAAAAAAAATGGCGTGGGGTCCCCCCAAAAATTCATACCAGACCCTTATCCGAGCACGCAACCTGGCAGGCCACAGGAAAAGAGGGGGGACGAGAGAGCGCCCCCCCCTCCTGAACCGTACCAGGCCACATGCCCTCAACATTGAGAGGGTGCTTTGGGGTAGCCCCCCAAAGCAGCTTGTCCCCATGTTGATGAGGACAAGGGCCTCATCCCCACAACCCTTGCTCGGTGGTTGTGGGGGTCTGCGGGCGGGGGGCTTATCGGAATCTGGAAGCCCCCTTTAACAAGGGGACCCCCAGATCCCGGCCACCCCCTGTGTGAAATGGTAAGGAGGTACAAAAGTACAAAAGCCACAAAAATGTTAAAAATGACAAGAGACAGTTTTTGACAATTCCTTTATTTAACCATTTCCCGCCCGGCCCATAGCAGATGACGGCCGGGCAGTGGTTCAGTTATCCTGACTGGGCATCATATGACGTCCAGCAGGATAACCTGCTGCCGTGCTCTCCGGCGGAGGCTCTTTAGCACGTGATCAGCTGTTTCTAATCATGGCTGATCACAATGTCAATAGGAAAAGCCATTGATCGGCTTTTCCTCACTCGCGTCTGACAGCCCCCCCTCAGATGACCACACAGGACCACCAGGGATCGCCACTAGGACCACCAGGGAGAGGAACAACATGTGGATGGCCAGGTATGTACCCCATGGCCATCCACATGTGCCCAATGTGCCCAGTCAGTGCCCAATCTGTGTCAATCAGTGCCAACAAATGGGCACTGATTGCCATCAGTATATTGCAGTGATGCCCAGCAATGCCACCCTTAGGGGCATAAGTGCCACCAATCAGTGTAATCAGTGCCACCCATCAGTGTCCATCGGTGCCACCTGTCAGTGCCCATCCATGCCCATCAGTGCCCATCCGTGCCACCTATCAGTGCCACCCATAAGTACCCATCAGTGCCACCCATAAGTACCCATCAATGCCACCTAGGAGTGCCCATCAGTGCCGCCTATGAGTGCCCATTGGTGCCACCTTTGAGTGCCCATCAGTGCCGCATACTAGTGCCACCTATCAGTGCCCATCAGTGCCACCTATCAGTGCCCATCAGTGCCGCCTATCAGTGCCCATCATCAGTGCCCGTCAGTGCCACCTCATCAGTGCAACCTCATTGGTGCCACCTCATCGGTGCCCATCAGTGCCACCTTATCAGTGCCTGTCAGTGCAGCCATATCAGTGCCTGTCATTGAAGAAGAAAACATACTTATTTACAAAAAATTTTACCAGAAACAAAGAAAAACTTGTTTTTTTCTAAATTTTCTGTCTTTTTTAATTTGTTGCGCAAAAAATAAAAACGCAGAGGTGATCAAATACCACCAAAAGAAAGCCCTATTTGTGGGAACAAAATGATAAAAAAATTGTTTGGGTACAGTGTAGCATGACCGCGCAATTGTCATTCAAAATGCGACACCGCTGAAAGCTGAAAGTTAGTCTGGGCGGGAAGGTGTCTAAGTGCCTGGTATTGAAGTGATTATAGTCTTCTTTTTTCCATATTCTTTCTTCTATCTGCTTTCTTCTATCTTCCTTTGGTTTCTTCCTCCATCTTCTTCTTCTTCTGGTTCTTCCTCCGGTGTTCTCGTCCGGCATCTTCCTCCGCGGCGTCTTCTTCCCTTCTTCTTCTTGGGCCGCTTCGCAACCATGAGGGGAGGCTCCCACTGTGTGACGCTTCTCGTCTTCTGACAGTTCTTAAATAACGGAGGGCGGGGCCACCCGGTGACTCCGCCCCCTCTGATGCACGGGGACTTGACGGGGACTTTCCTGTGGCATTCCCCGTGATGTCAGAGGGGGGACGGGGTCACCCGTTACGTAGCCCAATGACCCCGCCCTCTGTTATTTAAGAACCGTCAGAAGACGAGAAGCGTCACACAGCGGGAGCCTTCCATCATGGATGTGGAGCGGCCCGAGAAGAATAAGGGAAGAAGACTCTGCGGAGGAAGATGACGGACGAGAACACCGGAGGAAGAACCAGAAGAACCAGAAGAAGAAGAAGGTGGAGGAAGAAACCGAAGGAAGATAGAAGAAAGAAGATGGAAAAAAGAAGACTTTAAATAAAGGAATTGTCAAAAATTGTCTCTTGTCATTTTTAACATTTTTGACAGTTTTTTTGTGAAATGGTAATTATGTATCCCCTTACCATTTCACACGGGGGGGCCGGGATCTGGGGGTCCCCTTATTAAAGGGGGCTTCCAGATTCCAATAAGCCCCCCCGCCCGCAGACCCCCACAACCACCGGGCAAGGGTTGTGGGGATGAGGCCCTTGTCCCCATTAACATGGAGACAAGGTGCTTTGGGGGGCTACCCCAAAGCACCCTCCCAATGTTGAGTGCATGTGGCCTGGTACGGTTCAGGAGGGGGGGCGCTCTCTCGTCCCCCCTCTTTTCCTGCGGCCTGCCAGGTTGTGTGCTCGGATAAGGGTCTGGTGTGGATTTTTGGGGGGACCCCACGCCATTTTTTTAAAAAAATTTGGCACGGGGTTCCCCTTAAAATCCATACCAGACCTGAAGGGCCTGGTATGGAATTTAGGGGGATCCCCCACGCCATTTTTTTTTAAAATTTTGGTTTGGGGTTCCCCTGTGGGGAATTCCCATGCCGTTTTTATCAATGAACTTTTATGTATATTGTCGGCCCGACAATTCATTAATAGCCGCGAGTAGTTTTAAATGACTTTTTTTCCTTTGAAATGTCATTTTGCTGTCAGACTGTTCTAAACACAGGAAACATGCGCCCCTTTACAGGCATACTATAGAGGTATGAAAGGTACGAAATTTAAAGGAATATTACACTTTTATTGATTCACTTTAAGCATTATTAAAATCACTGCTCCCGAAAAAACGACCGTTTTTAAAACTTTTTTTTACAATGATCCATGTCCCCTAGGGCAGGATCCAGGTCCCTAAACACTTTTTTATGATAATAACTTGCATATAAGCCTTTAAAATTAGCACTTTTGATTATTCATGTTCGAGTCCATAGACTTTAACGGTGCTCGCGTGTTTTAACAAATTTTTTGCCTGTTCGCATGTTCTGGTGCGAACCGAACAGGGGGGTGTTCGGCTCATCCCTTTTCACAATTATGTGCCACTTTGTGTTGGTCTATCACATAAAATCCCTATAAAATACATTTATGTTTTTGGTTGTAACATGACAACATGTGGAAATGGTACTGTTTCAAAGCACTGTAGGGTGGCACAGTGGTGTAGTGGGTAGCACTCTCGCCTAGCAGTAAGAAGGGTCACTGGTTTGAATCCCAACCACGACACTACCTGCCTGGAGTTTGCATGTTCTCCCTGTGCCTGCGTGGGATTCCTCCGGGTACTCCAGTTTCCTCCCACACTCCAAAGACATGCTGGTAGGTTAATTGGATCCTGTCTAAATTGTCCCTAGTATGTATGAATGTGAGTTAGGGACCTTAGATTGTAAGCTCCTTGAGGGCAGGGACTGATGTGAATGTACAATGTATATGTAAAGCACTGCGTAAATTGACGGCGCTATATAAGTACCTGAAATAAATAAATAATAATAAAAAAAAAAATATATATATATATATATATATATATATATATATATATATATCATATTTCAGGTCACTATATGCAAGTGCATCTATACCTATAAGCCTTGACCTCTTTGCTTTGTCCCTTTGACATCGAAAGCTTCTATATGACCATGAGCATGTGTTTCCTTTGTAGGTCTATTTGATCACCATTTATAGATATCTATATATGCCAATTTGCTGTGGGGCATACGTTGGCCCTAATGGTGCTTCCTATTTCTATCTTCAAAAGGGATTGTTAGATCTATCCACTTTCACCATTATAACAATGAAAAATACTGAGGAACCCTAGTCCCTGTGTCCGCCCCCCCAGATGTTTACCGACACAAGTGACTATCCGCTATATTGCTTGTGAGTAGGTAAAGAGATATTATATGTAAACAATTTTGAGAAAAGGATTTCTTTGTATGTATAATACATGTATATGATTTTTTTTATTATTATATTCAGCAGCATATGATACTCTGTATGTTAGCCCTGAGGAAGCTACGCACTCAGCGAAACGGCTGACCAATGCATGAAATACACACACCTCCATCCTTTGAATTTAAAGCATGGTTAATAATAAGAGGTATATGTGTAATGGTCCCAAGTGGGACACACATCTTATTATGGCAATATTGTTTTTAATGAATTACTAACTTGTTGTGTGTGATTTTAAGAAAAATATTTGTACAATAAAGTTTTGATATTTTTTTTATATAAATTTGTCTCATGTGGGTGCCAGTAAAGTCCATTAGCAGCAGGACTAGTTCTTGCAACTTATTGTCAGGCTACTACTTACCAGACCGGCGAGTCCGCTCGGGCAGAAGGTAGGCTCCCTTACGCGTCCGACTCGTGGCCCCTGGTAGAGCAAACAGGAGGCACGAGAGTACGGAGTGGTATGAGAGTCTGTATGCACAGTCCAGATACTGCAGGGTTAACTGGTGAGAAGGCTGAAGCTGGCTGGAACACAGGCAACAAGACTTAGCAGGTATGTCAGGAAGCAGGCTGAGTAGACAACAGACAGGCAGCTGAAGTCCAATGGAACAGGCAAACGGATGGTCAGGAGGCAGGCCGGGTTCGGTAACAGACAGGCAGCAAAGGTACAGAGGAGCAGGCAAACGGATGGTCAAACAAGCAGAAGTCAGGTACAGGCAGAGTTCAAGGGGAGGTCCAGGAGACAAGGCTGGGTCGACAGGTAATCAGGAACAGTTCAGATACAGGGTCAGGCACTAGGACGGCAAGCTGTTGATCAGGCAGCACTGAACACAGAGGGACGCCGGCTTAAATGCACCTTTTGGCGCCAAACGACGTGCACGCGCGTGCACCAGCACACACAGGCGCGCACACCCGCCAACGCCCGCGCGCGCGCCCCCGCACACCAGCGTGCACAACTGGACGGCCCCCGGACACACACACCAGCACCGCGAGGAACGCGCACAGCGGGGTCCACAGGAACGCGCCCTGCCGCACACCGCCGCGAGCACCCTGCCCGCCGAGGTACGCTCTCTGACAGTGCCCCCTCCTCAAGGGCAGCCTCCGGATGCCCAGCTGGGCCAACCTGGTTGCGTGGGAGTCCTTGAAGGCTTGTAGCAATTCATCAGCATGGAGATTACTTTCAGGCTACCAAGAGTTATCCTCAGGTCCATACCCTTTCCATTTAATGAGGTACTGGATCTGATTCTGCCTCTTTCTACAATCCAAGATTGCCTCGATTTCGAATTCCTCCTCATTGTTGATCATAATAGGCTCAGGTGGCTTGGCCTTACGGTCAGAGAAGGAATCAGGAACAACTGGTTTCAACAATGATACATGAAAGACCGGGTGTATTCTAAGGGACTCCGGCAGATTAAGTTCATATGCGACATCATTTACTCTTCTTTTCACCTGAACAGGACCCATAAACTTAGGTCCCAATTTCTTGGAAGGACAAGCCATCTTTAGGTTACTTGTGGATAGCCACACTTGGTTACCAGGCTCAAGGATAAGTTCTCCACGTCTTTTCTTATCAAACATCCTCTTAAAAGATGCCTGGGACTGGGCCATGGTGTCCTGCAAGATCTTACAGTTATTAGAGAAGAACTCCATTGTTTCAGTCACTGCTGGCAGGGTACATTCCGGAAAAGAGCTGGGAAGGAAGGAGGGGTTGAATCCATAATTGGCAAAGAATGGAGTCTGGTTGATAGCTGAATGTAGGGAGTTGTTGTATGAAAATTCAGCGACTGGTAACAGGAACACCCAGTCATCTTGCGAAAACACAGAAAAGCAACGGAGGTATTGCTCCAGCGTCTGGTTAGTTCTTTCTGTCTGGCCGTTTGTCTGAGGGTGATAGGCCGAAGAAAATGCCAATTCAATTTCAAGAGCACCACACAGTGCCTTCCAGAACCGGGAGGTGAACTGGACACCACGATCTTACACAATATTAGTGGGTACCCCATGTAGTCTCACTATTTCTTTGACAAAGATCTTCGCCGTTTCTACGGCTGTGGGTGTACCCTTCATGGGGAGAAAGTGTGCCATCTTGGACAGTCTATCAATCACCACAAAGATGGTCGAGAAACCTTCAGATGGGGGTAGCTCCACGATGAAGTCCATCGAAATCATTCCCCAAGGCCTGTCGGGAATCGGTAAGGGTTTCAACAAACCCCAGGCCCTTGTGCGATTACTCTTATTCCGAGCACAAGTGTGGCAAGAGCCTACATAATTCTTACAATCCTCCAATAATTGTGGCCACCAAAAGGTGCATTGCACCAGTTCAGTCGTCTTCCGGGCCCCGAAATGACCTGCCAGCTTGTGGTCGTGGCACAATTCCAATACCGGCACTCTAAGTTTCTCAGGAACCAAGATCTTGCCTTCGTGCCAGAGCAACCCATCGCTTAAGCTGGTCCCAGTAGGTTGGGGAATTTCTGAGGAGGCTTGCCTTATTCTGGAAATTAAATCTCCCTGGAGAAGTAAGAAATTTCCCACCGGCAAGATAGTGTCTGGAGGAGCAATTTCCTTGGAATCATGAAACATTCGTGACAATGCATCTGGTTTCACATTTTTGGAGCCGGGTCTGTATGTGATGTGAAAGGAGAAGCGGGAGAAGAAGAGTGCCCATCTAGCCTGTCATGGTTTAAGTCTCTTGGCCGACCTTAGGTATTCCAAGTTCTTGTGATCAGTATAGATGAGAACAGGATGTACAGCACCCTCCAGAAGATAGCGCCACTCCTCCAGAGCCGCCTTGATGGCCAAGAGTTCCCGATCTCCCACATCATAATTCCTTTCTGACAACGAGAGTTTGCGGGAAAAGAATGCTACTGGGAACAAAAGGGCCTTGGGGCCCTGGCGCTGAGAGAGTACTGCCCCCACTGCGATCTCCGAAGCATCAACTTCCAGCACAAACGGTAGAGCAGGGTCAGGGTGTTTAAGGATAGAGGCAGATGTGAACAGTCCCTTTAATTTCTCGAAAGCTGATTGTGCCCTGGATGTCCAACAGAATCGGGATCCCTGTTTTGTAAGTTCCGTGATGGGAGCAATGATTTTAGAAAAGTCTTTAATGAATTTCCTATAAAAATTAGAAAATCCTACGAAGCGTTGGACCCCTTTCTTGTCTGTAGGTGCAGGCCAGTCCAGGATGGCGGACACCTTCTGTGGGTCCATCTTAATACCTTCTACAGAAATAATGAGTCCCAAAAATTGGATACTTTGAAGTTCGAATTCACATTTGTCAAGTTTAGCGCATAGGCCATGTTGCCTGAGCCGAGCAAGAACATTCCGGACGTGCCTGCGATGATCAGCCAAGGAAGAGGAAAAGATGAGAATGTCATCCAGGTAAACAATGACGTAGAGGTCCAAGAATTCTCTAAAGATGTCGTTCACAAAGTGTTGGAAAGTGGTTGGGGCATTACAAAGACCGAAGGGCATAACAAGGTACTCGAAATGCCCGAAACGAGTGCGAAAAGCGGTCTTCCACTCATCTCCCTCTCGGATGTGAATTAGATTATATGCACCGCGAAGATCCAATTTTGTGAAAATTCTGGCGGTGCCCAGCCTTTGGAATAACTCAGGTACCAGGGGAAGCGGGTAGCGATTCTTAATCGTTATCTTGTTTAATTCACGGTAATCGATGCATGGCCGAAGAGAATGGTCTTTCTTCTCTACAAAGAATAAACCAGCACCGGCCGGGGAAGTGGATGGGCGGATAAACTTCTTCTTCAAATTTTCATCTAGGTACTGCTTCAGGGTGCCCAGCTCCTGCTCAGTCAGTGGAAAGATCCGGCCGAAGGGTACCTCGGTTCCTGGTAGCAACTCTATAGGACAGTCGTAGGGCCTGTGTGGAGGTAATATCTCTGCACCTTTCTTGCTGAATACATCCGCGAAATCTTGGTAGGGCTCAGGAATGGCTTGAAGCAGGTTAACATCAGGATGTAAACAGAGAAGTTGGGTAACCTCACGGTCGACCCTTTGCAGACAATGTTGTTGACAGTATCCTGAGAGAAACTCAATACTACCAGTAGCCCAGTTGATTTGGGGGTTGTGAACCTGCAGCCATGGCATTCCGAGGATGACTGGGAAAAGGGGTGAGGAGATAGCATCCAAACAGGGATATTCCCGGTGCTGAGGGCCCATAATAGCTTCCAAGGGAACGGTTTCTTGAGTGACCGGACCGGAACGGAGGGCAGAGCCATCTGCAAGATGAACAGCCAGGCTTTGAGTTTTGGGTTGGAGAGGTATGTCATGTTGAGAAGCGAAGGTCCGATCGATAAAAAAACTGCAGGCTCCTGAGTCAATAATTACTGGAACTTGGATAGCCTTTCCGGGAAGCTGTAAAGTGACAGAGATAGTTAGATGTGCACCAGCAGTGGGTAAAATAGTGGCACAGGTACGAACAGCAGAGCGGCACTTACGCGTCTTCTTGGGGCAACTGCTGGCGTAGTGCCCAGGTTCTCCACAGTAGAGGCACAGGTTATGTGCCCGTCTGCGTAATTTCTCTTCTGGGGTCAAGGAGGGATGAAGCAGACCGAGCTGCATGGGTTCTGGTGCATCACTGGTCGGAACTGGTGGTGGAGCGGAAGATCTGCTGGGAGGACAGGGAACTTGTGGGAGCATCCAGGTGGGACGATAGGTACTGGTGGATCTTTCGGTGCGTCGTTCTCTCAACCTACGGTCAATTTGAATGGACAGGTTGATTAGTTCTTCCAGGGTCTGAGGTACCCCTACCCGTGCCAACTCATCCTTGAGAGGATCTGACAACCCCATCCTAAACTGGTGGCGCAGAGCAGCGTCATTCCACGCCGTGTCAGAGCTCCAGCGTCTGAACTCAACGGCGTAATCCTCCGCCGCTCGACGGCCTTGACGAAGGGAGTGTAAGGTGGCTTCAGCGGTGGCGGTTAGCTGGGGTCTTCATAAAGTTGAGACATAGCCTCGAAGAAAGCATCCAGGCTTTCCAAGACGACAGACTTGTGCTCCAAAAGTCGGTGGGCCCATGTTTGAGGTTCGCCAGATAACAAGGAGATAACGAAGCCTACCTTAGTGGCTTCCAAAGAGAATGTGCGTGGCTGAAGGGCAAAGTAGAGATTACATGCATTCCGGAAAGCACGATACCTACTTCGGTCTCCAAAAAATCTTTCTGGTACTGGTACCTTTGGCTCTGGAGGTAACATGACTACGGAGGGTGCTGAGGTTGCGGCTGCGGTCCCCTGGGGGCCGGGGGGTGCAGATAAGGCCTGTACACGCTCTTCCAGACTTGAATATCCCTCTTGTAGGCTTTTTACCGCTTGGGTTAGTCCCGCCAGATGCCTGCAGAGCTCATCCATGGGAGAAGCCCCCTGCCCGGACTCGGTCATGGCTGCCTGATACTGTCAGGCTACTACTTACCAGACCGGCGAGTCCGCTCGGGCAGAAGGTAGGCTCCCTTACGCGTCCGACTCGCGGCCCCTGGTAGAGCAAACAGGAGGCACGAGAGTACGGAGTGGTATGAGAGTCTGTATGCACAGTCCAGAAACTGCAGGGTTAACTGGTGAGAAGGCTGAAGCTGGCTGGAACACAGGCAACAAGACTGAGCAGGTATGTCAGGAAGCAGGCTGGGTAGATAACAGACAGGCAGCTGAAGTCCAATGGAACAGGCAAACGGATGGTCAGGAGGCAGGCCGGGTTCGGTAACAGACAGGCAGCAAAGGTACAGAGGAGCAGGCAAACGGATGGTCAAACAAGCAGAAGTCAGGTACAGGCAGAGTTCAAGGGGAGGTCCAGGAGACAAGGCCGGGTCGACAGGTAATCAGGAACAGATCAGATACAGGGTCAGGCACTAGGATGGCAAGCTGTTGATCAGGCAGCACTGAACACAGAGGGACGCCGGCTTAAATGCACCTTTTGGCGCCAAACGACGTGCACGCGCGCGCACCAGCACACACAGGCGCGCGCACCCGCCAACGCCCGCGCGCGCGCCCCCGCACACCAGCGTGCACAACTGGACGGCCCCCGGACACACACACCAGCACCTCGAGGAACGCGCACAGCGGGGTCCACAGGAACGCGTGCGCCAACGCGTGCCGACGCGCCCTGCCGCACACCGCCGCGAGCACCCTGCCCGCCGAGGTACGCACTCTGACACTTATACTTGTACTTGACAATGGGGATGCAGCACATGTAGAGGTCTCCTTTTTGTTCTATAAATAATAAGATTATTATGAGTTAAAAATTAAAAGTAAACTGATCAGAAAGCATAGCAACTCAAGCTGAATTGTTGGTAAAATAAAATAAATTTTCTTGTTAAGTGTTTGGAAGCTAAAATAGTATTAATCCCCATACCAATAATTTATTATGTTTCAGCTTACCAAATTTTAGTTGTAATGTCTGTATTTGTTTTCCTTTTTAGGCTTTCTTTCCTATATTTTCATATATTGATCCAGCCAGTAAGTTTGTTGTTTTTCAAGAGAATTAACTGTTCTGCAGTTAGGAGGTTAAGACAAACCATTTACCTCCGGTTCCGGCGCCGCATGGAGTGACTGCTCCTCTCCTTGGCTCCCGCAGCAGAACCTAAAACCGGCATAAAAAAACAGCCTAAGCCGCCCAAACCACCTCCAGCCCCCTCCGGGTAACCCCCCCCCCTGCAGATGGACCTATTTGTGGAGAAAACCAGCTCCCGCTCTCATATACGGCCCTGATGGCGCCGCCGGCCTGGCCGCAAATGGAGGCCCTGGTCTCAGCCTACATGGAGCCTCTAGCTGAAACACAGGCGGTGGACATGGAGGTAAGCAGCTGCTCGGCCTCCCATCCCACCTTACATGCCTCATCCTCACAGGCCTCATCCCCACCTGCCTCTGCTCCCCAGGCCACCTCTCCACACGCCTCCATTACACATCAATCAGGAGACAGCAGCACGGAGCGCATAGCGCAGGCTGTAGCAGCTCTCCTGTACCCCATGATAGCTGCTTCTGTGGAGAAGGCAGTAAACACAGGGAAACAAATCAAGGCCCAGCTAGGGGAACACTCCACCAGGCTGAACGATTTAGAGCATCGCCTATCTAGTGTGGAAGAGGAGTTGTATCAGACACAGGCCACGGAACAAGCGCAGGACAAGACCAACCAATATATCATCCAAAAATTGGACAATTTAGAGAATAGGTCCAGAAGGAGTAACCTGCATTTTGTGGGTATCCCAGAATAGCTTCAAACACCAGCTCTCTCTGATTTCTGCGCCAGGTGCATTCCTGAAGCCCTAGGTCTTTCCGGTCCCTGCACTGTGGAATGGGCCCACCGCATGGGGTCTTTTAACGCAAATCGCCCAGACCAATTATAGTCAAATACCTGAACTATTCTGATAAGGCCCTCATTCTACAAAAATTCAGACAAACCCGCTCCCTCCAAATTGACGGAATTAGGGTCCTGATATTTGCTGATTATTCAATCGAGGTCTCAAAAAAACGAAAAGCATTCCAACAGATCTGCTCAGAACTCTTTAAACAACAAATTAACTTTACATTGGTGTTTCCAGCCACCCTTCGTCTCAAGACCCCAAATGGAGAACAACTGTCTTTCCAAGACCCCTCTGACACAGAAGCCTTCATCCGGTCCTTGCATGCAGACCCGCATCCCCACACTCCATCGAAAGTCGCTCCATTCAATTGCTCCCTGGACCAAAGGAGCCCACGAAAAGACTCCCCTAAACGCTTTAGACCCTCGGCTCCGGATCAGCACCACCGTGTCACACCTCGCTGAAAGGGATATAATACCCCAGGTCTTTGCTACTCACTCCTTCAAGGCCGCATACAATGCAACACCTCAGGTTTGAACATATTTTTGTTTTTGCCTTTTTATCTCAAGGCTTCTCCTTTCCTCACTTTATTTTGTCACCAGCTCTATCTGTTGAAACCTCTATGTTTTGTTTCTAAGGTGACCAGATAATAACTACCATGCTTTATGTTTATACAGTCAGTTATAAATTTTCTTGATGTTATATATTGTTCTACCATGCCTTTCTTCCCCTCCTGGCCTCACTGTGTATCGTCCTTTATCTCCCCCTTTTTACATGACCAGAGGCAGCCACATAATCCCATCTCTCTAGAAATGGGCGCTCATAGGCCTCACTAGCAGGGTCCTGTAATGGGAGCTGACATACACAGTGACCCCATGCAGAAAAAAAAAGAGACGTTCACACAAATGTATGATTTGTTTTGTTTTCAGATTTCCCCCCACAACTCCTCCTTTCCCCCCCCTCCTACACCATGCACAACATCAGACTACCTCACACCACACGCCTACCAGGAGCACAGTATTCATCCTCCTAATACAGCAATTACCGCACACTATCACCTACACATTGATAGTTCTACAACCTCGGCCCAAATCCCCCTCACAACCCCTCCAATATGAAAGTAGTCTCTTGGAATGTAAAAGGCCTTAGATCCCCCAACAAAAGAATGAAAATCCTCAGACACCTCAAAAGACTTAAAACGGACATCGCCCTACTTCAGGAAACTCACCTACTGACCCCTGATTTCACCGTATGAAAAAGCTGTGGGTAGGCACAGTCTTAGGCTCGGATGCTATAGGACGCAAAGCAGAAGTTCTCCTACTCATTCACAAAAACCTCCCATGCACAGTCCTATCCATAAATACATACAGGCAGGGTGTCTTCTCTCAGCACATATCAAAAAAGGATCCAAGGACCTAGTAATCTCCAACGTTTACGCTCCCAATAATCCCCGCAAACAGTTCTATAGTGAACTTACTACCTAGCTTCTTAGCAATACTCACCTCCCACACTTAATCGGAGGAGATTTCAACGATGTCCTACACCAGACTGATGACAGGTCACCCCCCAAACACCCCAGGCCGGGACCCGCTCCCCTTACCCCCACTCATTTTGCATCCACCATGGATTCACTCCACCTCCAAGACCTATGGCGCCTCTCTCACCCAGTTGACAAAGAATTCACATTCTACTCTAACCCACATAATGTCCTTACTAGGATATACTACTTCTTTTGCTCTGATAACCTTATACCCATGTTATCCGGTGCAGACATTCATGATATCGCTATTTCCGACCACGCTCCAATCAAAGTATCGCTCGACAACTTGGACTTACCCCCCCATCCCAAAATCTGGCGTTTTCCCTCCTACCTGCATAACAACACTGACTTCCAGAAACTCGTGGAAAAATCTTGGTCCGAATATTCTACCACCAATGCACCCCACACCGACGATCCGAACCTCTTCTGGGATGCCGGTAAAGCATACCTCAGGGGTCGGATCATCTCCTATGCCACCTCCTTTAAATACACCATCCGCAACCTGACCCCCTCCAAGGCCCCTGGCCCTGACGGATTTACGAGCAAATTCTACAAAACCCTACAAAATACCACAGAACCCACGCTCCACAAGGTCTTCAATGCTACTTGGTCCAGTGGCACTTACCTTCCAACGGGGAATCAGGCCATTATTAAGTTACTCTCTAAGAAGGGTAAAGACCCTCTAGAACCAGGTTCATATAGACCTATCTCACTACTGAATCTGGATGTCAAAATCCTATCCAAGATCGTCGCCACTAGACTTGTGACCATCATCCCCTGTCTAATTCACTCCGCCCAATCTGGCTTCGTAAAGGGCAGAACTGCCACCCTGAATATTCATAAAGTTATGTTGGCCCTAGAGCATGCTAAATGTAACCCTAGCGGCAACTATGCCATCATTACGTTAGATGCGGAAAAAGCGTTTGATAATGTTAGCTTCGAATGGCTCTCACTGGCCTTGTCAAAAATGGGATTCACAGGACCCTTCTACCATCTTATCGACACTATGTACACTGCCCCTACAGCTAGCTTGTGGCAGCAGGCCTACTCTCAGACGACTTCCGCCTCCACAAGGGTACACGACAAGGCTGCCCCTTATCCCCGATCCTCTTTAATATCGCATTAGAACCCTTATCCAGATACCTGACCCAATCAGCCCCCTTACATGGCATTAAAATTGGCAAACATGACCTACACACCTCCCTCTTTGCGGACGATATCCTTATATTCTCAGCTAACCCCTCCTCTGACATGTCCACTATCAAAAAGATATTCGACGAGTTTAAATCATGCTCGGGCCTCCACATCAATTATAGTAAAAGCGAAATCCTTCCCATAGGTACTCTTTCCACCCCCCCCGGGCTCACCACTCCATCTTTTCAGTAGCCAAGTCCCACATTACCTACCCGGGAATCCGAATAGGGAAACTGCCCTCCTCGTTTTACCACCTCAATTACCCTCCACTGATCACAAAAGTATCTCAGGAATTAACTAACTGGATGGATTCTGCAACACAAAGATGTCAAACTTCTTAATTCAGTCATCTCAAAATTCTTATGGCAGAACAAAATACCTTGTATAGCCTTAAATAAATGATATCTTCATAGGGGGTATCAGTCTCCCATATGTTAGAACTTATAACTTGGCATGTTTATTGAGAACTAGTCTAGACTGGATAGTTCAATCCTCCCGTTATTCCAATTACCTTATGGAATCCAAAATGGCCCACCCATACTCCTTGGTGGTCCTTCTCCACTGCAAATGGAAATCAATTCCCCCTCCCTACCAACACAACCTCCTACTGAGGGACACAGCTGTCGCCTGGATAGAAGCCAGGAAAATTCTCAAGCTCTCGCCTGTCATGTATATACACCTACCAATACAAGGCAACTCCAGCTTCCCCCCTGATCTGGAATACAAACCCTTCACCGTCTGGCAAGAAAAAGGCCTCATAAAATTCTCTTCCTTATGCAACACGGACACAGGGCGACCTTTACCCTTTTCAACCATAGCTGTAACCTTTTCGCTTCCCCAAACCCATGCCTTTTATTTTAGACAATGCATCAGCTTCTTAAATTACGCCTGCAAGAGAGGACCATAAAAGATTCAAACCAAACATAATGGACCAAATGATCCTAGATGGCTCCTACAAAATATCAGACATCTATAAACCTCTTCCACGGGAATCCACTCCCCCCTTGACATCATCATCTGTGGCTAACTGGGGCAAAGACTTTCCAGATCCGGACCTTGTAGTCAAAATTCTGCAAGGTTTCAACAAGGTACATCAATTAACTCCCAATGAAATATGGAGAGAATCTAAAGATCACCCATCGATTCCACATACCCTTCTTGTCTTCCAAAATGGATCAGAGCAAAGCTTCCTGCCCCCTCTGCCACCAACTGAGGCCGTCCCTAACCCATCGCTTCTGGACATGCTCATACATCTCCACCTTTTGGGATCAGGTCCTATCCTACATTTTTTAAGTTACCCTACTAAAGCTACCTAAGGACCCACTGCTTCTTATCTTCGGTCACTGGGACTCCCAACTTTTGCCATGGTCCCAAACTACAAATTTAAATACCTCTGGAAACTCCAATGGAATCTCCTCCTGGGCCCTGATCTGTATCCTCATTGCACAGAGAACTATTCTCAAAAACTGGACTACACCGCATTGTCCTTCTATCACCCAAATCAAATGAGAGCTCCTTCTCCTGTTTACCAAGGATCAACTCAACACAGACTTCAAACAGGATAAATCCAGAGCCTGCTTCTATTCCAAGTGGCAAACCTTCATGCTCTCAACTCTCCCTCCAGGAGAATTAGCCATCTTTGATGAATTCTCGTTCTCATATTATGAACCCTTACTGTTAAACCCAGAGGACCCGGACCCCCCCACCGGAAAACACACAACTAGTGATCCTTAGCTCTAAATGGACACAACCTATACCTAAAGCCCCCTCATAAGTTTCTCTTCCAATGGATCCTCTCTCTATCTACAAACGTTGTGCGGAATCATACTCCAAACTGTTTCAGCTTCAGCCATGGTGCCCCCCCCTCCTTCCCCTTCACAAAAGGACTTTTTTTACATTATCCATCCCTCCCGCCTTCCATCCTTGCACCCTACTTCCCCTCCCGCCTTTGTTGTTTTCTTTTGCATCATCTTGAAAACATAGGGAATTCTTGTAGACTGATCCTTCCAGTTATCTCTATTTGTTGTTAACTCCTGCCCAGGTGTGTAAGTTTATTTGCTTATCTGTTTGAGCTATCTCATCCTGGAATGTGTGTCTACAATCCCTGGATTACCTTGTCTATCAAAATCCATTCTGAAAAATGTTCTTACAAATGTTGTTATCAATATGTACGGCTTTTCTATAAGTCCCAATAAAAACTTTTAGAAAAAAAAAAAGACAAACCATTTAACACCCACAGGGGTGCTCACAATGGTCAGCTTTTGCTTATTTATATAAAACTTTTTATCTCAAAATTTTTTTTAAAAACCTGCTG
This sequence comes from Lithobates clamitans, assembly GCA_037952925.1. Classification (NCBI taxonomy): domain Eukaryota; kingdom Metazoa; phylum Chordata; class Amphibia; order Anura; family Ranidae; genus Lithobates; species Lithobates clamitans. Next base: position 3,524,277 of record JBBGZY010000285.1, read on the forward strand.
TAACTGCTTGTGTAACTGCAGTGTGAGTTGGATCCTGGCTTAATTTTGGTATTGTATTTCAATCTGCTAGTACATCTAATACTCCTCTTCCCCCCAGACTGACAATGCTGCTGTCCAAATATGCCCACTGTGCTCCTTCCACCAAAGCCAGGGGGCACTCAAATAAAGGAGGTGTGTTCCTGGTCAGATCAGCAGTTGAACGAACACAGGAGGAATGAAGCCTAGAAAAAACAGCAGTAAGTCCCCAATCACACTGGTGAGACATATCATGTTGTTTGATAGTTTCAAATCGCATGACAAGTCACACCCTATTGTCTGCAATGGAAGTGGTCAAATCGGTGTGATTTGAACTCTATCTGAGTCGCAACAATTTTGAAAGTAGTTCTTGCACTACTTTTTGCAAGTTCAGGTGTGACTTGCATAGGCATCTGTGCATGAAGTCGCACAGATGTCTTCCAAGTCGCACCTGAACTGAATTTCAAGTGAAGTTACACGATTTTAAAGCCGCATTCAGTGTGACCGAGGGCTAATGCAGCCACCACATCTAAGGGTTGGTAAGCTGCAATATATTACATTTTTGGTTTTGAGTATAATAAAGCTTAAGCAATGTGTAAGTGTAACATTTACGGGTGTTTATTAAATTTCACAGAGATCACAGTTACTCCCCTGTAAACTTTGCATGTTGTTTTACCTAAAATGGAACAATAAAAATGAAAAATGTCCTTTAAATATAGTTCCTGGAGGACCCCTTAGTCTGCCTGTAAAGTGGCGCATAAGTGGCATGTATAGAACCTACTGCAGCAAATATGACATTTCTAAAGAAAAAAAAAAGTAAAATCATATTTAAATTGACACGTGGTTGAAATTGCTATTTAAACAAAAATGAAGAAAAAAATGAATTGGACTCCCCCCAGTCCCTACCAGGCCCTTCGGGTCTTGTATGGATTTTAAGGGGAACCCCATGCCACATTTTTTTTTAATAGGCGTAGGGTCCCCCCCAAGATCCATACTAGACCCTTATCTGAGCATGCAGCCTGGGAGGCCAAGAAAGGGAGGGATGAGCGAGAGCCCCCCACACCTGAACCATACCAGGCCACATGCCCTCAATATGGGGGGGTGCTTTAAGGTAGGGCTCCAAAGCATCTTGTCCCCATGTTGAGGGCATGTGGCCTGGTTATTTTTGGGGCCCCCCAGATCCCATCCCCATGTGAATGAGTAGAGGTACATCGTACCCCTAATCATTCACAAAAAAAAACACTAGGCACGTTTTTAAAAAAAATAAAAAACTAATGTGGGGGTCTGCGGGCAGGGAGAATCTGAAAGACCCCTTTAACAAGGGGCACCCCATATCCTGACCTCTTCCATGTGAATGAGTAGGGGTACATTGCACCCTACTCATTCACCAAAAAAAGGTCAAAAATAAATAGAAACACTAGACAAGTTTTTGACAAGTCCTTCATTAAAAAAAGAAAAAAAAAAGAAAACCAATGTCCCCCCCGATGTAGATCCATCATCAGTCACGACGCCTGCCACAACGCCAGACCCAAAAAAGAAAAAAAATCTCTGCCCCTGACTAAGGCTGACCACCGAATGCCTCCTCCATCAGGTGACAGTTCTTAAATAGGTAAGGGGCGGGGATACCCGGTGACATCACTGAGTGGCCGCACCCCTTGTGACATCACCAACCCAGCATGTACCAGTCAGTGACATCAGAAGGGGCAGGGTCACCAGGTGACATCGCCAGGTGGCCCGCCCATTACCTATTTAAGAACTGTCACCTGGCGGAGTAGGCATTCGGTGGCCAGCCTTCGTCACAGGCGGTGCTTTTTTTTGGGGTCTGGCGGTGTGGCAAGCGGCATTATTGACAGTAGATCTACATTGAAGGGACATTGTTTTTTTTTAATAAAGCACTTGTCAAAAACTTGTCTAGTGTTTTTATTTATTTTTGTCACCTTTTTTTAGTGAATGAGTAGGGGTAAAAGGTACCTCTACTTGTTCACATGGGGGGCAGTATCTGGGGTCCCCCTTGTTAAAGGGGGCTTCCAGATACCTATAAGCCCCCTGCCCGCAGACCCCCACAACCACCGTCTAGATTTGTCAGGAAGAGGCCCTTGTCTCCATCAACATGGGGACAAGGTGCTTTGGGGTGGGAGGACAGCCCCCCTGCCCCAAAGCCCCCAACTCCCTATGTTGAGGGCATGTGGCCTGGTATGGTTCGGGGGAGGATGAGGGGCTGGTATGGAATTTGGGGTTTAGCCCACCACATTTTTTTTATATTTCCTGCCAGCAATTGAAACCGCGAGTCAATTGAAATGTGATTTGACTATTTCTTTATTTAGAAACTTAATTTTTGCTGCAGCATGTTCTATATATGGTTTAGATGTGCCACTTTGCAGGCAAACTAAGGAGCACTATATTTAAAGGAACTTTTCATTTTTATTGTTTCACTTTTAGCATCATTAAAATCACTGCTCTTTTTTGACAACCTACATATGGCTCAAGAAGTCCCCAAGGTTCTCACAAGAGACAAATCCAGTTCCTACTCTGGTACCTGGACTCCACCCACACAAATTTCACAGGCCTATATACAGTGGATATAAAAATTCTACACACCCCTGTTAAAATGTCAGGTTTCTGTGATATATACTATATAAACTTTTTCCACCTTTAATGTGACATATTAACTGTACAACTCAGTTGAACAACAAACTGAAATCTTTTAGGTGGAGGGAAGTAAAATTAAAAAAACTAAAATAATATGGTTGCATAAGTGTGCACACCCTTAAACTAATACTTTGTTGAAACACCTTTTGATTTTATTAAAGCACTCAGTATTACTGGGTATGAGTCTATCAGCATGGCACATCTTGACTTGGCAATATTTAGCCACTCTTCTTTGCAAAAATACTCCAAATCTCCCAGATTGCAAGGGCATCTCCTGTGCACAGCCCTCTTCAGATCGCCCCATAGATTTCCAATCGAATTCAGGTCTGGGCTTTAATATTCTTCTGGTGAATCCATTCCTTTGTTGATTTGGATGTATGCTTTGGGTCATTGTCATGCTGAAAGATGAAGTTCCTCATCATATTCAGGTTTCTAGCAGAAGCCTGAAGGTTTTGTGCCAATATTGACTGGTATTTGGAACTGTTCATAATTCCCTCTACCTTGACTAAGGCCCCTGTTCTAGCTGAAGAAAAACAGCCCCAAAGTATGATGCTGGCACCACCATACTTCATGGTGGGTATGGTGTTCTTTTGGTGATGTGCAGTGTTGTTTTTGCACCAAACATATCTATTGAAATTATGGCCAAAAAGTTCAACCTTGGTTTTATCAGACCATAACACATTTTCCCACATGCTTTTGGGAGACTCCAGATGTGTTTTGCAAAATTTAGCCGGGCCTGGATGTTTTTCTTCATAAGAAAAGGCTTCCGTCTTGTCACTCTACCCCATAGCCCAGACATATGAAGAATCCGGGAGATTATTGTCACATGTTCCACACAGCTAGTACTTGCCAGAGATTCCTGCAGCTCCTTTAATGTTGCTGTAGGCCTCTTGGCAGCTTCCCTGACCAGTTTTCTTCTGGTCTTTTCATCAATTTTGGAGGGACGTCCAGTTCTCGGTAATGTCACTGCTGTGCCATATTTTCTCCACTTGATGATGACTGTCTTCACTGTGTTCCATGGTATATCTAATGCCTTGGAAATTCTTTTTTACCCTTCTCCTGACTGATCCCTTTTTAACAATGAGATCCCTCTGATGCTTTGGAAGCTCTCTGTGGACCATGGCTTTTGCTGTAGGATGCGACTAAGAAAATGTCAGGAAAAACTTAATGGAACAGCTGAACTTTATTTAGGGTTAATCAGAGGCACTTTAAATGATGGGAGGCATGTACTGACTCCTATTTAACATTAGTTTGAATGTGATTGCTTAATTCCCGAACACAGCCACATCCCCAGTTATAAGAGGGTGAGCACACTTATGCAACCACATTATTTTAGATGTATTTTTCCTATCCCCGCCTAAAAGATTTGTTTTTCAAATGAGTTGTACAGTTTATAGGTTACATTAAAGGTGGAAAAAGTTCTAAAATGATTTATCTTTGTATCATTTTTTTTTACATTGCAGAAACCTGACATTTTAACAGGGGTGTGTAGACTTGTATCGACTGTAAAAGGGAACCTGCTAGTGGCCACACAAGGGATTAAAAGAGGGCTTCTTACAGTAACCCATTCCTACAAGTTTGTCTATCCTAATGTTATAGGAGGTCAGAATATCGGTAAAATGACTTTGCTGGACACAGGACTCAATTATGGGAGATTTATTCCACTTTTGGCCAAAAGTGGACATGCCTGACCCGACTCATGTCTGGATGTTAAGTGTCCAAAATACAGCTCATACAGTGTATATATAATTTCAGCATATAGCTTCACAAGTGAACAGGCGGTACGTTTCTGTTATACAAACATCTAACCTTTTAAAACAGCCAACCTACTCTTATTGATGCAAAGCAATTTAGCAAAGCGAATTCTTTGTATTCTTTGTAAAGTTTGCAGGTCTTGCACTTGTGGTTTCCTTATCTATCTTGTTAATCAGCTAAACATACTCTAGCTACAGGAAGGTGAGCGTCAGTGTGGTGAGCACAGATGTTTATTCTAAGGGGGGGGGGGTGAATTCAGTGTTTAACCATAGCCTGTCACAAATGATCTTAACATAAATGTACAGAAATGATTTCTTAGCTGAAACTCTAGATCAGTCTTACTGCACACATAACTATGGCCACATAAACTGACCCTCATTGCCACTTCACTAACTCTGTTCACAGGAGGGGTGTATCTTTATTTTGTTTGTGTAGTCTAATCTCTCCGCTAGAAGGTCTATTTTAATATTTCGAATATACCTGATTAAAAAGAAAAACAAAATGGAAATTTTCAACACTAAACATGTAAAGCATATAAAGAGAATGCCTACAAAAAACACTATACATTGCATTATACTATAACAGTATAATCTTCACTTGAATACGGTATGTGCATTGCTATTCCTGTGTGTGTTATTTTCTAATGTTCAGAAAATATTCAGTGAACCAACCGCTCTCCCAGTCTAAGTCTTTGACCATGCCCAGAGCTACGACCCATAATGGTTATTGCCCATTCTCATTAAGCTGAACATTCTGAAAACTTCAGTTGCAAAAATAAATTGCTGATTCAAGTAGGTTGCATTCCAGCCCTTTTATTTTCTAAACTTCCCTATGCTTACATGTGTCTGGCCCTAGAATCACTGGCTGTGCTCTATTTTATTTTATTTTTTTGTTCACAGAGGTCACTGTAATAAATCTCTGAAGATTTGCCGCTTTGCAGCTTTTATGAAGTGGAATCCCATGAAAGTAAAATGAGCTCTGGAATGCCAGTTTTGAACTTATTTCCTTTTTATCTTTCTTAAACAGTATTTTTCAGGAGGTACGAAGCTTTACCAACTGGATATGGGCCACCTCTCTCTACCTATTGGAACTGATGTGGTGTTCAACTTCAAAAAAACATTTTTATATGACCTGTAAAATTATTTACTTACAGCGTAATATTTTAACAGAGAATTTATGGCATACTCTCAAGTAATGCTTTCACTTGCAGCTGTCAAGTAAAATGGAAAACTCTACTACGGAAAAAGTCTTACTAGTAATATTTACTTCCTGACAGCAAAATGATTGGTTGATATAACATCCACCTTTGTTTTCTTTTTGTACTTTTTTGCTCAAACTGTATTTTTATTATAGGTTTTCAATATCATGAAGCAACATACAACAGTACAATGCGTGATTTCATAAAAGAACATTTCCAGACATATCATTTTTATGATTCATTATGGCCATGCAATGTTGCTTTCCAAAAAAATTAAAACTCTTCCTTTTTGAATTGGAGAAGTTACCTAAGCTCAAAAAATTGCATATTCTTTGCTAAGCCAAAGCAGGTATTTAGTTGAATACTTATATTATAGGAGGATAAGGCAAACATAAATGATTTCATACACAGAGAATTGGAAGGCTGTAGTTATGGTTCTGCTTCAGCTAAATGTTTTTCTTTATTTAATTTTTTGGTTTGCGATAGAGTGAATAAGAGTCTACACTTCTGTTGAATTTGCAAGACTGTCCCCATTGTGGAGATTTCCCCTCACTTCCTGCCCCAGAGGCACCAAGACAAGACATGAAATGGGTGTCACTGGAACAGGAAGACAAACAGAACAATAGATAAAAGATGTTCTAGCCCCATCCCCACTCCTACTGCTAAATAAATGTGCTTTTGTTGCTGTCTCTGTCTCAGTGAAATATACCATAGGTGCTGTAGGTGTGAACCAATAATATCACCAAGAAAGACACACATTTTTTTCAATGTGATAGTTCATTCAAAATAAAAGCTATTATTGTATAATGTATCATTATGTTCTTTTACTTTGCAAGGGAGTTTTCACTTTGCAAGGGAATTTTCAATTAACCTAGGTGAGGTCATAAGGTGGAGCTCTGTTAACTTCCAATATCCAATCATGTGCAAACAAAACATTTTGTTCTTTATCTCATTTCCTTGCACATGATTGGGTCATCTTTGCAAAGTGAATTTTCTCCACCTTCAGGCATGAAATGATTGGTAAGGTGGATAAGTCTAGAAGCAACATTCATGATAGACTGAAAAGAATATAGGCTGTGTACAGGAAGGCCCATCAAAAGTGAGTTGTAATAGTTGAGACAAGATATAACCAGGGAGTGAATAAGCAGCTTTGTGATGTTGTTTGTGAATCTGGACAGTGATTAGATGTGGGGCATAAAAGAGAGGTCAGATTCCAGTATTATACCTAGCACCCTGACATAAATGGAGGGACTGATTTTTGATGGGGTTAGTTGAGGGGTAGATACATAGATTTGGGTGTTGTCAGGGGTAAATATGCTACTGGAACCAGTGGAAGGTAATGAACTGACCCAGGGCAGAGGTGTGGATGAAGAATAAAAGGGGTCTGATGACAGAGTCCAGAGGGACCTGTATGGATAGTGGAGAAAGAGGAAGAAATAGAGTTTTAGATGACAGTGAAGGTGAGCTGAGATAGGTAGGAGGAGAGCTAGGACGGAGCAGAATCTTGGAGTACAAAAAGAGTGGATTTTATCAAAGACAACTGAAGTGTCTAAGCATATGAATACAGAGAAGTGACCACTGATTTTGCCGTAGGTTTATATTAGGAAGGCAGTTTTGGAGAAATGCTACAGGCAGAAGCCGAACTGCAAGGGGTCAAAAAGGTTGCTGCAGGGCAAATGGTTGTAAACAAGGCATTCAGAAAGTTTTGAAGTGAATGGGAGGAAAGAGATTAGTCTAACTTTGTTTAAACTAGTAGGTGACTGTGAAGGAATTAGGAATGGTAGTGACCAATGGTTGTTTTTAGAGGGGTGGCAAAGATGTCACCTGAGAGGGAAAAACTGAATATGTGAATTAGAGAGCATAGATTAAAGCAAAAGTGATCTTAGTAATTGTGAGGAAACAGGGAACAGTGGGCTACTGGTTATGCAAACCTCTGAATTGTTTTTAGGGTCTTCCTCTGTGGTAACAGGGTCAAAAGAAAAGTGTATCAAACATGGTGGTATAATGGTTTGTTAGATGGAGGAGGTTTTCAGATAGAGGGTATCTTACTGTGAATGGCATCAACCCTGTATTTGAAATGACTGGCAAACTCCTGAACCCTAACAGCATTAGTGAGATGAGACAGTGAGGACAATGTAGAGTTTTAAAGAAAGGAATTTAGCTTTATACTACAGTTGTTCCAGAACAGAGCAATGTCTCTTGGGGCTTCTGGTGTCAAGACTGTTACAGACAGGGCCTAATTCTGCATGTGGTGATGGGAGCAAGTGTTCATGGAGGAGAAGTGTGAGCTGCTGTAAACATTGGTGGCATAGCCAGGGTAGGATAGGGGTGAGATTTTGTTGTAGATGTAATCAGTAGCAGAAGAGAGAGTACAGGGAGAGCATGAAAATTACAAAGCTGTGATCAGAGAGAGGAAAATGAATATTAGAAAGGTTGCAAGAAGGGCAGAGGTGAGAATACAATGTCAATGGTGTTGCCATCAGAATAGGTAGAAGTGTGCATTGATTGCCTTAGATGTAAAGAAGAGACACGTTTAAGATGTTGACAGGTTGCTGGACTGTTAACATTGACTCTAGCATTAAAGTCACAGGAGAATGATAGTGGGTATTTCAGAGGAGAAAGTGACACTGGTCCAGGAGGACAATAAATCACAGCAGTCCTCATGGAGTGTGAGTGCTGCGGCTAATACCAGCATAAGGAGAGTGTTGGTTGTGGGGTTGAAAGTTAGATGATAAAGGGCCAGGATTAGGAGAGATATCCCTAGTAGGTAGGGTGAAGTATGTAGGATGAAGGGGAGATATAAATAAAGACACATGCCCCAGTTCTCAAGTATTACAACATTGTGCATGTTTAGAAAGAGCAGGAGGCCATGAGTGCAATAATAGGAAGAGGGATGTGTGCGGGAGATAGTACCAAAAGGCATTTTTGGCAATAGCGCCTACGCCTGCTCCTCCCTTTTGCCATCCCCATGAGTTTAACTGAATTTAAACTCAGGTGTGGTGGGAGGTGTTTATCAATAAATCAATCAGAGGTAATAAAAGGCTTATGGCTTTTAGTGAAATTTTTGCACACTAAACAGAAAGTAGGACAGAACAAAGACATTAAAGCAGAACTAAACTTCCTAAAGAAAGTTTGTTCTACTTTAACACTCCACCTCTGGAAGCAGAATTGCAGGATTTTAAAAAAAATTTTTTTTAAACTGTTCTAGTTTTCAGCCCTGTCTCTGCGGCCATTCCTGCCTAGGCCAGAACCTAGTTCCGCAGCCTCCTGGGATACCTACATCACATTGCACAAGAATTTACAGGCTCAGCACACAGACCAACCAGGGGGTGGGCTGGGGGTGGGTGTGCCTGTGTGCCATCGGAGCTGGCTGCCTACAGCCAGCTAGAGAGGACCAAGATGGTAGTTCAGGACCTGCTGTGTCACACCTGGACAGAGGATCACAGCAGTACAACACTGGATTCGCTGTGCTGGTCAGTATGTGCTTTGTGCACTACAGGTAAGTGGATAAAAAACATGGTGGTGGGAGTTTATTACCAATTTAAGATAACATAAGTTCTTAGATTAAGGCTCAAGGAAGGTAGGTCTGTGTCAATAAAGACAAGTTTTGCAGTGGTTACAATAAACAATAGCAAGGTAGATGTAGTTTGATTCACAGACATCAAACAAATATAGGGGACATTTTTGAAAGATGGTTACCCTAGGCCAGGGGTGTCAAACTGGCCTGGTGTCAAAGTCCCATCATGCCTTTGCCTGTGGAAGTCATGCTTGTAACTGTCAGCCTTGCAATGCCTCATGGGACTTGTAGTTCTGCAACAGCTGGAGGGCTGCCAGTTTGACACCTGTGCCCTAGGAAATAGCAAGGCAGGTTTCATTCATTCATACACAGCAAATACATGTTTGACATTTTATTGAAAGATGGTTACCATAGGCAATTGCAAGGCATATGTGGTTCCATGCATACAAAGCTAACACACAATGGAGACATTATTGAAAGATGGCTACTGTGGGAGGTTGGGAAACCCTTGTTTCAGCTCCCCATGCACCTCCTATGTCTAAGTCACCCTGCGTCTCTAATAGGGGCACAGGGTGACCGAGAAATCCAGTCTGATCTGTACTAATCTGACTCACTGTACAACCACACTTGAATGTTGTGAATATATATATATATATATATATATATATATATATATATATATATATATATATATAATTGTTTCTTTTTTTTGTGTACTCTTCGCTGGGTTGTTTGGGGTGTGGCTGTATTCCATTGTCCTATTGTTTCTGTCTCCATTGGATATTATGGGATGTGAAAGTGTGTTTGCTGTGATTGGTCAGTCTACCCTGCCCGGACTGCAAAAGGGGGGGGGATTGTCCTGAGTATTACCTGTGTACCTGTGTTTTCAATAAACAGTTCATGTTGAGCATCCAAAGGAGTATTGCCTTGTTGGAGTTGAAAGTGGTTGGAATATCTGATACCTATATTCAGACTGGGAGGAAGCAATATATGACAAAAGCACTCAAGCGGAGTGTGGGGCGCTTCGTTAAAGCTACTATAGGCAGTAGCAAGGCAGATTATGTTCCATTTACACACAGCAAATACATATTGTTATTGAAAGATGGCTACCATAGGCAATAGCAAAGCAAGGCAGATGTAGATTCATTCCTAGATACAAACAAATTTGGAGATGTTAATGAAAAAAGTTACCTCTGGGAGTGGCGCAGAGAGGACATGATGAGAAATCATGGGAGGATGATGAGATGTGTTTAAAGTGCTATACACCCCTGTAGGTATTTATTGAGTGAGGATTCTCAACTCCATTTGTAAATGAACCTCATTGCTTTAGCTGTGAAAAGTAATATAAGAAAGTATGGAATAGAATATTATTGATGTTTGCATATATCAGATGTTTCCGCTATAATCTAAAACTACAGTGAGGACTCCCCCCCAAACACAAAAGTGCTTGCTATTTTCTTGAAAATCCCCTTTAAAAGCAGGTGTGCTCTGCAAAGAAAAAATATGTTATTGGGATGTAACTGGATTGCCAAGAGCTTACATTTTTAATGATTTCAGAAGCTAGAATTGTGTTAAATTTTCATTAGTTCGTTGTAAAATATAACTACTATACGGCGACTTCATTGTCCAGTTAGAATACAACTGTAAATTTTTAAAAGACTATTAGACAAAACTATTCTTTTAACAACACCTCATGTTATAAGTCTTTAACAGTGACTGCAGCAAGGCTAAGCTAATATTTTGCTTGATTGTGGTGCAATGGAAAGCAATTCATTCAGTGAATCTGTGATAGCTTTAGCAACATAATTAGCCCAAGGCCTATGCTTAAAATATGTCCCTTGTTGGTATAGTCTGCCACCTTCTCTTACAGCCTTTCTCGAATGCGTTAGCCAACATGAGCTGTCTGACTGCAAAATGCAGTCAGAAGATGAATGTGTTTGTGTTTTAATGGAACCAGCTTCATTTCCTTTTTCCTCCCAAAACAACAAAAAAAGAATTGTTTAAGAGAGATCATACAGTTTAAAAGTTGTTGTTTAAAAAACATCATAGAGTGTAAAAGTTCCTAAATTAACATAAGGGCAAAACAAAAAGAAAAAACTGCTACAATCATAACCTGAAGTCCAAATGGAAAACCAATTGCCAGTATTCAAATATATAATTATGAAACATATTTCCTACTTTACATTTTGAGTAATAACAATTTGGAAAGTCCATGAAGGATTTACAGTACTATAGAAAATTGTTACTTTTTCTTTGAAAATCTTCATTTTTTTTTTACAAATCCTACATTAAAAGCACTTGTTTTCTTCATTATAGTGATCCTATATGAAAGCAATCATTTTTAAAAAAACTAGTTGACGCTATGTGATGTAGGCATAGCTCACCTGTCATATTTAACTAATAAACATTCCATTATAGAGAACAAGTTGAATGATGTATTGAAGGAGCTGGTTTTATGGGTACATTCATACTGATGAAGTGATCATTTAAAACTATAGCAATGAAAAAAAGTGTTCCTGAAAAGTCGTCTTTGTTACCAAAGCAACTAGTCAGGCCCTTATTTTTTTCCCTATCTTTCACTATGTATTGGTTGCAAGATCACCCAATGCTAGGATTTTTTGTACCTGTATAGCTATGTTTTAAATAATTACTATATGATTTAGGGACTGTATGAAGCCTTGGAATTTCAAAACATAGCATAAAATTACATTCATTTTTATTATCTGTAATATTGGAATATTGGATAATGCTTTTGATTGCCCAACGTAAAACGTATGGGCAACATAAAACACTTATATTTTAGTTTCTCACTTTTCTTTTAAAATAGCTCACTTAGTAAGAATGTCTGCTGCATTAGAGAATCAATTAAAGTGGATGTAAACCCGAAATTTTTTTTTATTTTTTTTACTGTAGAGTATACTATTTCCTATCATTTGAGCCCAGTCTTGCCACACAGAGTTAATCCATCTCTGAGCAATCCTCTTTTATTCTTCAGTGAGAAAAATCTTGACAAACTGAGAAAAACTTTGTCAAATCCTCCCCCTTGCTGTGAGTGACAGCCTAATGCCACGTACACACAGTCAGACTTTTCGGCTACAAAAGTCCGACAGACGCTGACGGACCAAGTCCGGCGGACAATCCGATCATGTGTGGGCTTCCCTGGACTTTCAGCGGACTTTTCCAGCCGCAAATCTGACGGACTTTATATTTGGAACATGCTTCAAATCTTTACGTCGTAACTACGCCGGACCCAGAAATCCGCTCGTCTGTATGCTAGTTCGACGGACAAAAACCAACGCTAGGGCAGCTATTGGCTACTGGCTATCAACTTCCTTATTTTAGTTCGGTGTGCGTCATCACGTACGAATCCGTCGGACTTTTGTGTGATCGTGTGTAGACAAGTCCAGTCGTTAGAAAGTCTGTTGAAAGTCCGCCAAAAGTCCGTCGAAAGTCTGTCGAAAGTCTGTCGGGCGGGCTGTCGGAATTTTGTAGCTGAAAAGTTCGACCGTGTGTACGCGGCATAAGACACAGGCATTATTTTTTAATTCCCTCCTCCACTCTTTTCTTCAGCAGCTCTGCAAGGATTGGCTGTTCTACACCTCAGCATGATTTGGCATGTTGAAGTCATGTGGTTACTTTCCTGTCTTTTCACTGGATGTTAGAGATCATAGCAGAAGTTCAGCAGAAGTTCAGTTTTAGAAATAAACAGGAGAAAATGCATATTATTTATTTTATTGATTTATTTATTTCAGGTACATATATAGCGCTGTCAATTTACACAGCGCTTTACATATACATTGTACATTCACATCAGTCCCTGCATATTGACAAGGGGAGTGTAGAGGTGGGCGGGGAGTCTACTGACATCACGACTCCACCCACCGAGCTCCAGACAACAGATCCACCCATAGAATCTGCAGTTTTTCGAGTCTAATAACAGACAGAGAGGAGACATTTGACAGGTAAAGATACGTGCAGGAGGCATGTATATCCTTATAGATAACCCCTATGGCAGTAGTTTAGAAAAGATGACATTGGGTTTACATCCACTTTAGGTTGTGCTTATTCAAGCATTGAAATAATCAACTTTACTAAAACATCTCCTCACTGTACAGTAGGCACTGTCTAGTCCCTGTGCTTACTGCCTCTCCTCCTATTTGCAGCTCACTACAAGTGCACCCACAACAATCTGTGTAAAAATTTACTTTATTTGGAGGCTGGTTTTTGCTTTCCACTGTATACAGATACCTGCTACCCATGATGCAGAACTCTGGTCTGTCAAGTAGCTGCTCAAGTACTGAGAATGGCATTGGATTGCAGAGGAGGGTCTATACAGGGATGCACCAGGATATCCAGTAAGGCACCAACAGTGATCAGAGTGGTGTTTGGGAGCATTAGATAAGAGTATAGACATTGAAGGATACCTACTGTACAGCAGAGGGTGGGTTTTGGAGGTTTTGATTTAGTTTGCTTTAATTTATATTTGTTAGCCTTTGAGGTTCGTATTCTGTCTAATTACAGAAGGTGAGTATAAGCAGTGAATAATGGTAATAGGATGACCAAGATACTTTGCTTTACGTGGGCAACTTACAGGTAACCTGATACAGACTGTCTTATGTCAGCAGTATTTGGCATGTTTTTGTGGATATTTGAACAATGAAAAATATTTGAGTTGGTGCTCTCATACCTCTACAGCTACAAAAGATCTTCAATTATGAGTTAAACCTGAGGGAGCAGCCTAAATGAAGCTTTAATCACCAAAGGGCCAGTCCACTCTGGACAAGATTTGGGGTTACCATACAGCTACTAAAATATTGAACATTTCTTACACGGCAGGTTTATTTTAAGCTTCCCATGTTAAAAATTACCAATTTTGGTCTGGATTAAATTAAAGTGTGAAAAAATATATAATCTAAATACATAAACTTGCGCTGATGGGGGAAAAATATATAGATAATGTAAAGTGAATGAAGCTGCTATACACAAAGTGCTAAACACTTGGACACAATAAAAGTACATAAATACAGCACTCACAAACACAGACCCATCATAAGTGAAAATAAAAAAAACATAAAGTCCATAAAAAAATGAAAAAATGCTTTACATCTGGTGTGCAAAAAGTGCAGAGAAAATGTTGCAGAAAAACTTTCAGGTGTACCAAGACACCCCCACATGTGCCCCCATTCACCAGATCACAGCGACACCCAGCTTTTCAGTCTGGGGGTTAATACAGACTTATAGCGATATCCAAAAGATGTCCACAGGATGGCAGTTTCAAAGATGGCAGATTCAATGATGTAAGTTGATGATAAGTAATCCTTCAAAATGATTTCTCAACCATAAAACTGTTTAGACGATATTGGATTGGTCCTCAATTGTAGCGACAAGGTGGTGAATCCAGAGTCCTTTGCAGGGGTCCACAGGTGTACAGGATGTGAATCTCTGTATTCCTAGTCCTGGTGACACGCACAGGATGTTATTCACTCAAAACCAGCATGGGGCCACCTGGCCGTTTACTTCCAGTTTTCGGTTGTTCATGGATTTCCAGTTTGCGGAGATAGGATGAAGGCTAAAGAGTGATGAAAAGCCCAGGTTGGCTATTGGCAGAGGGCATGTGTAGGCGCACACACTGACATGTTTCACCCACTTGTGACGTGGGTTTCTTCAGGGTTTTTTTTATGGATTAAATTAAAGTCCCATGTTTAAAAGAGAACACTATACCTGCTAGCCACTGTTTGGGGAAACATTTGATCAGGTAGCTTGGAAAAATTATTCCAATATTTCTCACTCTGGCATGTCTGTCGTTGGCAAGATCTACCAACATTGTTCATTTTGAGGACCTTCCCTTACCCATGCTATTCTCAAAAGCAGGAAAATTCAGCCATCAAAAAGCGTCATTACAATGAAATCTTCTGTGTACCATAGATAAAAAGACAGAAAAAATAAGGGGAATTTTCTCAAAAGTTGAACATATGTTCCATCAAACCGATCAATGAATTGGGACTTTGCTCCTGCTTACTGGCTTGATCACCTGTATATGACCCCGACTTGCTTCACTGACTTTTCTCCTGCTTACTGGTTTGATCACCTGTGTATGACTCCGGCTTGCCCTATGGACTTGGCTATCTATTACCAACTGTGTATGACCCTTGGCCTGGCTTCTACTTCTGTATCCTGAGTGCACAAATTGCCTTAAGCACAGCTGGAGTTCCTAAGAGACATTCACCTTGCTACCTACTCAGCGATCCTCCACGGTCTCTGGGTGATCATCTGCCCTGCTCATCCAGATCCAGCTGGCAACCTGTGCTTCTTTGGGCACTATACCTACTGTTTCACTCTCAGGGGTATACTGCACTTAGCTGCAAGGGGAGCTCCTCTCTGCATATTGGCTTTCGATCAGGTACGTGACAACAAGACACGTCAGAGGAGAGTGAAGTCTCCTCCTACAAGTATATTCAGGGCTCGGCTGAACACTGCTATATGTCACGTGACCACTATATACTGCTCCTCGGAAAAGGTATATAACGGTTTATTTTAATGAAAAAAAAAAACATTTATAGGTTGTGTGTACTGCGGGGGTGTAGATGCATTATTTTCACATTCATGGGTTTAGTAACACTTCAATAGTATGCTGTCACAATACAAAGTACAGGATAGTATGGACAGAAAACTGTAGATATGAGTAGAGGCATATGGAAATGTAATAGGTGTTAGGAAATAATGGTACAAGTCTATTTTTAAGCACTCGTTTGGTTTTATTATGCCTAACAACAAAAAGATGATTTTCTACTAAAATACAGGTGGACTTGTGTAAAAAAAGGAGAGGGGTAGGACAGAGCTGTCAGCGACAGAGGTAGATGAGGAACCACACACCGCACGCCATACAAACGCTTCTTTTATACAAACACTCTCTGGAAAGATTGGTGCACTCACGCACCTACATATTGTGAGTACCCTTCTGGAGGGAAGTTTTAATATATTTTAATTAAATCACTACTGTATCACACTATGTAGCTTTTTCTTTCTTGTATGTGAGACTATCTGATGACATCTGAGAGTGGTGGAGTTTATACCAGCATACCCTGTATGAGCCCAAGGGGTGGCTCCAATGCGTGTTTAGACACCGTTTAATTACCGTGTCACACGCTCAGAGGTGAGCGCAAGCACAAGTGGGGGGTCACAGGAGAGCACTGAAGCATGCTGGATTGTGAACACCATTAAGGAGGAGCATGAGGAACACTGTTTTTTGTGGACACTACTTACTTTTTTTTAACTTTTAAATGTGGACACTTGATTTTGCACTTTGATCTTATATTTATAACCACATATATATATTGTTTTCTTGCATGTTGCACTTTATGGGATACTTTTATATAAGGATTGTATTCATTCTATAATTTATATATAACTAGCATTTTTTTTTTTTTATTGAAATTTTGTAGTATAGTTTTACACTATATATGCACCTCCCAACTATTGGGATATATATGTTTTTTCAGCGCAGGCACGTTTATTTATATTTTTTGGTTTATGCACGCAATGAAACGTGGTTAGTGTTTGCAGCTTATCTATATTTGTTTCACCTCACAGAGGCATCAGTCCATCTTTGGCTCACAAGACCCCCACAGAATTAGACTTGTGTAAGTTCATTGATCATATTAATGGGACATATGAATACACCTCTAAAGTCCCTCAGAGGTCCTTCTTTTGAGAAAAATTCCCCTTATTTTTTGTCTCCTGTTTTATCTATATTATCTGGAATGTAGTGTAACATAACATACAGCATATGGAGATAGAATATATGAACACACCTTCTGTGTACGATACAAAGACAAAATCAAGATAGCAAGTGAATCAAAGTTTAGTTTACCAAGCCTTTGTGTGCACTGGGACCATAGTGTTAAAAAAGCTGGTCTATATTTTCTTATTTCTTCTTCCAACTAAAAAATATTTCTTCTACAAAAGTCAAATTGACAGTGAAAAAATGGTACATGTTTTCTTTGTGCATTTGCATATTCTAAAGCTTGCTGTTCTAAATAACAAAAAACAATACTTTTTATTTGATCAGTACAGTTTCAAAATAATCCACAAAGACCAAATCTAATGCTGCTGCAATTAGAGGGGTTTTTGGAGCTTCAAATACTAGCTTAGGCTTGAAATAAGTTTCAACCAAAGCTGAATTGTTTACATTGCTGTTATAGAAATTTTCATAAAGAATAGTGGGGTTCACTTACATGGAAAATAGTAATGCTACCTAAAGCAACTAATAAGGCATTTTCTTTTATTTACAATTTAGACAACAAAGATTATAGTCAGAAACTTATGAGATCAAAGTGTACCATTCGCTCCAGTAAATCAGTCGTCTGATGCATTTTCAGGCTAAAGTAGGATGTAGACAGAAAGTCAGTATTTCCTAATTCAAGCCAGTTAAGACTATATAACAAAGACTAAGGATGAGGTTCAGGTTCACCGCTGCCATAGTTTCCCAGCGAATTGACATTTGCAGACCCAGTGCAATAATGCAGGAATATGCCATACTATCTATAATGCACTGCTTGGCATTTAAACTTAGGTCAGCTTTTCTAAAAGGGCCAATAAAGGTTCTTTTGGATAAGCTAGCCCCCCCCCCCCCCCCACTATAGGGCGAGGGTAAAGGGTGAGGTCAAAGCAACCACATTGACAAAAAGATTTGGCTGTGATAGGGAAAGTGTAAAGGATGGTTCTGTTTAAATACATACACAGAGACCATTGTAGAGTTGGGAGGTCTGTTAAAGTAGATGTAAAACCCGAATGTTATGTAGGTAGCAAAATGCTGTGTATCTTGGAGAAATTAGTGGTAGAGGCAGGGAAGAGTATTTACCTTTTTTCTTGTTCAAACATTTTATTGAAGGATAGAGTGGTTTCACATAGAACATTAAGGACAATTCCCATCTGCAGGGAAAATAAGGCAGGGTATATTGTATTACAGTGCGGTGACAGGGATGCAGCCCTTAATAGGTTAAATTTGCAAGAGTTGACACTCAAAAACCAAAAAAGAGGGACTTTTGGACTTTTTAGGCATGACTACAACAAATATCTATAACAAAGTTAACAAAGTTAATTTATTGAAAAATACATACAAATAGGACATCGATTAAAACCACAAATCATATGTATACATCAAAGTATAGTGAAGCGATAGCTATACAAAACCATCTAAATGTATAATTGTTCGGACATGAGGATAACTATCCCAGGTAGCAACAGGTCCGAGAAGATGGCTGGATAGCAAATTCGCAATCGATTAGTTCATGTCATGTAGATATTCAATGCTCAACATGTTTTGAGTGTCTTCACGCTTCTTCAAGAGCGGAAAGATGTATTGTGGCTGACAAAATACATAGCATATAGTTAGTACATAAAACCCTGTAACCTGGCATCTGAAAAGTTTGCAAGAGAATACATGTGAAAGAATCTTAAAACCTCTCAATTCCTACATATGTAGGAGGATATAAGTAGCAGTTTTATAGTCTCAGATAGGTAGGCAGGTTGTAACCTCTTACAAATTTCAGTTTAAGCGAACAAACCTAGTGTGGAACAAAAGAGAGGATGCTAGGGTCTACGTCAAATAAACTGGAAAATAATTTCAAGTTTGGACCATGAGTCTCAAAAAACATCACAGATGTTGTCCTGCCAAATATAACTCCCCGATTGGGGAGATTTAACTTCCCTTATAGCCCTGTTGTCACCAGAGGAAGTCTTTCACAAACAGAAAGAAACAATAATGAAACACCCTTTTAAACAAGTGGAGTTGTCTTTTGGAACACTGGGTCAGGATTTCTCCAGGACAGGATGGGAGTAATACTCTCCCTGGCTGAGACAAAATGTAATAATATCTTGAGTTCTATAGCCTCCCCACTTTATCTTAA
The DNA here is from genome assembly GCA_037952925.1 of Lithobates clamitans. Lineage (NCBI taxonomy): Eukaryota > Metazoa > Chordata > Amphibia > Anura > Ranidae > Lithobates > Lithobates clamitans. The sequence goes on from JBBGZY010000285.1 coordinate 3,543,319, forward strand.
AAAAAAACTTTTGGTCGGCTTTAATGCTTTAACATCAACCAAAATTTAAATACCGTATAAATTCAGGGTGGTCTAACCTTTCATACGTCTTTAAATTATTTACTTTTAAGTTCTGCAAGTACTTTGCAGTACAATGCATGTAGACTTCACTAATCAATTATTGATGTATTTTTTTGTCCTGCCAAATATAATTCTACTAGTAACCTAATATTAGAGAAGTAGGTCACTAGTATTTGAAAACTAGTAGGAATCGAGGAGTTGTAAAGGAGCAAGAAGAGCAGGGAACAGAGTATAGGAGGAGAGAAAGGAAGGAATTAGTAAGGCAAGGAGAGGTTAGGGCCAGTCCAAAGGGGAGGAGAGGGAATTGGGAATGTGAGGTGCCCTAGCATAAGGGCTCTGATGAGCAGTTTGTTACTAATCAGGGAGTTAGCAGTGTACTGTCAAAAGCAACAGGGAGGTAATGGTCCACCCAAGGTTTAGATAGGTTTTCGTATTTCTTTACCATATCAACCAGAATTGTTTCGACCTTGGCATGGATCATGGCTCTGGTAATTCTGTTTTTAGTTTCCGAAATACTAAGGTGTGGGGATTTCCATGCTTTGGCTATAGATTGTTTCGCTGCAGTGGTAACCTGTAAGAATAGTTTGAATTGCTGTTTAGGCACTGCCAGTGGCTTTTGATTGAGTAAAACCGTGGCTAGATTAGGGTTGAGAGTGCAGCTAAACAAGGTTTATATGATGTGGAATATCTCTGTCCAAAACAACTGGACTGTTGGGCAGCTCCACCATATATGTAGATGTGTGCCACTGTCTGAGCAGCCTCGAAAGCAGGTGGGGGAATAAGATGGGAGGAATTTGGCAATCTGAGCAGGGACTAGGTACCATCTCATTAAAACTTTGTAACTCATTTCTAGGGCTACTATGTTCTGTGAGGCTGACTTGGTGGCTTTCCAAATCTCAGATCAGTCCTCGTGCCTAGTTGGAGACCTAAGTCTCTCTCCCACTTACTTAGACAAAAGCCACAGAAGTGTTTGATTTGGAGGTAATGAAAAAAGTTCAGAGTTTGGGATACCACGTGTTTCGCATGGGGAAGAGAGCGGGGAAGGGTTTTAAATGTATCAGGAGTAGAGAACTTATATGCGCGGATAAGGTTGGCTGAAGACCAGTTATGAAATGAGGAGGGGAAAGACCATGCTGGGCAAAAGTCTGGGTTCCGAATATAGCGTAGGAGTGGGATATGAGGAGACAAAAAAACAAATTTAGCTTTGAGTCTGTCCCATAAGGATAGATAGTGACAAGTGACAGTGTTCCGTAATGACTTGCGGTTGGTTGGGTGGAGCCACAGCAAATTAGCCACTGAAAGGGGATTACAATCAATGGATTCCAGTGCAACCCATAAAGGAGTTTCATGGGATGCATGGTATTTTGGGAGTTGAGCCAGATGTGCTGCTTGATAGTATTTTGAGAAATTTCGGAGCCCTAGGCCACCTTTGTATTTGGTGCAATATAAAATTGTTTTAGCTATCCGTGGTCTTCTTCTGCCCCAAACATAGGTGAGCGCACGGCATTGTAATATTCTCAGGAAATGTGGAGGGACGGGAATAGTTAATACTTGAAACAGGTATAAGACTTTTGGCAATATTGCCATTTTGGCTACATTAATTCGAAACATCTATGCCAGGGGCAGAACCGACCATGTGGACAAGAGACCAGTTAAATTAGTTAGCATAGGAGGGTAGTTAGCTGAATATAAATCAGCAGAGTCAGCTGTTTGATTCCAATATAGGGGATAGAGTGGAGTGACCATGGAAACTGCAGGACCTGTGAGAGATATGATAGGGTTGATGGGGGCAAAGATATGTTTAGGGCTCTGGATTTCTGCAGGTAGATTACTAGGCCAGACAGAGCAGAAAATTGATCTAGGGTTGCTAGGAGGTTGGGGGCAGAGGTCAGCAGGGATGTGAGGAAGAGGAGAATATTGTCTGCAAATAGACAAAGCATATGGTTGTGACCACCCAGCTCGAGTCCCTTGATGTCAGGATTAGATCGTATCAAGTGGGCTAGGAGTTCAATAGCTAGGGCAAAGAGGAGCAGGAAGAGGGGGCATCCCTGCCTCGTTCCTTGTTGGATAGGGAAGGGGTCTGACTTATATCCCGCATACTTAATATATGCCATAAGTGCAGTGTGCAAGGAGGATATCCAATTAAGGAGATGTGGTCCAAAACCTCAGCGATGCAAAGAATTGCAAGTATGGACAAGAAAGTGTATCAAAGGCCTTTCTAATGTCAAGGGAAACGAAGCAGGTTGGTATGCGACGGGAGCAGGCTACGTGTGACAATATGACTGCCCGGCGGACATTATCTCCAGCTTGTCTCAAAGGGATGAATCCCACCTGATCTTTGTGGATGAAAGACCCAATTACCAGATTCAGAAGAGAGGAAATTATTTTAGCCATCAGCTTAATGTCTATGTTGAGGAGGGATATGGGGCGATAATTAGCCCAAGAGGAGCCGTTGGATTGTGGTTTAGGCAGCATAGAAATAATGGTTGTGAGGGAGTCAGTGAGAAAGGCATGACTTTTCAGGATAGAATTGAAGGCTTTGACTAGTAGGGGGATAAGCATGTCAGCGAAGAGCTTGTAGTAGATAGCCGTGAAGCCATCAGGGCCATCAAGGCACCCCAGTATCTGTTAGGTACCACAGATACCGGGGGTGCCTTGACGAGGCTCTGTGGCTTACGCATGCATTTGCAAATGTGTGAAGACTAAACCCCTGCTTTTAACGCATACTGTTAGACAGGTTATTTGGTTGTCTGCGAGCTGGTGGTAAGTTAAGCTTGTTTTTTTCCATGGATTTATCCATGGCCCTGTTTGTACTTGTTGTTAGCCCTCCAATGCTTCTTACTGCGATAGCCAGCTATAGATTTGAGCAAGTGGCATCTTTTTGTATCAGAGTGGTAACAACATTGACCAAATATGGCTATATTTGGGCAGTGATGTAACTGCTTGTCTGCACCACTTTTCTTATGTGGCGGAGATTTCTGGTGATGTCATCAGTTCCTAGAGACGTAGTGGGTGCAAGCACTGGCTATTTTTCTAGCAAGCAGTGACAGCGGAAAGCTGTCAAATATAGAGACTGTAGAAATACCGATTCTGTATGTGATGTTTAGCTCCCAACAAACAATGAGCTGAATGGACAAAAGTTTGGGAGTTCTTCTGAATGCTTAAAAGGCCAAAGTTTGGTCCAAACCTAGGTTCGGACCAAACCGTTGGCTCATTCCTAGTCCACACCTCTTCTCACTTTGCTTTTTCTTCTTTTCAGCATTTTCCCTGTCAGCACATGCACATTCAACATACACTGTTTGGCTCCTAGATTACTCCCTTTCTTTCTCAGCCAAAGTGCTGCTATATATTGTGTCACAGAAGGCTGTTATCAAGACAGAATCAGGTACTTACTCTAACCACATATAAAAATATATTTAACTGTTTGAAAGAAATACACAACTGCATTTAAAGCTTTTTGCTTTTTTTACCATCTGCCTTGAGTTACATTTCAAATCACAGTGCAGAAACGGTTCAAAAAATCATTGCAGGGGTCAGCCTAGAAAAATAATTCAAGCCAATCAGAAAGGAGACATGATGTCATCACATCCTGCAGATCTGACATTTGAAAGTTAAAAAGATTTTTACACAGGGTTCCATAGCTGCTATCTAGGGATTGCTAGAGAGCTGTGACATGGAGAGTGAGCAATAAAGATCTTACAAAAATCTCAATTAACATCTACTGTAGCAAGGAGGTATACTGGTGAAGCGTGGCTTTTTCGATTTAAAATGCTTTGCAATGATGTTTTAAGGATCAGTCCACTAAATATTCCACTTGAATCTAAAGGGATAAATTACCTGCTGGTTTCTTTTTCCTCTTGGAAAATCAGGGAAAAGATCTCTGTTGTTGAGAATTGGGTTTTTCCACCCACTTCAGGGGTTTCTTACCAGTTGCATTTTTCACAATCTGAAATAAATAAAAAAATGAATAAATATGACTGAATCCACCTCATAGTGTCTGTGCATATCAAAACACTTAACTACAACTAAAGAAAGAAATTACTATGTGCTTTTAGGTCCAACTGGAGAAAAACTAAAACCTCTCTCAGGAGTCACTAGCTGTGCCCGATTGGGGAGATTTAACTTCCCTTATAGCCCTGTTGTCACCAGAGGAAGTCTTTCACAAACAGAAAGAAACAATAATGAAACACCCTTTTAAACAAGTGGAGTTGTCTTTTGGAACACTGGGTCAGGATTTCTCCAGGACAGGATGGGAGTAATACTCTCCCTGGCTGAGACAAAATGTAATAATATCTTGAGTTCTATAGCCTCCCCACTTTATCTTAAAAAAAAACTTTTGGTCGGCTTTAATGCTTTAACATCAACCAAAATTTAAATACCGTATAAATTCAGGGTGGTCTAACCTTTCATACGTCTTTAAATTATTTACTTTTAAGTTCTGCAAGTACTTTGCAGTACAATGCATGTAGACTTCACTAATCAATTATTGATGTATTTTTTTTTAAATCTATTTTTGGTATATTTCTCACATCCCTCGTTTTAACACTAAGTCCAAATAACAGATTTTTGTATGTGTGAAACAAGCATACATTACAGTACAAGGGAATTCTTGTCAACATAAAACCTCAGAAAAGTAAACCAAATGTCGCCTTCAAAAACCTGTCACATTGATTATTTTGCTTCTCTTGGCTTTTAATTAAAATATATTTAAACCTTGCACAGCATATTGAATAAATTCCCATTGCTCAAACTCCAACTTGAGAATACTAATCATTTGTCACACAGAGAGCAAACTAACTTTTAAATATGACTGTTTTTATTGGAAACAATTAGTTATCTTTAACCATGACTGGGCTTGCTCTCCATATTGGTAATATTAAATGATTCATCTTTTTCTTTGTGAGAGCAGAATTTGAATGAATTGTTATGGCAGATGCATGTGTGAGGGTGCTGTGCTTTGGAGTAGTCACAGAGTATATTTAATTTTTTTTCAATTCTTTCATATTATATTATATTTTTTATCAACAGCATTTATTTCAAAATACAGTATCTCACAAAAGTGAGTATTTCACAAAAGTGAGTACACCCCTCACATTTTTGTAAATATTTTACTATATCTTTTCATGTGACAACACTGAAGAAATTACATTTTGCTATAATGTAAAGTTCTGAGTGTACAGCTTGTATAACAGTGTCAATTTGCTGTCCCCTCAAAATAACTCAACACATAGCCATTAATGTCTAAACCGCTGGCAACAAAAGTGAGTGCACCCCTAAGTGAAAATGTCCAAATCTGGCCCAGTTAGCCATTTTCCCTCCCCGGTGTCATGTGACTCATTAATGTTACAAGGTCTCAGGTGTGAATGGGGGGCAGGTGTGTTAAATTTGGTGTTATCACTCTCACTCTCTCATACTGGTCACTGGAAGTTCAACATGGCACCTCAAGGCAAAGAACTCTCTGAGGATCTGAAAAAAAGAATTGTTGCTCTACATAAAGATGGCCTAGGCTATAAGAAGATTGCCAAGACCCTAAAACTGAGCCGCAGCATGGTGACCAAGACCATACAGAGGTTTAACAGGACAGGTTCCACTCAGAACAGGCCTCGCCATGGTTGACCAAAGAAGTTGAGTGCACATGCTCAGCATCATATACAGAGGTTGTCTTTGGGAAATAGACGTATGAGAGCTGCCAGCATTGCTGCAGAGGTTGAAGGGGTGGGGGGTCAGCCTGTCAGTGCTCAGACCATACACCGCACACTGCATCAAATTGGTCTGCATGGCTGTCGTCCCAGAAGGAAGCCTCTTCTAAAGATGATGCACATGAAAGCCTGCAAACAGTTTGCTGAAGACAAGCAGACTAAGGACATGGATTACTGGAACCATGTCCTATGGTCTGATGAGACCAAAATAAACTTATTTGGTTCAGATGGTGTCAAGCGTGTGCCACAGCAACCAGGTGAGGAGTACAAAGACAAGTGTGTCTTGCCTACAGTCAAGCATGGTGCTTGGAGTGTCATGGTCTGGGGCTGCATGAGTGCTGCTGGCACTGGGGAGTTACAGTTCATTGAATGCCAACATGTACTGTGACATACTGAAGCAGAGAATGATCTCCTCCCTTCAGAGACTGGGCCGCAGGGCAGTATTCCAACATGATACTGACCCCAAACACACCTCCAAGACGACCACTGCCTTGCTAAAGATGCTGAGGGTAAAGGTGATGGACTGGCCAAGCATGTCTCCAGACCTAAACCCTATTGAGCATTTGTGGGGCATCCTCAAACATAAGGTGGAGGAGAGCAAGGTCTCCAGTGGCAACTTGTAAAGCTCTGGTGAACTCCATGCCCCAGAGGGTTAAGGCAGTGCTGGAAACTAATGGTGACCACACAAAATATTGACACTTTGGGCCCTATTTGGATATTTTCACTTAGGGGTGTACTCACTTTTGTTGCCAGCGGTTTAGACATTAATGGCTGTATGTTGAGTTATTTTGAGGGGACAGCAGATTTACACTGTTATACAAGGTGTACGCTACTTTACATTGCAGCAAAGTGTTATTTCTTCAGTATTGTCGCATGAAAAGATATAATAAAATATTTACAATAATGCAAGGGGTGTACTCACTTTTGTGAGACACTGTATATGTGTTATATGATAACGTATTGGATGTAGAACAATTTATAATATATGCTTAAAGGGAACCAGTGCTTTCCTCCGTGCAAGGTAAAGCAAGACGTTCACTTTAATGACCCCTGCAACACATATTTGCATTTCCTTTGCTTCCCCTGTTTGTGTAGTCTCCAAATCACTCCAGTTGGAACTTAGTCAGGGCTAAGGGCTCTATCTGTCCCCATGTGAGCACACTGGATCGCATATGCAGGCAGCACACTGGCTTAGTGGTTAGCACCTCTACCTGGCAGCACTGGAGTTGTTGGTTCAAATCCTACCAATCTCGCTACCTTCTTGGAGTTTGTATGCGCTGCTCCTGTCAAAGTTGGCCCTAGAATGTGTATGAATGTGAGTTATGGACCTTAGATTGTAAGCTCCTCGAGGGCAGGGACTGATGTGAATGTGCAATATATGTGTAAAACACTGCATAAATTGTCAGCTCTGTATAAGTACCTCAAGTAAATAATAATCAAGCACCAATACTGTCACATGTTCCTCATTCTCAGAAGTACCACATTTTTCTTTCATACTGGCAGCTGAATTAAGCAACAGGGATACAAAGGAAAGGTAACTATATGCTGCTAAGGAGAGATCATTAAAGTATATAAAAAAAATATATTTATAAGAACTATTTTTCTTCTGTCTGTTTCCCATTGGGAAGACTTCTCTTCACTTTCTGTATCATAGACACATCTGGAAGTGAGAAGAAATCTCTCCAAAGTAAAGGAAATCTTCTCTTAGACAGTTGTCAGTACAACAAATGCCCAATTGAAAGATTTTACATTTGTTCCATTTCCTGGGAAAACATGAAATGTTGGATTTATACTCACATGTAGTGCTGGTGACAATTTTCCCCAGGACACTAGGGAGGCAAATTCTCTACACCTTGACATAAACAGCATACAAAAAAAACAACCTTCCTTATGCCCCGTACACACAGTCGGATTTTCCGATGGAAAATATCCGATCGGAGCGTGTTGTCGGAAATTCCGACCATGTGTGGGCTCCATCGGACATTTTCCATCGGACTTTCCGACACACAAAGTTAGAGAACAGGAGATAAAAATTTTCCGACAACAAAATCCAATCGCGTCAATTCCGACCGTGTGTGGCCTGTTCCGACGCACAAAGTGCCACGCATGCTCAGAAGAAATTCCAAGACAGAACAGCTCGTTCTGGTAAACTTAGCGTTCGCAATGGATACAGCACTTTCGTCACGCTGCAATGTTAAAAATGGTTTAATACAGCGCACTCTCTTCTTCTTTATAATGTGACAAGAATTAAGTAGTTTTGCTGCTCATATTCACACAGACGTCTCACAAAGTTTTATTTTTGTTTTTTTATTGGGATTCCCTGAAAATATTGTTATTAGTTGTCACATCTGACAGAATGTTTTTTTTTTTTATTTTATTTTTTTTGGGTTTTTAAGCATTTTTTTAAATTTAATGTTTGGGTTTTTTCCAAGGCTGATCTTTGTTCAATGTTATTTTTATTTTTACTCCAGACTATTTTTGTGTGTGTTTTGTGTGTCAAGTTACCCCAACGCCATTGATATCTTTTATTATTTAATCTCCAGGAGATTGTTTGTTGTTGGTGTCCCTTGTTCATTTCACATTGTATATTTGAAATGTACCTGAATCCTCACAAACAAACTGTCATTTTTGAAGTAAAACACATAGGAGAGTATAATTCAAAACAAAAATCCTTTATTAAGGTATCAGAACCAAACAAAGAGGAAGGCAACACTGGCTCAACAAGAGAAATTAGCGAAGCCTGGGACCCCCACGGCAGACATCAATTCTTCAACATCAAAATTGGTGGCCTGAGGAGTCCATATGTAAGGGAGGACAGTCTGGTCCAGAATTCGCAGAGATCCGGATAGCAGCAGATGACATGTGTGTCCCCAGGCTGTGGTACCACAAGAGGCTGCATTTTTTGTCCGACCAGACTGGATCCAGGGTCCTCATTTTCTGGTCTTCCTTTCACGCTTCCTTCCGGGCTGTGGCTGTGCTGTTGGAGATGTGGCAGGAGGAGGAGTAGGACCTGGAGGAGGACTGTGAGGACCTGGAGGAGAGGGAGGAGGAGGAGGAGGACCTGCAGGAGGAGGAGGAGGACCATCGCAAAGGTGTGTCTGAGCTGTCATTTGGCCCCTCATACCTTTGTTAAGAGCCTCCAATATGAGCGCCTCACACAAGACTTGTTGGCCCTCCTCCATCCTCTGCATTTTATATGCAATGACGGCAGCAATGTCCTCCTCCGCGGTCTGTCGTGCTCCCAGGACCTCTGTAGCCCTCCAAAAGAGTCCTCCGGTAGCCTCCTCTAGGGCACTCCTCCTACTGCCACTTTCTCTTTTCAGGGGGGGGTGGAGGGACCTGCAGATCAGCCAGCTGGCTCGGCCCGGCCACTTCCTGGCTGAGACTTCCCTGTGTATGAAAAAGGGACATGGTTGTAATGTTTTGCATCATCAATCACAATCCTAAATTAGTACTCCCAACTAACATCTAGTTAACATCATTGATTGGACAAGCAGAAATATTTAGAGGAATGCTATACCTGGCTCAATCTGGGCTCCTCCACATGTGGCCTGGAAGGCCCAGGTTGGGCGTCAGAAGCCTCAGCCGGGGGGGAAGGAAGCGTGGAAGGAAGACTGGAGAGGGATGGCCTGGGTTCAGTCTGGCCTGCCAGAAAATGCAGCCTGTCGTAGTACAACATCCTGGGGACATAGATGTCATCTGCTGCTCCGGATCTCTGTGAATCCAGGACTTTCTTGTGCTCCCTTAGATATGTGCTCCTCAGGCCACCAATGAAGATCTTTAAATAGGTGATGTCTGCCGTGGGGATCAACCGGCTTCACAATTTCACACAATTGTACCAGTGCTGCCTTCCTCTTTGCTTGGTTCTTGAAATGGGGGTGTTTAATCTCCCACAGACAGGGCAGCTCCCTTAAGATATCTATGAATACTGACATGAAGTCATTGTCTATCAGTAAGATATCCATGTTCACTGCAAGACACAACACAAGACAAAGCCTAATGTCAGGCAAAATTCTCCTAATCTTGTTACAATATAGGCTATACAGCAGTATAGGCACAAGTTTGTCTCTTACCTTCGTTCTTACGATCGGCGTGTCCAATGCTCCTTCCTCCTCTCACAGATCGTACGTAATACGCACGCGTGTTACGCTTTATACACACTGCACATGCGTGTAACTCCGCCCGCCCCTGACGTTCTTTCTAGTCTATTCCCTGCCCCTTTTCGTTCGGCGCAGTGGGTGAAGAGCACATGGCGGAGTTAGAGCAGGTGTGTGCTAATTATAGCAACGAGGAGAAGGAAAGCCCGGATCCGGACACGTCCCGATCCAGAAGGAGACATTTTAAGGCCACAAATATGTCCTTTGGGGAGATGTTGGAGATGGTCGACATCATGAAGAAGTCCGACTATGACGGGAAGTATGGGCCTTACCCCAACCCCAATATCAGAAAGGCCAAGATCATGGCGAAAGTGATTAAAAGTCTGCAGAAGAATTTCGGGGTACGAAGATCGAAAGATCAGCTCAGGAAGCGGTGGTCGGACCTGAAGTTAAGAGAGCCAGAGCTGTACCGAAAGATCCGGAGAGTGCTGCAAAAAAGTAAGTAGTTGTGCTGTGTTCCTATTCTTTCTGTCTTTATTGTGTTCGTGCTGCTACATATGCTTTTATTAATTGTAACATTTAAAAGGGCAACTTTAATGTTCATGGGCCCATTATTCGTTCGTATCAAACATTTTTCTTTCGGCCTCTAAAACACCATTGTTTAGGCCATATGCATTTTCCCACATTTTTTTTGGGCCTACTTGGATGCCAAATATTTGTTTGTGTAGATGGGTTTGTTACTAGAATGAAATGCCAACTAGATTGTGTGTAAGGAGAGGACACTGAGCAGCTGTTTTCACATCTGGACACTGGAGCACTAGTGTGGGACACAAGAACACCATTTTTATTAGGGGGCCACACAGGTGCTCCAGTGTATACTACAGGGGGGGCTACATCTGTGAAGCTTGTACTAAACAGGTAAAGTATTGCAGCTTGACAAAGGGCAATAAAAAAAATACATCTTGGAACTCGGCTAAAATAGACAAATGTACCCCACTTCCAAGCAATGTTTCCTATTTCTAGTTCTGCCATCAAATATCTGTGTGCTAATTATACCATTTTTGTTTTACATAGGGGAGAAAAGACTCGGAGGACACCCCTCATCCGAGGAGACCAGAGACCCCCCACCTCTGGAAGAAGGTGAAATACCCCAAACACAAGCTGAGCAGGAGGAAGAAGAAGATGTGGTGGAGATTGGCACCACAACAGGTGAGTGTCTGCGACCACAGGCTCAGGTAAACGAGATGGATGGTGGCAGATTTTTGAGACCTATTTTTTTTTTCTTTCTCTCTTTTTAGGTGATCGTGATGTGATGGATAGAGAACGTTTCACATCAGAAAGTGCCCAGATCCTGATCGGGGAGATCATGGGGTGTAATGCCGAACTGCAAAACATCCAGCAAAAAATCAATGATGTTATTAAAAAAAATAATAACATCATTGATGTTTTGGGGCGAATTTAAAACCCCACAAAATCACTTTTTGGATTGTGGTCCAATCTTTTAAATTTTTTTGCAATGTTTTGAAAAGCCAAATTTGGAGGATGCACACAGTGTGTCAACATGTGCTATCTGCCATCACGGGAGATCAATGGACGCGTTTTGGGGGTGCAACCCCTTCCTCAATTATAAAGTCGCGTTGAGGAAGGGCTTGCTCCCCCAAAACACGTTCCTTGATCCCCCCTGATGGCAGATAGCACATGTTGACATTCGTAAATTGGTGTGCATCTTCAAAATTTGGCTTTTCCTGGGGTGATTTCCCCCCATCTGAACGCTATATCAAACCCAGTTCCTAAATACTGATGTCTGATATAGCCTTCAGGTTTTACCTAATGTGAACTTTGTAAGTTCAAGTTTTTTAGCTTTCTTGTTGGTTTTACACAGGCCTGTTTTATCTGAAATGGACATTTCTATTTTTGATAATGCTACTGCAAAAATTGTTATACAACAAACATGTTGATTTGTTTTAAAAACCTTTGGTAAATGCACATGTGATTGTGCAGGTATAAAAAAGTTGATTACTCAAGAATGTGTGGATTATTGTGTCAACACTACAATACAACACTTTTGGGGTGATGTAATTGTTGTTTTCTGAGAAAATGTGGGTTATTTCCTAAGGGCAAATACACTTTGCACTACAAGTGCAGGTTCCGTGCAGTTGCAAGTGCACTTGTAGTGAAATGTGTTTTTGCATTTAGGAAATAACAGCCAACAGTGCTTTGTATAATAAGGTTACACAATCACGACATTTTCTGGATTCAGCACATTTCTGTCAGGGTCAGCTAAAACAAATACAAGCAGTAAATGTCCACCAAGAATTTCTTTTTTTTTTATTATAAAAAGGCTTCACAGATTTGCTGGCATATTGATAGCCCCCCTACCCGCAAAGAACTCCAGGTAGCGTAACCGGACATCACGGGCACTCAGGGAGGGCAAGCCAGGATGGCCACTTTCAAGCGCCGTCAGTGTGGTTTGATGTAGGATTCCGGCCTCAGGCCCAACTGAGCCAGCATAGTTGGCCGAATGTTTCCTTAAAAAGTTATGGAGAACACAGCACGCCAGTATAATATGGTTCAGTTTATACTCCGCCATATGGATGGGTGTCAGAAATAGTTGGAACCGGCTGGCCAGGATTCCAAATGTGTTCTCCACCACTCTTCAGGCTCTGGCCAGCCGGTAATTAAAAACCCTCTGTTCCGGGGTGAGGGTCCTCATTGGGAATGGCCGCATCAGGTGGTCCCCCAGCGCAAATGCTTCATCAGCAACGAACACAAATGGGAGTCCTTCCACATTGTCCTCTGGAGCTGGCAAGTCCAAGCTGCCATTCTGGAGACGCCTGTAGAACTCCATCTGGGCGATGACTTCACCTTTGGACATCCGGCTATTCTTCCCCACGTCCACATACAAGAAGTCGTAATTAGCCGACACTACCGCCAACATCACTATACTATTAAACCCCTTGTAATTATAATAGTACAACCCTGAGTTGGGTGTGGGACGATGTGGATGTGTTTCCCATCAATTGCCCCTCCGCAGTTAGGAAAGTCCCACCACTCGGCAAAGTGGGAGGCCACAGTCTGCCATTCCTGTGGCGTGGAAGGAAACTGTTGAGGAAAAAACAATAAACATTACTATTTTTACTCCGAAACATGGCAAGCAGATTAGACACAACACATTATGGGGCAACCTCCAGATAGCATTTATTAAGGGGAATTTAACAACACCAAAGTATAAGGTACACCTATCATATTCCCCCTCCCCCCTCTCATGGGCCATTTCTAACATTATAGGGTGTGTGTGGAAATCTTGGACAGGTAACCCTCTTCACTTCAATGAGAGATGAATGCCTAAATAATGGGTATTACTTGGAACAGACCCTCCTTAGTTACACTATTGGTAGCCCACTGGACAGGTAAGAAGTGTCATAATACAAAGATATAAATACACACTGTACACATTTGAGGACATTTGGACATTCTGCTATTACCTATCAAGATAATAATAGGATACAAAAACTTTAAACAGTACCATTGAAAAGTATACAGGCAGGCCCTTGCACTACATGCTTTGGGGAATTCATCCATAAATCTGACCAGTAAAGAGATGGGTATAGTGTGTATGGGTTTGGCAAAGTCAGCAGATAGATGATTGAAGATAGAGAACTGGGATCAGCTGACTTAGCAGTTGGGGGAGGGAGGGTTACTAAAAATTATTTGGGGACACCACAAAAAAAAACCTCTGGCACTCTGCCAAAATTTAAAGCTAAAATAACATTTCCAAACATTTTAGGGGGTGTTTGGGGTAAAGCACTACTATGGAGCTGATAAAATACATTGTTAAGTGACTACATGAGGTGAATATAGGGCAGGAGACACCATGCTGGGGAGGTTAGTGAAGGGCAAATATGTATGAAGGACCTAAAATAATAATTACATAAAAATCCAGCATGCATGAGGACAAAGGGGACATCCACAGCATATTACAATCATGGTAATTAGGGAATGAGGAAAGAAATACAATACATTATCAAACATTCAATACCATAAAATGTGATATTAAAGGATAAAAATCTTACCTTCATATACTCCTTCTGCAGGACCTGGATGATGGCAGGACAGGTCTCTGGGATAATGATCCCCAGAGCCTGGGGTGAGATGCCTGTCGAGAACTTCAAGTCCTGCAGACTTCTCCCTGTGGCCAAATACAGCAGGGTAGCGACCAACCTCTGCTCCGGAGTGATTGCTTGCCTCATGCAGGTATCCTGCCTGCTAATATAGGGGGTCAGCGAAGCCAACAAACGGTGAAACACGGGGTCCGTCATCCTGAGAACGTTCCTGAAATCATCAGGATTATTCTCACGGATCTCAAGGAGCAAAGGCATATGAGAGAACTGGTCACGCTGAAGGAACCAATTCTTGGTCCATGAACTCCTCCCCACCCTGTTCATGAACTGGACTTGTGTCAAGGTCAGGACCCCAACACCAAGCCCCCGCACAGCACGAACTCTACGAGGAGTACGCATACGAAACATGGCTAGAAAACGGTCGGCTGCTCAGAACGCAGTAACAGAATGCACTGAAGAACAGCAAGGCCTGTGAAGAGCGACCTGAAAAACAGTAATGAACGAACAAGAATACAATGACTACCTAAAGTCACGCGGAACTTGCTGCACGCACTGAAGAGCAGATACAAACCCACAAGCACAAACTGAAAGACAGAAAACGATCTGAAATCCACGAGTCTGAAAAAGCGCGAATCGTCTCTCACCAAACTTTTACTAACACGAGATTAGCAAAAGGAGCCCAAAGGGTGCCGCGCTTGGTTCTGAACCGACCTTTTCTAGTCTCATCGTACGTGGTGTACGTGACCGCGTGGTTGGCGATCGGAAATTCCGACAACTTTGTGCGACCGTGTGTAGACAAAAAAAGTTTGAGCCAACATCCGTCGGAAAAAATCCTAGGATTTTGTTGTCGGAATGTCCGAACAAAGTCCGACCGTGTGTACGTCCTATTACTCTTTCCAAATCTAATAACAAAATGTTGACTTTAGATACACTTTAAAACAAACCTGTGGTTTTGCCCATGCATGCCAAGCTGTTTTAAAGAGCAGCTGCAAGCAGAAAGTAAAATATTTTAGAAAATTATTAAAATTTTACAATAAGGATTACCATTGATCCGAAGTCATAATATTCACTTTTGTTTTCCTCTATTTAAATCTTGTACTGAATTAGCATGAAGGCTGCCTTTGTTAAATTCTCCTTCTGAAAATGCTGGTGACTTGACTTATGCTGAGCCAATGGCCTTAACACTTTATAAAGCATTGACTTGGAACAAGATCGGGAATTTTGACTTCATCCTGCCTTTCTCTGTTTTGGGTTAATGTTTCAAAGAGCACTTAAGACAGCCAGGAAACCGGTACTGTGGTACAACTGGTCAGTAATAGCAACTTCCATATTTCCCAAAACATTTTCCTTGTTTCCTTTTACCTTAGTGTTATATACTGCATACTCCACTGCAACAAGGTAGATCATGCCTTTCACAGTGTTTTGTTACATGGTGTGAGCAAAACTTTCACACTTCACATTTATGTTCTGTAACCTCTTTTTAATTTCCAATGTGAATGGAAGAAGCAGCAGTGAACTCAGACAGAGGATAGTGCTGGCATCCAGGGATAACTGTCCATACTTTTCAGGCTCAGATTGAGGAAGGTGAGGAATACCAACAGCTCTAGGTATTATGTAGTTGAAAATGAATATTGGGAGAAAAGCAGAAACACTTGACAGTTAGATTGTATTTCCTAAATTATGTTTCAGTGATGTTTCATTAATGTTATCTCAGTTGACATAAAACTGGTATAGCTCTGCATAGAAACCAATCAGCTTTCATTCTATTTGTTGGCAAAGCTTAATTGAACAAGCTGCACTTAGGAGCTGATTGGCCACCATGCACATCTGTATCTGATTTTGTACTCCCCAATTTTAGTAAATCAACACCATTGTCTTAGTTTTTCTATCCCAAGTTTGGATTAAATCTATCAATGAAATATACCCTATTGGTCATGAAGTAACACAAAATTCAAAAAAACTTTGATGTTTAAAAGCCTGAGCTGAAAACTAAACTCCAGGCAGAGATAATAGACTATGATTTAATAGACTAATTCATTTAGTCTTTAACCACTTGCTGCCTGCCATATAGCAAAATTACGGCGGCAAAGTGGTTTCAATATCCTGACCGAACGTCATATGACGTCACCAGGATATCAAGCCGCTGCGCGCCCCTGGGGGGCGCATCGCAGCGATCGTTGTTGCAGTGTGTCAGCCTGACACACTGCAACACCGATCTAGGTAAAGAGTCTTTGACGGAGACTCTTTACCACATGATCAGCCGTGTCCAATCACGGCTGATCACAGTGTAAACAGGAAGAGCCGTTGATCGGCTTTTCCCCACACGCATCTGTCAGACACGAGTAGACGAGAGCCGATCGGCTGCTCCTCTGATGGGGGGTCTGTGCTGATTGATTATCAGTGCAGACCCCCCCAAGGATGCCCACACTGGACCACCAGGGACGCCACCAGGACCACCAGTGATGTCACCACCAGGTATGCCACCCTAGACCACCAGGGATCCCAGTGCCCACAAAGGATGCCAATCAGTGCCCACAATGGATGCCAATCAGTGCCCACAATGGGCATCACTGATTGGCAGGCATTATTGTTTGGCACTGATTAGTATCCATCAGTACCATCTATTAGTGTACATCAGTGCCACCTATCAGTGCACATCCATGCCCATCGGTGTCACCTATCAGCGCCCAACCATGCCACCTATCAGTGACCATCTGTGCTGCCTATCAGTGCCCATCCATGCAGCCTTTCAGTGCCCATCAGTGCCACCTATGTGTACCCATCAGTGCTGCATATCAGTGCCACCAGTGCCTCCTATCAGTGCCCCCCATCAGTGCCGCATATTAGTGCCCATCATCAGTGCCCATCAGTGCCACCTGATCAGTGCCACCTCATTGGTGATACCTCATCAGTGCCCATCAGTGCCCCTTATCAGTGCCCATCAGTGCAGCCCCATCATTGCCCATCAGTGAAGGAGAAAACTTACTTATTTACAATGTTTTGTAACAGAAACAATAAAAAACTTTTTTTTTCAAAATTTTCGATCTTTTTTTATTTATTAAGCAGAAAATAAAAATCCCAGAGGTGATCAAATACCACCAAATGAAATCTCTATTTGTGGGAACAAAATGATAAAAATTTAGCTTGGGTACAGTGTTGTATGACCGCACGATTGTCATTCAAAGTGCGACAGCGCTGAAAGCTGAAAATTGGTCTGGGCAGGAAGGTGTATAAGTGCCCTGTATTGAAGTGGTTAAATAATTTTTTAAATAAAACTAGTGTTAGTACTAAATATGCTTATATATTAGCTTTTTGTGAACCTCTGTTGAGCAGCACTGAGATTGTGAAAAAAGCTGTGTTTGCTAATCCAGCACATCGCATTGTGCATTGTCATCATCATGGTGATGGAATGAGTAAGTCAAATTAACAGGAGTGTGAAAACATGATGTACCTTCATTTTGCAGTCATCAAGTTAATGGCAAAGCTGTATGGCTTAACTAAAGTAGTGAAAAGCAAGGTAATCAAACGTATTATACTGATTAGCAGGGTTGACTCGATCTAAAGATTGGCTGAGCAAAATTTAAAATTTTTTGCAAGTAAGATAGTTAACACATATGTATTTCAACTTTGTATTTACGTATTTTGCTAAAAAGCATACAATTAAAGCTGTTTCGATGCAAACAGATAATTGCAAAGAAGAAATACATATATGTGAACTATTTTACCTACTAAAAGATTTTAATTTCTGTATCTCCAGTTCTGAAATTCTGAAATTTATACTGCATGGACACACACAGCCCAATATGGTCTGACAGAAGACCTAATTATTCTCCTGCAGTTACCTACACTTACAGATCCTGGCCCTCCCACAGTCTCTGACTGGATAGTGAAAGAGAAGAAGACTGGTGGGCTCATCTTTGTTCTCTCCTCCTATCAACATGTCTTGTTCACTGTATAATACCGGTTTGGCTTCTTGCGCTGCTCATCCCTCTCCTGGTTTTCACTCTGCTGTACAGGAAACTGATACCAAGTCAACTTTAGGTACATACACTGCTTGCATTACACAAACCATTTAATGATGTCTTAAAAACCTGCATTGATTTATTTATTAATTTCTTTTTCTTGGAGGTTACCGTAGTTTTAAAAGAGTTGTCCACTTTGGGAAAAAAGAAAATACTCTTCTGGTAGGTGAAATAAATGGCTTAATATTGTATAAAAAGCCTTCAAAAATGATGATTCACGTGAGACGAATTTTGAAATTATTTCTGCTTGAGTCAGCTTAAATCAAACTGTGTGTTTTATTGTACACACATAAACTTGGAAAATACTTACAAAAATAGTACATTCATATTCAGAATTAGTGTTGTTTCATATATGCAAAAAATGTTCAAATATAGTTCATTTGTTTCAAAGATCTGAAAAAAGTTCTTAAAGTCATTAGACCATGTGCTTCCCTTTGTATAAGCTCTTCAAAGATGGCCGATTAACTTCTTGTGTCCTGGAAGAAATGCTGTGTGTCTTGAATAGGTGTATGTGGCTTGGAAGCAGGAGATGTAAGCAAAGAGACAGAAGACTGGATTCCTTGTGATTATATGAACTCAGTCTTTCAAATTCGCGCCTAAACACAAATCCCTCCCATACACTCCCCTTTCTCCTCCTTCCTAAGAGTGGGGGCTAGAGTAGATATACAAGCCTCTTTACATCTGTTTTCACTTTAACCAACCCTCTAAACATGAAACAGGATATATGTGAGAGAGACTATAAGACCCCTTAAAACATAAATGCATAAATCAAACAGAGTATTGGTTACATAGGAAGATTTTCAACCCATACATATATTATTTACAAAATCCATCAAATTCTGACAGGGTCTTGACCTGCATTTTCAGTCAATGAGTCGCCATCTGAATATCATTAGCTCAAAGTCCTATCATTCACACAATTATGGAAAATGCATATTCTTTTTAATAAAGCCAATTAAAATTTAGATATTAAGAATATAACAGTAGGGTGAACTGTCCAATGGTTAACTTGATTGAAAAAAACAAACAAAAACAAAAACAAACATGTCATACTCACCTGCTCTGTGCAGTGGTATTGCACAGAGCAGTCCCATCCCACCTCTTCTTGGGTCCCCCGCCAGGGCTTCTGGCCCCTCCCTTCTGCTGAGTGCCCCCACAGCAGACAGCTTGCTATGGGTCCATGCACACCCGGAGCATGACACGGGTCCTTGCCTGGTCTCTCCTCATTGGCTCACTGGCTGTTTTTGACAGTAGTGGGAGCCAATGGCCACTGCTCTCGTGCACATCGCTGGATTGAGATAGGGCTCAGGTAAGTATTGGGGGATGAGCTGCTGAACACAGAACTTTTTTACCTTCATGCATAGAATGCATGAAGGTAAAAAACTTTGAGCCTTTACTTTAATTGGTTGGGGTCTACCCCTAGTTCTATTGAGTTCATGAACTTTGAACAACAAATACTTGATACTTGATGGATACAATTGAAAATCAATAATTGGACATTACTACCTGAGCTAGAGGTAGATTCTAGCATTTTACTTAAAGGCCCTCTAAATGTGAAAGTAACAAATTAATTTATTTGAGATTAATGTTTGAATACAAACTGTAAAAACTGTCAGATAATTAAAAAAACATGTTGTGCTATTAATGGGATTAGAATTTATTTGCTATTAAAATTAAAGGCTAACCTGTTCTAACCTCCAGAATGGCTTATTACTTTATTATGGAAGGCATGTTCATAAGCCTCCCACAGGAAGTAATTCTTTTAAAGTAGAGAAGCCATTAGCAAACATTAATAGCAATTTAAGCTATTGACCATTAGCAGTCATTAATAGAGTCCATCATTTAATGACTAAATGCTACTTTTATTTACAAGAAAATACATGTTTTTAAAAAGGCTAAAATAGAGGTTGAATGCTCCAGCTGCATTTTTATCTGTGATGAAAAAAAAGTATGATGAAAAGGCACAAGTAAGAGCCCTTGCACACTGGGGCGGGGGCGGCATCGGCGGTAAAACGCCGCTATTATTAGCGGCGTTTTACCGCCGGTATGCGGCCGCTAGCGGGGCGGTTTTACCCCCCGCTAGCGGCCGAGAAGGGGTTAAATACCACCGCAAAGCGCCTCTGCAGAGGCGCATTGCCGGCGGTATAGCCGCGCCGTCCCATTGATTTCAATGGGCAGGAGCGGTAAAGGAGCGGTATACACTCCGCTCCTTCACCGCTCCGAAGATGCTGCTAGCAGGACTTTTTTTACCGTCCTGCCAGCGCATCGCTCCAGTGTGCAAGCCCTCGGGGCTTTCACACTGGAATGCAAGGAGCGGCACTTTCGGGTCGGTTTGCAGGCGCTATTATTAGCGCAATAGCGCCTGCAAACCGCCCCAGTGTGCAAGGGCTCTAATTGCTTTAGTTCTGTTCCGCACTGGTCTTCCCTGCTGGATGATGGCTGGGGTTTGGACTTCAAATTTATAGGATAGGGAAATGGGGAACACCAACATCCCAAAAAAAAAAAAAAAAGTGACAAACGTCAACTTTGGACTTTGGAGATCCAGTAAACATTATTTTACATTTTAGCTGTCACTAGTAACAGAAAAACATGTAAACCCCTGATTAAAATAAATGATTAATCATGTATTGTAGGTTCGTGTTGTTAATTTGAAGTTATGAGCAAACTGAGCAGGGTTTGGTTTGATGAAGTTTGCTGAAAATTTGAAAAGTTTTCAAATTCCTATGTTACCCTATCTCCAATATACAGTATAAAGATTTTTTTTAGGTTTTCCTGTACCACAACCTTTCATATAAATGTTTATAAATTTGTACAAAACGCTTTCTTTTACATGTGTTCCATTATTGTACTGCAATATTTTCTGTTCTAGTAATTTTTTTCTCGTTTATAAGCATGTTCTCTCTTGCCAATGCAAACAAAAAATGAATACATATAAAAGGGTCCTGCTTATTTAGCAATTTCAAGAGCAATATGGGAAAAACACCAATCCTTTAAATTAAATTCTTGGGAGATAACTTTAAGCTGTATATGGCATTAAAGAACAGTATGATTTCCATGGACAGCATCAGCAACACTGTATACTGGCATCACATAATTTTGATGTGTAAATAATGTTTAACTTTTATTTCTAATTTGGCTTTTATATGGCAGCAACACTCTAATCAGATTAATTACAACTAGAAAAAAGGGCTTTTGTGAGTAGCTTTGGCTGTAACACCTACATTTTTTTATCCAGCTGTAATAGGCCTCAATTGAATGCTGAATGTAGCACCAAAAACAGATCTAAAGCCTACAGGAAACATGTATCTTTAAAAAAAGCTCTCAGCATTCTAAAAACACAAAACAGGGGCACAGATATGCTTCAAAACCACATGCCCATCTATTCCCCAGAAAAATTTAAAATATAATCTTTAGGTATGTATTTGGTAGAAATTGATGTCAGGACAATACAAAAGTGTTTGAATAGGTTTGAGCAGCTTGGTAAGGCCACAATGTAAGAGAGAGAGAGAGAGAGAGAGAGAGAGATTAGGCTGATTTTTTTTTTTAATAAACATTAAAGTGTATTATTTCAGAGACAATAGCCACACATAGTGAACAATGCCTGGACTCTATGTAAACAGGCTGATAAGGCCCCACTGTAAGAGATGCAGGTTTTATCTTGAAATAAGCACTTTAAAAACACAAATGAGACACATTAAAACCACAAATTAAAGGCACATTTTCCAAATGCTCTCCCATCGCTGTATAATTGTTCCCCAAATATTTAAAAATTTGACGTTAGGTATGTGTTTTGTAGAAATTAACATCAGGACCGTACACTAGCAGAGTATATTATCCGAGAGACAATAGCCACAATCATTTTTCAGTTGCGGGACTGTATCTGAGAAGCATGACTGCATTAAAAGAGGAAGGGGCAAAGCACTTTACCTTGCATTAAACATTAGAGTGAATTGTCTGTGTGAGGCGAAAAGAGCCAGTCATCAGCACTTCCACATTTACATGTGATCAGCTGTGATTGGACAAAGCCGATCACATGGTTAAAGAGCCACGCCATCGACTATTTACAGAGATCGGGATCGCACCGCAGTGCAGCCTCGATCGCCACGCTGCGCACCCTCACAGGCACGGCTGTTCTGGGACAATGTCATATGACGTCATCCCAGAATGAGAGCCGCACCGCTCCTCCATCATTTGACGGTGGGTGGGCAGCAAGTGGTAAATATTGCTCTTTACTCATAATTAAAACAGCTGCTTCCCGTCAAACAGAATTTAAAAAAAAAATGTTTCCTTTTTTTTGCTTCAGTACATGTTCCTTAGGCCAGTGTCCAGCCCCACATGCCATTTGTTTGACATCCTCTTGACTATTATTCTAGAAAATGGCCATTACTGTTTTTTAACATTTGGCTCAGATTGACTTAGGGTTTGGTACCTGACTTTTAGTAATGTTCATTGAACCCGCCTCGAACCCAACCCAGGTACATTCAGCTCATCTATAATGCCTAGTAGCAAGTGGATAGTGCACCAGGAATTGACTATCAAAGATAAAGCAGTAACATCCATCACAACTACATTTTCAATGGAGAACAAATGAGGGTTTTAAAAGCTCTAATTGCATAGTTATCACATCTGCAGAGTCTTTGTTATGTGCGACTGTCCCTATGGCGAATATTCTGGGCACATCATCTATACTTTCTGCTGCATGATACTATAAATATGAGTCAACATGCAAATGTGTGTAAAATTACTGTAATGTCAAATCTGACTTTTTACAGGATTATCTCAGAAAATGCTTCCAAAGCCCAACTTATCATAAGTAAGTAATGCATCGTGTTAGAAATCAGTTTAGCAGAACTTGGCTTTAAAAGCACAGAAATCTCAAAATATTTCTTTGCTTAATTGACTGAAGCGCATGAAAAATGTGCTCTGGTTCTTGGCATGGAAATGCGCTATGATTCACAAATTTTCCCACTATGCACATTTACAGGGAATTTTGTTTCTGGAGCCACAGAAGAAGAGAAAAAAAACTTTTTTTCTATTTGTTTTACATGAGCACACAAGGGTATTGCTAGTTTCTTAAAAGACCCAGAGCATCTTTTGATGCCACAACATTAAACAAGTGCTTAAAGTGGAGTTCCACCCACTTTTACAACTCTTCAGCATCCCTCACTAAACTGTGCACTGTAAACGAATTGGATATTTTTTTTTCTCAGCACCTACTGTATATCTGCTGTATTCATTTTTCATCTCCTCCTCTCTGGCCGTGGCCCATCGCATCATTTCCTGTTTGCAATGCCTTCTGGGAAGGGGCGGCAACTTCCTCTGACACTGCCGTTGCTATGGAAACGACCTGAAACCTATTACACTGCTTGTGCTGCACTGAGCATGTGCGAGATCTGCAAGGATGAGATCCAGGAAGAAATACGGTCTGGCTTCAGATGCCCACACTTAAGATGGCCACGGCCTGCTGCAAGTTTATAAAATAACAAACTACTGCTATAAACTAAAAAAACAGACCCTAGTTTACAGACTAACTTTACTAGAATACATTAAGCTTGTGTATTATAAGGGTATTTTTATTTAAAAAGTATCATTTCAGCCAGAACACCACTTTAATGCACTACATAAAATAAGAGGTATGACCAAAGCACTTAGCCACGTTGTGACCAGTCAGCTTTATTACATATTCCCGAAGGAGCAATGTATTGGCATAAGGCAGGGATCTTCAAACTACGGCCCTCCAGCGGTTGCGGAACTACACGTCCCATGAGGCATTGTAAAACTCTGACATTCACAGACATGATGGGAATTGTAGTTACTGGATACCTGGAGGGCCATAGTTTGGAGACACCTGGCATGAGGCACCATATTATACTGTATCTAGAATTATATTTAACAAGAGCAGCTTTTTCTCTATGTGAATCTCAAATACACTTTTTTATTGCTCATTTAACAAGGCCACAAATCCTCTAACCAGTAGGGATAAACCAAATGTACCTGAGTTTGGTTGGAGGTAGGTTCATAGGACATGAGTAGAGTTTGGATGGCAAATCCAAACTCTACTGAGGTCTATAGGAGCTGAATGTTAAACAACTGTAATGGCCATCTTCTAGGCTAAAAGTCAAGGAATTGTAAAACGAATGGGGCTTAACCTGATTGTGAAGTGGCACATCTGTATGATGTTTACAACCTACTACTGTAAAACTGACCTACTTATTCACACAGTTTTAGGTAAGTCATTTATTAATAAAAACAAAAAAGTACAAAATATGTCTCATGATGTAAATCCATCATCAATCTTATCATCTGGCATTGCTGATCCACATTAAACATTATGAATGGTTCCTGCCAAAAGCAAAAAAGGCTGAAAGATGGACACATCCAAAACCTGGCGCTGACTGGTGCCAGATAACATCTCCAAGGTCCTGCTGCTAAAGTTAACGAAGAGATGGGGGTCTACCATGTGATGTTTTTTTAACCAAGTATGGCCACATCAATATTTGATCAATGTAATTTTCCAAATAAACCCTTGAGTCCAGGGATTTCTGTCACTCCTAATAATGACAACAGTGTGCTGTGCTTGCATGACTGCTTTCTGTCCACCTTACATATACTGTATATACGTCTTTGGACGGTAATGGTGATATCATGATCATGGCTTCAGCTGCATCCATGTTCCTAATATCCACATTTTCTGCTGACGATTCTCTTTCTGGTAAAAGAGGTTTGAGTGGCTCTACAGCCACCTCATCACTTTACAGGCAGCAGAATGGGGGTCTCCTCCACCTACCAACACCCCTAATTTTTCCCAGACTTTCCCCTCCCATCAAAGAGTCTAGGGCTGATGCGACCTGTAGCACTGGATGCACTAGGAAGAGTGGGAGGAACTTCCATAGCTCTTCCTCCTCTGTGACATTAGTAACCTGAAGAGACAAGGATTTTTTCACTTCTGGTTTTGGTTTGTTTGCAAGATGGATCCCAACCATGGCACTGCCTGTCTGGAGACAGATCTCTACATAATGAGGACTTTTTATTGGCCAGGTTATCATAAGGGATATTGTTCAAAATAGATGATGAAGTTTAAAATATTTAAATCACTACTGTACCCCCATGCTCACACGCAAATGTGAACGTGCATATATGTTACGAGTGCATAAGTAAACGGTGATCACCACACATGTGAGGTATTACCATAAATGTCAGCGTAAGAGCAATAATTTTAGAGACCAAACTTCTGTGTAACTATACACGGATAACCTGAATGACTTTTAAAGTAACACCTATTGATAAATTAATGTACCATAGTTTGTCGCCATTCCATTGGCGTGCACAATTTTAAAGTGTGACATGTTAGGTAACAATTTACTCGTGTAACATCATCTTTTATATTTTACATAAAAATTGGGTATTATATTGTGTTTGTGTTCACTAAAATTCATTAAAGTGTATTTTTCAAACAAATTTACATTTGATAAACCGCTATGCAAATTGTGTGACATAGAAAATTACAACACCCACCATTTTATTCTCAAGGCACTTTGCTTTCAGAATATATATGAATTTGCTGCTCACCTGCACCTGTGTCATGGTCAAATTTGAATGAAAGGCCACTGCATCCCAAAAGACTTGAATGGGCTGCCTGCATGCAGCACCTGGATATTCAAGCTGCACAAACACAGGGCTCATTTACAGACTACGAACCCTTGTGAATGACACCCTTATTGTAGAACCTTTCTTTGCATTTTGAAAAACCTCTGTGTATCAATACTGCTTGAACTAAAAGAAGGAAATTAATCTAATGTTTGGGCTAAGGAGCTCTTCTATCACATGGCACAGTACAGTTCAGATTACTTCTCAATAGTAGGCCCACATTGCATTGTCGAAAGGAAAGATAACAAGCCTTAGTATTCGTTTATAAAAATTCCAAATTTACTTTGTATACTTTGTATGGGTACTGAAGTTTTTGAAGAGTTTCTAGGGCATCCTACAGCTGCCTTTTGATGAAGGACCACAAAGATCCAAACTAGGTAATGTCTAATATTTGATAATATTTGATAATAAGATGTGTTTTTTACGTTTTTGCTTGCAACAGGTTTCCTCTTCGTATTCACCCTCAGATTAGTTTTTCCTTCCAATGTACATTTGTAGCATACACTTTCATGACTATATTCTCCCTGTTCCTAAGTGAGCATTGGCCATACAGCTTTTCTGGGCTGAAATCCACAATCACCTAACCAGGGAATTTTTGGCAAAGTACTGTGAACACACTTTGGCATAAATAAATTGCTGTTTAGCTAATTAAAATAATGCAACTCAGCAGTAAAGCAAATCGTCTTCACTTGATTTTGTGTTAAACAGCTGCGGGGCTCATCAGTTGCATTAGTAATTTATTTCTGCAAAACAGTTTTATGGCCCAAAAAACACATCATTCAGTTACTTAAAACAGACTTCTTTTTTATGTCCTCTGGATTCATCTGCTATGTTAATGTAATGTGTTCTATAAATAACAATACACATAAGGTGAATGGACTTCTTATGCCTAATGGTAATGTGTCACAAGTGTGTGTTTTTAGGTATATAGATTTCACTGCAAAGCAATGTCAAACCACAGTATTGATACCAAATATATAATATATACTACACTAGGAGTAGAAAAAATACCAGAACCTCTGGCAGAAAAAAAAGT